>OY728139.1:444308078-445536190 GCA_963277665.1 Viscum album | reverse complement strand
ATAGATTTTTCGTAAGGATGTTTGTGCTTTCCAAAAAGGGGGAGATTGTTGAGTCAATAAGGTTTTCCTTATGACTTTTCCATTCCTTCTTGTTTTGAAAATCACAAACACCTTATCTTAAAGAAAATTGATTTCCTAAGGAAAATCATTTTTATAAGGAAAATTTCTTTCTTAAGGAAAATTGTTTTTATAAGGAAAATTGCTTTCTTAAGGAAAATCGTTTTTATGAGGAAAATTGCTTTCTTAAGGAAAATCGCTTTTATAAGAAAAATTATCCTTATCATATTTTCATCCATATTTTTCTTAAGTATGAGATTCAGATTCATTTTCTCGGAATCATTGAAACATTAATATAAAGCATTCTATTTTAGGATTCGGATTCCGGATAAGAACTATAAGGAAGTCTCATTCCGAGTTCCGGATATGAACTCTGACTGAGTTCTATTCCAGATTCAGGTTACGAATTCTGAAGAAGAATTCTCATTACGAATTCTAATGAAGAATTCGCATTACTAATTCTAATGAAGAAATCTCATTCCGAATTTCCATTAAAGATTTTGATGAAGAATTCTCATTACGAATCCTGATGATGAATTCTCATTACGATTTCTGATGACGAATTCCTATTCCGAATTCACATTCTGAATTCACCTATTAAATAGAATTTGAGTATCTTTGTTTTATACACTCTTGATTAATTCAGACTCCGAAAAATATCTTTGTTAGACTCCGAACTTTTATATTGCTTACATCTCTATAATTTTTCTACTCTTTATTATTTTCATTTCACTCCGAACCTTCACTCCGAACCTTTCATTCCGAACTTTTATGTTAGAGTTTAAAACGATGTCGTACATTCTATTACACTTGTTTTGTTATTAAATGATGTCGTCCATTCTGTTTCTTATTAACCATTGTCTAAGTGAAAAATATACAGGTCCCTCCGATCATTAAGGAAAATATGACCGTTGGAGAAGGAGCCGACCTTACCTATAAATAGGAGCTCATTTAAAAGAGCTCGGAGCTGATAGCTGATGAAAGTACTGAAAGGCTGACTAATCTGCTTGAAGTGATTTCTAGAGAGAGAGGCTCTTATTAACTCTCAAAGCTTAGTGCGACTCCAAATGTTGGTGATTACATTCGAGGGCTTCCGGGGATAGGAAGAAAGAGTTGCCGACTACATTAAAGTTTGAGGGCTTCCTTGCTGAGGAAGACAGAGGTTGCCAACTACCTTGAAGTTGAGGGCTTGCGGGGATAGCAAGACCGAGACTCCGATCTTCGTATCGAGGGCTTACCCTGGTGTGGGTAAGACAGACTTGCTTGAAAGTATAAATCAAGGGACCTTTATCCAAGGTTGTTGGATACCCTTCTCTTTGGGTTAAAAGACTTATATCTTGTTACTTGTAGTTTAACTACTTGTTTTATTTCCGCTGCATTTTGTATTATAAGGAAAGTATAACTTTCTTATACCTCCTTACTTGTACTCTGATTCATTTAGATTCTATATGCTTTAAGGTAGAATATCATATTGTAATCTTTTGTTAGGTTTCAATTTTCCAGAACCATATTTCCGGAACTTACTTTCGGAATCTCTTTCCAAGTTTGCATTCGGTATTTAGAGGTGTTGTGAATTTACTTAGTTTAACTTTGTTAAACATAGCCTTTTCCTTTGCTTAAGGAAAACATAGTTTTTCTTAACTAACTTTAAAGGTTCCAAATGAATTTTTAAAGTATACAATTCACCCCCCCTCTTGTATATTGAGCATTTCATCTATATTTCGATCCTACAAAAATAGTATAAAATTTTTCAAAAAACCCCTCTGAACACTTATTTAAAATAAAATTCTATACCCTCTTTATAAACTATCTGAAAAATGTACTACATATTGGTATTACTCATGCAAGTACGTAGTAAATAAACATTTTAAATATTCATTGGAAAAATAATATCCTAAAAATAAATATTTGATTTAAAATAATATTCATAGTCATTATTTAAATTATATATATTTTTCTAAAAAGAGACAAAACCACTCACGTCACGCACCGGAATCAATAATTATGCCACAAGCACTTTTTCAACCTAGAAAACACCAATTAACTATTTAGAGAGATATATAATTATTATTGAATATTTTTTTTTGTGAGAATATTCCAGTTTTTTTAATCAGTCCCAAATGGTCAGAATAGATTCCAAGGATAATAATATTTACCATATTAACAAATTGTAATCTAATAATTTAATAAACTCTCAAATTTTAAATGCCACATACCTCAACCAATTTTACAAAATCAAACCCATTAACTTTTCATCCATCAAAATGATCATCAGATTCTTTTGGATTTATAGAAAATGACATAATCAAATATAATTTCATTTATAAAAATTCCAAACAATTCATAATTAACAAAAAACTCACCATTCTTTATAACAGAACCAAAAGATCAATAAGAAATGTATGTTCTAGTGCCAAAATGCACATAGACCTTAGTCACACAAAAGAACCAATTATATAAATCAAATAAATTATCAATATCCTCAAAATTCACTAAAATATAGAAATAAATTCATCATTAATAATATCTTAAGGAAAAATGGTATGCAATAGTGATAATAGATTATTAATGATCTTATTCCTTACACCATAAATGAAATACCCTTCTTATCAAACTCATTCTACCATGATCTATTGGAATCAGAACTCCAATCCAAAAAACATCCAACCAAGATGTGAGAAAATGAAGAGGGCATAGAAAATTTAGAGGAGGATATAAACAGCCCATTATTTTCAAAGAAATTAACTCCAAATAATCACCCAATCAAGAGGAAATCAAATGGAACAAATCTATTGAAGAAGAGGGGGACATGTTTCCTAGAAATTCAATATCTCAAACTCCATACATGTATAAGTGGTAGGGGCTCAATCTTAAAATATATTCTTCCACATTTTAAAAAATTGTATATATGGTGCAATTTAATGTGATCCTTTTTATGATGATAAAATGCTACCAAACACACTGTAATGTTGTAGAATGTCCAATACATCACATCGCTTCACCCTATTAAAGAGTGGAATCTTTAAAATGACCACCTAATGTGGTTTGATCACTAGATTCATAAAATAACCAAACTCATCATGGAATGATCCTTTCCAAATCTATTGAATAAAAATTTCCAATGAGTTTTGTTCTTCAGTATGAAACAAAAAACATTATGGTGAATTTCTTCAATAAACACTAAAATTTACAATAATGTATAAGTATTATAATACACATCCCCTTTATATGAAGCGATTCACCCCCTTGATCTATAATTAATCTTAAATATTGTTATTCTAAATTGATCCCCCAACATCTCAGTTAAACACTCTATGTTCATGGCTTGATTCCCTCTGTTACACTACGATTTCCATCTAAATAAAAATAAGTAAATTTATCCATATACTAATGCGATAAAAATTTGATGCTATATACAATTTAGTTAAAATAAAATTACTAGGTTGGTACACAAAAAAAATCCAAAAATATTTCCACATCACCTCAAAAGCATTACCATCACCAATATAGATAATACACCAATGTTGGGTTTTCCTATCTATAAGTTAACTACCAAAAAAATCTAATTCACCTCATCATATAAATAAAACCACATAAGAACATATAATTTTAAAGACAACTAAACATTTATATATAATATAAAAATCCATTAAAATAATAAAAAAAATGATGTTTAAACTCCAAAAAATCATTCCACTATGAATCATCCCAATCTAGTCTGTTTTTCTCACTATCATCTAGATGATCCTAAAAGACCTCACCAACCTGAACCACTTAAATAGATTTTATCTATTTATATCTACATACAAAAAACAATGATCCAAATCCCATTTTTTTTATTTTATTAAAATCTTTTAAAGAAAATTCATTTTAATTTTCAAAATTTGTTCTTTAATTAAAACATTGGAATTGAAAAGTACAATGTGTATACCCTGAATAAGTCTATACACTAAAATAAATATTTTCATAAATTAGTATATTGAGATGGATTACGGTATTTATATCAGAACATAGAGTCCCTATGTCAACCCTTTCAAATATATACCACCTAAATCATATGATATTCTTGAATGATACCCTTTCCCTAACGAAAAATAGTTTCCTCAATACATCCAAACCCCAAAATCAATCATAACTACCATCTAAATATGTTATACCATCCTAACATGACTAATAACCATTAAAACCCCTCATAGGATTGTAGTGAGGATATAAGAGACGCCATATGTCTTACTTTAGTAGTTTATGGCTAAGAAACTAGAATCAATGATATGAATAAATCAATATGGGTGGAATTTACCTCTATAATCCTGGGAATGGTAAATATACACCTATCAACACCGTATGCATATAATAAAACATACCATAATCATGTAAATTTGAATTTCATGTTATTTAAAAATGAAATTAAATATAGTAAAGGAAAATTTAAAAATGTAAATTCTACTAGGAAAATAACTTCAAATAGTTTAATACACTACACCAAGAGATAATGACTTCCATCTTGATAACCACCTCTATCCTATATGTATGTAAAAATAGAAAAAATAATTATGGATGAGAATAAAAGTATACATAGTGGCTTCCTCTGAGGAAATTCCTCTACTATTATTTTACAAACACACTATAATCACTGTGAATAAATAGTGAAATAGGTATATTACCTATAATCAATTAACTACTTTCCCAACCACACTATGTCACACTCAAAAAATCTACATACTAGTATAGTAATATCAGAATAAATAAAATAAATCATGAAATCACTATGTATCTAGTTTCACACTAATATATTCTACCTCATTTTGTTATTATATATATCCCTTGTCTCATATCCCTATATATAAATATACAAATAACATATTACAACTGTATATCAATAACCATATAACCCCTGAAACATTATTATAATTCAAATCCATTGACACATATCCACTTTGACACTTAAAATCACTACCAAAACCTGTATCACATACATATAACTACAAGGACATATGTTATCTTTTAGAGAGAGAAATATGAGGGAGTATTTACCCAAATGTTTCACCCACATTTGGGATATAAGGGTAGTCCATATATCGAAAAAAATATATAGGAGTTGACCAAGTCTATCAAATCATGTGATGATGTGAAAGAAATAAAAAATCAAATAATTAATGTATAGGAAACACACAAACACATTTTTGGGTTAACTCACTACTAAAAAAATTCAGGACAATATATATCATCAACAAGTCATTACCAAAATTCATCATTAGTCCCTAAAACTAAAATAATAATCACACAACTACCATTAGAAACACATTTTATAAACTATTATTGATTAAATATTAATCATTTGTCAACCACATTAAATTTATTCACTACTATTACTTATATAACCATTCCAATTTACAATGATTATATATAAATTACTATAAAATAATAAAAACACCATAATTTATAATATCAAGTACTACATTAACGAGATACATCCTCATTCCCATATGAGATTACCCAATTATTTAATTAATTTAATCATGATTATATGTTCTTGGGATCAATTATTGGCTAACCACATCAATAATATCACACCACTACATCAACAAACCCCTATTATCCCACATTTTCTGCATTTAAGAATACATATTGAGAAAATTACTAAAATACACCAAAAACAATAAAATTCCATATCAAAACCTATTCATATTTGAAAACAATTTAGAAACAAAATAATACCATAAAAAAATTATACCATAATTCTATTTCCTTATATCAATTTTCTAAAATCACCATATCATGTTAAAAAATTAAATATAATAATAATTATTTGTAAAAAATTTAATTTCCTTTCCATATATCAATTATTTGTCACATATAATTCATGATTTAACACATTACTCATATCGTTTAATAACAACAATATATTGATAATAAAAATCAATAAAAAATAGATAATAAGAAATAAATATTGTAAAATAGAACAAAAATAACTTCCTTTAATGTTAAAATATAAATATTTGAATATTCCATTACCATATCCTTAAATAATGAATAAAATTACTAATAATTTCATATAACAAAATAAAAGAAAATATAAAATCAAAATTACCCACCTCAAATAAAACATCAAGAAAAGGACATTATGAAATTAATTTAATGATAATAAAAGACCATAAAACAACATGGATTCCGAAAAATATATAATAGACCACATACCAGACCAATAATTCACCTAATTTATACAAAATAGAAAACTATAACTATAATAGATAATATAAAATTATGAATAAAATAAGATAATGAGAATGGAGGAAGAAGGGTACTTCAATCCATAATAAACCAACCACATTAGACTGATGACATAATCATCCTAAAAAATGTGTACAATATCAAATAAAAATACTCACAAAATTCAAGTGTTAAAAATATACATGGGAAATGATTTAAATTCAAGGGATAGTGAATTTTCAAATAAACCAATGGGTGAAAAAACTATTCCATATAGTAACTTATCTATCAGATGGTTTATCTTAGTAAATGTTGATTTCGAAAAGAATAAAATTTAAAATAACATTGTCCCCTTAAATCTCAACAATCATTTTGTTCCCTAGATAAAAAACTTGACAAAACCATTATATATCGATATGATATTTTTACATGTTTCTTCTATCCTCCCTTTAAACCATATACATACCTAATTATAGCACCTAATAAAATAACTCATTCACACTATAATGAAAAATGATAGTCTTACTCCCCCCATTTTTAGATAGGGATTTATCTGTAAATTATAATATAAAAAATGGATTATAAACTTGAATAAAATCACATCTTTGTGATCGTTTCAAGATTTATATAAAAAACTCTAATCTAGACATAAATTATCCTCTTTAAATTAAGGGATATTCCACCATGACTACTTATATAACAATGCAAAATCATGTAAACCATGACATATTATAAGATTGTAAATGAATTATTTTTTGACCAAAATATAAATATCTAATTATCACTTATAAAATATATAAAAAATAACCCTTTTAACCTTAATATATGAACAACAAAAAATAAAAGGAACATAAACATATGGGAATCCATTGATAAATTTTATTTTTTCTATGGATTAGATCTTATGATGAAATATCAATAATATGATCATATTATCCATCATTATATATTATATGTTAATATATTTTTAATATAATTATGATTTTAGTTTTACTCGATATAATTTAATATAGAAATATGGAATTCTAATATACATTTTAATCTAGTCTAAAATTATTTGTTTGAATCACAAATAAAATTATTAGCTTCAATTTATTATTTATACCCAATTAAAATATTTTAGATCTATTTTATTTAATATCCCAAAGACAAATATTTGTAGAGTCATCATTATTTTAAAATTTTATCATCTTGAAAATTGATTATATATTTATTAAATGAAATATGTTTGTTTTTTAGTTCTTATTTGTTAAAATTTTAGTATTGTTTTTATTTACAATGGGATAATTTGAAATAATACCTACATACCATGAATTCAATACTTTTTTAATTTATTGTTCCATCAATCAAATCATCTACAAAAATTCTAATATCCCCTTTCAATTATATTTTCATCCTTTTCATCAATTATCCCCAGATTTGTTTTTCATCTTTAATGAA
The DNA here is from genome assembly GCA_963277665.1 of Viscum album. Lineage (NCBI taxonomy): Eukaryota > Viridiplantae > Streptophyta > Magnoliopsida > Santalales > Viscaceae > Viscum > Viscum album. The sequence goes on along the minus strand of OY728139.1, from coordinate 445,528,483 downwards.
TTTTAAATATAAAAAGGTTATAAAATTACTCTTTAAAGTATTTTTAATATAACCTAACTCATAAAATTTTATACCATATATTGTTATTAATAAAAAACTTTTCTAAATATTTACAATAATATTTATAACATCTTATTTTTTTGATATTTTATATTCATCAATAATTTTTCTCTCTATATCAACATGGCATATATTATTTTTATTTCCTAGTTTAGTTTTTGGATGAGTATACTGTTCATTGTATTCATGTTTTATTCTATTATTTATAAAAAAAATTATTAGAATTATTATAGTTATAAATTTAACATTATCACTTCATAGATTCATATTATAAATCTCTACGGCCTTTTTCAAAATCATTTTATAATAAATAGAAATTATATGTGGATTCATTTTTATGCATTATAAACATCATAAATTTCTTTAAATTTTAAAAAGAAAAAAAATTTAAAATATAATAATCACTTTTTTAATATTTATGTCTCATTTGAAAAAACACATAAATATAAATCAATTAATGATTCCTTTTGGATAAAATATCATTATTCTTATGCTATGATTAAATAATATTTTTTATATTTTTAAATAAGTCTATATAATATATCTATATATATTATATATTGAAAGGTTTCTTTCAAATTTTTATTTGAGATATTTTCTATTTTATATTATTGTTGGCACCGGAAAATGCATCAATGTAATTCACGGAATGATTTAAGACATGTTCTCAGAGAAAAGAACATTTAGTAGGCTTCGATTTGAGGGGTCGTGGAGCCCGAACCGAGTTACAGATCAGATGTTACGGCCTTTTGAGGGAAGAATACTGGGAATGACCATCGTGGATGATTTTGGGGAAAAGTATGGATTTTCACGCAAAAATGGAATCTTGGGTATAAATATTAAATATTGCACAAAAAATGGATTTGTGTGGAAAATTGGAACGAAATTTTATGCTCACTAACATTCATGATTTCACCTATAAATACAAGTGCACCCCCTTCTTCCCGGGAGGGCCCAGGAGGTCTGTTACCGCTCTAATGCACGTAAGTTTTCATATTCCACACTTGCATGCAAAACACACAATGTTGCATGAAAAATATCAACTTTATGCATAAATGGGCCAACGTTTCCAATTTTATGTGCAAAAAATTATTTTCTGAGCGCATTAGTGCTACTATTCTCAATTTTTCCTGCACCAATGCTAGACATGTCCAATTGCGGGCACACCTCCCATATTGGGTGGAATCCTTCCCTATAGCGTGAAAAACATCTCAATTTCATGCAATCCTTCCCTTTTGCATGAAAATACTTCCCTATTATGCTCACCAATCCTTTATAAAACACACATCCCATATTGCATACACGCCTACCCTATTGCACACAACCCTTCATTATTGTGTGCAATCCTTTTTTCTTGCACACAACCTATCCTACACATGGAACATCTTATATGAAAATGTATCCAGGCCTGCACCTGCTTGTCCTTACTATTGGGGTTATCCCCCAACACCCCTTCTTATGATCAATGTCGGGCTGCAGTCTCGGCCCTAAGTATAGGTCTTTTTGCTTCTGTCACTCACCCCCATGGAAAATGGAGAGTCACACCATGAACATTTCGTGCTGAGACGTCGACATTTTCTATTGTTCCTTTAGGTGTTGCTACCCTCCACCTATGTGCCGAAAATATGATGCCTCTTTCTCTAAACAAAAGATGCCTTATGCAGCAACCATATGATGCTAAAAGTCCTCAATACATGACTTTAAAATGTAGTGTGACCAATCATTCAATAATAGGATTCCTATTTCTCCAAACAAGGGATTCCATATGCTCAAATTATAAGAGGCCTCATGCCATGATTAGAGAGGGATAATTTCCAGAGCTTTGGAATCTGTTAAAATATTCCATCAATACACCACATGATTTATAATTCCTTTATTCGGATCGTCATATTTTCATGTCAGAAGGTACACCCTAACTGCCAGGTCCAATGCCATCTCGGCTAACCAACATTCCTAGGCCAACGCCCCAGAATAATTTGGATGACACATCGAGTCGGGTCTTGTGTTTCGATCAAGGATTAAATTCAACCCTTATTTGTTTGTCCCCATTTCAGGATAATGTGATATTAATGTTGGGTTATGAACATGGTCAACGATTATCTTTATCTTCACACCACCCTCACCACATTTTGAATGTCAGGAAAGTGATTCAAAGTTTTCATCTCCCTTTGTTCGGACTAATTCCAGTTCCCATGGCATTATCCCACTTTTTCACTATCACATAGTTGTCTGACTCAACACACAAATGGGTTGGGATTCCCTCATGGATAAACAAGATGAAGAAATTATGGGGTTCTTCCATGCATAATCCCCATCCAGCATTTCCACTCCATATAGGCACCCATGTAGCTTCCATGTGTAATCCCCATTCACCATTTCCACTCCTTAGTGGAACCCAGCAATGATAATGGTTATTTATTCTCACATCTCCACACTAACGTGGAACCCACATTGGATAAATCCATAAAACCCTATCTCCCTAACATTTTCAGTGCCTTCCCTTCACCATGGGTTAAAGCGTTCTAGTTATGTAAGTCCTAGGGGTGCGAGAGAACCCACCTCCTACATACTATAGGACGTTAAACTTTTAAGAACCATCATCCTCAGCACATGACATTAATCATGGACCACGCACTGTGCATCATATGCGAGGTTCCCCATCATGGAACTTTCTTATGCTCACTGGTCACCACTAGAGTGAGATCTTCCTCAAATGGAATGAGATTCTCTTTGTTGGATCAACATATGTACATGGGAAAAGGAAACCACATTGGTGTAGGTATCTAGGCTTTCTTGTGAGAGGAAGGATAACTACTCCTCCCATATTCTTCCTGGATAAAAAACAGAGTGGGGGGGGGGGATGGGCACTAGAGCCCTTTTATATTAGGTGCCGATTCTCTCGCCTTTTGAGCTTTCTCGCCACTTGGGCCTCCACCCTAGAGTAAGTACCAATATCAATATCCCTAGGATGCTACCCACATGTATTCTCCTGTTTACTCAATGAGCTAAAAAAACACACATAAACCCCTATTTCTATTTTGGGTTGGTAACTACATGTCAGCCCCACTCCACATCACACAGACGCACCTTTCAGGACGTGATCGTCAGTTCATTGCGGCCTCTTGTTTCTCACACCACGAATGACTCACGTGGGATTTGAATAAGCATTGACTATGGAATCCTGTACGGGATGACTTAGAGTTTAAGACCCACACCATCCCGAACTACATGGAATTTGATCCTTTCCATGGAAAGATTCATACGAAGCCTCCCTAAGGTTCAATCACACCATCCATTGGTTCCGGACATCTTCACGTCGGTTCACGAACTCCTCCCGAACAATTTCTACTTTGATCCTTTCCCATGAAATGTATACAAAAATTTTCCTTGAGGTTTAATCACACCATCCATTGGTCCCAACCATCTTCATGTCAGTTCACCAATCCCACCTGAACTATGTGGACTTTGATCCTTACCAAGGCAAGGTACAAAGGAAGCCTCTCAGAGGTTCAAGCCTGAAAACCATTGGTCCCAACTCCCTTCACATAGTTTCACAACATCCATCCAGTACTACATGGAATTATTGACTTTCCAAGTCAAGGTAGATAAAAATTCTCCCTAAGGTTCAAGCCCAACACCCATTTATTCTGACCCCCTTCACATCAGTTCACCAGATCAAACTATGTGGACATTGATCCTTTCTGAGGCACGGTATGTAGGATGCCTACATGAGGTTCAACCCCATCCAGCTGTAAGCTGTTGTGCTCCCCATTTAGCGGTAAGCCATTGTTATCCCCTACCAAATGATAAGCCAATGTGGAACTTAGGCAGTGTTAAGCCGTCGTGATCCCCATTCTATGGGAATATGTTATCAACCAAAACCCGGTGGTAATCTGTTGTATTCTCTTATATTGGGACCCATAAACCTAGACTTTCCTAGTGGCTTCATACTAGCCTTAGGTAGCCAACCACACGTAAGCCCTGGTATATGATCGGGTTGCTATCCTTTGCATACACCATGATTCTATGCCCCCATCCCGAACTATATAGACTTTGATCCTTTCCATGGAAAGGTATATAGGAGGCCTCCCTGAGGTTCATGTCCTTCATCCATGTTTTATCCATCTATTTTTTTCCAAGACTATGTGTTTTATAAAGTTCATGCCCTAACCTGGAGGTTCTACTTACTTCAAGTCCCTTTCATATGGGTCATCTCCAAAGATGTCCCATCACCTCACCGAACTACGTGGACATTGATTCCCTGCCAGAGGGATATGTAAGAGGTCTCTTCCAGCTCCATTCAAACATCAATTTCACCTTCATGATGGTTCCATTTCATTCCCCGACTACATCATTAAATTATTCATCATTCATTATAAATCATACCCGGGCCACCACATCCTGGTGAGATCATTCCAATTCACCTCTTCACTACTCCTAGCAGTAATCGGGAGACTAACCACATGTTATCCCCATCATTAGTGTTCTTTAGAGGGGTTACAACCATCTTTTCCACTGTTTCTAGTGTTCCAATTGGTTTGATCCGTCTCTGCTAGATATTAACCACGTGGCATACCCTGTGTTTAACATAGGAAGCTGAGGAAAACCACAGAGACATGCTTGTGGCATATAATTCCCCGCATTCGATGTGGGATTCCTCGGACTTCTATGCCTTTGAGAATCCCTATAATAATAGAAAAAACAGATACACAACAGTCTTCCTATGTCAAACCATGACAGTGAAATCCAACATGACTACTCCCCTGACCGAAGGTTGCTGCCCAGGCCGGACCCCATGGAATGTCCCAATCGAAGCTGTGTAATTAACCAAAATCCATTAAGATAGGGATCTGGGAAGAGTTTCATGAACAACATCGTAATCTATAAGGGAGACCCTAACTTGGTGATGATTTCTGAGGAGAAATCCATAAAAGGAAGAACTGACATCCCATCATCCCATTTCGATCAAGGAGAAAACATTCCTGAATAAGTGACGGATGTCACCTGCCTGTGGAAAGCGGGAATGTGGGGAAGTAGCCAGCACATCCTCATCATCCTCAAACAGATAGATGCCCATGCCCTAGCAAAAGTGTTAGAAAAAATTATTAATGATAGATAAATCTTAAAAGTTATAATTTATTTTCAATATGGGAACTGAAATAGAATGAACTATATAACCCACCAATATGAAAGTTTTTCTATTTTTTATTTTCAATTTAATTATAACATTTCATGTCATTAATATGTGTCCAGAAAACACAAAACTAGATAAATTTGGTCTCATTAATACATGAAAATTCACATTCATATTAGTAATATTCACCTATATCAGTGGTAAAAATTCATGAAATATTTAAAGACATATAATTTAAAAATGTAATTAGTTTTCCACTGTGATTTTTAATAATATTCAAGAGTTGCATATTTCTTTTCACGAGTGAGGAATAACCAGTCTATAATACCCCATTATTATCATTCCTTGAAAATTACAATGAAACTACTTTAAAAAATTATTTTTCTTCATTTATCCTTCCTTGAATTATTTTATATCATTTTTATAATCTTAAATATATATTTTTGTGAGTTAATAAGAAATAAAAAATAATTTATACCTTATTTATGAAATATAAGAAACATTTCATCATTTTTTATTATAATAAAATTTTGAGTTCCTTTTACAAACCAATGCGTCCTTATTTCTAGAAACGTCTTCTTTTTCATTGGACATATTTATGAAAGTATCATTTTTTCCTATTATATTATTTTATTACTTCATTTATTTAATTTTTTAATTTATTGATATGAATAGTCAAGAAAATAGAGATTATCTCAATTCGAGATAATATAGCATTATGAATTATTGACATAAAATTTATCCCAGTTTACACTAGTTCATTTTAATCTGAAATAATATTATTAAATTTCACTAAGATGATTCAAACACAATATACACACATTTCATTACTATACATGATTAACCATTTAAAAACATAATAAATCACACCCTATAACCTATAAGTTTATTGTATTTTTAGATAACATAAAAATATTAGTTTAATTCAACTATTGAACATCTACCATAAAACTTCTCCACATATAATACCTTAATGAAATGTTATAAATAATATTATCTTCCTTACCTGGTGAAGAGAAACATAATAAAAGGGTGATATTGTATTCCATGTAAGGGTTAAAAACTAAGTAATGTTAATCCATACAATATAAAATTCCTTTATAAATAACATGAATGAGAATAAGATGAACATGTGGGTATGGGAACATAATTTAGGTACAAGAACATAGAATCCGAAAAGCATAAACAATAAAATGAGGATTCTAAATTATTAATCATGGAATAATTACTTCTAAATAATAAGAAATGTGGAATATTAATGTTAAATTTCAAAAAAATATAATACATGAATAAGCCTAAAACATATTATCTTATATCAAGGATCATTGTAAAGACTTAATCGCATAGTGAATAAAAGTGACCCATGACATTATAGACATTGATAACCCCACATGTCTTATAAAAACATTTAGTGAGATATAAACATTATAAAATGCATTGTAGATATATATAAATTTTTATATACCCCTCACAATATGACAAACCATATGTATATGTTCCTCATGAACATGAAAACATTTATAAATACATTATGTCATCATTACCACAAGATAATGAAATTAGTTTTATAAAAATAATCATAAGATATATAAATAAATCGTATAGAGAATAAAAATGATAAATTTCATTAAATCATATTCCCAGTTAAATATAAAAATCATTAAAGTATATTGACATAGACGAAAAAATTTAGAAAAACATTACGATTTTTTGGAAATTTAGAATAAATATACATTACATTTTCATACAACTTGTTAATAAAAAGAACATAATTTATAAATAAACATCTTATGAAAAGAATTGTGAGAGTAAATAAAAACTAATTTTATAAACCATGAAATCATATAAATGAATTATTTTAATGAAAATCAAGGGAAAAAATTAGTTAATATGAATGACACAAAAACATCATAATTGAGAGAAATAGATTACATTCGTCCCCTTTAAAAGTATCAAAAGTGATTGTAAATTTAATTTAACAAAACATTGAATGATATATGATTACATCACAAAAATAATATAAAGAATATAGATAGGTATTTCAAAGGCTCCCAATCAAAAAAGTGATAAATTCACTAAATAATTATTTCATGTTAATATACTTCAATGAGAGGTGATATTTTAAAAATGTTTGTAAACCCTTGACGATACAAGAGGATAATAAAGAATATAAATTATATATAAAGTTTATAAAAATCCAATGGATGTATAGAAATTGATAACCAAAAGTTAGAGGAAAGTTTATGTGAGAAGCCATAATGAAATTTATAATAAATTAATGAATATTCAATGATGGTGAGAACATGATATGAATTTTAAAACACCATAAATGAAGTCAATTTTATGAAAAACAATTATGGGTATATATATATACTATAAAATAATATAGTTGGTCAATATCAAATATATATCTATGAAACTAAAATGATATGTGAAACCCTTAAATTATATTCCCACATGATCAAACACACTCTAACACCCTTTATAAAAAATTTAAAAATATAAAAAATATAATTTAAAAAAATATTTAAAACTAATTCTTCTAATATTAATCATTTATAATTTTTCATTAGATATATTTTTTAAAATTATTATGTGGATGTTACTTGATCTATAATTTCCGTGATTTCTTTAGTTAAAATGCTTTGGTTCATCCTCCATTATCAAGTATTCAATACCAAAAAATTTCAATGGAAATTATAGTTGTGTATTTTATAAATAAATATAGTAATGATAATATTTCATGGATTCTATAGAGATGCTTCTTATTGGAATGATTGAATTATATTTTCATGGAGTAGTGAATCATCAAGAAGAAATGATTTAAATAAATAAATAAATATTGTTTAGTACCATTATATAATTAAACATATAACAATAATTCATAATAATTACCACATAGTTATAGTATTTTTGTTTTATTATTCATTAATAGTGGATGTGTTATTACAATTTTCACGTAGGTCATAAAATCAAACCAAATAATAATGTAAGATTACAAATGAATGGGTAATAATATTATTTCATATAGGACTAATATCATTTTTATTGTAGAATTATAATTCAATAATAAAATTTAATATTTCAAGATATTATTAAATAATATTAGATAATATAACATAAATTAAAGAGGCGAAGACAAACTTATTACATATAATGACTGAATCTCTCCTTCGTACAACGATATCCTTTGAAATGAAGGACATAGTCCACATTCTTGTTTCTAAAATATATCAAATGTGGGAGATACATTTTATATTGAAAATGTTGAAAATGATAGAATATAAAACCTTTGTATTGAATCAATTTTGATAAGGTAGCGGATATTTCCTTTCTTGATGGAAATGAAGGAAAAATCTTTTGAAACTTGAATCACTTGAAGGGAAAGAAAGGAATCACCTGAAATGTGGGTGTGTTAGGTGAAAAAACATTGGTTAGAATTGTTGGACTGAATCATACAACTAAATAATGTATCCAAGAATGATTTTTATGTATTTAATTAATTAAAATCAATTCCATGCAATTTTAACCCATTTTATACTATTTGACATGATTTAATTATTTATCATGATAACTGTTTTCTAACCAACGATTTGTATATGAACCATCTTACTTATCATTGAAAATATGATTTATAATTTTACCATAATTTGATCAGGTCATAATTAGAAATATGTAACATTATTCTTTTATGTAAAAGAAAACAATATATAAGAAAAATTACATTCCGTTGAAAAATACTACTAAAATCTTAAGTGTTCTTAAACTTATTTCATATAATTTAATAATATTACCAAAGTGATAATATAAGTTTTATACATATAATCATTAATTTTTTTAATATTATCCTTAAATCATGATATTTCTATTTTTTCAAAATAAAAAATGCAAAACATACAAAATATTTTTTATAAATTTTTTAAAACATTAAATAAATTTATTCATATTCAAAAAAATATTGATAAAAATTCAATGGTTATTATTTTACATATATATGAAAAATAATATCATTATAATAATTATCTAAATATGATTTATTTAATTTTACAAATAATAATTCATAATAAATAAAAAACAATATATTTATAAAAAAATTATTTATTTTCTAGTGAGTGATTATATTTATACTTCCAATCATTCATTAACTGTTATAAAAATGAAAACAAATTATTCATATAAAATATATTTTTCCATTATATTATTTATATTTTGATATATATAATGATTTCCTAAAAATATATATAATAAAACTATTTTACAATGTCTACGTTATAATGGATACCATTGATTGTTTATTAGGGTTCCATATAACATCATGTATAAAAATGGATATTTATATTTATATTTAGATGATTATGTGCATAAATTTATTATTATTATGAAACCAATATATTTCATTTCGTACAACAATTTTCTATATCAATGTTCTAGTTATTGAACCCACAAGTTAAAATATATCATTCATTAATAATTATATAGAAAATTATTTCATTTCTATTTAAGTTTAAAATTTTTTATTCCTATAATAGTAATAATTTTGGAGATTAGGATGGAAGATGATGAAATTGAATTTACATTAAAAAAATTATTATTTTATTCTAAAAAGTTGGAGAATATATCATTAAAATTTATTATATTTAATATAATTATGATATCATTTTATCTCATAATATTAATTTTCATATATTTAGAATTATTATAGAATCAATATATTTAATTTAAAATTAAATGTAAAATTAATTTAATCATAGCAAAAATGAATGATAAGGTAATATGTATACATTAAAAATATAGATTTTTACATTTTCACCCTGAAATAAATTACATCTTCATAATTTTAATTTTCTATCATCAATGAAAATAGATAGGGAATCCATAACATATTCAGGACTTAATTTATACGTCTTATTGAGATATAAACCTTACTATCTTTGTCCAAATTAAGAAACTTTTTGATTTATATCATTTTTATAATTGGCTTATATTTTTTTTCTATATAATTGATTACATTATTATTGTAAATAAGGATACATATTGGGGAAATAGTTTCATAGGAAGTCTATAATACTCATTACATTTGTATAGGATCATGGGACATGAAATTAAAATTCAGCATCCCAACAACTGATAGAAAATCATTAGAGAGAAAGTCAATCAATTCCCAATAATCATCAAAATTATACTAATTATAGAAGAACTTGATAATAATAGGGAAATAGTAATATATATTGGATGAAATCAAAATACCATGGGTGTTTCCCCCAAATTTTCAATATTTTATAGTTTTCATAGTGATTTATTAACCCTTTTTATAGTGAAAAATATTAATGAATAAATATATCTGATATTAAGAATGGAATTAATTATTATAAAATAATTATTCCTGTAACATCCCAGGTAAATGAATAATAAGACATATTTCAAATTTATTAATATTTTTGAATTAAATATTAATTTTACTTTAAAGGGTTTCTATGTTCGATAGCGTACCTGATTCGCAACAACGAGTTTCTTTGGAATCTTACGTTGCACACTAATAATATAATATTATTATTTTAAATGGTAGTTAACTCTTAGCCATTGTATTGGCAGGTATGAATGAAACTAACGAAAATACGATTATAAATGTTTTTAAATGAATTTACATAATCCAATAAAAAGTGAGCGGCTTAAAATGAGACTGAATCTAATTTTAAGCATAATTTACATTAAAAGATCGATTTATATCCTTTCAATGAAAAAACCACTTTAAATATAGTTTTGGTCACTTTATTACATTCTATATGACCAAATAATATCCTTCTTTATAATGGGGACATCGAAATTTACTTTGTGTAATTTTTTGTAATTTTTCCGATAAAGTTCATTTTTTAATGAATCGTGAAAATATTGTATTTTAATTCAAAAGTGCCTTTTAATCTAATTTATTTGTATGCTTAGATTTTTTTTAGTTTGTTTTAATGTGAAACTAAAATATATTTTTACCATTTAATCCAATTTTTGTCATTGGAATTAATTTCACTTTGAAATTGGACATAAAAAAGCATCAATCTTTTCATAGTTATTGTTTTTTAAAAAAAAAACGCTATTTGTTTTAACAACGAGAAATAATTTATAAATTAATTAATGCCACTTCTATGTTTTGAATTTTGAAAAATAGGCATCAATTTTGTATTTTGAAAAATATAATCCAATTTTGAATTTGGAATATCAAATATTTCTTAGGTTTATGTTTTGGAATTTTTCTGAAAAACTTCAATTTTAGATGAAAAGTGAAACCATTTAGTAGTAGTAAAAAAAAAATTTTCATTTAAATGAAATTTTACCACATATGTGAATTTAATTTCGAAAATATGACATACATGGGAGTTATCAAGAAATAAAATGTGGTTCTATAAGATGAAAACAATTTTTGGTGAATAATAACTTTTGCCTTTTTTTTACCGTGGTTAAAGGTAAATAGTGTAAATCAAGGTAAAAAGATTATTATAATACTTCCAAATTACCTTAACACTTGTCTTTACCTTATTGGATAGGTATTTTCTGACCATGGGCATCCTTGGGTAGATATTGGGACCCCATTGAGCCACATATGAAATATAATTACACTTTAGATTAATTATTTTGATGTAAAGACAAAAATGACAAAAGAAAATATCTTTTCGTAAAATAAATTTATTATGGATTTATATAAGTCCTATTTTCAACTATAATTATTATTTGGAAAGATAAAAGGATTTACTACTTGATATTATTTTGTTATAATTTATAGAAATTGAGGAAATTAAATTATTCACGACACAATAATGATGTAGTATTTACCTCATTACTAAATGTTTTAAATAAATAAGATTATAATGACTAAAATATTATCCAAAACATGTCCAACTCAGATTGGATGACTTTATTTATAATATTAGTCATAATATCTTCAACATTAATGATTTTTTGGCCTTTATAATCTGTATATAATTATATAATAAAATAATGTTTTCACACTTTCCTAAAGAGCCCCTCCTCCCCCTTATAAAAGAAGACCACTTATAACCAATTACTCAAACCTATAAAGCCATTTGGCTCGTCCAACCTCTACCGAATTAATCTCCCTAAATCCAAATCCTCCTCCTAGAAGCATTACCTAAGTCATAAGGCACTTCAAGATGTCATTTGGTTCAAACCAAAGGGAGTTACCCAAATTAAAGGTAACAATTTCTCTTAAATTGTTTTCATTTATTTCACTTCTACAACCCATAAACTCTTTTTATTAATTTTTTTTGTAACAAAACCCGTATCCTAAATATACGAGGATTTTTTAATGAGAAGGATTCGATCTGAACTTACACACACCTCTATCTAATGGATGAAGAACCTAATGTTTGTGTGGATGGAAAACTAAGGTCTAACGAAATGATGATTGTTCAATTACATATTACCACCTCTCATGGTGGCCATTATGATGGAAATGTATTAATATATGATATATATTATGTTTATGATTTCATTATGCTTCTTAATTTCCATTTATATCATGGGTTTATGGTTTCCATAGTTGGTAAATGCGATAATCTTATTTGCAGAAGTGCGGACTACCGCCCCCTCAATGTGATTTGATTCTTTAATGCCATATGTGGGATGTATAAAGGATGGAGTTAATGATATTATAAAAGATATTATACTGAATTTATAATATAACTATGTATCATTATGTTTTATTTCCCTTAAAATAATAAATTTAAATGAAAGTAGCATTCATGCATATGTACGGCTTACCGTTTCCAAGAATGGTGCATTTCATTTCATAGCTCTAAATGTTATGAACTATTATAAAAACATGTTTATGCTGGATATATATTATATATATGATATTGAAATCATTAATATCATTATGGATATAAAGAACCTTTGACCACATTGACAACTTGTAAATATAAGGTGCTCAATTTTTACTCAAGTACCAAATATTGACAGAATGAACGTTATTAAGATAAATGATTGTATAATGTTTATAACATGGTAATAAGTGATATAAAATGAATAATAAACATGAAAAAGGTCCTTAAGCAAGTAGAAACTAACTTTAGTTCATTATTCAGGAGATTAAAGAACGATCGAGTCAAGTCGGACAAGAGGTAAGGGACTGCGTCTCAATCTCCTTTCATTAAGGCATTTTTAGTATTATACACGACATTATTTTATACGGTGTATAAACCACTTTGAAATTTCATTTTATTAAAAGGGAAAATTTTTATATGAATCGTTTTACTAAATAATCAAAAGGAATGTTTTTTTAACATAAGCAGTAACAACGACCTTTCCGCCACCGCGAGTATTGTTTGATCTTTGGCTTTCCTTAACAAGCCATAATTTTTTTAAAAGGAAAAACAAATACCATATACTCTTTTTATGTATTTTGGTATTGAAAATGATTTTAATAATAGATTTATTATTTCAATATCTTGAAATGATATTATTTAATTACAATGTTGAAATTTTATCTTTCCTTTATGCTTATGTTATGTGTTTTGATCATGTTATAGATCTTGGGCATTATTTATGTATACGGGTGGTTCTGTGATAAACCTAGGGAGGGTGAGCCCGAGATAGCTCTCCAATGCATTGGGTGACTTGACAGAGGTAAACATGAATTTTTCTCCTAAGAGATTTAGGTTATATATTGTGATGGGTATTCCAATGTAACTCAATATGTAGCTTTGATAGCTACAATGTAAGTATGATATGGATTCCAGAAGTTAGATTTATGATTAATGATTTCTATGTGTCTATCATAAATCTTATGATTTCATGAGTAATGTAAATGATTTCATGTTTTGTATGTATTTATGAATAAATTTTTTCATTCTTTGTTTTATAACCCTTACTGAGCTTTTTATGCTCATCCCAAGCATTGAAATGATTTCACAGGACATAAAGATGAATAGGGTCAACGATGGGATCAAGGAAATTTCATGTTGTCTAAAACATGGAACTAGACATGACATTTTTTTCCAGAGTTTTTATTTTATGAAAAAAATTGTAACAGTGTTGATATGATTACCTTGTAATATTTTGAGATTTAATAGTTATGTCTTAATTCTCTAGAACTCTAAACCTGAAAATATCCCCAATGTGAATTATTCATTTAATTCTATATTATGTAATTTTTAAGGTCGGGTCCTTATAGTTGATATCAGAGTTCAGTTTAGATAACATTAGGTGTTAGGGTATTGTTAAAGTAATATCCATAAAGTAATTTTTGTTAATATTGACATTATATAGCATTTCCAGATTACCATGTTGCTTTGCCTAAGATATTTTCGTATTCAAGAATGTTTTTCTACAGAGGAAACATGGAAGCTGTGTTGGGACGACATTAGGAGGACGAAAACCTTCCAAATTATCATCCTGGGATGGTCAGACTCAGAACTTAATAGTTTGTTATAGTGATGTCACAATTGACTTGTGCTATAAATGGTGGTGGTATCCATGTATGAGATCAGCCAGATCAACCACAGAGGATCATGTCAGTAGTGGAGCATTAAATGAGGCAACATCCCCCCATCATTCAGAGGATAATCTTACCATGTGCTAGCTGAAGGGTGGATTAAATCACTGGATAAGATTTTTGATGTCATGAGTTGTTCAGAACATCAAAAGTTTAGTCTTACTCATTACCGTTTTGAAGGTGAAGCTGGTCAGTGGTGGTCAATAGTTCAAAATATCAGGGATAGTGAGGAGATTGATGCTCTCGATTGGTATGAAATCAAAGGTATGTTTCATGAGAAATATTTTCTTAAGGTGGTTCATCATAGGATGGAAAATAAATTCCTGGAATTGAGGCAGGAGGATGACTCAGTGGATACTTATGAAGAAAAATTCACTCAATTGGCATGGTATGCTCCAAATTTCATACGAGATCTTGACAGTAAAATCAACTATTTTAATTAGGATTAAATCCAAAGTATCAAAGGTCTTTAGCTTCTCGTTAGTTCAAAAGATAAGAATTTTTTTTTGTTCTGCAGAGATGGTGGAAATGGAGTTTACTGATGATCAAGTATTCATTGAAAAACAACAGAATAACAGGCCGAGGTGGCAGGCGAATGGGAAGAACTCTTCAAATAAGTCTGATCGTATGAAACTTAAGTTTACAGTTTGTGAAAATTGTGTTAAAAAGCATGTTGTGGAATGTATTTTGAATTCTGGTAAGATCTACCGATGTGGTAAAATGGGACATGAGTCTCGTAATTGCAATGAAAAAGATCAGGGTAATGGTAAGACAAAATCTGATTTACAATCTGTAAAATGAATTAAGTGCAATGAAATGGGTCATTATGGAAATTAGTGTTCAAAAAAGAACTCAACCGAAGGAAAGCATCCAGACAACAAGTAGAAAGGGGTGGAGAAATCCTTTGCAACTACTTCAGTAGATGTTGGTCCGTTAAATGAAGTTGTATCGGGTACACTATTTGTTTGTTCAGATTATGTCTATGTGTTATATGATTCAAGTTCTACACACAATTTCATTTCTGAGAAGTTTTCTAGTAAATTTGGAATTCCACCTCATGATATGAATACTGAACTTACGATAAAAACACCTGGAGGAAATTTTGAGACAAGAAGTAAACATAATAACATTCCTATCCTAGTGTGTAGAAAAAATCTACTTGAAAATTTTATTGTTTTTCCTCTAGTAGAGATTGATGTTATATTGGGTATGGATTGGATATATGGTTATCATGCTAATCTTTACTTCAGAGCTAAAGAGGTTTATTTTCATAATGTTTTTTAGTTTGTATACAAAAATGAAACCTTGCTGTTGATAACATATCAAGTAGCTGAGAAACTAGTAAAAGATGGAAATGAATGTTACCTTGCACATATTGTTGAAAACAAAGTAGTAGTTCAGATTAATGATGTTCCAATGGTAAATGAGTACCTTGTTGTTTTTCCTGATGAGTTTCATGGTATTATTCCAGATCAAGAAGATGAATTTATTGTTGAATTAGTTCTTGATGCTAAGAAAATTTCAAAACCCCATAATCAAATGGCTCAAATTGAACTTTTAGAGTTAAAGAAGAAATTGCATGAGTTATTAGATAAAGGTTCCATTCGATATAGTACATCACTACGGGGTTCTCTTGTCCTGTTTTTATAAAGGAAATATGGTTCAATGAGACTTTGCATTGATTATAGAGCAGTGAAAAACATCACTATTAAGAATAAGTATCCTTTGCCTCATATCAATGATTTTTCTTATCAGCTCCAGGGAGATCTGTATTTTTCAAAGATTTACTTGAGGTCAGGGTGCCATCTATTGAAAGTAAAAGAATCAGACATTATGAAGACCATATTTCGTACAAGATATGGCCATTATGAATTTTTATTTATGCTTTTTGGTTTAACCAATGCACCTGTTGTATTCGTGGATCTTATGAGTATAATTTTCCGTGAGTTCTTGCATAAGTTTTTGGTTGTGTTCATTAATGATATTTTGGTTTATTCCAAAAGTAAGGAGGAAAATTAAAGTCATTTAATATTTTTCTTGAAAACCATAAAATAAAAGAAACTATTTGTGAAATTCATCAAGTGTGAGTTTTGGTTACAACAAATTTCATTCATTGGTCATATTGTTTCAAAAAATGGCATAATTGTTGATCCTGCTAAAACGAATGTTGTTGAACAATGGCCAAGACCCCCCAACTATAACTAAGATTCGTAGTTTTATTTGTTTGGAAGGTTATTACCAGAGGTTTGTTGAAAATTTTCCATGGTTATCTAGTCCAATAACTATGTTAACTTGAAAAGGTGATAAGTTCATCTGGACAAAAGAATGCGATGATTGTTTTCAGGAATTGAAAAGAGGATTGTTGAATGCTCTAGTTTTGGCACTTCCTTCCAAAAATGGTGAGTTTGTTATCTATAGTGATGCTTTGTTGAAAGGATATGATGTTTCCTAATGCAAAATGATCATGTAATTTCTTATTCTTCACGTGAGTTGAAACCAGATGAGTTAAATTACCTTACACATGATTTGGAATTAGCTGCCATTTTTTTTCTTTAAAAATTTGGAGCCATCATTTGTATGGAGTGATGTGTGAAATTTATAATGATCAAGAAATATTGATGTATATATTCACTCAGAAATAATATAACATGAGATAAAGGAGATGGTTTGAATTAATCAAGAATTATGATTGCATGATCCTTTATCATCCGAGGAAAGAAAATAAAGTGGATGATGATTTGAGTCGAAAATGTAATACTTAATTAACCATGTTAATTTTGGAATGAGATACTTTGGTTTTTGATTTGATAATCATTAGCATAGAAGTTATTGTTGGAAGAAATTATTCTATTTTGTTTCAGGTGTCAGTGAAATCATCTCTATCAGACAAAATTATGCAAGCGCAGAAGGAAGACAGTGAGTTGTAAAAAAAGGTGGTGTTGGTTCACAAGGGTAAGATTCTTGATTTTAATGTTGATAATGATTGTGTTTTGAGATTTGGAAAGATATTATGTGTGCCTTGTGATTCTCAGTTGAAGAATGAGTTTTTATGTGAATCTCATAGTTATCCATTTTCAGTTAATCCTGGATGTACTAAGATGTACAGAGATCTTCGGGAGGATTACTGGTGGGATGAAATGAAAAGAGATATTGCTAATTTAATTATGAGGTTTTTGACTCTTCAACAGGTTAAATCAGAGTGACAGTTACTGAAAGTAATGATTCAACCGTTACAGGTTCCAGAGTAGAAATGAGAAAATATATCCATGGACTTTGTTGTGGGATTACCAAAGAAATATTGTGGTAATAATGCAATCTGGGTTATAGTTGACCGATTGACTAAATTTGCTCGTTTCATTCCTTTTAGAGATTATTTGTCTATAGATCAACATACTTAGTTGTATGTTAAAGAGATAGTCAGGTTGTATGGAGTTCCCCTCACTATTGTATCTGAACGTGATCCCAGGATTACTTCTAACTTTTGGAAAGGCTTTCAGAAGTCATGGGGTACTGAATTAAATTTTAGTACATCTTTTCATCCTCAATAAGATTGGTAGATAGAACAAACAATTAAGAACTTGGAGTATATTTTACATTCTTTATTGATCGATTATCAGGGAAGTTGGGACCAACATCATTCTTTGGTTGAATTTTCATATAATAACAGTTTTCATTACAGTATATAGATGGCCCCATTTGAGGCATTATATGGAAAACATTATCGAACTCCAGGATTCTGGGTTGTAGTAGGTGAAAGGAAGTGGATGGGATCAGAATTGGTAGAAGAGATAGTAGAGAAATATTAGTAGATTCAAAAGCACATGAGAATAGCTCAAAGCAGAGAGAAAAGTTATGCAGATAAGAGGAATACGGATCTTTCCTTTGAGGTAGGTGATCATGTCTTTCTAAAAGTTTAACCAAGGAAATGTGTCATGTGTTTTGTTAAGAAGGGAAAGTGGAGTCCGATGATCATTGAACCTAATGAAATTCTAGAGAATATTGGATCAGTTTCATATAGAGTGGATTTTACTCTAATTTTATCACAGGTACCCAATGTTTTTCATGTTGCGATGTTGAGAAATTATATGACAGATCAATCTCATGTTTTGAGCCCAGAAGTAGTTCAGTTGGAAGAGAATCTCTCTTATGAAGAACATCCGGTCCAAATTATTAACTGTAGAGAGCAAGTGTTGATGAATAAGGTGAATCACCAGGCAAAGGTTTTGTAAAAAACCCATAAAATTGAAGAGGAAACTTGGGAATCTGAAAATGCAATGAGGGATAAATACCCCACGTATTGTGATAAGTGAATAAAAATTGCGAGGATGCAATTCCCAAAAGGGGGTAAGGATGTAACATCACAAGTAAATGAAGAATAATACATATTTCATATTTATTAATATTTGTGAATTAAATATTAATTTTACTTTAAAGGGGTTTCTATGTTCAATAGCGTACCTCATACGCAACAACGAGTTTCTTTGAAATCTTACCTTGCACACTAATAAGGTAATATTATTATTTTTAATGGTAGTTAACTCGTAGAAGTTTTATTTGTGGTAATGAATGAAAATAACTACAATATGATTATACATTTTTTTAAATGTATTCACATTATCCAATAAAAAGTTATAGACTTAAAATGTGAATGAATCTAATTTTATGCATAATTTACATTAAAAGGCCGATTTATCACCTTTTAATAGTGAAATCTCTTTAAATATAGTTTTTTTTCACTTTAATACATTGTATATGACCAAATAAAATTCTTATTTATAATGGGGACATCATAATTTACTTTGTGTAAATTTTTGGAATTTTTCCGACAAAGTTCATTTTTTATTGAATAGTGAAAATATTGTATTTTAATTCAAAAGTGCCATTTAATATAATTTATCTATATGGATAAATTATCTTTCTAGTTGGTTTTAAAGTGATATTAAAATATATTTTTACAATTTAATCCAATGTTGGTCATTGGAATAAATTTCACTTTGAAATTGGACATAAACAAGTATTAGTCTTTTGATAGTTATTGTTTCATAAAAACACTCTATTTCTTTTAACAACAGGAAGTAATTTTTAAAGTAATTAATCCCACTACTATGTTTTTAATTTGAAAAAATATAAATCAACTTTCAATTCGGAATATCAAATAATGCTTAGGCTTAATTTTTTGTATTTTCCTGAAAAACATCAATTTTAGATGAATAGTGAAACCACTTAGTAGTAGTTAAAAAACTGAATTATTAATTCAAATGAAATTTTACCACTTCTGTGAATTAAATTTAGAAAATCTGACATACATGGTTGTCATCAAAAAGTAAAATTTGGTTTAATCAGATGAAAATAATTATTGGTGAATAGTAACTTTTGACCTCTATTTACCACGATTAATGGTAAAAATGGTAATTCATGGTAAAAAGAATATTATAATAATTCAAAATTACATTAACACTTGTACTAACCTTATTGTATTAGAAGTGGCCAACCATGGAATCATGGGGAATATATTGGGACCCCATGTATCCACTTATGAATGATAATGACACTTTAGATTAATTAATTTAATGTAAAGGCAAAAATGACAGAAGAAAATATCTTTTAGTAAATTAATTTTTTATGGTGTTATATAAGTCTTATTTTTTACTATAAATATTATTTGAAAATCTAAAAATATTTCCTACATGATATTATTTTGTTTATAATTTTTATACATCGAATAAATTAAATTATTAATGACACAATAATGATACAATATTTACCACATTAATAAATTATTTAAATAAATAAGATTATAATGATTAAAATATTATTAAAAACATGTCCAATTCTGATTAGATGATTTTATTTCGAATATAAGTCATCTTATCTTCTATCTTAAATATTTTTGGACCTTTATAATCTGAATAACATTATATAATAATATAATGTTTTCACACTTTCCAAAAGAGCCCCTCCTCCCCCTTATAAAAGGAGACCACTTCTAACCAATTCCTCAAAACTCCCAGAACATTTGTCTCATCCAACCTCTGACTAATTAATCTCCCTACATCCCTCTCCTCCTAGATTCCTTAAATTAGGCATAAGGTACTTCAAGAAGTCCTTTAGTTCAAACCAAAAGGAGTAACCAAAATTAGAAGTAACCATTTCTCTTAAATTGTTTTCTTTTATTTTACTTCTCTACCCCTAAACAATTTTTATTCCTTTCTTTTGTAACAACACCAGTATTATCATTATTCTAGGATGTTGTTATGAGAAGGACTCTAACTACACTTACACACACCTCCATCTAATGAATGAAGAACATAATGTTTCTCCGGATGGAACAAAAAGGCCTCACGAAACGATGATTGTTCAATTACATATTAACGCCTCTCATGGTGGCCATTAAGATAGAAATGTATTTATATATGATATATATTATGTTTAGGATTTCTTTATGCTTCTTTAATTCCCATTTATAGCATGCCTTTATGGTTTCCATAGTGGGTAAATACAGTAATCTAATTTGAGAAGGTGTGGACTATCGCCCCCTCAAATTGATTTGATTTGTTAATACCTTATGTGGGATGTATAAAGGATTGAGTTAACATTATTGTATATGATATTATACTGGAATTATAATATACCAATGTATCATTATGTTTTATTTCCATTAAATTATGCAATAGAAATGAAAGAAGCGTTCATGCGTACGTACGTCTTACCGTCTCCTGGAACGATGCATTTCATTTCTTAACTCTAAATGTTATGTAATATTATAAAAACATGTATATTCTGGATAGATATATAATATATATGTTATACAAATCATGAATATCATTCTGGATATAATGAACCTTTGACAACATGGATAACATGTAAATATAAGGTGTTCATTTTTAACTCATGTACCAAATATCGACAAAATGAACGTTATTAACTTAAATGATTTCATAATGTTTATAAAAAGGTAATAAGTGATATAAATGGAATAATAAACATGTAAATGGTTCATAGGAAAGTAGAAATTATCTTTAGTTTGTTATTCAGGAGATTAAAGAACAATCGAGTCAAGTCAGACATAAGGTAAGGGACTTCGTCTCAATCTCCTTTCATTGAGGCATTTTAGTTTTATACACGAATTTATTTTATTCGATGTATAAACCCCATTGAATTTTCATTTTATTCAAAGGGAATATTTTTAGATGAAGTATTTTACTAAACGACAAAAGGAATTTTTTTAATATATGTGGTGACAACGTCCTTTCCACCGCCGTGAGTATTGTTTGATCATTGGCATTCCTAAACAAGCTGTAATGTTTTTAAAAGGAAAAATAAATACCATATACTATTTTTAGGTATTTTGTTAATGAAAATGATTTTGAGGATGGATTTATTATTTCAATATCTTGAAATGATATTTCTTTATTGCAATGTGGAAATATTATCTTTCTATATGCTTATGTTATGTGTTATGTTCATGTTATGGATCTT
The DNA here is from genome assembly GCA_963277665.1 of Viscum album. Lineage (NCBI taxonomy): Eukaryota > Viridiplantae > Streptophyta > Magnoliopsida > Santalales > Viscaceae > Viscum > Viscum album. The sequence continues at coordinate 445,506,308 of OY728139.1, read as the reverse complement.
GGGAATTGTTTATGTATACGGGTGGTTCCATGATAAACCTAGGGAGGGTGAGCCCGAGATAGCTCCTCAATACATTTAGTAACATGAAGTAGGTAAATGTGAATGTTTCTCCTATGAAATTTAGGGAATATAATGTGATGGGTATTCCAAAGTAACTCCCTATATAGTTGTGATAGCTATAATGTAAGTATGGTATGGATGCCACAAGATACATTTATGTTTAATGATTTCTATGTTTCTTTCATAAAACTTATGATTTCCTGAGGTAAGTAAATAATTTCATGTTTTGTATGTATATATGAACAAATTTTTTCATTATTTGTTTTATATCCCTTACATAGCTTTTTATGCTCATCCGATATTTTGAAATTTTTTCATTGGACATAAAGATGAGTAGGGTCAATGATGTGATCAAGGAAAAGTCTTTCTGTATAAAACATGGAACTAGACGTGACTCTTTTTTTCAGGAGTTTTTATTTTATGAAAAAATTTAAACTATGTAGATATGTCTACCTTGTAATCTTTTGAGATGTAATAGTTATGTCCTAATTCTCTAAAACTCTAAACCGGAAAAGATTCTCAATAAGAATTAGTCATTTAATTCAATATTATCTAATGTTTAAGGCCACGCCCTTATAATTAACTTCACCAATTAATTTTGTAATGATCCTACTCATTTGAAGTAATTTTATAAACTCTTCATGGATACATTGGATATAGATGTTGGTTTTCCACATTAACCCTTCCTCTAGTGCATTTCATTCCATAATTCTGACATGTCATATAGTTGAAAAAGTAAACTGTTGGTGTCAAATTAGTTGTAACTTCGAACTCCTACAATTTTTTTATTAATATATTCTTTTCCCCATAACAATTTTTTTCATTGATGTTCACTTTTTTACACTTAAAAAATATGCTAATTCCATCCACCTAATTCCTTAAGTACAAATTCACACAACCTAAGAACATAGGCAACATAATATTCTTCTCTCCATGATATTTGTCACTCTAACATACATTTAACTAAATTTTTCTCTTCTCATCAAAAAATCAATGATTCCATTGAGAATTCATAGATTCCATACCCCCTTGAGTGGACACTAATCAATATCTTCATAGCTACAAATTTTTATTATCACTAATTCTTTTTAGATACTAGGTTTTAATCCCCGAAAAAATACCTCTGTATTATTTTCAAAATAAATGATCAATATAGATATATAAATTGAAATCATTATAATTGTTTCCTCATAATATCCTAAAGACGCTTCCTACTATTTATTAATCCCATGTAATTCCTTTTCCATCATGAAATGAAAAGTATGTGGATAGATTTATTAAAAATTATTTTAATATTATATCACATTCCCTAGATTCAATTACTTACATTTTAGTTTTATTTTTGATCAAATTCCATCATCAGATTACTTCTCCTTCCGAACAATATAATTCTTAAACTGCTTTTTCATGTAGATCATTAATAAAAAAAACATATCTTCAAAATTATGTTGATTAATTATTTAGTTAGAAATAGATTAGGTGATCCATTTATGTATGTGAGTTGTTCTCAATTGAATGACTTGGTTGAGAGTTGTTCCTTATATGGTGTGTTTGGATGTTTAACATAGTTTACATTATTATTAATAAAGTGATACTTAAAATACAAGATGCATTGCATACTATCTCTTATCCCATCTAGTTAGTCATTGGGAAAATTATCACATTGATCATCACATTCAATTCTTCTTTCTTGTAACAATTTAGTAAAACCATAATGGTTAGTGTGACTAGAAAATAATAAAATCTTATGAAAGGAAGATTAAAAAATTATATTGGAGTGAAAAAATCACTCACAAGATGTATTATCCTATAAAACCATTATATAATACAAGAATACAACCATATAAACCTATGAATATTCTATTAAAATATATGACTCCGTTGATTCTATTATAAAATTATTATCTCAATATAAATAAATTTTTGTTAATCTAACAAGATTATTTATAAAAACTATTATAAGTTTGATATAACCTACATTTTATGTCTTATCCTCATATCCAATTTAAATTAGTCACCAAGAATAAATAAAGTCCATACTAACACCAAATAAAACATCCCAAACATAACATACACACAAATTTTAATAGTAGACATATTATCTAATTAAAATTTGAATAATTCAAACCTAGGAACATGTAGTATCAATGTCAATAGAGATTATATACATAACAAACATATTTTAATTTTTATTCAATATCTACCATAAACATTCATTGCACATGACAACCATATTGACATGTTATACATAATACTATAATTAATTAATAATGGAATGAAAATATATCAAAAAGGATGGTATCAAATTCTTAGTTAGGGGAAAATTTAAGAAATATCAATGAAGCCAACATAAAATTCCATTATAAAAATAGGACTATAATAAGATCATTTGCATATTAAAATATAATCAAGGTACATACAGATAGAATTATGTAATCATACTCAATAAAACATGGACAATAAATCATGAATCCTGATATAAGTATTTTTGATTAACTCAAGATATGTGGCAATATAATGTATCATTTCATATAAATATAACACATGAATAAGTATAAAAATCCTATCTTATATTGAAACTCATTTCCCAAACCACCATAATATAGTGCAAAAACATATCCAATAACATTATTGATTATGATTGTAATGGTTCATACATTCTCAGCTCATTATTTTTCCAATTTAGGGGTATTTGGTTTTTAGAAGCGGTCAAGGCAAGGTTAGATGGATTTTGAACCTAAACATTATACTACATATAGTTTATAACTGTGTCGACATAGGTCAATTAAGTAAATGGTTGTTCATATCTTGGGAGATGTTGATTCATGAATTGAAGTTTTGTAAGGAATTATGTGATTAGGTAATTCGTGTCATGAATGTAGTGTTTCATAGCATGAAATAATTCCAGCGTGGGGTGCCATTAAATTCAACAGATACTATTATGTCTAAATTAAATTCATTCTCCACCTTAAAAAATTTCACATCCTAAATTAGAGATAATCGTGAGTTTTCACAACATCTATAAGTGTTTAACACCCTGAATGGAATGAATTCAAAACAATTTTAAATTCTAGAAACCCTCCAGTTTATCATATTTCTTTTTTTCATCTCTCGTATTGGGAAACCCATAGGGGATTTTGGATGATATTTTTACACCATTACTCGAGATTCTATCTATGGATTCCAAAGGATTGGTTTTTTTAATCCATGGTGAGTGCAAAATTTTTATCTATCATTTCCATCTCTTTATATTTTGGGGATTTATAGTGTTTATGTTATATTTATTTAGCAGGTGGTTGGGCAATGATTTTGATCAGTCTATGTTGAGATAGATATTAATATATGGTTTCTTTTTTTGTTTGATCTATTTCTATTGTTTCCTATTTTCTATATTCTATGTGGTGACTTGGAAAGCTTGATATATGTGCATGGGTGAGGTTAACATGCTCTTGTCTTACTTTTGAGTGAATAATATAGGTCATTTTACGAATATAAATAATCAAAATTAATTGAATTTGAATGGGAAGGAGATTATTCACATGTAATTTCAACTTCTTTAATTTTTTATATAGAATTTTGATTACTTGTAGATATTTCTGAAAATCACAGCTATTATGAGATTTTATTGGGATTTAGTTGTTATAGTTATAAAATTGTAATTGTGTTTATCATTATAATCCACCTCAATGAGATGCCTAATTAATTATATATAGTTTAATAACAATATTCAAATAAAAATAATAGAATTGGAGATAATACCCAATTTATTGAATGATGTAACATAATTAAATTCCATTTTTGAATGTTAATTTGTATTAAATTGGAATGATCAAATGCAATGTTTTGTGTTTTGGTACATGTTGTGTTTTCTTGTGTGATGTATAGGACCCACAAGTGTTTTTTCCCAAATGGTGGTTATTAGGTTCAATGTGTAATGTGATGTGAACCAAGGTGATGGTTGTTTGGCATGGGATACGACATGTAATACTGGGTGACAGTTTGAATATTGTTAGTCTATGGACATGGTAGGGTTACATTTATGGATTGGAATACATTTTGTTTTTGATATGGTTGATGTGTGATGAATGAGTCATTATATGGTGTTGTTGTGTTAGTTTCTATATTATATATTGAATGAATTTAACTAATTAAATGGATATATCATTGTGTGAATTTAAATAATCATGAGGTGATATATATTGATGGTAATTGGATTGATTGAATAAAATGATAACTGAAATGGTTTGGAAAATGAAAGAATTATATTTTTAAATATCATATATAACTTTTAAATTAGTGAATTGAACAATAATAAACTAATATTGTCTTATAATTGGTAAATTTTTGCATATGGTTGATTATGTAATTGAAGTGGAATTTGTTTTCTAATTGATGTTGGGGGTGTGGTGTGATAGATTTATTTGTGAAAGAGATTGTGGCGGAAGTTTTGAGGTGATGTAGAGGTGGTTTGAAGTACACTACTACAACTTATGATAACCACTGGTTGGGTATTATGTAATTCCCTTTTCTATATGGGAATATGCAATATATGGTTTTGAGATATATCACATGGCTCTTGATGATGTGGTAATCCCCATTTATCATGTGATTATATTTCCTATAATGAAACTATTGAAGGGTGTGAAATCCTCTGTGAGTTGGGTCATGGACCGAGAGACTTTCATGTGACCTAAGGGCCACCTATGTGTTCCCTATTTATATTGAACCTAGTTTGAATGTGATATTAGGAATTTATATTATTGGTTTTTTAGTCAGTCAACCATCCTCATTTTTTATATTTTTGGTCGGTTTTAAAAATGTTATTAGGTGAATTTTTTGTTAGAAATTGAAGATTCCAATAGGGGTGTCTATTAATTACACATTCTAAAATGAACATGGCGATGCTTTTTTTACTTTTTGTTTTATATTCATGGATAAGAAAAAAACCATAAGGGACGTCTGCATTAGTATTACCTATGAAATCGATCATTTATGTGGTTTGTAAACCTATTAGTGGGGCTACCATAGATATAAAGTATACGATGATATGGTATACATGGATGGAGACTTATATGACAATTAATAATATTTTTTGTAGTAGCTGTCTCTATAGAGAATTTGAAAAATACCCTATGAGAGGTTCATTGTACTTATTTATGATTGGGAGACCTGACTCCATTATTGGGGGCCACAATTATCATGTTGTTCTCAGAGAAACCATAATAATGGCTGAATTAGGTATGTTCAATTGAGGTCTTGGACTACTGGATTTATGATGGTTGTCATTCATGGACCTAGTTGTATGCATACGTCATTAGTGAGGTTGTGATATAGTGGTTGTTAGGGTCCCCATGTTGCACTTAAATATTTTCCATCGTTGGGAAAAAGTAGGTTTTGAGGTTGGTTTTTTTCATTGGATAACTAATTTATTCTTGTCATGTCAAATGAAAGAATCCTTGAATTTCTAGTATAGTATTAGAAATCCTTGGTGATTCCCTACTATGTTAGGTTCTCCAAACCTACTAGAGAGACCATGGAACTTCAGTACCATATAAGAGACTCAATTTTTTTAAATAATAGTATGTGTTTAATCCCTATATTGATTATGTGGGATAACTGATTTGGTACACAAATCATGGGATGAGGTTTTATTACCATTGGGAGTAGGGCCTCAATGGTATTTGACTCATTTTTTTATTTTAGTATGTGTGACTGGCCAAATGGATGATTGAGTCTCTAGGACTGTATATATATCTCACATTCACATTACTATTATTAGATGTTTTTTTATCTATGTGATATTATGGGTATAGTTTATGTATTATACTAGGTTTTTTATATTATGATTACACACTCAAATATTTGGGGGTATCCATGGTACCTCCTTCAAACAATAATAATAGTCAATAACCTCTGACATATAGAAAGGTGTACTTGATCTGACATGGAGAACGAAAATGGCTACGAATCATAGTTATTCGGGACGAGACATCACATATTGTGTCCTATCTATCTATATTTTATTTTTATGTTATTTTTATACCAAAACCAAACTGAGTTGGATAACCTACCACCACACAAATTATTCACGTTCTGAGGTTTTCCATGATATGATTGATGGTGGGGATCACATGTCATGTCACCCCTTCTTTCCTAATATTCCTCCATTATTACTGATTGGGACAAAGTTTAGGGTTTTATATTACCCAGGTGATAACATAGGATTGTGTTAGATATTTCCCAGATAATGAAATGAAATGGTGTTGACGATTAACTAGAGATGATGAATATGTAATATATGGTGGGCGTCATGTCTAGTAGGAGGAGGGAACAAGGTTGATGCATTTCACATTCAAGAAACACTAATACCCTAGTTATAAGATGTGGTAATATGGATGAGGTTTTTTATAATGATGTGATGTGTGGATGATGATTAATGCTAGCACGCATTGCTAGAAAGTTTGAGTGTGGGTTAATTAGGGATGCATCATGTAACACACTAAGTTTATAAGTTGTTTTTTCAAGAATAAATTAAATTTTCATTTATGAAATACAATGAAAAAATTCAAACATTCATTTCACACGACATAGACATAAAGTACAAAAAAAACACTACATTGGAAAAAAATACACGAAACATTGACGTGGCATACATTACATGTGACACTTACATTTCATATGTTACACGCAACCCAAATGTTTCTATGAAACATAATTTTAATATTCTAATGATTTAAATTGGATTATAGTACCCTAGAAGATAAAAATCGTTATAATAAAATTAATAACTAATTTTGAAATATTTTTTACAGTTGTTTTATATAAATAAAATATATGGACAACGAAAAATATTGTTTTTGGTAATGTTCTTATGTTCATAGAAATACCATTTTCTCAATTAAACTACTTTTAATGTCCTTTTTTGATAAATAATAAAATTAATTTTAGACACATTTAAAAATTTAAATTGATAAAATAAAATTCATTTATTAATTTAAAATTTTGAAATTATCTTATGGATAATTGTTTGTATTTATCTGACAGACATCACTTTTGGATGAATAATAAATTTAATTCAAATCCAATTTTTTCATATAATTTCATTATAATGATAAATTACATTTTTATTTGGTTGAAATTTTTAATTACATAATTTTTTTATTAATCCAATTGAAGAAATGGTAATCTATTTAATAATAAAATTTGATATAAAAACATAGAAAAAAATTTGAATCCTTCTTTTGGGAAGAAATAAATCCTAGGAACCCTTTTGGCACAAACCAAAAATATTTTCTCAATTTATAGATAATTTTTTTTTCTGTCAAGCTCTATAATTTTATTTTATTTTTAAACCCCACCATAATATTTATTCTATTATATTATAAAAAAACATAAGTATATTCAATATACTATGTTGTTTGTAGTTTCGGTTTGGATTAGTGGTTAGCACCCCATAATATTACCTAGAAAACGGGGATTAAAAACCCATGGGGTGGAGGTACTATATCAATACTATAGCAGACTGTAGTAATAGTGGTACTATAGAAATAGTCAGTACTGTAGTGGCGGCAGGTCATTGTTTTGGCAGAAAGGTACTTTAGCAGCGGTGGGTTCTATTTGGTACTATAGAAGGTAGGTATTCTAGAAGTATTATTCACAGAATGGGCCTTCGGCAAAAAAATATTTGGGCCTATTGGCCATATAATGTGCTAAGTGGCCACGGGGCCTTCGGGCTATGTAATGGGTCTCCCACTACCCAATTAAAAGAGGTATTTGATTTTATTTAATAATAATTTAGGCTTCAACCCCAAACATAAAAAAGTACTATATTGTTTTTATTATAAGGGTTCAATCTACACTTAAATTCACTTCCATTTAATGGTTAAAAACTTACTATTTATGTGTACAGTGAACTACCACCACCCTAAATGTTGATTGTTCATTTTTCCATTACTGCCTATCATGGAAGAAATTATGATACAGTATACATTTCTATATTTAATTTTTATTAGTGTTTATTCCATTTAAAACACATTTTTTTCATTCCATTTTTTGTAAATATAATAATTTCATTTGAGGATGTGTGGAAAACTGCCCCCTCAAAGAGAAGTGATCAATTCAGAAACTACATGGAATGAATTATGGATGTGTTTAATTAACTTATATGATATATATGATATAGAAATTATAATATAATAAATATATATATGAACATTTTTCTTCTTTATTCTTTCATTCATTACGAAAATAAAAATGGAAATAATGTTCATGCATACATATGAATTGACATTTCATTGAACGCTGAATTAAATTTCATAACTCTCTATTATATTGAATAATATAATACATATATAATTAATATAAATGTTATTTATATAATGTTGGAAATTATTTATATCTTAGTTTCATTATAAGGTCAAAAGATATAACAGATTAAGTTAAATTCAATGAACAAAGTGGATATTTCCTGAAGTCAAACCTTAGCATATGATTGTTAACTAGAGGGTATGTTAAGGTCATGATAACACAATATATGATATTAGATATAAAAATATGGATGCTAAAAATTTTTATAATAAATTTATATTTATTATATAGGTGGTTTGAATGAGTATTATGAGAGTCAAGACAAAATGTAAGGGATTTTCATCCCATTTTTTATTTTAATGAGATACTGACTTAAATAAAGACCCTTTCTTTTACTGTGGTGTGTATAATTCCCATGTATGTATTATATGATTATTTATATTAAATTTATGGGTATTTACATATCCATTATTTTTAAATACTTTTAGAATGTTTATGCTTTTGGGTTACTAAATCGGTTAGATAATTTTGTCTCAATTTGGAATCATTGAGACAAAGGTTTTGTTATCCATATTCATTATTTTTATAGGTGTATATTCATCAATTTGAAATGATATATCCTGAATCTCCATATTTTCACTATATTTTTAAGCTTCATTTAATTTCCTTTTCTTACACGGGGCTTATTATCGTATATAAACATGTGGTATGATTTTATTAAAAAATTTCATCACTTTTCAAGATTTTTTAAGTTTTTTCTTCCCTTGATGAAATATTTTGATCCATATCTCATGATAACTCTTGAAATTGTTTCTCCTCTCGTGATTTAATAAATTATATTGTATTAGTACAATTTTCAACTCTTCGTTACTTAAAATAATTTTTTATGTAAAATATTATTATCTCTCTCATCGGTTTGAAATCTATTGTATTCAAAGAACATGTTTTAAAAAATGTTTTAATTTTTTTCAATGCTATTTGTATCCAATTTTCAAAAGAAAATGTATTTATTTTATTTTTTATATTTTATAAAATTTTCCATTATAATTTCTCAAAAAAGTTTTCAAAGAAAATTGTTTTCATGAAGGTTTTATATTTTAAAAAACATTTTTGAAGAAGAAATGAAATTTGGCTCAAAAAAATGTTTTTAAAACACCTTTGAAAATTATTCCCCATCTAAGATAACATATGTTAGTCTTACTCTTGCATTTTAGGGTAATTATTTCAATTTTTCCATTAAGATTATTTTTATGAATGAATTTTCTTTTGATGGCATGATGATTAGAAACCCATTTTTTATTCACAGGTGATATGACTTTGAAACCTACTTCTTTTAATTATTTATATTTTATGATTAAATTATCATGAAACTTATTAGTTTCCTATAGGTTATGATATGATTACATGTTTATTATACCTGTTTAATTTCATGGGCAATGATAGACATTTTTATTATTATGTGTGACATGTATGTATGTCTTCATTATGATATGGGTGGGACATATATCTCCGTAAAATTCATTGGGAAAGGAATTTATATCTCATGAGGTAGACTAAGATGGTATTGGGAGTAAACCATGATTAATAATATGGCCATGGTAGTGAACTGTGACTACCAATATGGTTTGAAGATTGAACTCATGCTACTAAGATGCTGATGGAAGTAAACCAAGACAACCATGATTGTATGGGGAGTGAACCAATACTGGTAATATGATATTAGTAATGATGACTTGGATACTATGAAAATCAAATTATATACTTATATATCTACCATAATTTCATGTTTTATTGTTATGTTATTCCATCACGTCGTATGTTCTTACTTTTCTAATGATTCTTGTATTATGATTTTCCAACAATTTTTTATGATTCATGAATATGATATTTTATCTCTAGTGTGTGATCATCCATTTTAATGATCATGTCCTCATACAATTATGCTCCCGATTGTGCTTACATATCTACCTTATTTATCATTACTAATAATTTTATCTTATTCCTTGTTATGTTTCCTTCCCAAATAATTGAAGATATGTTTTATGTTTGAATTTTATATGAAAGGTGATATTAATGAAAAACCTAGTAGATGATAATGTATCTCAATTAGGTATTTGTGTTTATATTTCCTAGTTTAAAAAGGCACTAGACTAGTAAGGTATTTGGGTGTCAGTTTTTATATAATTTTATATATTTTTAAAAATTTATTTAATGTTTATATATTTCAGGATTAGTTCATTATATATGGTATTAGTTGAAAGTTTTAGTTATTCATTAGAGGTGTGGACAAAAAATAATAATGAGAAACTTATAAACATGTCTATGAATAATTACTTGAATAAGGATAAGTATAAGAAAATGTCTATGAATTTTGGAAATGGATAGAGTGAATGATTATTTATAAATATATATATATATGGATAAAACAAGTGGATGTGATCTAGTAAAATTATACATATGGGTAAAAACTCTGATATGTTGTTATGGGCCTAACATGGGGTATTATGGTACACAATGATAGGTCTAGTTACACACATGGGATGACACTCCCTAAAGGTATCCTTTTGGAATTCATAAAATCTTCATGAACCATATTTAAGGATTTAAATAGAAGTTGAATATGAACTTCCCATGGTAAATATAAGTTGTTATAGATTAAAGAAGGTTTCATAATTTAGACATTCTGTAAGTGACATTTCAGGATTGCGTGGATCTTTAATATGATACCTATTTATCAGACTATATGTTTTGGTTTTATCCAATCGGAGGATCCTGAAGGAACTACATTAATATTAATTGTGATATAAAATGTAATGTTTCACCTCATAAGAATATGAAATCAATGAGAGCTAGAATGAAAAACGTTAATTGTCTACTCTCACAACATTCTCAAGCTTTGAATCCTGGTAGGAATCCAAATAAGAAAATGAGAGAATAATATTCGGTTGAGTCCTCCATTTGGTAATATCCACGTTCTTTTAGAGGAACTTATGATATACTTGTTCCTAAAAAATGGATCGATACTAATGAAAAGATATTATCTATTCTCTAGTGTTTGGAGCATATGGTAGACATTCTGGATACCCATTTTTTATCAGGTGAAGAAAAATAGTTGTGGATTATAATCAAGAATACAAGGCAACATGATGAGATTGAATCCACGGATTAGCATGAGTTTAGAACTTATTTTTTAATATGTACATTCTGTATATTCTTAATAACAATATGGAGAAATAGTTCCATGATTTGATGCAAAGGGATGATGAATCTGTTTGTACCTACGAGGAAATTTGCTGAGACATGTGTCGCATGATTCAATAATTGTCATCCAAAATGATAGTAATTTTTATAGGTTCTCCAGTTCCTTATATCCATGTATCATAAAGTAATTTTCCATAAGATAATTTAGTAGCTATGAATAAATTCTATTTGGTCCAATAAAGGTTGAAATGGAGGATGGAGTCACATATCAATCTCATGGTTTTCACCAAAATAGGAATATGGAATTTAAGAAAGAATCTTAAAACCATGAAGAATAGAATATGGTGTATGGTTTATGATCTATGTGTGGAAAAACCATAGAGGAAATAGCCTTAGGGGGTTAAATAAATTTTTTAAGTGTGTAAGGGACGTCTATCTTGAATTTTATTACTGAAGTGTTGGGAAGAAGGTAGTTGAAATTGTGAATGGGGGAATGGTGGAAAAAAACCCCACCATGATTATGTGAGAAAATTGTACAGGGAACAAGAATTATAATATTCACATCCAAAACCCAAGGGATATTGGTGGTGATCAATGTCAAAACCCTCTTATGCATAGGGACAAAGGGAAATGTCATGAGATAACTATTTCTAATAAGGGGTGCAATGACGATGCAATGAAAGTACTCTTACTATCCACTCTATAATTACTTATTTCATACTTGATTCTAAATATAACCACAATTTCTAATCTAAATAACTTTTATAGGGTTTTGTGATTCCTCAAAAACAATTAGATAATGAATTAGTAGTGTAAATTCCTATTGGTTTTATGATTTCATATCTAGTCTATGATTCCTATCTAGTTAATGTTTGTGGGAATGTCCTTCTAGAAAATCAATTCATTCATCCTTTAGATGAATTTCATATCATCTTAGGCATGAATTTTCTATCTTCACATATATTCTACATCAATATTCATGGAATGGAAGTTATGTTTTATTTTTAAAACATTCCTATGATCATCCATCAATGTGATGGTATGTGTAATAATCTTGTGGAGATTACATCCAGTTTATAGATCTTAATTCCAATTTCATAGATGTTTTTATCTCAAATGATTGTGGATAAAATCAATGTCGATGATATGCCTATTTTTTAGGATTTATTGGATGTATTTATAGATGTGTTGTGAATCCTTCACCAAAATGAGAAGTTGAGTTCTTCATAGAACTCATACCTAATTCTACACCAATTTTAGTGACACCTTATAGAATAGATCTGATTTATTGGAAAGAGTTGAATAAATAGTCCAAGAAAACATTAATGAAGGATTCATTTTTCCATTTGTATCACCTTGGGGGGTTCCTATTCTTTATTGTGAAAAATATAGACAGATCAATTCGAATATGCATTGATTATCTGGTTTTGAACAATAAAAAAATCCAGAACAAGTTCTGCTTCCCTATATTGATTAATTATATTATCAACTTGGTGGAGCACAATACTTTTCAAAGAATTACCTGCATTATTGATATAATAAATTGAGTGTCAAGGGGATATAACCCAGATAAATTCTATACAAGGTACAAGTAGTATGAATATATAGAGATTCAGTTTTTTCTTAATAATTCCACTAGTATATTCATGGATTTAATTTTTTTATTATTTAGATATTACCATGATCAATTTTTTTTGTAGTTACTGTAGATTTTATTCTTATCCATTCAAAGAGAATGTGAGATTATAAATATCAGTTGATAATCATATTTAAGAACCTAATGAAAGATAATTTTAATTAAAAATTTACATAGTGATAATTTTGGATACAAAATGATTCTTTTTTTGTGTCACAAAATATAAAGATATTTTATAGTAGTAAATCCATCAATGATGGAGGTTATGGAATGATGCCATAAACTATAAAAAGTGACTATGATCCCTCGATTTATTTTTTTAGCTTTATTTTATTATCAATTATTAGTGAATTACTTGAAAGATTTTAATCCACATACCAAGTTTACTCATAATGGTGTCATGTTCCTCTAGATTGATGAATGTGATGAAAATTTCATGGAACTAAAGAGAAGGGTTGTTATTCCATGTGGCATAGATTACTCCTTAGTGAAGATGGGTTTGAAATCAATATAGATTCTCTAAGAAGGTATTGGGTTGTGTTATTATACTGAATAAAATGGTTGTATCATACTCCTCAGAGTAATTGATGATTCACATGGAAAATTACCCAACTCATGACTTCATGATAGGAGCAGTAATTTTTTTCATTAGGAATATAGAGGCATTATATTTTGGAGAAAAGTGTGATATATATACCGATCATAAAGGTCTGAAATATATATTCGCATATAAGGAGTTGAAATTTTTCCAAAAAATATGGTTAGAGTTAAAGGAGTATGAATTGTCAATACATTACCACCCTAGGATAGAAAACAATTTGGATGAGGCTTGGTGTTGGAAGGATCATGCTATCTTATCAATAATGATGATCACAATAGATCGAATATTTCTTGATTTAAAACGTAAGGATCTAGAAATCCTAAAGGATGAGAAAACTTTTATCATTCTCAAATGAATGTTCAACCCTCTATCCAAGTGAATATTAAAGAGTCATAAAAGGAAGTTGTAGAGCTGAAAAAATTGTCGAAAATTTTCTTCAATTTAAACTAGATCGCAATGGAATGATAATGCTTAAGAATTATGTATATGATCTTTACATATTATATTTTAAGAAGGAGTGGTTAGGGGAAGATCATAGTTCATCATTATCTATTTTTATAGAAGCACGAAGATGTATATGGACATGAACGAATAATTTTGGTGATATTTCATAAAGAAAGATATCAAAGAGTTTGTATCTCGATTCATTTCCCTACAGAAAGTTAAGGCTAAATGAAATAATTCAATGGGGGTGTTGCAACCATTAACCATACCATAATGGAAATGACAGAAAATAAATATGGATTTTGTCATTGGACTACAAAAAAACTATAATGTCTTTAATTTTAAATAGGTGGTAGTAAATTTACATACTACATCATAACACATTAAAGCTATTAGATAATTCTCCTCTATAGATCAGCTTGTCACGATATACATTAAAGAAATTATATGGTTGTGTGTAGTACCCCAGTCTATTGTATCATATCAGGGTCCTAGGATTATTTCATTATTCTAGAGAAGCCTTTAGAAAAATCATGATAAATATTTGAGTTTCAAAAGAACATATCATCCTTAGGTAGATTTCCAGTTTCAATGAACAATTCAAACCCTAGAGGATCTATTCAGATCATGTTCCATGAATTTAAAAGGTGGCTTGATTCAGCACATTGCTCTAGTTGAGTTTCATACAACAATAAAATTCACTACATTATTCATATATAACTTTATGAATGCCTCCATGGGATGAAATGTAAATATCCAATGTGTAGGGATGAATTTTCTGAGAGAATTATATTTGGAATTGAGATCACAGAAGAAAATGATTACAAGTTTTGAACCCATCATTAGCCTATCAAGGTATCTCAATATTAGTAGAAAAGTTATTTTGATAACCATTGGCGTGATCTAGAATATTAAGTTGGTGAAATAGTGTTTATATGAATATCACCCTAGAATAATGTTATGATATTTTCGAAGAAAGGGATACTAATTCCTAGGTATATTGGCCTCTTTTTGATTATTTTTCATATTTGGATGGTATCCCATCACTGGGAACATCATACAAATCTTGCTCATGTCCATGATCTGTTTAATGTATATCTCCTATGGTAGTACTTACCTTACCCATCAAATTTACAGATCCTAGAGGTCAAACTGCTGGAGTAAGATCTTTTTTATGAGGCGTGACCAGTTGATATTCTAGATAGTATAGAGAATGTTATACGAAAAAAGGCTAGTTAATATTATATGTTTTTTTTGAACAAATCACAAATTAGAGGAATCTTTGTGGGATGTTGAGGATGTGATGAAGCATAAGTAAACTCATTTTTTTAACTAAATGATGAATTTCTATGGAGAAATTAATTTTATGGGGGGTATAATGTAATAACCTGAGTTTTTAAAGACATTTACTCTCAAATAAATTATATTTTTATATATGTCTTGAAATGCACTAAGTCAAAAATTACTTTCACAAGGAACCAACTTGAAATTTTTACAAGATACCAAATAGACATATTATAAATGGAACATGGACTCAGGGAGGGGAGGAGAACATGGGGAGGAAATGTCTCAAGGGAGGGAGACCCAATTTGGGTTTAATATTTCCCAATGGTTAATAAAAACTGTGGGTAATACATCTCTTTTCCAACAGTTGTCTTAAATAGTTGGGAAAACCAACAATAAAATAGTCTTTTCTAACAGTTATAGTAAATCATTGGCATAGGTTCTTTTCCCCAAAAGGTTTTCTAAACCATTGGGAACAAAGTGTTGGTATAGGCTTTATTTCTAGTATTGTTGGAACAATTTCATATAGGGAAAAGTAGAGAGAGTGACTATAAGATTTAAAATGATCACATCCTATACATTTTTAATCAAGATAGTGGACTCATATTTTTTTTATAGAAAAATAATCAATGTGTGTTACTTTGTTGTATCTCTTAGCTTTTAGTAAAGTATAATCATCATATAATTATATTCGCATTAATTATTTAGATATTTTGGCTATATTATGGTGATATAAAGGTTCAAATTTCTCCTTTAACAATGAGAAAAAGCCATAAGAACAAGAAAAAAAATAAAATCATTTCATGATTAATCCCTTATTAGTATTTGATTTGGAAATTATAGACACAACAAGTGGTAAAAAAGGCATATGGTTCATCATGAATAATAATTTGATGGGAGAAATTTGATATGGGGAATGATGTAAATGTGAAGGGATTTAAAATCTTAATTGTAAGTAATTATGGGCACCAAATTATTAAAATGAAAGACAATTTATAATAAATTATATATGATATGTACTCTTATTATATGCATAGAATACATGTGACTAATGCCACCGATCTATCTATAATTCCCCGACTCTAGACAGACTAAAACATCGACCCGATGGAGGTGGTAAATTGATTTAGGATCACGTCCCCATCTTCTAAATAATACCAAATAAAATAATTTGTAAAATATAAATTCTGAGGAGACTATGGTCATGGTATCATAACATTAAATCATAAATAAATCACCCAAAAAGCATAAATTTATTGAAAATATATAGATTTACAACTATGATCCAACTATAAAGATTATTTAAACATTGATAAATAAAATTTAATAATCTTTGGAGAATATATGTTTGTACATAAAAGTAAACAAACTAGGTTGTTCATGTATAGAATAAAAAAAATTAAAATGAGGGATATAAATAAAAATCACGGGACCCTCTACATCCCATAAACATTGATCCAAAAACATAATCTATCTTGAACACCCATAAAAAATGTTTCATAAAAACTAAAAATAAATGTCTTTACAACCACTAGGATGTACATGTAGGGTGTAAGAAACATATCATTCTAGAGATCTACCAACATGGTATCTTATATATGGACTGATATTCATATATGTATCCATATGAGGATAAATGAAACTATAACATAACAATTAAATCAATCATATAAGGTAACAGTGTTCTAAATAGTCATTCATGACAATAAAAACTACCTGCATCATATGACACTGATGTTTTTCATATTTCATCCCATAATGAGATAATGTGATCCACATTGTCTCTTAATAATATGTCTGATTTATCTTTGGGAGGTACTCAGAATATTCAATATATAATCATAGACTCTCCATATTGTGGATTATTGACATTATGTAATTGAAATGTTGTGTTATATTCTCTTTTGGTTTAACCAAGGGCTCTAAATAATTCAACATTTCATCATGGGATCTATTCTTGTCTGAAAATGGGAATTAAATATATTAATTTGGAATCTTGATCACAATTTTTATCTAAACTTGGGTGAAAAATATAAAATTATATTGGAAATAATGCAACATATGAAAACCCACATATACCATGATTTAGTTGGTGTATCGTAACACCTTAAATCCCATCCTCGTAGACACATTCTCAGGAATCCTTATATACACAGAATCATTACATTTATAAAGTATGGATGTATAAAAAAAACAAAAAACATATTCCATATTCTAACTATAAGGTTGAAACCATTTTTGATCAGTGACCCACTAGAGGATAATAGTAAGAACATTTATCAAAACTCATATAATAAAAAATCACATTTTTTTACCCCATGGGTATTACAATACCCTATGAAAATTTTTATATCCCTATATCAATGAACACTACCATAACTCAATCATACCAATCATACTTACTTGAACCTATCGACCGTGTTTTTCAATATGTAAAACCTTCGTATGCCTATGAGGTTACCATAGGAAGCATAAACTAATTTATTTAGACTTGATGTAACCATTCGACATGAATTCCCAAACATGACCACTCTACCCATATAATTATAAAATAAACATATGGTAATCCATAAAATCCTAATCAATCATATTACCTATAGGTTACACCTCACAAAATTTTCTAAATTCATTTTTATATCATATCAAATCCCTTACTCTCAAGAGAGTGAAATAGCTGAGGGAGACCATATTCTCACATTCTTCTCTGAGTACCACATGGCATACCCTAAATGATTAGTTACACTGTTGATCCACCCTATGAAAATAAATCATTAAACATAGTAATCCCCACATTGTTAATTGTCATTTATTACACACAATCCCATAAACTCATTTTCTTCGACAGTGGTAAAATTTTACATGACATTGCCATATCCTATTAGGCACCACATAACCTGATATACATTAATCAAGATCACTACCCAAGGACATGCCCACATGGAGGTCCTTTACCAATTCCACTGATTATCATTTTGAGCCACTTATATCCCATTAATATCATATGAAAAATTAGTGGTTCACTGGAAAAAACAATCCTCAATTCCCATCAATGATGTAGTCACTGGGTGCCACAAGAATTCCAATACCACTCTTGAAAATCACTACTCATTTACAAAAACAAGATTCATAATAACCCAAATATTCCCAATTAGTAACAAAAAACCTGTATCTATAGAATTAACACACAACAATATGTATAAATTTATATCGTTAAGAATTAATGGAAACACCTAGAAAAATATTAAAGTTAATTCTCTGTTAATTGTTTAATTTATTCTGTCTGATACAACTCCCATGGTCTTGACTTGAGTTCTACAGGACCACAAGTGAACCTTTTCATATCACATTGGATTTAATATAGTATCAAGGTTATAATGTGTTTTCAAGGGAGACAATACCCTCATATTATAGAAGAAATAATATAAAATAACAATGAAGCATCTGTAAAAATAATTAGAGACTGTATAGTTGATAAACATAACTATGCTATTACAAGTTAATGGAGAAGTATACAAGCATAGTCTCAACTAATATACTACTTGGATGGTTATATATTCAAAATAAAACTAAGAAATAATATATAGGGATTATCTACTATCATAATCAAGCATCATCTCATCCATATACATACTCTATCTAAGGCATCTACCTAAACGATCCCATCCTAGGCCTCTACCTTACCAAAAAATCAGAACATGAGGGATTAATATGTGTGAAAATGTCATGAATACTCAGGAAGTGAATGATTTAAACTTTTTAGGGAACTAAAATCTAAATCCCTAAAACAAAATATAATATTGAGTAATGGTAATAAATATTATTATAAAATAAATAAAGAGTTGAACATTATAAAATAAATTCAATTGATCCTCAAGATATAGTGGGACACTAAGGACAATCCATACCTAATCTGACCAGTTGTAGATATATCTAATCACATTATAAAATAATTTAGGGGACAAATGTATTTTAATATAGTATCATTGATATATATACATTTTTATATATGGTCACACGTATAGAAAAGTTACATACCCCAAACATATAATATATAATATGGTTAGGGTAAATGGTGTATAAAATCAATATCTTATATCAAATTAGAAAGAAAATAAACCCCACCATTAAATCCTAACACTTATAATGGTTAGTCTATCCCAAAAAATGTCTCTCTTATCACATCAGGGGAATGGTTCCCACTACATAATCATAACAAATAATGGGGGGATTTGTATCCCATAAGTAATTTATAGTTACGGTAATGGTTCCAACCACATAATATCTGATATATCAATAATTTTGGGAGGCATAATCTAGATAGTATCCCATTTATTGGGATAACACCCACTACATCATATATAATATATTAGTCATTGGTTTCTAGAATCGACCCAATAATATCTCATCAAGGGGAATAAAACCTACCATTTAATGTCTCATATATAAATCATCGAGGAAAAAAAATCCACCCATTAATTTCTCATATTTCAATTATTGGGTTCTTATATACACTCTATAATA
The DNA here is from genome assembly GCA_963277665.1 of Viscum album. NCBI lineage: Eukaryota > Viridiplantae > Streptophyta > Magnoliopsida > Santalales > Viscaceae > Viscum > Viscum album. The sequence goes on along the minus strand of OY728139.1, from coordinate 445,486,254 downwards.
TATCATCAAGGGAAATATTTTCCTCATAATAATATTTCATTTATTATATATAACATCACGTTGAAGGTAACCACACCATGAAAACGTATAACATCATCATAAAAGTGGGATATATTCTTGAATCCATCATATTTATCCTTAGAAGGCCACTCAAGAACACCACCAAGACTCTCCATTGTATCATTGATATCTTTTCACCATACTATCCTTCTTTTAATAATAATATATATGGAGAATAAGAGAATAGTGAATCCACTAATCTCCCATGGTTCATATCAATGTTTGGACACCCACCATGGGATCCACTCTCTCCATCCAAACCCCAGTTAAAAATAAAATAATTTAGGGGAAAAATATTACTTAAAAATAATAAAATCATATTTTATCATCCCCATACTTATAGGAAAATCCAAATATTTTTAATCTATAGTGATGTAATAGTACCATTCACACATTCAATGACATCTTGGGTCAGCCCTATCACAACAAATTTACATATATTATAACCCAAAGTGTATCCTATTAGGTGATTGCATTTATGGGGAGAATAAAAATCACCCACTATCTAATAAATTAGATAACGGATGGTATGGTATCTCAAATTCCATTATTGTTTACTCACAAAAATAATTTTCAGTATGAAACTCTATTTTATGGGGATGTGTTTATCTACAACCATAATAGGTAAAATAGGTTTAACATCATTTATTTATTCCCCTATATGGTGGTTTTATCTCATCTCACACAGTTTTTATCAATCCCCAAACCATTATTGGGAAAATAACTAAATAGTGTCCATAGATCCATCTTTTGAAATGGAACTTTATTTACTTCATTGGAATTAAAATACACATTTCCATTTTTTAATAAAATTCCCCTCACACAAAAGTTGAAATACCACCAATCTAAATATATATAATAAAATTATAAAATACAAGGAAATTCATTGGTCCCACCTACCTCATTCTTAGAGTAATTCCCTTTAAATTAGGATCATTCACCCTCTCTAAATCTTGTACAAGACCATTTATCAACCTCTATTAAAAAAAGACCCAAAGTTTCACAATCAATGATCCACTCTAATTATAAAACAACTATAATTTATTTATATATTATTCCAATATTAATTCTAAATTTTAATATATAAGGTATAATGATGTATCACTCACCATGTGATCTATTGTTGTTTAAATCTATATGAAATGTTGTCTGACACAACTCTATCATCCATCAATACCTATTACAATTTTTTTCTCTAAATTATTAATTAAATAAATACATAAAACCAACCCAGTCCAAGAGAAACCCCAAAATAATTTATAATAGTTAAATAACACTTTGAATCAATAAATAACTTGGTGTGATCATACTCCAATGATCATATTTTGATATGCTGAAAAAATCCCCATCATTTACGAATATTCCACCATGTACTTATAGAATCACTACTAAAAACCTCTCTTAACAGATATTACTTATCCTCAATGAATGAAAGAGGAAATATTGACATTTTTTTAGTTTTGTGATAAGTTTATCTCAAGTAATAACCCATATCAGACAACTCTTCAATCCATTTAAAAATATTTTGGATCATAGTTCGATTTGATGAAATGTTTGAGATCTATATTTTGGAAAATATACTCATTTATAGGTTATGAACACAGACAAAAAACCATTAAAAGTGGTTTTAATAATTAATTTTATATATTTTGAATTTTAAAAAAGGAATAATTTTTTGATAGTTATAAAAATATAGAACCCTCCCAAAAATACCTTACATTTTATCCATATGGTTTTAATTACATATGTATCGTTTTTTTATTATATAGGGGTTTTCCACTAAAAACACTATATGTTATGTTTTTCCTTTAAATGTAATATATAAATTCAAGTGTATTGTTTTTATATTAGTTAAATTCCAATATGTGAGGTTTTTATTAAATGACATGGTTTCAATTTCATATATAAAATATGTATTTCAGATATAATATATTAATCTGAAAGTATGTTTTTATGATAATTAGAAATACATACATAATATATATAGGTTGTGCATAACATAATTCCTTAATACATATGGTTTTCACCTTTGAAAGACCCTATTTTTAACATTTTATTTCATGTATAATATACTTCTCTCCATGTATAATATAATTCTAAAATAAATAATGTATTTTTTAGACATATGGTATTTTCATTAGGAATATTTTCATATGTATTAGATTTTACCCAATACAGATGATATTTTTTAAAATAAAAAGTATTCAATACATAACATGATTTTAATATGAATGACATTTTACTTAAGTAACATATCCAAACATCACATTTTTTTATAGGTATGATATTTTCTATAAGCAAAATATCAATATTTTACATATTTTATTTTATCCATTATAAATTAGTCCCACAGAACATATTTTACTATGAATAAACTCAACACATTATATATTGAATCATATGTAATATATTTATTCCTAATATGAAATATTTCTTACTTAGATATAAGTCCATTTGTATGATATTTGTTTCATACATATTATATTTTTATTACATATGATATTATTTTGATGAATGTTTTATACTTTTTTAATTAAAAAAATGATAAAACTATAATATAAAGAGATAACTATAACAACCCATACTTTAAATACATTTTTAATACTTCAAAATTGAAGCACACTTATTGCAACATATAACAAAACCATGAATGGACCGTATAGGTATAGTGTCTTTAGAAACTAGGAAACATAAACAACTAGTTCATAGGTCATCTACACTGTCTCCCTTTTATTTTATCAAAACATAGAGTCCCTTTTGGCATATATTTCTTAATACCCTCCTTCCTGAACTGGGAAAAATAAAACATACAAAAGGGGTGAGCTCAAATGCTCAGTAAGGGTAAATAAAAGAAATCTCAATCACATCATATTCATAATAACATAACATTTTGTAAATCTTAACCTGCAAAAGAGATCACAATTTCATAACATGGGATAAATCATAGTAGTTAAATGTAATACTAATAATCATAACAAAAAACACGAAACATTGTGGAATACACACATACTCATAGAGAATAATTTTTTATTTGTAAAGACTCGTTGCCAAGACTATCATAGCAGACAAAGTCCATTTCTTAACCGAGTACACTCTTCATTTCAGTCTTGTTTCACTGAACCGGATTAACCATCCGTTCCATCCATGTCTATCTCATGAGATATAAATATTTACCAAATGCATTGGAGGGAGATATAGGTCCCACCCATCTCATTATTATACCATTCTTATGTGTGCCACAAGATCATAAATCATACATCATAGCATAACTCATGTAATAAAAATTGGATTCTTAAACATCAAGCCATCATAAAATAATCCATATTAGATAAAAGGACATTAGAAAAAAAATAATTCCATCATAACATAATCAAATCAATTTAAAAAATATATATAGAAACAGAACCCAATATTATCTTAGATGGAAAATAATTTTGATAAAATGCATGAAATCCATTTTTGAGGAAAATATCCTTTCTACTTCAAAAACATTTTCCTTCTTTAAAATTTCATATAAATTTAAACAAAAATAATTTTATTAAAAACAAACTTGAAAACTTGTAATGGAATCTTCATGGAAATAATGTTCTAAAAATCTATTCAGGTCGTATAAGTTAAAAAAACATTTTTCTCATACTTTGGCCGGAAAAGTCAAAGAGTACCTCGTACTAAAAATGACAAAAGATTCATTTCATATCGTTTACTAAAAACTCACCAATGAGTAATATTGGATTTAAACAATTGTAAGAGGATATAAATAATATTACATATTGAGAAAACATATATGTGGATGATAAATATTCCCCAGTAAATTCTGAAGTATACACAATCTCCGATAAAAATGAGATTGTGAGATTTTCCCATACCTTAGGTCTAGTTTGCTTCTTTCATATTAGAACCTCCTGTATAATGATTTAAATAATGTCATTTGCTTATTCCAGAATCATACTCATTGTTATGATATCACTTATGGTCATATTCTTAGCTCTTTATTACTAATATATGATTGCTACTTGTTATTCGGGTGTTTATTTCTTTTTGTTCTTATGCGTGTTTTGTCAAATAAATTCTTATTCATATTTTTAGGCTATAGATACCTCATTTAAAGAATCTTATTTATCATTTAATTAATTTATATAATCATTATGCAATGATGATCATGTAGAATGAGTCACATCACATCGTGGAGACGGTATTCCATACGTACGCACAAGTGATGATATTATTACCATGATCAAGGAATTGTATTGGAGTGTATGTATACTATTTCAGAATAAATATCACTTTACAAAAATAATATATAGTTTTTCTTTACACCATTATACCCATCAATGTATGGTGGTGGTCGAAAATAGATTACCCCACGACATTGAGATGGTATTCTGTACGTACGCACGCGCGGTGATTTCCTTTTTCGTAGGAAGTATAGAAGGTGAAATAGTGTTGTTTCATATTTATAATAACATATCATTATATTAGTGATATTTATGTTATTACTTAATAATAAAACAACTAAATAAGAGGAAGTAGTAGAAGAAATAAAGTTGAATGAATCAGTAACAGACATTACCCCTTCTTAGAAGCACATCTTCTTAACCTTCTCTTAGGGCACTAAAATTGGACTTTGAAGAAGACCAGGACCTCTAGAATATTACTGGAGAAGTGTAGAAGATAAATTGGTAGGGTTGGCCGAGCTTAAAGGCCCAAAGAGGTTTGAGGAGGAGAGGGAGGATTTTCCTTTTTATAAGGGAGGAGAGGGGCACCTTATGAAAAAACTTGAAATATTATTTTATTATAAAGTCATATTCGGTTTTTAATAGCTCCAAATTGATTTATTTCTAATACAAGGTGGGTATTGGTGGAACTAATCTCAACCAATAGATTTTAGACAAGTTTAGGTTACTATTTTAACAATATCATTTAGATTTAACTCTATGTTAAATAATTTAACTTTTCCTGCCTCTTCTTGTTTTCTTACACTATATGGTTAATAAACATCCTATAACAAACCAAACAAACCCAAACTGGTTCATTATTAATATATATAACCTTATCAATGTAATTTGGCCAAACCTTATATTTTTAGGATTATAATAACTATTAATAATATAATATTTGTTTTAAAAACTATTTTATGTCAATTTTGACACTATTTGGTAATTGATTTTTGTGAAAATAATACCAACATGATTATTTCAAAAAAATTTAATTGAATCATTAATAAAATATAATATTAACCTATAAAATTAGTTTAATTCATTAAATGTCTCAAATTACATTTATTTGGGTGTTAATAATATCAATTTTGTTAATATTTTATTAATAAGGTAATTACAACATTATCATTGTGTCAAAAATAAATTAAATCATATAATGTCTAAAAAATATAAATAAAATACCATTATGTAGGAATTTTTTATCTTTGTAATGATTATTTATAGTCTAATTTAAGTTATGTATAACCCTATATTAAAAAAATTTAGTTATTAAACATTGATTTTAACCATTTTAACTCTTCTTTAAATAAAATAATAGTAAGTGTCCTAATCTAATCCAAGTGGACCTAAAGAGTAATATTTTATTCCTAATGTTGTTTTTGGTCGAATTACAATTATCCAATATAAGTATTAAATTTGTTAGGGTAATAATAATATCATTTTACCCTTAATTACCCTATTTACTTTTAACCGTGGTAAATAAAAGTAAAAAGTTACTATTCACAAAAAATTATTTTTATTTTATTGAACCACATTTTACTCCTTGATATTAACCATGTCTCTCAAATTTTAGAAATTTCACTCGTAAAATTGGTAAAATTATGTTTTATGTAAATTTTCAAACTCTCCTAGGAGGTGGGTAAAGGATGGTGAAAAGATCAATAAAATTTTTATATATCTAAAATTATTATAAAATGAATCCAATGAATTACTTTGAACTTATATAGGTATTAAGTATCAATTATGACCTAAAATAAATTTAAATAAAATATATAATTATTTAAATAAAATGTCGGTTTTTAAATAGTAACCTAGTGGTTTCACTATTCATCAAAAATTAAATGTTTTTAGAAAAATACCAAAAATTCAACCTAGGATAATTTCAATATTCCGAATCCAATAATGAAGTCCAATTTGAAATATAAAATTTATAAAATTTCAAAAAGTGGGCATTACTATTCACGACGTCTAGTTTTAATAATATTTTAATAGCATATCGTTGTTTAGTAAAACTCGGTATTGCATACAACGCGTACTATCGAGGAAGGTCGTGATTGCGTTAAATCAAGCCAAGATAGTGTTGTGTGAAGTGAAAGATTACTTTTATGATGTATATAACATAAAAATGAAATATTTCTCACAAAAATCTCAGGTGTTACATTCTACCCCCCTTAAAATGAATTTCACCCTCGAAATTCATCACTTTGTAACAAACAGATGATGATACCTCTCCCTCATCATATCCTAAAGCTCCCATATAGCTTATTCTAATTGGTGGTTCCTCCATAAAACTTTCACCAAGTGATTGGTCTTGTTCCGTAGGAATTTTTCACTACAATCTAGAATCTCTATAAGGTGTTCTTAATAAGAAATATCTTTCTCAAGCGGTACAACTTCTGAGAGAAGTACTTGTGACGGATTGGGTTTGTACTTTCTCAGGAGAGGTACATGGAACACATTGTGAACTTGAGATAGATTCGGTGGAAGCACCAATCGGTAAGATACCTTTCCAACACGATCTGGTATATTGAAAGGACTGATATACCTAGGGATCAGCTTTCCCTTTTTTCCAAATCTCATTACTCTCGCCAAGGAGATATTCGTAAGAACACTTTATCAGCAACTTCAAACTCTTGGTCTTTTCTTCATTTATCGGCATAACTTTTTTTTTCAACTCTGAGCTGCTCTTATGTGTTGTTGAATAGATCGGACCTTTTCTGCCATTTCATCAAAAAGATCAGGTCCAAATAGATTTCTTTCCCCAACTTCATCCCATAAAGTTGTAGTTCAGAATTTCTTTCCACAGAGATCTTCATAATAAGCCATCTGAATACTGGATTGAAAGCTATTATTATAAGACAATTCCACCAAAGGTAGTTTTTGATCCCAACCTCCCTTGAAATCTATATAGAAAGCTCCCAACATATCATTTAGAGTTTGAATTGTCCTCTTAGACTGATCGTTTGTCTGAGGATGATAAGCAGTGATGAAACTGAACTCTGTATCCAGAGTATGCTGAAGACTTTACCAGAACATTGAGGTAAACCTCGGATCCCGCTCAGATATAATGGAAAGTGATACTCCATGCAATCTTACCACTTCCTTTACATATATCCTGGCAAGCTGATCTAGAATGAAATCTTCTCTCATAGCAATGAAGTGTGCCGACTTCATTAGACGATCAACTATGACCCAGATAAAATTATTGTCTTTGGATGTTTTAGGATGTCTGGGGAAAAATTCCATAGTGATGTTTTCCCATTTCCATTCAGGTATGGGTAATGGTCGTAACATCCCCTTATACTTCTATCTCTTAGATTTAACATGCTGACCAACCAAGCATCGAGAGACGTATTCAGCAACATCTCATTTCATTTCATCCCACCAGAAGTACTCTTTTAGGTCCCTATACATCTTTGTGCTTCCAGGTTGAATAGAGAATGAAGAACTATTAACCTCATCCACCAGCTCCTTCTTTAATTCTGGGATGGGAGGAACAAAAACCCAAATCCTAAACCTTTTTATCCCATCACAATCAAGGTTGAATTCAGGAACATTTCTCACAATCATTTGTAACTCTACATCTTATTTCTGTGCCTCTTTAATCTGTACATGTATAGATGGTTGAACATTCATTTGAGAAAGATACGATTTTCCCCTTCCATTATAATCCCAACATCCATCATTTTTAAATCCATGAATATTTGATATTTTGTGATCCTCATCATGGATAAGCTAGTAAGGTCTTGTCGACTTAATGCATCTGCCACCTTGTTTTTTTCCCAGGGTGGTAATGAATTGAGCAGTCGTAATCCGTAATCCGCTCAAACCATCTTCATTGGTGTATATTCAGCTCCTTTTCAATGAAAATATACTTTACACATTTATGATCAGTATAAATATCACACCATTCAACATAAATATAATGCCTTAACATCTTTAATGAAAATATTACCGCAGCTAACTCCAAATCATGAGTTTGGTAATTTTGCTCATGGATTTTCAACTGTCGTGAGGCATAAGATATTACCATATAATTTTGTATGGGAACACACCCTAATCCTTTCTTGGATACATCACTATAGATCACAAACCTTTCTCCACTTCAAGGAAGTGTGAGCATAGGTGCACTAGATAACCTTCTTTTTAACTCCTTGAAATTATTTTCACACTCCTCCATCCAAACGAACTTATCTCATTTTCGAGTCAACCTGGTGAGTGGATTAGATAATCGTGAAAAATATTTCCCAAAATGTTGATTATATTTTGCCAAACCAAGAAAACTTCGAATCTCAGTTACTGTTGTTCGTCTTGACCCTATTTCGATAACCTCTATTTTTGCAGGATCCAATGATATCCCCTCTTTTGAAATTATGTGTCCCAAAAATGAAACTTTTTGTAGCCAAAATTCACACTTGGTAAATTTGGAATAAAGCTTCTCCTTCCCCAGGGTATTTAATTAAATTATCATGTGATCTTCATGTTCCTTCATTTCTCTTTTAATAGACAAGAATATTGTCTATAAAAACTACCACAAACTGGTCAAGATAGTCTCTAAATACTCTATTCATTAGATCCATGAAGATAGCAGGGGAATTAGTAAGACCAAATGGCATGACTAATAATTCATAGTGTTCATACCTTCTACGGAAAGCCATCTTTGGTATATCCTCCCTTTTGACCCTTAATTGATGATACCCAGAATGAAGTTCAAATTTGGAAAAGTATTGAGCTCTGTGTAGTTGGTCAAATAAGTCATCAATGTGTGGGAGAGGATATTTGTTCTTGATAGTGATCTTGTTATGTTCTCTATAATCAATGCAGAGTCTCATTGATCAATCTTTCTTCTCAACAAACAGAATAGGTGCTCCCCAAGGTGATGCACTAGGGCATATGAATCCCTTATCAAGATTCTCTTGGAGTTGCTTTTCAATTCCTGCAACTCAATTGGGGTCATTCTATAAGGTGTCTTTGAAATAGGCATAGCACCCGGTATAAATTCTATTTAAAATGCAACGTCACAATTTTGTGGAAGACCAGGAAATTACTCAAGAAAGCCATCATCAAACTCTCGTACAATGGGCATATTCTTAATCGTGTGTTTCTCTCCAACCATTTGAGATAAATAACCTTCATTTAGTGGAATGAAGACCCAAAAGATGGATGAAATTTCCACTGGAAGGTTATGTTCGTCCTTGCATCGATAGATGATCATAGATTGATCAGGAATATGAAATGTGACTTCCCTACATTGGCAATTGATATGAGCTCTGTATAGAGAATTCCAATCCATGCTAAGAATCACATCAAATTCTAATATAGGAGGGATCACAAGCTTTGTAGGAAGCTCATTCCCAGAAACATAAATCGGAGAATAATTATAAACTTTTAATGCGACTGTTGTGTTATTAGGGTTTGTCACATATTACTCAATATCTAACAACTATGGTAATATGGAGATACCCTTAGAAAATTCATTTGAAATAAAAGTGTGGGTGGATCTAGAATCAAATAAAACATTTGATACTTTATAGTGGATGGTAAGTGTACCTTTCACAACTTCGTTATCATACTCCACATCGTTGATAGAAATTGCATGTGACTTTCCATTATCAATGGCCTTAAGAGTTTGTTGACGTCGATCATCATAAAAAAACCTTGGATTAGGGAATTGATTGGAATAATGACCCTTTTCCTTGCACTTGTAACATTGAAGTGTATGGGGTGAACTCTGTGTAGAATTTTCATTGTTCGAATCACTAGACATCTTCTTCCCATCATTGCGGAATTCAAATGCCTGATGACCTTACTTTCCACATTGGAAACATTTACTTGTCCCTTTAAGACAACTCTGTCCGTGTTTCTTTCCACACTTTGTGCATAAGGTAAAACTCATCTTTTTTTAGTGTGCTCTTTATATTTCCCTTTGAATTCCATTTTCCTCTTCTTATCAAACGCATATGACTGATGGGTTACTCCAATCTCCATCTCAACCTTGAGAGCACATCGAATGATTTCCTCGTAGCTATTAAAGTCCCTTATGGCTAACTACCTTTAAAGACTTGGTTTTAAGCCACTAAAGAATCGATCGATCTTACTCTCAGGTTGGATAATAGTCCCAGAAGTGTACCTTGCAAGTCTTGTACAATTTTCTTCATAGGTACCAACAGATTCTTCATCCTTTTGCTTTTGTTCAAGAAACTTATTCTCCATATTTGTTCGAAGAATACGAGGGAGGTATTTATTGAAAAATAAGTTCTTGAACTCACCCATTCCAAGGACTCAATTTCATCACTTGGCCTCATATTCTTGATAAGATTCCACCATTGATCAAATTCACCTTCCAAACGATATACTACTAAGATAACTTTATCATGGTCAGAACATTGATGAACTGAAAATATCTTTTCAGTGGTACTGATCCATTGTTCAACCACTAATGGATCAGTAGACCCACTGAATGAAGGTGGACGCTTGCTCATGAAGGATTCAACAGAATGTTGCTCCTTCCATTGCTCCTTTAGAAGTCATGTATGATTCATAGCTTGAGAAAGTTGTGTGAGCATGGCTACAAGATTTTGCATTCCAGCTCCCATAATTTTTGGTTACTCAGGGGGACAATCATTGCATTTCCTATCACATTCTATATTAACACGGTTCCTTCGGGTTTGAGCCATTGACTAAAACCAATAAGAAAGGTGTGAGAAAAACTTATCAAAATAGGAAAACCACATAATCATGAATAAAATTTCACACTAAAGGTCGTATCATAGGTAACTCATGGCCATTTCTAAAACTCTAATATATTGTTCTATGCTTAGACATATCCTTAGGGTTCTTACTAAGGATTTCACATCCTATTTTCCAAAGGATTCCTATACCCTTCCTCTGATACCAATTATAACGACCCATACATTACATACATTGTTAATACTTCAAAATTGAAGCACACTTATTAAAACATATAACAAAAACATGAATTGACTGTATAGGTATAGTGTCATTAGAAACTGGGAAGCATAAACAGCTGGTTCATAAGTCATCTACACTGTCTCCCTTTTATTTTTTCATAACTAGAGTCCCTTTTGGAATATCTTACTTAATAACCTTATTCCTGACTTCGGGAAAAGAAAACACAAAAGGGGTGAGATAAAATGCTCAGTAAGGGTAATCAAAAGAAATATCAATCACATCGTATTCATAATAACATTAACATTTTTGAAATCATAACCTGCAAAAGAGATAAAAATTTTATAACATGGGATAAATCATAGTAGTGAAATGTAATCCCAATAATCATAACATAAAACAAGAACCATTGTGGAATACACAAATAATCATAGAGAATAATTTCTTATTAGTCAAGACTCATTGCCAAGACTATCTTAACGGACAAAGTCCATTTCTGAACCGAGTTCAATCCTTGTTTCAGTCCTGTTTCACTAAACCGAATTAACATGTCATTCCAGCCTTGTCTATATCATGAGATATAAATCTTTACCCAATAAATTGGAGGGAGATATAGGTCCCACCCATCTCATAATTATTCCATTCTTATGTGTTCCATAAGATCATAAATCATACATCATAGCATAACCCATGTAATAAAAATGGGATTCTAAAACATCATGCCATCATATCATAATCCATATAAGATAAAAGGGCATCATAAAAAAATAATTACATAATAACATAATCAAATCAATGTAAAAAATAGGTATAGAAACAGATCCCTATATTATCTTAGATGGAAAATAATTTGGATAAAACGCTTAAACTCCATTCTTGAGGAAAATATCCTTTATAATTAAAAAACATTTTCCTTTCATAAAATTTCATATAATTTTAAACTAAAAGATGTTGATTAAAAATAAACTTGAAAACTTGTAATGGAAGCTTCATGGAAATAATGTTCTAAAAATCCATTAATGCCGTATATGTTAAAAACACAATTTTCTCGTACATTGGCCGGAAAAGTCCAAAATTACCTCATACTAAAAATGAAAAAATATTCCTTTCATATCTTTTACTAAAAACTCACAAATTAGTAATATTGGATATAAAAAATTGTAGGAGGATAGAAATAATAATACATATTGAGAAAACATGGATGTGGATGATAAATATTCCCCAATAAATTCGGAAGTATAAACAATCTCGGATAAAAATGAGATTGAAAGATTTCCCCTTACCTTATGTTAGATTTGCTTCATATGTGTCCAAACCTCATGTATAATGATTTAAATAATGTCATTGACTAATTATAGAATCATACTCATTGTTATTATATTATATATGGTCATATTCTTATCTTTTTATTAGTAATATTTCATTGCTACTTTTTATTCAGTTGTTTATTGCTTTTTGTTCTTATGTGTGTTTTGTCGAATAAATTATTATTATTATTTTTAGGTTATAGATACCTAATTTCCAGAATCATATTTATTCAATCAATTAATTTATATAATCATTATGCAATGAAGATCATGTAGAACGAGTCGCATCACATCGTGGAGACGGTATTCCATACGTACGCACGAGTGATGATATCGTTACCATGATTGTGGAATTGTACTGGAGTTTATGTATACTATTTCATAATAAATATCACTTTAAAATAATCATATATAGTTTTTCTTTACCCCAATATACCCATCCAAGTAAGGTGGTGGTGGAACATAGATTACACCACGATGTGGAGATGGTATTCTGTACGTACGCACGCGCGGTGATTTTGTTTTCCATAGGATGTATAGAAGGTGAAATAGGGTTGTTTCATATTTATAATAACATATTAGTATATTAGTGATACCGATTTGATTACATCAAAATGAAACAACTAAAGAAGAATTAGTATAAGAAGAAAGGAAGTGGAAAGAATCAGTAATGGACATTACCTCTTCTTAGAAGCGCCTCTTCTTAACCTTCTCTTAGGGAAATAAAATTAATCATTTAAGAATACCAGGACCACTAGAATATTACCAGGGAAGTGGAGAAGATAAATTGTCAGGGGATGGCCAAACTTGAAGGCTCAAAGTAGTGTGAGGAGGAGAGGGAGGAGGTGCCCTTTTATAAGGGAGGAGAGGGGCACCTTAGGAAAAACATAAAATATTATTTTATTATAAAGTCATATTCGGTTTTTAATAGCTCCAAATTGATTTATTTAGAATATAAGGGGGGTATGGGTAGAAATCCTCTCAGCCAAAAGATTTTAGAAAAGTTTAGGTTACTTGTTTAACCTTATCATTTAGATTTAACTCTAAGTTAAATAATTAAACTTTTACCGTGTCCTCTTGGTTTCTTACACTATATGGATAGTATACATAATATAACAAGAAAAAAGAACCCCAAGTGGTTCAATATTAATATATATAACATTATCTAAGTCATTTGGCCTAAACGTAGATTTTTAGGAATATAATAACAATTAATAATATAATATTTTTTAAAAAACTATTTTATGTCAATTTTGACACTATTTGGTAATTGATTATTGTGAAAATCATACCAACATGATTAGTTTGAAAAATGTTAATTGAATCAATACTAACATGTCATATTAACCTATAAAATTGTTTTAATTAATTAAAAGTATAAAATTACATTTATTTGGGTATATATAATATCAATTATGTTAATATTTTATTAATAAGTTAAGTACTACATCATCATTGTGTCATAAATAAATTAAATAATTTAATGACTAAAAATTATAAATAAAATACAATTATGTAGGAAATATTTTTATCTTTCTAATTAAATTTTATTTTCTAATTTATCTTATGTATAACCCTATATTAAAAATGTTTTAGTTTTTAAACTTTGATGTTAACCATTTTAACTCTTCTTTAAATAAAATAATAATAAGTATCCTAATCTAATCCATGTGACCTAAAGGGTAATATTTTATTCCTAAGGTTGCTTTTGGTTGAATTACACTTATCCAATAGAATTATGACATGTTTTAGAGTAATAATAATATCATTGTTACCCTTAATTACGCTATTTACTTTTATCCGTGGTAAATAAAAGTAAAAAGTTATTATTCACCGAAAATTATTTTTATCTTATTGAACCACATTTTCCTCCTTGATATTAACTGTTTCTCTCTGATTTTTGAAATTCCACTCGTAGAAGCAGTAAAATTTAGTTCTATGTAAATTTTGAAACTCTCCTAGGAGGTGGGTTAAAGACGGTGAAAAGTTCAATAAAATTTTTATATATCTCAAATTATTATAAAATGACCCCAATGAATTAATTTGAACTTATATAGGTATTATGTATCAATTTAGACAAAAAATAAATTTAAATAAAGTAAATAATAATTTAAATAAATAGTCGGTTTTTAAATAGTAACCTAGTGTTTTCACTATTCAACAATAAATGAAAGTTTTCAGAAAAATTCCAAAAATTCACCATAGGCTAATTTCGGTTTTCTGAATCCAAAAAATGTAGTCCATTTTGAAAGTTAAAATTAATAAAATTTCAAAATGTGGGTATTACTATTCATAATGGCTAGATTTAATAATATTTTAATAGCATATCCTTGTTTAGTGAAACTCGGTATTGTGTACAATGCAAGCTATCGAGAGAGGTCGTGATTTCGTGTAAATCAAGCCAAGCTACTGTTGTGTATAGTGAAAGATTCCTTTGATGATGTATATAACATAAAAACAAAATATTTCTCATAAAAATATTGGGTGTTACAATAACTCTAAAATTCAATTGGAAACCCAAAAAAACTCTTGAACCATTAATCTTAACAAAAAAATTTCTTAAAAGTGTTACATCTCTAGGATTCCCAATATGAGTCCCAATTCTCACAACATCACCTTATCTTGGAATAAAAATTATAAAATTAAAATTTTTCTTAATTTAACTTACTCATATAGACACCAGATTTTACAAACATCATAATATAAATCTACTTGTCCCTAAGAAGTTTTCTCATGAATCACTCATGAGCCATACCATTCATTGTGACCCGATTCATGACCTAAATATCAATTTTCCCTACTAGTTCTGGTCATGCCAATACCACACCCAAACTGAATATGCAAAATGATATCACATTATCCTGCACATCACATAGTTGATTATTTAAAAGAATTCCATCGTAATCCCCCACTCATTGTTGCATGTTTGAATTTTAAATTTATTGACATGACACCCATCCATTAGAGTCACTTTTCTATATCAGACCCTTACCCACATATTGTCAGAGTATACCATCACCCGACTAGTAAAACCTTAAGATCGATTCATTTAACAATTACCAAATCGATAAAACATGTCATTACCTTATCACACATGTAAATATGTAACCAATGAGAATTTAAATTTCCAAGAACCTAGTCACAAACCATTCTATTTTAGAAACTTCTAACACAGTCTTACTAAATAATATTCATCATGAGAAAAGATGTTTTCTGTTACTGAACATACTAAACTAAAATTATTTCCAACAATCATTCCACCATCTAGGAATTTTATATTTAATACAGATAACTTAGATTCTTTCATCATATAACCATAACTAAAACCAAAACCACCATCTGGTGGGGTCACCTAGAATATTATTGATAACCATATTTTATAACACTAAAAAAATCATGTTCTTAAATCACATATGGTTTGATTTCCACCATTGAACATTACATAAACCACTCCTCATGAATGTTAATGAAAAATCACATTATTATGTGTGTTTAACTCTTCCCTATCAATGATAATCTCATCTAGTTTACTCTATTCATGATTAATGGTTAGATCTATTATACCATGGTTCTCAAATCCACATATGAGGTTTCCTTTCACCATAAGAGGAAAACATCTCATTCCCACCCAGACCATCCGAAACTATGCTCTTACAAACCATCAATAAACACGAGTTTATAATTCTTTTCAATTTGAATAAACAAATAAGAGAATTAAGACAGAACATTTTTCACAATACAAGTATTTCATTATAATGGAACAGAGCAACCCCCATCACTAAAAAAGACCTACCCAAGTGGGTAAACACACAAATCCATTTTTTCCATAACATATGATTCACTCAATATTAATTAATTTCTATCAATTCAAGGCTTTCTATCCTAATACCTATATGACCAACCCACTGTACAAGTTAAATCCATCACAATAGAAGCACTATTCTGGATTTCACATTACTAGTATTAAATGAATTTCCAATCCTGAATATGATACTTGATAGAACAACTAATGTATCATGATTATACATAAGTCTTATACCCATGAATCATATCAACAATGGCACTCACGAGTTGGGGCCAAATGATCTATTGGGTCACCCTCATACATAACAATTCATTTCTAATAATTACATGACGATATACTATAACTCATTCATGGAACCCTACTAATTAATATCACAATCATGATAATTATGTCACTATTATATCCAACCAAGAAATTAATTCATGTATCATATAGGTCATAACATATGGGGAAACATTTCTACTTCTATGTCAAATATCACAAGGAAACTCACTTTCCAAATAAAAAAAAATATGGTTCTCACATAAACAAATAATTACATATATTTATTTTCACACACACACCCATATATTTCCACACACACACACACACCCATTCAAGGATTGGTATCCAATACACATTTATATAACCCATGTTCCCTATAATGATCTACGTTGAGTATACCATAATTATATTGATCATTTATATAAAATTTAACAAAGAAGATATATGAAAAAACACCATATAGATATTTCTGTAAACATTCTATAATCAATAAATTTTTCTTTACAAAACCAATATAAAAATTTCCTATAATTCATTACTCATAAATATGTCAAATTCTTGACTTGACCCATCAATTGTAACTATATATCCCAAGCATGGATGAATTTTATAGACTTAATTATGGAACATCAAATATTGGATACACATGACTAATCATTAGAAGAAGAATAAAATTGTTTATTTTATTATAATATATCAATAAGTTATGGAACACAATATAAGTTAT
Organism: Viscum album; assembly: GCA_963277665.1. Lineage (NCBI taxonomy): Eukaryota > Viridiplantae > Streptophyta > Magnoliopsida > Santalales > Viscaceae > Viscum > Viscum album. Next base: position 445,468,965 of record OY728139.1, on the reverse strand, counting down.
ATTTGAAACATTAAATTGATGACCTAATTTCTATTAGTGATATCAATAAATAACAAGTACATAAATTTCATGTGAATCTTATATTCTAGAAATTTTTCATAAAAATCTTTTTATTTCCAAATATCAATGACCTAATATATAATAAAAATATAAAATAAATGAAACATACATGAATAAATATGTTAATCATAAAAATGAAGATCAAAATTAGAAATCACATACCTTTACAAACATGGAATTCCCTCTAAGAATGGTGTTAATGATTCAACTATTTAAGATTCATCATAATATCTCATCTATCAGTATTCCCTATCTATGATACTCAAATATAAATAAAATAAAAATATGTTATGATACAAAATTATAACATCCATATCTTGAGAACACTCATAAATTTCCGGATATATTCGGCACATGACCACATGTGTGCCTCTCTATTCAATAGAGGATTTTGACTAGTAAAAAGGGTTAATGGTTTTAATATGTGGGGAATATACAATCATATAAGAGTATAATAATATTAAAAGTAACTAAAAAATATCCATAAAAAGAAATGATTGTAGGGAAAAATAAAATATTACCGCTCTATATCAAATTGACATGCTGACATACGAGTACCCATTCTGACTGATTACCCATTAGTCCGATCATATATACCGAATAAAAAGAATAATAAAAATATATAGATTCCATAATAAAATAAAAAAAGATCATATATTTCATCTTCTAAATCTATCCCAGATATCCAGTTCAAAAATCTAATCCAGGGTGAGGCACCCCATACATATACTCTTAGGTCCGGTGTAAAAATCATGTTCATTGATCACCTTATTAAATAAATTGATTGATAAACCATCTTATATTTTACAAAAATAACATAATAATTACATTACAAACCATAAATCATTTCAAAATCCCAAGATTGGGATGTTTATGGATTTTGAGGACCTGTTTTATATGTAACATTTTTATAAAACATGTTAATATTTCCCTATAATTATACTACTATATAATTCCTTCTCCACATCGAAAGGTTACCATCATATTCATATCCTGGGAAATATAAACATAATAAAGGAGAGTGATCGAATTATTGGGATGTTAAAAAACATCAACATGTCATCAAGGGCTAGATCATAAGCTTATGTGAGAATAATTGCAAATTAGAAATATCTTATTAAAATACAATGAAACAATAGATTTTTTCCATAAGTAATGAAAATAATAAATTTAAACTCAAGTGGACAATAATTATCCTTTTTATAAGATTTTAATATAATAAACATAAACTTGTGAGCACACTCATTGGAATTTGAGATAAGACAATTGAATAAGTATAGTAAACTATGGAATTAGGTACAATATAAATGTTATCATGTCCACACAAAATATTGTTAATGAAGAAATATAAAATAATATCCCTGAATTATCACGTGAACATATCTATTAATGATCATGCCCAAAAAAACATCCTGTGAATAATGAAATATGTGATTATATTCATATTCAGTAATGTTAAAAATTTTATATTTGACAATTTGAATTCAAAATTTTCGAGAAAAACAAAACATGATCATGTCCATACCCAATCATTAGAATAATATTTTATGAGGGCATTTCCACAAAAAATATTCTAAGAAAATTTATAGAAGATCATGTCCATGGAATATAATGTGGATAAAGATATATGTGATTATATTCACACACAATAATATGAAAACATATTTATTTGGTTTTTTTCATGAATAATCATGTTAAAGAAGATATATGTTATCATGTATATGCACAATAATCTAAACAAATAAATACATGATCTTGTCCAAACACAATCATCTGAACAAAGAAAAAACGATCATGTCCACACACACAATTCTTATATAATGGGATATAAAATCATAAAAAATAAATTTCATGGTTATATGAGACCACTACCATAAATCGGCCATATAAATTTGGGTAACTTGAAATCAATAATTTGGCACATCATATAGAACACATATAACAAAGCACTGGATTCACAAAATTACAATACGATATCATAAAAACTGACCCCAAGAATATAAATGATTGATATCAAAAATTTAATCACCCCAAAATAGTATTTCTTAATAAAATTTTGAGGTTAGTATATAATAAATAACTCCCAAGGAAATAATTCCTTTGTAGATAATGAATAATATTGCAATGAAATTCTTATTAGAATAAAATTCTAAAAAAATATGAAATACCCCTTTTTGAAATGATAAAATGCTCCTTAAATCTATTTTCTTCAAAAAAAATTCATTTGGGTTGTTAATTTTATTAAAATTAAAACCATTGAAACAAGAAAGGTTCTAACAAAATAAATTTGATGAATTTTGTTTTAAAAAATATTCCAAAAGATGAAATAAAATCATAAGATAACTAATTCAAAAATACACAATCCTATAAATATAATATTTAAAATCAACAATTCTTTTTTAAAATTAAAATTTAACTTTAAAAGGATATATAATTTTATTTTCCAATTAATTAAGAGTTCTGTATCTTTGGAAAAAAAATTTAAAAAATTAAATGAAACCTTCTTAAAAATAATGACCATATAGTGGGAGAAAATTAAAAGTGTTTTTAGAAATAGTTTTTAGAATACTCGTAAAATATGAGGTTATGAGTCATATTAAATGTTAATTTTCCCACAAATAATGTGAATATTTCTTGAATAATAATAATGGAGGGGAATCTATAAATCCAGGACGAATGGTGTTCATCCAGAAGCATTATAACTAAACAATGAATGTTTATTTGAAAAAAAAAATTAAAGAATTACAATCTATTGAATCCAAATACATTTAAAAAATGAAAAAGATATGGATAATCTAAAAAATGTGAATTTTTTAAAATAAATCCATTAGTTCATAATCAGACCATATAAAACATATCTTGTTTTACAATATAAAATATTTTTTAATAAATTAAATACGAGAGAAAGGACACCTTACCATATGTATCTATAACTTGAATACTAATTATCCTCCTATAAAATGGAAATAAATACCCTAAAATGTTATTCAAGATCCTTATTTGTAACACCCAATGCATTTGAAAATAAATTTAATATTGAATACCTAAAACAATGAGTCTCTATAGAACAACATTTTATTATAACCATGGTAAAAAACATAATATTTACACTTCTGTGATTAGAATTTTGAAAAAAAAATTACATACACATTTTTTTCACTAAGATACTTAGTGTCTAATAAGAAAAACATATTTTTTGGGGAATAGTAACATACCCTGATGAATAGTAATATGATTAGTAATATTACACTTATAAATTGTAAGTAAATTTATTTTTTAATTGTCTTAAAGATATAAGATAATAGAAACTTGATTAGTGTTTCATGTTGATAAAAATGAATTATAGTTTTAGAATTGTTATTTTTCAAATAAATTATGATTTTATTTAAAATTTAAAATAGTAATATTTATAAAATTATTTTCAAAAAATGGTGTAAAATTTTAATTTCTTCACATCAAAAATAGTCTAGGGTGAAATTTTAAGATTTTTTTGAAGTAAAATTTTTTATTGATGAATATTAAAATACAAAAGTTTACCGTATATATAGATTATTAGTTAAATTTTCAATTAATAGCATCATGGATGATTTAAGGAAAATTTATTCTAACTCAAATGCACATTTTAATATTACGGGTCATGTGAATCAATAGTATTTCTTTTTTGAGGGAAATAATAAAATAATGAATAAGATATTAAAAAATCACCCCTCTCCTCCACTATAGGCCCCCTTACTCCTTCATCTCTTCACTCATACAAAACCATGTTCCATGAATAAATTATTCTTAAATATCCCCTAAAGATACCCCCACCTCATTCAGCTGTTGGTCTAAAAAATCCTCTCCCCTAAAGAGGCCCCGTAGGAAGGTTACTCATGTGTGTAAATTTCTCTTTTCAAATCGTTTATTTCGAGTTCCTTTATTTTATTTTTCATTCATATCCTCCTTTCATCCAAATGATACGATTAATAAAGTACCTTACATGTACTAAAAAAAATTTATGTTAAAGGAATAATTTTTCATCATCTTTCATTTTTCATTATTTTATACTAGAAATGATAATGTAATTTGAGATGTGTTAATTTTTCACATTCATGGACGATGGGTTTTGAATTTATATTAACATTTTCAATTTGGAACATGAAACCATTTAAATGGTTGAACCTAACCATAATATATGTATTATAACTTTTTAACAGTTTAGGAATCCTTTTTTAAAAATGATATTCAGTTTTAATCCAAAACGAGTTTGTTGTGATAAATAACCTCTAATTAACTCAAATTATTATCCTCAATGTTTTATATAAAGATTAATCATAATTACTAATAAAAAAAAGTAATTTATATCAATTTAGTCTTCTGGTTGTTCAGTAATAACATTAATATTATATTATGGACAATTATTCCCATTCTATGTGTCTATCCGTACATGAATATAAGTAAATTGGTCATTAAAACCAAGGAAGAAAACGCTCCCAAACAATGAAATTGAATCTATTAAACCATAAAAATGCCATGAATAAACCAAATAAATTAAATTTAGGTGATTTCATATTAATTTTTAATCCTAAATTTAATTATTCAGGTCTTTATGATAAATTGAAGAACACCAACGGGCATAAGGTATGGGTTTTCCCCTTCTCACTCCCATTTTTGTGAGATATTTCTTAATCACTTCTACTACTTGTGTATGGTGTATATATATGGTCTATTGATGTATCATATCATGAATATTTTTATTTTCATTTTATTCGATGTATCATTTTAAGATTGTAGTTTTGAGGCATACAAATTGATTTATTACAATGTGGTAATTGATTTCTACCCGAACCTCCATTTTCATTCTGGTTAATATTATTCTATACTTACCTCAATGAAATTATTATTTATTCTTATATACTCCACATAAATTCTATATGAATGTTTTATATATATTTAGAAACCATAATCCTTCTTTATTTTTTTTGGGGAATTTACATTTTTTAAAAGGATCATTCCAAATTTCACCCCGTTAAACAATTTTTATTGAAGGGAATTTCTCAAATTTTTACCAATTTTGAAGTGCACACTAGAATATGTTTTAATACACCAATATTTTTATAAAAAAAAATTTTATAATGAATAATTATCTTGGTTAATTTTTAGTATAATAAAACAAATCAACCCTTTCCACATTAAAATTTTCTTTAAAATTTTCATGAAGATGCTCTAAAATGTTTTATTCATTAATAATTCATAGATCAAATTATACATGATTTCAATTTAGTGGGCCATAATTTATGCCTTAAATATGATTTCGTTGTCCATGCATTTTAATTTCCCGGATATACATGTTTAAAATATGATTTATTTTTGAATACAAATGATCTTCCCAAATAAATATTCTTTCTAAAGTAAAAATGATTTTTCTCGTCTCATATTATATTTTATGAAATATATTTAATGTTCACCACTAAATAAATGAAGGTGGTGTATGTACTTCCCTCTAGAATATCATATCAAGACAAACCTTTTTCTCATGAAATTCCATGGGATTATGATTTAAATATTTTAAGGTGGTCTAAGACACTTTGAAGTGTTAAGGATTATTTCCTCAAGAATTTTTCAATCCCTTGTTGAATCCTTTAATACATTGAAGTTTATATCTAGTGATATCAAATAAAATGTTTTTTAGGGTTTATTATAATTTTTAATGTGTATATGCTATCTTGACACCCTTCACCATATTACTTCTAATGGTTAGTCTTTATGTTAAATGATTAGGTAATTTTATTTATATTTCATATATAAGAATCAACATGAATTTATTTGTTGATTATGTTATGACCTCTCAAATGAGTAATGCATTGGACATAGTAAGTGACACATGGGGTGCGTTATTGCCCCTATATCCATTAGTAGGTGTCATGAGAAAAATAGTTATAGACTTGGCCACAACCTTTCCAATTTTTTGATTTAGTTTTGGTCGAGTCCTTAATCATTTTTTATGTCTTGACAGAGACCTTCATGATATGTTTTATAATGCTTAAAATATGGATTTACCTCATTATAAAGCTATAAATCCATATTTATTGTGATAATTCGAGTATTAGAATACCCATGATTATGTTTTATTATATAAAAATTTACTCTGCTCGTATTCTAGCAATATTTATTTCATGTTTATATTTTTAAAGGCATGTGTTTTCATTTATTAACTATGCCTAATGTTTATGTTTATGATATATACTATTTTATTTCTTTTACCCTTACTAAGCATCTGATCTCAAACCTTATTTTATTCCATTTTCCAGGACATGGGGTGGTATATTATGATTGAATTATAGGGATAATCATAGAGTGGTGGATCTTCTAAGAGAAATTTACATGTTTTTTTCATTTCAGGTTATAATGTTGAACTTATTTATGTGTCATTGTTTTAACATCTACTAAACTATTCATTCTTTTAGTATACAACATTCTTTTAATCAATAAAATATAACAAAATATTTCATTGACTTTAGGAAACTGGGTTCAGGGTGTTACAATTGGCATCAAAGGACGTTCATTTCAAATTTTGGAATAGATATTTACAAAAATAGATCATAAAAAACCCTACAATAGTTTTGAGAATAAGTAATAATGGTCATCCTTAATGAATATATTATGTGTATATTTATGATAAATACATCTCTGTCTAGATACTATAAGTGGACGTGGTTCTGGCACAGATGTACGTAGGAGTAAAAACTCTAAAAACGAGTTTTGGGATTGACCTATGGTATCCTATTACATGACAATTGGACTTAATTCACACCGGGTTTGACTCTCCCGGGGGATATGCTTAGGATAATTTACATATTCATTACACACATTATGACGGGTTTGGGCCGAAATATTAACCAAACTATATTGGTCTAGGATTTAGGATTCATTAAATTATTCCATGTTTAGAGTTATATAATGTTCTTATATTTATAAGATAATATATTATATAGAATTCATTAGAAATGGAACCAAATAGAATGAATGAGAACTCCACCATTGTATGTGATGTAACGAGTAAGAGAGATCATATATAAAATAGTTTGAAGCCATCATTTTGATAGAAGATGGTATCCTAAGTATCCTCATAATATAAGGAAATAATATCATTTGATAACAAGATATTTAATGAAATCGATGAGTCATATGGATTTGAATTGAAGAAATAAAATAAGAGGATGACCGAGAAAAAAATATATAAAGGGAATATTGGGAAAAATTGTTTTCACATATGTGATAACTATGGACAAAATCACCCATGTAAATGATTAAAGGGAGTATTATTCTTTTATATGTGTGGAGAAAAATTAATCCAGTTTTATTATTTCAAGGACCAGAAAAAGGATTCTAATGTGAAATTATTCAACTACAAATAGATGGGACACTATGAGAATCAATGTCCCAAGAATTAAGAGAATTTTCCACAGATGATGTTATTGGATAATGATCATGTCATGATACTACCATAGATGAAGTGGAATTGTTAATATTCTTCGTCAATAATCATTTAATTTTTATATTTCATCAGAAATGTTATGGTTATAGGAATTATTAAATATATGGGGATAGCATTGCAGTACTATTTCATTAAGTATTTGACATTTTATGATGAATTATACCAAGGATAAGTGACTCTGTAGAAATTTCATATATTGGGAAAGTATATGGTTGAAGGAAAGACATCACTACATATATTCTAGATGATTAAGATAATGATGTAGAAATTATTGGTTATGATTAATACTGACTACCTGAATCTTGATTATTAACATGTCAACAAGTGTTCTATGATATCATTGATGGAGTTTAAATAATTGTTTTCATATAAGGAATATATCGAATAGAAAATGTAATTATGAATTCATGTTTACAATATCGTTTTATGGAATGTTGAGTTATTTCTATATTTTAAGAGGACACATGATGATGATACTAACAAGTTTGGAATGTGAAAATTTATGGCTTCTTCATGTTGATTAATGGGAAATAATGTATCATATTCATTGAGTTGGATAGATCATGTAGTTCTAAAAAATGAGGATTTCCAAGGACCCTATGTACATGGATCTAGAAAATATTGATAGGGGAATGATTCTAAATTATTTTTTAATGATATTTTGAAACATTAAACCATTTATGAAATGGTTTAACGTGATCATTGTATGATGTTTTAGAGAATAAAATCACATCCAAATGCTTCATGTGTTTAATGATGAAGTATAGATTTCTTATAGTAGAAAAAATGATAAATTTATTTTTTGAAATATAAACATATATTTATACTACAATAGAGTGTAATAATTTATCAATTCTATGAAAATAGTCTCAAATAAAAATGTTTTCCTATTATCATATTTTTTCATGATATCAATGAAATATTTCAAAAACTATAGTTTATGGTTTTTTGGTAATGATATTTCTTCTGACCATGTTCTATTTTATGTTTCATAAGAACATGATGGTTTGATTATTCTCTTATGACTGTATTGTACAATTATAATGAATATTTTTGTACTAACTGATGCATTTCCTTTTACCTCTTATTAAGAGAATATTTTAACTATATTCTTGATGTGGGTTTCCCAAAATAACACTTTTTTATAATGTATCGAAAAAACATTATTTTCCCACTTCTGTGATTTGAATTTTGAAAATATGACATATACGGTTACGTTCAGTAAGTTATTTAGAGTCTAAAAAGAAAAACATACTTTTCAGTTAATATTAACATATGCTTATGAATAGTAATATGAATTTTAATATGACCCTTATGAATTTTAAATAATAATATTATTTTATTTTCATATGGTTATAATATAATGTGATATTCATTAATTATTCATGGTGATATAAAACAAATTATAGTTATAAAATATTAATTTTTTAAAAAAATTATGATTTTATTTAAAAATAAAATTTATAATATTTAAAAGAATATTTTCAGAAATGGTGTTCATTTTTGAATACTACACATCATGAATTGGTTATGTATACTTTGTTCTCGAAAAAAATCATTTTTTTATGAATAGGTAAATATAATAATTAATTGTATATATACATTACTAATTATATTCACTATTTATAGCATCATGGCTGATGTAAGAACTCTTGGTTTAAACTCAAATGAATTTATTACTATCATGAGAAAAATTAATCAACACTATAGATTGTATTTATAGAAAAAATAAAATAATAAATAAGATATTCAAAAAACACCCCACTCCCCCACTATAAACCCCCTTACTCCCCCGTCTCTTCAGTTCTCTCAAGCCTTGTACCTTTTTTAAATTCTTCAAAAACTCCTCCAATGCTCTTCCCCCACTTCCACAGGCTATTATTCTCATAAATAGGCAATAACTATTCTCTAAATAAGATATCAAAGAATATCACTTCAAGAGGTAAATATCCCATTTCATTTCTTTTATGTCACGTTCCTTTATTTTACTTTTCATTCCCCAACTCCTTTATACCAAATTATATGTTGAATCTATTAACATACCTGTATTAATTCTTTTTGACAATAGATTAATTCTTCATCATCTATTCTTTGCCATTTTTTATACTAAAAATGAAAACTCCATCTGATATGTGTTAATTTATCACATTCAAGTATAATAAGTTCTCAATTTATATTTCCATTTTCAATTTTGGTCATGAAACCAATTTAATGGCTTAACCAGACTATAATATAGGTATTATAACTTATTTATGTTTTTGGAATCCTTTTTTACACATTTTGTTATTTTATAAATAAATATAAGTTCATTGTGATCAAAAACCACTTGTAAACCCAAACTATTATCATCAAAGTTTTATATAATGATTCAACTTCACACCTAATAACCAAATAAATTTTATAAACATTAAATCTTCTTATAGATTGCTAATAACAAAAAACCTCTTTCTCAGACCACCATTCTCATTCTACTAGTTTATCTGTACATGAATATTAGTAAACTGGTCACAAAAACCAAGTGGAAAACTCTCCCAAATAATGGAATTGAATATCATAACCCAGCAAAAGTCCAGTAATGAACCAAATAAATTATTTTTAGAGGAATTTCTAGAATAATTATTTAATGAACCAAAATTTAATTATTCATATCATCAATATCAGGTGATTAACACCATCAAACATAAGATAAGGGGTTTCCGTATCTCACATACATTTTTTGTGAGATATTCCTTATTCAAAACTATTACTTGTGTATAGTGTATATACACTTCCCATTGGTGTATCATATAATGAATCTCAATTTTTAATTTTATTTTTTGTATCATTTATATATTATTGATTTTGGGGTATATTAATCTATTTATTACAATGTGGCTTGGGATTTCTACTCGGACCTCCATTTTCATTCGCGTTACCCTTATTGTCTATTTACCTCAATATATTTTTATTTATATTTATGTACACAACATAATTTCATTGTGAATATTCTATATATGTTTACCAACCATAATTATTGTTTATTTTATAGGGATTTACATTTTTTAAAAGGGTCATTCAAAATCTTATCCTGATAAACAATCCTGATTCCAGGGGATTTCTCGAATTCTTACCCTTTTTCAAGTGCACACAAGAATCTGTTTTAAGCCACCATTATTTTTATAAATCCACTAAAATTATCAGGAAAAATGATATTATTTCATTTATTGTTTTATGAAAACAAATAATCCTTTCCAATTTAAAATTCTCTATAATAATTTCCTTAAAATACTCTAAAATGTTTTATTTGTAAAGATTCTTAAAAACTCGTTTTACCATGATTTCACTTAACTGAGACATTATTTATGCCTAAAATATAACTTCAATGTCCTTGAAATTTATTTTATGGTATATAAATGTTTAATATATTATTTCATGTAATATAAATATTATTTCCCCAAAGAAATTTTCTTTGAAAAGTTAAAATCATTTTTCTCTTCTCATATTACCTTTAATGAAATATATGCCTTATTCACCACTCATTCGATGCATGTGGTGTATATACACATTGTTGTTATATCATATCATTATTATCTATATTCTCATTTTATTATAAGGGATTTTGACTTCAATGTTTCAAGGTGCTATGGTACACTTTTGAATGATTATGGCTTATTTCCTCAGAAAATTTTCATTGGTCTAAATTAAAAGTATCTTCATATATATCAGCATCCCTTATTTAATAATGTAATTAATTGATGTTTATCTATTATATTATCATCAACAATATGTTTTTGAAGGGTTTTGTGATTACTTTGACTATGGATGTGGATTCTTGATACCCTTCACTATATTACTCAGAATGGCTAGTGTTTATGTTAAATGATTAGGGCAAGTTATTTACATTTCATATGTGATTTTCAATAGGAATTTATATGTTTATTATGGTCACCCATTTTATATGAGGAATGAATTGGTCTTATTAAGTGATGGGTGGGTCCGAATATAGCCCCTAGATGCATCAAAAGGTCTCATTAGAGAAATTGAGATGGACATGTCTAAGGCCTTGGCCATTTTTAGATATGGTTTTGGATGAGGCCATAATCAATTTTATATGTTTTGGATATGTCATTGATGGTACTTTTTAGAATGTCCAACATATGATTTCCCTCAATATGAAACTAGAAATTTAAATTTTATGTGTTATTCGTATAGTAGAATACCCAATTTTATGTTTTCTTTTGGAAATATTTACCCAGCTCATATTCCCTCAATATTACGTTAATGTTTATATTTTTATCTACAATTTTTTTCAATTATTCATAATGAAAATATTTATGTTTACTATATTGTTTATCCTTAGTGATTATCTGAGCTCAACCCTTTTTATGTTTCATTTTTCCCGAGACATTAAGAGGTATATTATGATTGACATGTAGGGATAATCTTAGAGTGGTGTATGATACTAGTAGAATTTATATGGGGTTTTTCATTTCGTGTTGTTATACTAAACTTATATATTTATATAGTTTCCCAAATCTATTAAATATTCTTTCCTTTGGGATTTCACTTTCTTATAATCATGCTAATGTAATAAAATGTTACACAGACACCGGGAAATTAGGGCCTATGCGTTACATTATTCATATATATATTTTAATTTATGAAACTCATTTATAAGCATATATTACAAATATATTAGTCGATTATGGATTTTTTATCTATTAATGTCAGAAACTTTGAATCCTTGGTCATACTAGTTATGTAATGGTGTATTGAATTCTAATTAAAAAAACATCATTAATATATATATATATATATATATATATATATTATTATAATCATGATGTTTCAATGATTTATCATATCCCATTTTCATTTGGTGAATGAGAATGGTTTGGTTTTTGAAAATTGAAATTGTGAAGAACTACCATCAGGTTTTATAACTATCAAGATGTGACATATTTATATGTATATTATAAATAGATATAACATTTACATAATCATTAGACATAAAAAAATAAATTATTATTCAATAATGTCACTATTATATCCTACAATCCATTTTTTTAATTTTCAAAAAATGCCGGTTTATGGGTTACCGGTAACCGTACAGACGATAACCCGACATCATAAACGGCGGTCATGGAACCTACTTACCAGATTACAAATCACAACATCAGCTGAATTCAAAATTCAAATTATCAAAAAAAATTTCAAACTCAATGCAGCTGCTCCAAATTGACGCATTGCATCCCCATTGTTGCTTCAACCACATCGCCAATGAGCCCTTCCACCAGAGACAATTCGATGACTCCAAAACAACCAAATCAAAATATTCAACCAGAAACACAACGACGAACACCAAATATTCATCCATGAGAAAAATCACAACCAGCACCGCAAATCATCCAAGAAAAAGGTCACAACCTTACAAAAATCATCCAGGAAATATGCAGATTCACCCAACACCGACATTATGTTCTTCTAACAAATCACGAATAGCATGAAACCAAGAAAAAAGAAATAATATACAAGAAAAGATAAAGATAGTCACAAAGCATCAGAAGAAATCCCAATACATAAATCTCATCGCCGTCGTCCTTATCAAGCTCGGAAACCACTGCCAAACACCAACCGAACTCACTGGAAGCGAGGCAGAGACCAAGAGAAGTTGGATCTGGAACTTCATTTGCCAAATGGAATGCGCCGCCATGAAACCCAAACCAATTCAGGCGAGAAGGCAGGCATGGTGAACCACCGATTCCATGAAGCCATCTGAGATGAAGAAGCCACCAGACTCGATGAATGCGGATTTGGCCGCCGTAGAAACCCTAGAGGAAGGAGGCGGCGGCGAGGGAATCTCCCGAGTGAGTTGAGCCCCTTACGGGACCATATGTCACTATTATATAACATTAATTAATAATCCATTATGCAATAATTATTACATCATTAACATAAGTGGTAAAACCAACCCAAATGACAGTGTGGTATAATGATTTTATGAGTAGAATATTTTTATATAATATAAATATATATATTTTAAAATATTTAACTTGTAATAAATATAAAATATATTCATTAAATTAATTATTAAAACAATCCATTAAGGGTGGTGATGGGAAACACAATTCTTCATTCGTTGAGGCGGTAGTCCGCTGTACAGGCAATTAATTATTTCATCTCACACAGAATGAGATTGATTAGAGGTATATAATAAATTATCAGATAAAAATTTATTTTCAGAAATATTTCTCATATTAAATTAACAAATACTTCATCTTTAACAAAGAATGGAACATTTGGATATGTTATGGAAGTCTTCATTTTGTAGAGGTCGTAATCTGCAAGTATACATGATAAACATTATGTTATTTCTATTAGTTTATTAGAATTAATTGTAAAGACCCGTAAAATTCAAGGGAAATTTTTTCATAATTTTCTTTGGAATTTTACAAGAGTGCGGTTTCTGACGGAACCTGATTCCGAGGCCCGGAGTGCCGGGAATCAATTTCCGAAGTTTGGCTCGGGTACGTTCAGTGAAAAAATGAGCGAGAATTTCTATCTTTTGATCCGGTGCTCGGAATTGAAATCCGAGGACACCGATGAACTCCCAACGTCGATATTCGCTTAAGGAGACCTTTTCCGAAGTTGCGTTTATTGCGGGACGAAAGTTAGTTTTTGGGAGAATTATAAAAAGTTAAATAAAAATGTGGAATACTTTTTTTTGTTGGTTAACTTCTCTCAAAGTAAGTTAGGGGTGGGACCCACACCCACTTAACCTCCCTTGAGAGGATTAAGTGTGGTGGGACCCACACGAACCTAAACCTTCCATCTTCTCTCAAACTCCCTTTAACCCCTCTTTAAATGACATGGCAAATTGTTATTTAATTTTGGAGTTATCTTATTTGAATTTCAAACCATTGAAATTCAATTTGTTAAGTTTGTGAATAAAATAAGACTCTATCTTATTTTATTTGGTTAGAGTTGTTTAGCTATCTTGAGAGCTTTTGGGTTCTTCTCCTTCTTCTTCAACTTTGATGAAGAACGCTCAAGCTTTGACGAAGAACGCTCAAGCTTTGACGAAGAACACTCAAGCTCCGACGAAGAATGCCGCTCCTCTCTTCTTCGTCTTCCGTGTCAACGAAAGGGAATGCCGCTTCCTCCTCGGACTTCCTTCGTCGGCATACGAAGATTCGCCAACGACGTACCTCTTCGGACATACCACTTCGTCATCAGATTTGGTGAACGACTACCGCGACGCCAGACCTCCGCGACGTTGTCTTCCGCGGGTCGTTGACAATCTTCGAACTTGAACCCAAGGTAGGGGTTGTTGTTATTTGTTTTTTTATTTATTTATTCTTGCTCGTGGTTCTAGCATGACTAATGTGAGGATATTAAAATTGTGTTATCATTTAACGTGAGGGGGCCGGACCACATGAACACGGCCGAACCCCCTCCTTTGTTCTTGTTGATTTACCTTGCGGGTGGAAACAAGATGGCATGGTGCCGTCGCACCACGCGGATAATCGCACGATTATATTGCGCGGCGCCGTCGCGCCGTGCCGTGGAAGGATCATCAAGAACGCGACACCGTCGCGCCGCATCGAAGGAAATCGAAGGCGCGGAAGAGGGGCGCGGTGCCGTCGCACCGCGCCGGACGACGAACACCGCGGCCGGTTCCGGGCTGCGGCGAGACGGGAAGACCGGCGGCACGCCGGGCCGCCGGCGTCGGAAACCGGAAGGGGACCGGCTACCCGGTCCCGTTGGAGAAAAATCGGCCGGCCAGGTGGCCGGCCGGAAGGTCAAAGACCGGGGGAATAAATTCCCCCGGTCAACTCTCCAAACCCCCCCCCCCATTTAATTGGGGGGGCGGTTTCCTTGAGGGGGGCAGGCGGCCCGCCGGTCCTCTTCAAAGCTGGCCCCCCACGAGGGGGGGGGGTTCCAAATGGCGTGGCTAAAAGCTGTGCCACCTTGCTGGAAGCGGGGGCTTAGCCCCCCATGCGTGACCCCAGCGGCGCCAGGCCGCCGCGCCGCCAGCCGGCCGGCAGGGCCGGGTCGGACTTGGGTTGACCCGGTTCGGGCCGACCCAGGTGGGTCGGGCCGGGTCGGCCCGGACCCGGACCCCTCGTTTCGAATCGTTTTCGGACTTTTGGCCATAACTTGAGCCACGGACCTCCGATAGATGAACCGTCAGCGGAATTTCAATCCTTGGATCGAGACGGTCGATTCGGTGTATCACACTCAATGTTTCGGAACACTTTGAGTTCGGCCGGGTTGGTTCGTTCACGAAACCAACCGGGCCTTCGGAGCGGAAACACTCATATCTTGAGCTACAGACGTCCGATTGATGTGCCGTCAGCTTTGTTGTGTTCCTCTTAGTGAGACGGATCTTTTGGAATATTCTGCATGTGGTTTGGACGCAGGTGGAGTATGGTCGGGTTTGTTTTTCTTTAAAAACCAACCAGGCCCCGGGGACGAAAATGCCAATAACTCTCAGACCGGGCGTCCGATCGACGCGCCGTCTGTTGCGTTGAGTTCCTGTTGACGATACGGAACTTTTAGATACATCAACTATGGACTTTGTGACAGTTGATGTATCAGCCTCTCGGCTCGTGGAGCGGACCCTCCGAACGAGCTTGCTGTGTGCGGGAAACCTAGTGCTGGCTGCGACTGTGACTACTACTGCTACTGCTACTGCTACTGTGACTGCGACGACGATAGTACAGAGATCCTGTGTGGATTCGACGACGACGACTACAGCACTCAGTGATCCTACGTGGATCAGTGCTACAGGTCCTATGTGGGCCCGATCCTGTGTGGGTCTGATCCTGTGTGGGTCCTTGCGCTCAGCGGTCTTGTGTGAACCAGCGCCTATAGGTCCTATGTGGGCCCGATCCTGTGTGGGTCTTTTGCGGGGGTTAGTTACCTATCGATCCTTCGTGGGTCCGACGACTTAGATGGATCAGAGATCATCTTTATCGTCTTTTGAAGAAGTATACCTGTGTGAGCTGAATCCTGTTGCTTTCCTGTGTGGATTGTGTTGTGCTGTCCTGTGTGGATTACGTTTTACTTTCCTGTGTGGAATACGTTTACTTTCCTATGTGGACTGAGTTGTACTTGGTCTCGGAGGTTGGTGCGTATTTGAAATTGATGACTTATGTATATGTATGGGCATATACCTAAGCAGTGTCGGTTGTTACTTCGTGATTGTACCTTTCTTTGTGGTTTATCCTTTGTGGATTTCGAGAGACCTTCAAGGGTCTCGGGGTCCCTACTGATTAGCTTATACTCACCCCTGCACGGGCTATGCCCGCACTACGTTGTGTTGGTTGCAGACGACAGACAACGTTGATCTTGGCTGAGGCTTGCAGAGCAGGACGGTACCTGGAGGTGGACCACTGGGCGGGACGTGCTCAGAGCGGACAGCGGGACCCGAGGAGCAGTGGAGCTATCTGTACCCACCCTTCAGGTGGGATTTCCAGTGGACAGCTCGGTGTAGCGGCTTTTACTTTACAGTTGATGTTTTCCCTTTCGAGTTGTACTTTACTTTCAGATTGGGTTTGTATACTGGCCCATTTACTTTTCCGCACTTTCAGTTGTAATCTGTTTTTACTTAGTGTTTACCTTCCGCTTGCTTACTCTGTGGTGAATGTTTACTTTACAAAGGCAATGCCTTCCCTTTTTACTGGGATTTACGCCTTGGTGCTAGTCGCCAGCCCCTGGCCTATGGAAGGCGGGCTTGGGGTAGTCACGACACAGACCCCGAGGGCGGGTCGTGACAAATTGGTATCAGAGGAGTTCGGTTCTACCGCAAACTCTGATCTTTTCTATGTGAAGCAATAATGTTTAGCGTATTGAGTGTGGTTATCAGTTCAGGGAGTCCAGTGTTGGTGCGGCGGCTGACGTATCTGTACACTAGGACCCTGACTTCTGATTTCCGACATAATGCACGAAAACATTGATTGCGTGTGTGTTTCAAAGTTTTCTTTGTGATTATTATATATCAGCTCACCAGGTATACTGTTCTGACCGTGGGACACCTGTTTCCATTTCAGGATGGCCCCACGACGGCAGCCAACTAGGCTTCCGAGAGTCGAGTGTGACGACAGCCCACCGAGCGACGAGGCTTCGGTGCCGGGCCCTTTGTCAGCAGTGGCACCAGCGATAGCACTACCCGCTGAGCCCCCGATGCTTCGAGCGCCAGCCGCTGACGATGCACGTCGCCTCAGCGCACTGCATGTGTTTCAGCCCCAGCGACCACCCAGGTTTCGTGGGGAGAAGGATCTCCAGGCAGCAGAGGACTGGCTGGAGGCAGTGGTACGTGTGTTTAGGCTAGTGAGGACACCATCATACCTCATGGTGATCCTCTCTGCGAGCCTACTACACGCAGCAGGAGGACGATGTTAGAGCTTGATGCTCCAGGTGCACGATGAAGCATCTCTACTTTGGACGGACTTTGAGAGCATCTTCCACTCGGAGTTCGTCCCAGCCACCCTTCGTGCGGTGCGTATCCAGGAGCTTCTTCAGCTGTGGAAGGGCAGCATGACAGTCGCTCAGTACTCGGCAAGATTTACTGATCTCTCGCGCTACTCGACCTACATGGTACGGGACCCATTCTTCCGGGCCCGGACCTTCGAGCAGGGTTTGAGACACGATATCAGGGAATCGCTGATCTCCCTCAGCATACCGACTCAGAAAGGAGTACTGGAGCGGGCCCTTCTGATCGAGAGCTTCCTTGCTGAGTCTACACCAGCACAGCGACCCACCGCAGGGCGACACATGGCAGAGTCATCTGCAGCAGGCAGTCGACGGATGACTCAGGGGTCTAGACAAACCAGACCTTCGGGCAGACGACCTCAGGGCACTGGCTCAGCAGTGCGGGGCACACAGCGAGGAGCCAGTCTTTCGAGAGGAAGACAGTGCTACTCGTGCGGCGGGCAGGGCCACATGGCTCATGACTGCCCGACCCGCCGTGCCGAGGAGCAGCTGACAGTTGAGGGACCACCGAGGCAGAGGCAGAGGGTCGACCGTGGCGGTCTGCAAGGAGGAGGCGGACGAGGCAGAGGAGCTGGTCGAGCAGCAGGTGGTGGATGACGCTTTGAGTCTCTGCCACCGCCACCACCAGGAGGTCCACCCCGACCACAGGGAGCTGGTGTGCAAAGACAGGCACAGCTCCAGGCAGCAGAGGCCTACAACCACGGCGCACCTGAGACGATTCGAGGTACTATCTATGTTTATTCCACCCTTGCTGCAGTTCTTATAGACACAGGAGCGAGTCACTCTTTCATAGCCGCTGCCCTTTTTCGGAGCTCGGAGATTCCGACAGAGCCGTTGGCTCGATCCTTACGGCTAGAGACTCCAAAGGGAGTAGACTCGACGATTACGCACTGGTGCCGGCAGTGTGAGCTTAATCTAGGAGGCTAGAGATTCGGCTGGGATCTTCTTGTAGCAGCGTCGAGGCCTTACGACGTCATCTTGGGCATGGATTGGCTATCTACGGTCCATGCGCGGATTGACTGTTTTAGGCGCAAGGTGCGATGTTTACGCACCGACGGGAGCAGGTTCACCTTCACCGGCGAGAAGGGAGCCTTAGCAGCACATGATGGACTTAAGCGAAGGAGAGGGCAGCGCATTACTCATCAGTTAGCTAGCCTCATCCTTGGAGCAGTTGACGTACGGAGTCCTGGTTTTCCTACAGTGGTGGATCAGTTTGCGGATGTTTTTCCCGACGACGTTCCTGGGATACATCCTCATAGAGAGGTAGAATTTTATATTGACTTGTACCCCGGGACAACCCCGATATCCACTCCAGCATATCGGATGGCCCCCGCCGAGCTTCGAGAGCTACGGGTACAGTTGGAGGACTTGCAGGGCAAGGGGTTCATCTGGCCCAGTGTTTCACCCGGGGCTTCCCCGATATTGTTCGCCAAGAAGGCGGACGGGAGCTTGCGACTTTGTGTTGACTAATGTCGCCTGAACCAGGTGACAGTGAGGAACAAGTATCCGCTACCGAGGATTGATGACCTATTTGATCAGCTCAAGGGATCACAGTGGTTCTCGAAGATAGACCTCAGGTCAGGCTATCATCAGCTCAGAGTCAGAGACGAGGATGTGCAGAAGACGGCCTTCAGATGTCAGTATGGACACTATGAGTTCTTGTTTATGCCTTTCGGTGTAACCAATGCTCCAGCAGTGTTCATGGCTCTCATGAACAGGATCTTTCAGCCATACCTCGATCGGTTTGTCGTGGTCTTCATCGACGACATTCTGATTTCCTCTACGACTGAGGAGGAGCACGCCTATCACTTGCGAGTTGTACTAGACACACTCTGAGAGCACCGGCTTTATGGTAAGCTCTCAAAGTACCAGTTCTGGTTACGTGAGGTCCACTTATTGGGACACGTTATCTCTGAGGTGGGCGTCGCAGTGGATTTTGCGAAGATTGAGGCTATGTTAGCATGGGAGCCACCCAGGAGCGTAACTAAGGTTCGAAGATTCTTGGGACTAGCTGTATACTATCGGAGATTCGTACCAGACTTCTCTAGAGTTGTGGCACCACTCACAACTTTGACGATGAAGGGAAAACCCTTCGTGTGGTCAGACAGATGTCAGCAGAGCTTCCAGGAGCTGAGACAGAGATTGACTAGCGCACCTATCTTGAGGTTGCCTGAGGAGGGAGTAGGGTACGTAGTCTACTGCGATGCATCAGGGACCAGACTCGGATGTGTTCTGATGCAGGAGAGGGCAGTGATCGCCTATGGATCACGTCAGTTGAGGCCGCATGAGCAGAACTACGCTACCCATGACCTGGAGTTAGCAGTAGTGGTCTTCGCTCTAAAGACATGGTGACACTATCTGATGGGTGAGCGCTTTACAGTCTTTTCCGATCATCAGAGTCTCAGGTATATCTTCTGGCAGAAGGACTTGAACTTGAGACAGCGGCGATGGCTCGAGTTCCTCCAGGACTATGACTTTGAGATAGTCTATACTCCTAGAAAGGGGAACGTAGTAGCCGATGCCCTTAGCAGGAGGACGGGCATTTAGCTACTTGAGGAGGCGACGGAGCAGCTAGCCTCTTTTCAGATATCCTTCGTGGATAGAGATGGAGCAGTCTTCCTCCAGTCTCTCACAGTCACCCCTCCACTACTGCAGTGGGTCAGGGAGGCACAGCGTGAGGATGCTGACTTTGTGACACGGCGTGTACTGATATCCTTGGGACATGCACCTGATGGTTTCTCCCTTGGAGTAGAGCACGAAATCCTTTTCAGAGGACGTACCATGGTACCAGTCGCTTTGCGAGAGGAAGTGCTGAGAGAGTTTCACATTTCTCCTTTGGCGGTACATCCTGGAGTGGCGAAGATATACCAGGACCTCAGACGACAGCACTGGTGGCCGGGCATGAAGAAGGCAGTAGAAAAGTTCGTTTCTCGATGCCTCACCTCCTAGCAGGTGAAGGTATAGCATCAGGTACCAGCAAGCTTGGTACAGCCCTTGGAGGTCTCGGAGTGGAAGTGGGACGGCATATCTATGGACTTCGTGACTGGACTTCCACGTACTTCCAGAGGTCACGACTCCATCTGGGTGATTGTTGACCGACTCACCAAGTCGGCACACTTCTTACCAATTAGAGAGCAGGGCTCAGTGGAGAGCTTGGGACGTCTCTACGTTCAGGAGATTGTGCGACTCCACGGTGTGCCATCATCTATCATCTCTGATCGAGATGCTCGTTTTACATCCCGGCTTTGGAAGGGGTTACAGGAGGCGTTCGGGACGCAGCTACGTCTGAGCACATCCTTTCACCCTCAGACGGATGGTCAGACGCAGAGGACCATTCAGACTCTCGAGGACATGCTCCGCGCATGTGTCCTCGACTTTGGTCGTAGCTGGGAGGATCACCTACCCTTGGTGGAGTTTGCGTACAACAACAGCTACCACTCCACCATCGGGATGGTACCGTACGAGGCATTGTACGGCCGACCTTGTAGATCTCCTTTGTGCTGGACAGACCCTGGGGAGTCAGCACTTGTGGGACCGGAGATGGTCCAGGCCACGACAGAGAAGGTCTAGGTCATTTAGGAGCGGATGAGGACAGCTCAGAGCCGGCAGAAGTCATATGCTGACAGGAGGCAGAGGCCACTGGAGTTCGAGGATGGCGACCACGTCTTCTTGCGGGTCTCACCTCGATGTGGTATTCAGAGATTTGGCCGAGGCGGAAAGTTATCTCCGCGCTTCATCAGACCCTTCTAGATCCTCAGCAGGATTGGCGAGGCGTCTTATCGCCTGGCTCTGCCACCTCAGTTGCACCGGGTGCACGACGTCTTCCACGTATCTCAGCTGAGGAGATACGTGCACGACCCGGCGCACATCATTGACCATGGGGAGCTTCATGTTGACGATGGGGTGACTTTTATGGAGGTCCCGGTGGAGAGAGAGGATCAACAGGAGCGGGTCCTACGTGGGCGATCGATTCCTCTTGTGCTCATCAGATGGAAGCACGGGAATCTCCCGGAGAGCACATGGGAGCAGGAGGCTCAGATGCGTGCTCAATACCCTCATTTGTTTCCCTAGTTTTTGATGTATCTTTACGGGGACGTAAAGCCCTGAGGGGGGGAGTAATGTAAAGACCCGTAAAATTCATGGGAAATTTTTTCTTAATTTTCTTTGGAATTTTAAAAGAGCGCGGTTTCTGACGGCACCTGATTCCGAGGCCCGGAGTGCCCGGAATCAATTTCCGAAGTTTGGCTCGGGTACGTTCAGTGAACGAACGAGCCGGAATTTCTAACTTTTGATCCGGTGCTCGGAATTGAAATCTGAGGACACCGATGAACTCGCAACGTCGATATTCGCTTAAGGAGACCTTTTCTGAAGTTGCGTTTATTGTGGGATGAAATTAGTTTTTTGGAGAATTATAAAAAGTTAAATAAAAATGAGGAACACTTTTTTTTTGTTGGTTAACTTCTCTCAATGGAAGTTAGGGGGGGACCCACACCCACTTAACCTCCCTTGAGAGGATTAAGTGTGGTGGGACCCACACGAACCTAAACCTTCCATCTTCTCTCAAAATCCCTTTAACCCCTCTTTAAATGACATGACAAATTGTTATTTAATTTTGGAGTTATATTATTTGAATTTCAAACCTTTGAAATTCAATTTGTTAAGTTTGTGAATAAAATAAGACTCTATCTTATTTTATTTGGTTAGAGTTGTTTAGCTATCTTGAGAGCTTTTGGGTTCTTCTCCTTCTTCTTCAACTTTGACGAAGAACGCTCAAGCTTTGACGAAGAACGCTCAAGCTTTGACGAAGAACGCTCAAGCTCCGACGAAGAATGCCGCTCCTCTATTCTTCGTCTTCCGTGTCAACGAAAGGGAACGCCGCTTCCTCCTTGGACTTCCTTCGTCGGCATACAAAGATTCTCCAACGACGTACCTCTTCGGACGTACCTCTTCGTCATTGGATTTGGCAAACGACTTCAGCGACGCCAGACGTCCGCGACGTTGTCTTCCACGGGTCGTTGACAATCTTCGAACTTGAACCCAAGGTAGGGGTTGTTGTTATTTGTTTGTTTATTTATTTATTCTTGCTCGTGGTTCTAGCATGACTAACGTGAGGATATTTAAATTGTGTTATCATTTAACGTGAGGGGGCCGGACCACATGAATACGGCCGAACCCACTCCTTTGTTCTTGTTGATTTACCTTGAGGGTGGAAACAAGATGGCGTGGTGCCATCGCACCACGCGGATAATCGCACGATTATATTGCGCGGCGCCGTCGCGCCGTGGAAGGATCATCAAGAACATGACACCGTCGCGCCGTGTCGAAGGAAATAAAAGGCACGGCAGAAGGGCGCGGTGCCGTCACACCGCGCCGGACGACGAACACCGCGGCCGGTTCCGGGCCGCGGCGAGATGGGAAGACCGGCGGCACGCCGGCGTCGGAAACCGGAAGGGGACCGGCTTTCCGGTCCCGTTGGAGAAAAACCGGCCGACCAAGTGGCCGGCCGGAAGGTCAAAGACCGGGGGAATAAATTCCCCCGGTCAACTCTCTAAACCCCCCCCCCCCATTTAATTGGGGGGGCGGTTTCCTTGAGGGGGGCAGGCGGCCCCTCGGTCCTCTTCAAAGCAGGCCCCCCACGAGGGGGGGGGGGGGTTCCAAATGGCGCGGCTAAAAGCCGTGCCGCCTTGCTGGAAGCGAGGGCTTAGCCCCCCGCGTATGAACCCAGCGGCGCTAGGCCGCCTCGCCGCCAGGCCGCCGCACTGCCGTGCCGCCGCGCCGCCGGCCGGCCGGCCGGGCCGGGTCGGCCCGGACCCGGACCCCCCGTTTTGAATCGTTTTCGGACTTTTGTCCATAACATGAGCCACGGACCTCCGATCGACGAACCGTCAGCGGCATTGCGATCCTTGGATCGAGACGGTCGATTCGGTGTATCGCACTCAATGTTTTGGAACACTTTGAGTTCGGCCGGGTTGGTTCGTTCACGAAACCAACCGGGCCTTCGGAGCGGAAACGCTCATATCTTGAGCTACGGACGTCCGATTGACGTGACGTCAGCTTTGTTGTGTTCCTCGTAGTGAGACGGATCTTTTGGCATACTCTGCCTGAGGTTTGGATGCAGGTGGAGTACGGTCGGGATGGTTTTGCCTTAAAAACCAACCGGGCCCCGGGGACGAAAATGCCAATAACTCTCAGACCGGGCGTCCGATCGACGCGCCGTCTGTTGCGTTGAGTTCCTGTTGACAATACGTAACTTTTAGATACATCAACTCTGGAATTTGTGACAGTTGATGTATCAGCCTCTCGGCTCATGGAGCAGACCCTCCGAATGAGCTTGCTGTGTGCGGGAACCCTAGTGCTGGCTGCGACTGTGACTACTACTGCTACTGCTACTGCTACTGTGACTGCGACGACGACAGTACAGAGATCCTGTGTGGATTCGACGACGACGACTACAGCACTCAGCAATCCTACATGGATCAGTTCTAAAGGTCCTGTGTGGGCCCGATCCTATGTGGGTCCGATCCTGTGTGGGTCCTTGCGCTCAGCGGTCCTGTGTGAACCAGCGCCTACAGGTCCTATGTGGGCCCGATCCTGTGTGGGTCTTTTGTGGGGGTTAGTTACCTATCGATCCTTCATGGGTCCGACGACTTAGATGGATCAAAGATCATCTTTATCGTCTTTTGAAGAATTTTACCTGTATGAGCTGAATCCTGTTGCTTTCCTATGTGGATTGTGTTGTGCTATCCTATGTGGATTACGTTTTAATTTCCTGTGTAGAATACGTTTACTTTCCTGTGTGGACTAAGTTGTACTTGGGCTCGGAGGTTGGAGCGTATTTGAAATTGATGACTTAGGTATATGTATGGGCATATACCTAAGAAGTGTCGGTTGTTACTTCGTGATTGTACCTTTCTTTGTGGTTTAACCTTTTTGGATTTCGAGAGACCTTAGAGGGTCTCGGGGTCCCTACTGAGTAGCTTATACTCACCCCTGCACGGGCTATGCCCGCACTACATTGTGTTGGTTGCAGACGACGGACAACGTTGATCTTGGCTGAGGCTTGCAGAGCAGGACGGTACCTGGAGGTGGACCACTGGGCGGGACGTGCTCTGAGCGGACGGCGGGACCCGAGGAGCAGTGGAGCTATCTGTACCCACCCTTCAGGTGGGATTTCAAGTGGACAGCTCGGTGTAGTGGCTTTTACTTTACAGTTGCTGTTTTCCCTTTCGAGTTGTACTTTACTTTCATATTGGGTTTGTATACTGGCCCATTTACTTTTCCGCACTTTCAGTTGTACTCTGTTTTTACTTAGTGTTTACCTTCCGCTTGCTTACTCTGTGGTGAATGTTTACTTTACAAAGGCAATGCCTTCCCTTTTTACCGGGATTTACGCCTTGGTGCTAGACGCCAGCCCCTGGCCTATGGAAGGCGGGCTTGGGGTAGTCACGGCACGGACCTCGAGGGCTGGTCGTGACAAGAATAAATAATTTATATTTAATTAATATAATAAAAATTCATCATAATAGTGATACATATTTTATTATATTACTATTGTTAGGATAGCTTTTGGATATGAAAATTTTAGAATAAGAAGTTAATAATTATGTAATACTTATGTGGGTGACTTGATGTTTCCCCTAAAAAACTCCATTGAAATGAATAGAATAGGATAAATAATTAACACCATTAGATTATGATTATGTTATAAAGTTTATTTGGATAAAATTCTTTATTTGATAGATTAAATTGTAATTATGGTGGAATGATTTGGTGGATATGCAACCCTTTTGTAAGTGAAGAAAATTTACCCTTTGTGAATACCAATTATTTTTCATATAATCACGTGACAAGATTCATGGTTAAATTGATCATAATGTGATAAAATATGGATCTCTGAGTGATATAAGGTCAATATATCCTCCATAACTATTTTATACACTACTTTTATTCTTTTTATAGCCTTTTACCATTGGATTTTTACACACAACCATTCCTGTTTTTATATTGGTAATTAGTTTTCACCGATTTAATTTATATTTCATTAAAAATATAACATAATACCTAATACCAAATTTGGGTGTAAATGACATAAATTTCATTCCCATACTATTAAATTTATTTTATAAATAATAGAAACATAAATTTCAAATTAAAATAACTATTATACAGGAAACCTATTTTATAGAAAAAGTGTTTCTTTCATCATTATGTGTTTTTAATTTAATATATTTTTTATTAAAAATTGAATTTGGGTTAAAATTTTTATATATTTCTTTAAATATTATATTAAACTCATTTTATATAAGAGATTAAATTATTTTAATTGATACAGAATAAACAATATTAAAAAATAATCACTGAAAATATCAGTTTTACTATTATCATATCCATTATCTTTAATCATAGTAATCAAATTTGTATAACTAAAAATTAAAATTGAATTATTAAATATTTTGGAAATTTTGAATTGAAATATGAATTCATTTTTTAATATTTTATTCCAAAAGGTTATGAAAACTAATTTGTTAATATAAGCAAATAATAATTGTTTTAATATAATAATATAACGTAAATTTTAAAAACATTAATCATTGGATTTATAAATTAATTTCAGTATTATTAAATAAACTATTTTACTTTATAAAAAAATTTATATTAAAAGTGTTCAGAATATTTTTATTAATTATTCTTTTATGATAAATTCATTGAAATTATGGTATTAGATAAATTAGTTTTTTTCCTAATCACCATAAAATCAATTATCTTAGAAAAATTTCAAAACTCATATGTGTATAACTAGGATATGTGAAATAAAAAAATTAAATTCATTTTTTCTAAAATCAAAAATTTATAAATTTACCTTTAAATTTAAAATTGAAAAAAAATATAAATTTATTTTTTTTAATTGAAAAAATCTTTTATTTAACATCAACAATTAAAATACATATTTTTTTATGATTTTCTAATTGATTAATATCATTTTTATTAATTATAGTTTTTATTATTCATAAATTATCCACATAATGAATTTTCAATGGATCATTTTTGTTTAGTTTAGTGTGTGGAGAATTATTATAAAACATAGTATTAATATATATATATATATATATATAATATTCATATGTCATGGGGTGTTTCATTCTCCCCCTCATAAAAAAAATTATTTCATTAATATTTTAATTATCATTTCCAAATGGAAGAAGCTACGAGATCCATAAGAATGTCATCATTAATCATCAATTGAGATATCCACCTCACTATACATTGTAAGACTATGAATCTATTTATCCAATATAGGCTTCTTTTGGTGTATTTATGGAGATACAATTCAAAGATTAATTATTTATGATCATATTTCCAACCAAATACTATAACAAAAATGGAATTGTTATTTTCTAATAGAATAAACATAAGTGATCATATGAATATAAAAACATAATTCCAATATGTTATCCAATGATTACTTCATTAATTTCTATGATACATTTGGTTCAATAATGATATAATTAGATCTACCAAAAACTCATTTAGTTTAACATAGGTTGTCCTTAATCATATTCTAATTAGGATTTCTAATATAATAAGTTATCTTTTACATACTTAAATTCTATTTAAATTCCTCATAATGGTAATTAAAGGGAATATGATCAACCAAAGAACATCCCATAATAGTTTATAGACATGTGGGTAGTCTTATGTTTTCTCCTCATGTACCAATGTGATGATTTTGTGGATAATAATCTTACATTTTTAGGGTGTTTACCCCAAGGTTAGACAGTTTCATTGATATTTCTAGATTTAAAAAATCTTGATAGGGATGTAATTTCTATGAAACCACACAATCTTGGATTTACCAAAAGTCTGTGATGTTATCTTATAAATAAACATATCTATTAGTCTTATCTATAGTGGATTCGTTAAATTTATCTAATAATAATACATAAATTTATCAAAAATAATACTAAAAAAAAGTAAACCCTATACTAAAACCAATTAATGTTCCCTAGTCCGAAACTCTTAGGTCTGGTGAAAAAATATATTTAAAAACCAGAATTGAAAAAAAATTATATGTACTTATATTAAGGTCACAGTATTACCATATGATAAAAATTACCACTCATAAATAATCTCATAATCCCAATAACAAAAAAATTTATTGTATTTGAGTACCACTTACATATATAACATGATTTACAAAATGTGTGAACAAATCCCTTTAAGTGAACCATACTAGTCTCCTTTTTAGTCTTTTTATAGTTTATAATCATATTCCTAAACATGTAAAAAACCATATAGAAGGGAGATCTAAAATTCATAGTAGGGTAAGATCTCATAATCATGTATTCATGTGTAAGATCATGAGCATATGAGAAAACACGAGTAGGGGAGAAATATCTTCAAAAATGACCAATGAATAAAAATATTTCCACGTATGTCAAATAAAATTAATTATAATATCAAATGAAAAAATAATCCATGGAATAATAATGTCAGATAATAAACATGAAACATGAATCATAATTAAATACCTATGGTATTGAAATTTGGCATATGAATTGAAAACCATAACATTGTGAAACAAGAAAACTGTGATCATATAAATAAAAAAATATTACGAACAAATATGTATATATTAATTTCAACAACCCATCATGTGTATAAATCCATACATGATCTTGTCCATGAAAAATCTTATGAATCAATATATAAATTATCATGTCCACAGACAATCATTATAAAAATCTATACATGATATTGTCAGCAGACAATCATATGATAAAATCTATAAGTAGTTATGTCTATAAACAATTTTTTGTATAAAGATATATTCGATCATATTTATTCAAATTCTTCAAAAAAATCAATGCACGATCATTCACTTGCATAATCATGTAATCAAATCTAAAAATATATGTCTATGCACAATCATGTGAAGAATATATATGTGATCATATCCACACATGATCATGTGAAAAAATATATACATGAACATTTCCAAGCACAATCATATAGCAATGATATATAGGATAATGTCCTTATTGAATCATGTAAACCAAGATATATGAAATGATTTCATTGAAAAATAATTTGACTAAAGGAAATATGATCATGTCAAAAGAAAATGTTCTTATCTCAAGAGATATAAACTCATAAACAATTCATTAGAGGGAAATATAGGTCTCTAATAATTATTAACCCTTTTAGATGTGTTCCACTAGAACTCAATAATACATCATATCATAAATATCCTAAGTAATGGAAAATGGATTTTAGAACATTCCTATAAAGTGTAACTAAAATTGACCTTAATTATGTTAATGGATGATACAAAAAAATTTAATCTCCCTAAAAGAGTATTTCCTAATAACATTACAAGGTTTGTTAATGAAAAATAACTTCCATGTAAATAATTCATTTATCTATAATGATTAAAATGATAGTTCAATTATTATCTGATAAATCACTTTGCAGAAAAAAAAGAAATATGTCTTTTTAAAATGCATGGAAACTCCTTAAAAATGTTTACATTATAAATAAAAACTAGGCATTGGTTTTTTTTAAACATTTACCCTTTAAATTAAAAAATCTATCGAAAAAACATTTCTTGGTTGAAATATGTTTTTATAAAAGTTATTTGAGAACAAATAAAAACCATAAAAATAATTTTATAAAATAAATTCATTATGTAGTAATAAAACCATATAAAAGGTATTATTTTCTATAATATGTAATATGTCTTCAGAAATTATATTTGAGATAAAGAACACTTTAAAATGATTCCCACATTATTTAGTGTGTTCTAAACCAATGTAAAACATAAATAAAAATATTAATCAATTATTTAAGTTATTTTTTTCAATTATATTAAACCATTTATGCTTAATTTATAACCATTTATTGAAATTATAATTTTGTGTCATGGTTTATTTTCATCTTCTTATTATATAAACTTCTCTAGAAATAAAAGTTTTTATTATATAGATATGGAGACGAAAATAAGAGGGAGTGGATCTAGGAAAACAAAAATAATTTATCCTAAGATTTAACAAGAGAAAAATATTTTTTAAAATATGGGGTGGGAACCATGATAGGTGAAAATGGATAATTGGTGTGATACATCACCAAAATATGCTAGAAACTTTGATTTTATAATCAAATCCTATGATATATGACATTATATTTATTACTAGTTATCTAATGGAATTGAAATTATTTTTATTAATAATAATTTAATCATTCCCTCATTATAAAACATATTTTTTCATGGTGTTTCAAGGATCTTTCACACCCCATTTTAATTTAGAGAATAATAATACACTGGTTAATGAAAATTGAAATTATAATGAACTAGATTTGGTGTGTTTAACTATCTAAATCTGATATATTAATAAACATATTAATTATAAAAAAAAGTTTTATGAATTATTATGACTCCAAAAATGAATAATTATTATATGGTATCACTATTTTTTAAAATTTCATAATAAACAATGATATAAATTGTAAGATATCCTCCACTTAGGTGGCAAGAAAATCCCAAACAAGAATGTGTTATAATGATTTCTCAAGTAATGATTTTTTATATAATGTTAAAATAAATTTTATGTCAACATAAAAATATTAAAAAAAAGTATATATTCACCAAATTGATTCTTAGAAAAATTCATGAAGGGTGGTGAAAAATGAAATTTAACATTCCTGGTGTTGGTTGACCACTATACATTTGATTAACAATTCTATTTCTCAACAATTGGTATAAAATAGAGGTATATAAAAAATTATCATTTCATAATTATAGTTTTAAAATATTTATTTCATTATTTATTCAAAATACTTTTTAATACCAACCATTAATGGCGGTAATGAAAAATGTAAGATATCATTTCATAGAGGTGGTAGTTCGACATACACATGATTAATGTTCTATTGTTTTCATAATTGGACGAGAATGATTAAATAATTGTTTTAAAAATAATATAATTAATATTTATTTTACTATTGATACAATGTTCATTATATTACATTTTTTATGATAGGTTTGTATGAAAAATATTTTCAATAGAAAAGTTATTAAGTAAATAATACTCGTATGGGTACATTTAACATTCTTTAGAAAGACTCCATTCGAAGAGATGGATTAGGATACCTAATTGAGTCTAGAGGATTATAAAAATTCCTTAAGATTATAGGATTATAAAAATTTAGTATTTTAAGGAGTAAATTCTTATTAATAAGGGTGTCATGAAGGGGTGTATGTGTTCACCTTTTATAAATGAATAAAGGGGTAATTTTGGAAATACAAATTCTTATTCCATAATGGAATGGATATATTCAAGGTTATATGACTCCAAAAGAGATAAATTATGTTTTTTTGTGGTGATATAATGTTCTTAAAACTTCTATAATCTATTTTCACACCTTTTATAAATTTGTTTCTATCCATTTACCTCTTTATTTTTACATTCTATTAATTATGTATTTTGACTTTGGTAATTAGTTCTGAACCATGTGATTTATATTTTTAAAAAAATATTAGGATAGAATTATTAAAATCTATGGGTTAGTGGAAGCCAAATTTAATCTCTATATAATATAATTCGACTAAAAAAATTTACAAAAATAATTTTTAAAATTAAAATATTTAAGATATTGAAAATCTATTGATATAAAATATATTTTTTGCATTAATAATTATACATAACAATGATTATTATTTACTTCTTATTGATTGAATGATAATATAATAAAATATATGTTTAATCATTATGTTAAATTCAATGATGAGATCATATTAATTTTTTCTAATTATATAAAAAATACAATGTATTAAATTTTATTTAAAAAAATAGTTTTATATGTATTATGGTCATTAGATATAATATTATTAATCAAAAAAATATTCATAAAAATGAAATTATAATTATTAAATAAAATAATCATAATCTTCAAAGATTTTAGAATGATTTTATTATAATTAATTTCTACCAGTGAAGAAAACTAATTTAAAAGTATAATATAATAAAAAAATTTTAAAGTAAAATATTACATATGTTTCAAAAATGAAAAACATAGGCTTTATGAAGTCATTATAGTGTTTATAAATGATTTATTTTACTTATTAAATATATAGATTCATAGAAAAAGTAAATATAATATTGAACATCATTATTATTTTACAGTAATTTCATAAAAGTGATTTTATTAGAAATTATTTACATTTTACTATTCATTAAAATGTCAACTATTTTGGAAAAATATCTAGAAATAACATTATGTTAATTTTTACACGTGGAAATCATACATAATATTCATTTTAAAAAATTCAATAATTTAATTTATAAATTTCTCTTTTAAACTAAAATTCAAAATATATTATAACAAATATATGAAAAAATGAATATTTAAAAAATCAAGTGTTATTAATTAAATTTTTTATTCATTTAATAATTTATAACAGTAATTTTTATTTTTGAAATCTTTTATTATTTGAAAATACCTCATCTGTTATTTTGTATCATTCTATTAATTTTATCAGGTACTCCTCAACCATCATTTTTATTCATTCCTTAGTTGTGGTTTATTTCAGGTTGTTTCATGATGAAATATTAAAAATTTGTTAAATTAAGCATTGTTCATGGCTACTGCATGGTTTTTCCAAACTACGCACCCATGCATGATAAACCGTTGAAATCCAAAAAATGCGGGTTTTCACAGATGAATCAGGATATGAAAACTCATGTCCTCAGATAGTCGAAACCATGCACACTTATAGAGGTGGTCATAGTTAACACAAATAGTTTGATAAAAGGTGTTGCCCTACCCAAATAACTTTACAAATGATTTTTTTATGAAAAATATTTCAATAATTTTCAAAAAACTATTTGATCACCTATTTGAAATAAAAAAATTTATTTGAACTATTATAAGGTACTTATAGAACTCAACACCCACTTTGGGCTCTAAAAACTTATAATGAGGTGGATCAAATATTGAGGAACCTCATTTTATTCCTCTCTCGTAAGATTTATTCTTTGATTCTTTATCTCTAGCCCCTTGTCTCTGCCACTTTATTCCATAGGGTTTCTCAGATTCAGATGTGTTTAATTGATATAAAATCAATTGTTTTGGATCGGGAATCTAGGTATGATTACTTTATCACCATGTTAATGGTAGTTGTTTCTCATAATGTTTTCCGAATTTAAAAACCCCAGTTTTTTAATGATTGAAATTACAATTAATTGAAATATGAAAAACCAATTCTAGGTGGAATAAAATTTGGTATTTATTTCATGGTATTTTAATTGAATCCTCTAATTCTAATTGAATTGGAAATTGGGATATTCTAATTGAATTTCAATCGGGATATGATTTCAAATTTTTGTATTTTTTGGAATTTATTTATGAAATTGATTTTCAATAAAATTGGGAAAAGGATTTGACAAAAACCTATGAATTGATTATCTTAGAAATATCATGAATTGAATAAAAAGTCATGTTTGGGTTCTGAAATGGGAAATAGAATTTCAAATTTGAAATAGAGAAATTGTATTTTAATATTTCTGTAATTAATTTTCCCATTATTTATTTTTTTGAGAACATGCATGCCTCGTTATTTACTAGTTCATTTCAAAGAAGGAAACTAGGACTGTAATTCCCTGGAAATAGATTAATTATTTACAAATTTAAAAAAAATCTTGGAATAGATCATACCACTGATGGGAGGTTGATCAGTCCTCTTTGACCAGTACCTGAGGG
Source organism: Viscum album (assembly GCA_963277665.1). Lineage (NCBI taxonomy): Eukaryota > Viridiplantae > Streptophyta > Magnoliopsida > Santalales > Viscaceae > Viscum > Viscum album. The sequence continues at coordinate 445,435,196 of OY728139.1, read as the reverse complement.
ATGTGTTTATACGTATTATTTTGATCACGCATATGATTGTGTTGGAATCTCATAACATGGAACCATCATACCACTTGGGGAATTTCCATGATTCTCTTTTTTGATTTTTTTTCTATATATATGATGTTGTTTATAAAATTTTCTTACACATTTTGTACTCATATAAAACTTTTTATATTATATTTTACTTAATCCATTATTTTAATTGTTTATTTCATTTGAAATGACTATCATTTTTTGTTTTATATATGAAATTGTACTACCATTCCTATTTATTTAAAATTAAAATCATGTAATGTTTTATTATTATTGTAAAGTTATTATTGAGCAATTTGTGATAACCTTTTTGGAATTTGGATTACAAAATAAATTTTTTATGGAGAACTAGTTCGGGTTCCGATGTTACTTGATACCTAAGCCTACCCCGACATAGCTTGAAGGGCGCTCTCGAACCCTACAATTCGACGACTAGTTGCTCACTTCATAAAAAATGAATGTGGGATTGATTTTTCCACTATAAATATGGATATAAAACAAGAAATCCACTAATTCATACAAAAGAAAATCCATATGCATAAATAAATTAGATGAAAAATAGGAATAACATCCCAAAGTACAACAATAAAAGTAAAAAAACTTGAAAGCACCGCAAGCCCCAAAGGATGAAACTCAACATGTACACAGATCCACTATTAAAACCAACTCCAAGGGATTATTTTCTATTACTCGTTCTTAGAAGAAGGTAATCTTCAAACACCCAAAGGAAGAAGTGTGTTGTGAGGCAAATAGTCTTAGTATTCCATCCATATTTTAATAACATGTATCCAAAATTAAATTAACCATGAAATTAATTTAAATTTCCAAATAAAATGGATTCTAATTTCAAGATCATATTTTAAAAAAATAATTCTATACATCTTAAAAAATGGATATATTTTAGAAACTCATGATTCACATTTCAAATGATGGAAATAATTTTCAAATGATGGACTTAAACATAAAACAAAAGGTGATTTACACAAACAAATATTTTCATAAATAACTTAAATAATAACTTGTATAATGTTTTTTATATAAGTTAGAATTCAAGTTAAATAGTTTACATGAATGGAATATATATATATTAAAATAAAAAAGGTGATAATTATGGCCATATTCTTAACTAGGTATGATAGTTCTAGGATATATTGACTCCATAATCAATGTGAAATGAGAAATATATATAGATCACCGTTTGGGATTAATCTTAAAGAGAAGTCATTACGATATCCTAAGGGAAGTGATATGTTGATATGATGTTTTAGAAAAATTTGTGTCATAAAGTACTATCTAAATAACACCCTATCTATATATGGGTTGAATTTTCTGTATTTAAATACAATAATAGGTAATTAATTTCAATATGGATTAAAATACAATTTATCCCATTCTCTATTTTAAATATGCTAATTTTCCCTTTAAAAACAAAAATTGGGTTTAAATAAAATTCCTTTTCAAAAATATAAAACCCTAAGGTTTCTATCAATAAAATATTAAGAAATTTTTAAAAAATAATTATTTTAAATAAATTCACCATTTAATTTCACAATCCATTATCACAATTAAATTAAACCATTTAATTTTCAAAAAATTCCATCAATTTAATAACAAACCACCATGTAAATGGAAATATGTTTTTTCACAATAAAAAATCAAATGAAATTTCCATAATTAAATCTAAAAATTTAATTGAAACTATTTCTATAAAAACCATAATTCAAATTGAATAATTTAAATCTTACAAATTTTCATAAATAGAAACCAATTCAATCGAAATTAGGGTTTTCTAATTTCATGCCAAAGCCCATTTTTTCTTTAAAAGCCCAAATTAAATTTAATTGGGGTTTAATAAAAAAACTAGTTCAAATCAATTTAATGAATACTAAGAAATTTAATTTAATTTATAAAATTGAAATAAAAAATAACTTAGTGTTAATAAAAAATGTGCACTGTAACTGAATCACCTACCTCAAGATCAATTGAACTCGAATCCTAACATGGTATTTGGAAAACACCAAAATAGAATGACACCAACATTGATCTATGAATCAAACCTATCTTTTTATCAAAAATAGTGGGTATCAGATGAAAAAAACACAATAATCCACATAACACTAGATTGATGAAGTGAGATCATAAGAAAACGATAACTGAAGGAGGAAACTATCCACAAAAAGATCAAAGGTCATTCCTTTACATTTATATCACTTTTTTGAGTGAAATAAGTGGCCAAAAATATTTTTTTAGAGCTCCAATATTGGGAGAATTTAGTTTAGGGTCTTATCGATACATCAGGAATGTAAAAGAGGTGTTTATGATTTTTTTTTAAAATTCAGGTCACATAAAAATTCCTCCACATGATTTTATTGGAAGAGGCTCATTTTTTGAGACCAAACATATGAAATCCATTCACTAGTTATATAATTTCTATAAAATTATCTATTAATAAGGATCAAAGATTATAAATGGTGTTCCAATGATATAGTATCCATTTCCTCAGTATTCATGTTTTCTCTTTGAAGTCACAAATTTGGGGACACAATGAGCCAACTATGCTCTCACCTAATAACATCCAAAACAAAAAAAATTCACCTTGTTAACCCTCCAAATATTCCAAACCCAATCATGGTCAGCGGTGTTTGGAATACCATATTATAGCCTCTTCACCCTAAAAACATTTTGTTCTCATAATGCCTATGAATAAGCTTCCATGACAAAAGATGAGGCCACTCCTTCATTATTCGTGCCACCCTCTACCATGTTTGATTACTTCCAGATCATTATTCTAATTTCAAATAAACTTGAGATACTAGATAATCCCAAAGGATTCTCTAAATAAAAAAATTGAACCAAGGATCCCTAAAAGAAACTATGGAATATGTGGCTCTATTCAAATGAGAAATCACATTAACATATATATTTTTGAACACCTAAAATTTTGTTCTATAATGAATGGGTATAACCTGATATGATTTCATTATCCCATAGATCAAAACAAATATCACATATTTCATTATATGCGTACATGTAAACCCAACCAAAAGTCCAAATATTTTTCATCCCACTTCTATGTATGGACTGTATGTGGATAAGGAAAACCCCAAGTTTTTTAGTGACCAGTCTTATCCTGTTGGAATGTATAATAATGAAAAAGACACTTAGTAATTCTCAATCTCGTTCCTGGATACCATAAATTTCTGATGAATGTTATAGAACATATTTTAGGTTATTGGTTAAGAAACCTACTTTGAATTTTGGAATTCCTCATAATTTCATCTCATACAAAAGCTGGTACCCTAAAAATATTATGATACCGTAAAATTCCCTCAGTAGAGAATAACCATTTAGGTATGGTATCCCCACCATAATGATATTCTCTAATTATAAGAAACTCTCCATGAATATAATTTTCTGAGAGAATAAATTCGATATGAGGAGATGAAAGCAGAACAATGGTTAAAGATACTTTGGCCCGTGACTCCAGGACTCTAATAAGGAACTATGAGAATTGAGACATTATGTTCTAATCTACTGAGGATTCATTCACTCTATAGGTCATGTTATTCCCACCCAAAGAATCTGTGATGACATTCCCATTTTCATTTGAATAGGGAATTTCAAAATCAAAAGATTGCTATTATTCCACACAAAGTCTTTGGGAGACATTGTAATCTTTTTTATAGAATATATAACTCTTTCTCTTGTCTTCAGAAGACAACGTAAAACCTTCTCTTTAGTGGTAATGCCTCCATCATCAAAAAAAGTTCATCACTACTGAATATTCAATGTTATGGATTATATAATTGTTCTCATGTGTACTAAGCTTAAGAGAACCATTGCTGGAAATGTGTTACCTTGAAAAAGAACACAACCCAAACCTAAACCAAATGCATCAGAGATTGCAAAATTTCCCTATCCATCCTCTAGAATTTTCAACATTTGTGTTATATTAAAAAGATATTTTATATCAAAAACTAAATAAATATGAAATTTTCTATTATAATAAAACATTACCCCCATATGAGTTAGACGAGTCATCATAGAATACAACTTTTAGAATTACATAACAAATATGTGATAATCCATATTTATTTTTCAAGAAGCTCTGAATATCAAGGAAATTTCATGGTTGTTCCCATGTCATAATAGCCTCCACCTTTTCAATATAAACTAAAATACCATGTTTAGACATCGCGAGTCCTAATATATTCACTTCCAAAATATAGAAATCACATTTTATAACCTAGAAAAAATTTCAGTTATTTCACAACAAACACAAAACTATTCATTAATGATACACATGATCTAACTCAAACAAAGAGTAAATGAGGATGTCATCCACAATGAAAAAAACATATGTATCTATATACTCATGGAATGTCCTATTAATTAAATCTATTGAAACATAATTATCATTTTTTAGACAAAAGGGAAAGAAAAGGTACTCATGTTGTCTACACCTTCTCAAAAATGATGTTCAATGAATTCCTTATTCTTTTATCCTCCCCTGATGTTAACTAGATCAAAGGTCGATCATCAATAATTGCATCCCCCTTTCAACTAATCAATCATATCCTCTATCCATGGTAAAATATTCTTATTCGTTATCACAACTCTATTTAGTTTTTGATAATAAACACATATGTGATGTAAAAAATCCAATTTCATAGGAAAGACAACCAACGTTGTCCAAGGTGACACACTCAGGCATAAGAAACCATTATCAAGAAGATCATGAAACTGGAAATTAACCATTATCAATTTAGCTAGTTTTATTTGGTATGATAGAATGTAAACTGGTCAAGTACCATAGACTAAGTAAATATAGAACTCAACCTCCCTTATCGATGTAAAACTATAAAAGGATGAAGGAAACACATCAGGAAACTCGATGATAATTAGTGGGAGGTCCCTACCAAAATATTCTCACCCTAGATCAAAGGAATATTCCGATATTACTTCCCCATCCTAGATAATAATTTATCAATCTGCTTGACCTTAGATATTTTTCTACCTTAAAGACATGGAACACACCACTAGGTGTAATAAAGGAGAGCCTTCGAAAATACCAATCAATATATGATTTATTAACTTTTAGAAAATCCATAAAAAATATTATATAAAGAGGATTAATGTCATGAACTCGAAAACTCAAAAAATTCATGAAATGTGATAGAGAGAATACATAAGCATGACTACAATAAACCTTATCTCTCTTCATACCAAGGGGTTTATTAATATCCATAATAGATGATAGAAGATCAATTTGATGAATTAGCTTATTACCAAAACTAGTTGAAATAAAAAAATGGGATGAAAAAATATCAAATAGTGTTGTAACTAATGATGTATATATTGTATGGGTACCACTCACACACACTAGACACATATACAATTCTTCAAGAGACACTCTTCTACTGTATAAAGAAGCTTCATTAAAGATTCTTTTGATTCGAACCCTTTTTTAGTTGAAGAATCATGTTTCTTGTGGTTTTCAGTGGAGTTTATGATCTCATTCAACTACCCAATGTAAAATAAATATGTAATAATCCTTGTATGATCCCCAAGTGTCTCAAGGATCCATAATTCTTGGGTGCGTAAATGCAAACCCTCTTTGAATTTCATGGCTTGACAGACTAGTAGAAAATAAAAGGACCTCTTAGACGTACTGATGGAGGTCTATATTAACCATTATGTCAATAACATTGACAAGAAACATCATGATTCTATTTTCCATTGATGGAAATCAAGCTACTATTAGGAGAAATAGAATCTCCTGATCACACTATCTTGCTAGCAAAGTCCAATTAGGCATTAAGCGTTCTATCTATCGCATTAGTATAAGTTGAAAATTCCATGAATAAAACATCAAAAATAATATACTGATAATCTCCTAACTCAAACCACCGACCCTTATTCTTCTAATTTGATACAAACTCTGGTGAAAAATATATGAACTCCACAAAATTGTTTAAATACATAGTCGTGGTCTTGTCAGCCTTCGCAAGCATGAAAACTCTATTGACTAGGCTAGTAGCATGGACTAGGGATAAAACTAATCCATGAAAAATACCTATATGCCTTTCTACTCTAAGATGTCATGGTTTTTTTCAATTACTAACTTCTCCCACAATCTGTTTTACTGTCTTTCAAACCCTAAGGTAGAATACTACACTTTGATTTTTTTGACTGTGTCCATGAACACAAACAAATTACCTATCATACACAACCATTCCCCACCCTCTTGAGGATAATTTGTGACTTTTAAGGGTATAGGCTTTTGAGAAAGTAACTATTGTAAAATATCTTTTAGAGTTTCCCAATGAGGTTCCATTGCTATAACCTAAATAGGATCTAGAGCTAGTCCATGTCCCAGATCATGGACATGGTTCACAATCACCCCGACTAGATTTGGATCCACAAGGGGATTCGCTCACTGAGGTTTAGTAGTAACTTCCTCCTGGAACTGATTTTTATGTATTCTTAGAGGCATGATGGGACAAAAATAACAACACACAATAAAGAAGAAATAATATTATCACTCAGTAGAGTAATAGGGAAAATTAATACCAAAAGATAGAAAAAAATATTTTTATTTCAATCATTGCATTTAATGAAATGAGAAATATTCTAAAAATCATTCTCAATTTTTTTTCAACATGAACCCCTAGAGACTTACGGTTCATTATAACAAGAGATAGATAAACACTCAATTAAAAATACCTCATAAGTCCCATAATATATGAAGACTTTAAGCAAAATTCTTGAAAAAAAATCAACTGAGCGCTCTGATACCACTTGGTTACGAACATTCCTAGTTACCATGGTAACCTAATAACCAAGATGGACCTCATATAACACAAATGGAGATACCAAACCGTACGAGTCGGTGACAAGCACTGGTCGTCATAATCTTTTTTTTGGGAACAATTTTCTCACTAACAATGAAAAAATAAAAGGGTAAATCCAGTAATGCATACAGAAGAAACATACCAGGGGAACTATACCCGAAGTCAAATAGGCATAATATCCTAATGTACTTAAAAAAAGTAACAAACTAGGAAGACTGACTAGGACCTAAATGATCCAAGTCGTTAAGTCCATAGATAAACAACAAGAACCACCTCAATGTGATACTTTTCAATTGTCTGATCTTAGAAAGACATAATCTACAATAACTTGGAAAAAATTACATTTTGAGTGAAATCCTAGTAGGATTTCACCCATATATTCCATAAAATGATGATAATATCAAAATATCCATGAAAGTATAATCAATTTTCAAATAAATTGGGTTTTAATTTCATAATCATATTTAAAAAAAATCATTTTTTACAATAGAAAAGATAAAAATAATTTAGAAACTCATGATTCACATTTCAAAATATGTAAATAGATTTTCAAATTATTGAATTATCCTTAAATAATAGGTGCTTTATGCAAACACCACTTTTAAAAAATTTCATAAATAAAAACAATTATGTTAAATATCTAAAATAAAAAAGGAGAAATGTAAAATAGTTTACAATAATGGAATATATAAATATGAAATTCAAAAAAGTGACGAACATGGTAATACTATTAAATAGGTATGATATTTCTTGGCTATAGGGACCACATATTCAAAGTGAAATGGAAAAATGTACACACGACCCACTGGACCTGAGGCTAATTAAGAGTCATCATTATATCATAAGGGATATGATGTGCTGATCTAATGATATAAAAGTTATATATTATAATCTTGTGTCCCAATAGTACTCCCACTACAAAAGTCATGCATGTTTTTTAGTAAAACACAATAATGGGAAATTAATTTCATGTCTTCTTAAAAAACAATTCATCCAAATCTCTATTTCAAATATGCTAATTTTCCCTTCAACGACCAAAATGGGGTTTTAATAAAAACATGCATTTTCACAATGATAAAATACTAATTTTTGAATTAAAAAAATTTTAATCCATTTTTTAAAAAATTGGGATTTCAATTCAATTCAACAATAAATTTGACAATCTAATTTCATAATTAAATTCAATAATATAATTTTGGAAAAATTACAATAGTTTCATCACAAACCTCTAATTAAATGGAATTATTATTTCACATAACCTTCCATCAAATAAATTTTACACAATTAAATCAAACTGTTTAATTGAAAAAAAATCCATCAAAAACAGAATTTGAACTGAAAATTTTAAATCATAAAAATTCAAAAAACCCCCCTTAATTCAGTTTAAATGGTGATTTAATAATTTTAGGGGAAACCCCTTTTTTATAGAAAACAACCCAATAAAATTGAATTGTGTTTTTATAAAAAAAGTAATAAAAATCCATTTAATGAAACCCATAAAAATTTATTTATTTCAAAAAATTGAAATTATGAAAACAAATTTATGGTTAATAAAAATTTTGCATTGTAATGGAACCACCTATATTGGGATAAACTGATCTCAAATCACAAGGGTGTATAAATGAAACTCCGTTAAGGAATGATAGAAACAAATATCGACGAATAAATCCTAGATTTTATTACAAGATAGTGGGTATAATATCCACAAAAAAGGATCCACAGAACCATAGAGAGGAGTAGAGAGACCATGGGAGAATGATAATGGATGGAGGAAACGAACCATGGGAATATCGAAGGGAATTATTGAAGCTTTAAATCAAATTTGGGTGGGATATTATGGTCTAAAAATCATTCTTGGGTGATATAAATATGGGAGAAACTTATTTTTGTTTATTCCGGTCAATCGAATACCTAAAATAGGGGTTAAATAATTTTTAACAAATATTCAGATCACATAAAACCCCATATGAAGGGTTTACTAGGAAGAGGCAAAAAATTTAGAAAAACTATGCATGAGACATGTTCCAGTAGTAGAAGTGTCACATAATATTTATTAATAGGGTTCATAGTTTATAAAAAATTATCCAATCATTCAATATTAACTAACATGATTTGCAAGTATCTTATGAGAGGGCGTACTATTTTGGAAATTGTGCACCATATGTTCCCTTACAATTCTCTAGCCTAAAAAAATAAAAAACATTCAAAATTTTCCATTGATCACCCTAAAACTAAACCCAACCCAAGGCTGTTAAAAAATATAAGGATTAAGGATATATTAAAATAGTATTATGAAGTTACATTTTCTATTGGGTGTTTATAGATTTTATTCTTCTAGGATCAAGCAAGGGGAAAAAACAACATGGAGGTGGTGGTTGTTGATATTTTGGGATTGTATGGGTATGTACTTTTGGAAGTGGATTGTTTATTTTGTATTTATTATACATGGATATACTGTTTGTGTTTATCATACCTTTTTGACTTTAGGTAATTATTTCATTGTGGAGTGTTTTTCTGATCATACTAATATATGTCACTTTCTTCTAATGTGATTGTGGTAAATGTATTCTTACATTCTTTTTGTGTTATTCTAGGTCTTATTCACCATACCATGTGGATTTTGAAAACCCATATGGATAGTTCATTTCCATTTCAGGTATTATAGTTATACGTTGTCAAACATGGTTCAGTAAAAAGTGGTATTAATGGTTCATCTAGTGAATTTTTCCTTGATGGAAATATGCTGTTTAAAATATGGTCAAGATTTTAGAGGATGTTGGGAGTGATTGTATAAGGCACCAACCTAAAACCTTACTTAATATTGAATTAAATGAATAATTCACATTGAGGATATTTTCAAGTTTAGAGTTTTAGAGAATTGGGACATAACTATTACATCTCATAAGATTACAACGTAGACACTTCTACTAAGATTCCATAAAATAAAAACTCTTAAAAAGAAACATGTCTAGTTCCATGTTTTATATAGCATGACTTTCCCTTTATCACATCCATGACCCAAATCCACATTACATCTTGTGAAAAACATTTCAAAAAAACATTGGGTGAGCATAAAAAGCTCAGTAAGGGATACACAAAGAAAGGAAACTGTTATTTATTTTAAAACAACAAGTAAACCATGTATACTTTATCGAAGTAATACCATCACCTTTGTGATACAGTAAAAACTCTTCACTGAATAAAATATCATTACTTACCCTTTTGTAACCAAAATATTACCATAAAACTCATATAAAGAACACAACACATATAATGGTAACATGGGACATAAACATACTTAAGTGGAATAACCATACGGTCGACTTCCACACATATCATTTAATGGAATATCCATTCAGCCAACTTCTATACATACTTAATGAAATAGCCATACGGCTGACTTCCACACCCAATGAATTGGAGGTTATAACGTAACCACCCGTCCTGATATTCACGGCACCACCCATCATATGGTTTATCACGTAACAACACGTAAAATGTCCAAGTACCATTATAAAATTATAACACATAAAACCAATATAACGGAATGATAAAATTTCCACATTACAATCAGAATATATCATTTAAATATATTAACATAATATAATCCTTTATCAAAACCATTTTCAATACCAAAATACATAAAAGAGTATATGGTATTTATTTAATTTAAAAAAATTACGGCTTGTTGAGGAAGCCAAAGATCAAATAATACTCACGGCGATGGAAAAGGTCATTTTCACCTCGTACGTTAAAAGAAAAATTCCTTTTTGTCATTTAGTAACACTCTGCATAGAAAAAGATTCCTTTTGTATAAAATTAAAAGTAAAAGGGGTTTATACACCGTATAAATGAAAGTTGTGTATAAAATGAAATTTGCCTCAACGAAAGGAGATTGAGATGAAGTCCCCCACAAAGACGATATCCTTGGTTTAAGGATAAATCAATTACATAATTATGTGTGACAAATGAATACACCAAATATAAGTGGATATTAAGTGTAAAAAAATCGGTGGATACTCCCACATATTCATATAATGACATATTCAAGGAGTATAAGTTTATCCCAAAGAATCAAAATTGGGTTAAGAAGTTCCCTTGCAAAAATTTGACAGCCTAATGGCGTCAGAACAAAATTCAGAAAATGAGTTGATGAGAGATAAAAAGGGTATCTCATCATATGGAAATAAAATTTAAAACAATAAGGATATAGAAGAACATATCCCAACATAATAGTATGTGAATTAAAAGACATAACAAAATAAGTCTTTTAAAAAGAGGCGGGTGAAAGGTTCCTCTACCAACCTGGGTATCTTTCGAAACATACACCCCGTGAAAGAAGGAAAATACAACAATGATGTAAATACTCATAAATTAAAGTATATCACAAAATGAGTAAAATCATGGGAAGTAAATACACCACACAAAGGAAATTTTGGTAAATGTATCATAAATCTCAGGGGAATAAAAGTGAGATGAAAAATCCCTTACAAAAACTCGGCAGCCTAACGACGCCACTTAAAACTTACAAAAATGGATTGATGAGATCAAATAGGGTCTCTCATCATATTAACATAAAGTTTACAGAAAGGGTAATATAAAATAACGTACCCCCAACATAACAAATATTAGCTTAAAAGAAGTGACATAAAGGAGAGTACTTAAAAAGAAAGAGAGACGTTAGATCTTTTATGAAAATTCGGCAGCGTAACAGTGCCAATCAAAACATCCAAAATGGATTGATGAGAGAGAATAGGGTATCCCCTCATATGAACATAAAAATTATAGTAATAGTAATACAAAAGGTCATCCCAATAACAAGAAAGATGAGCTTTAAAAGAAATGACATAAAAGAGTGTACTTAAAAAGAAAGAGAGGAGTAGGATCTCTTACCTCAAGTCGGACTTGTCTTGTTTCTTTCTTTATATTTCTGAATAATAAACATTGGTAAAATAATAATTTCCTAAGTACCTCCTTTAAATATTATTATTCATTTCATATCACATATTATAATTTTATAATAATTGTTTAATAATGTCAGTTCATATCAGACGTTTTTGCCGATGTTTGGTACATGAGTCAAAAATGAACTTGTTTGAAAAATGATTGCCCATGTAGTTATAATTAAATAATTTCCAGGATAGTATTAATGATTAAATTATCATATATATCCAGTACATATTTATTTTATACTCTTCCATGTCATTTGGAGATAAAAAACGAAAAGCACCATTCATGGAGACGGTAGGCCGTACGTACGCATGAACGCTACTTTCATTTTTTTGTCATATTAATGGAATTAAAAATAAATGATATATATATATATATTATAATAACAGTATAATATATATGTTATATAGGTCACATATGTTCATTAATTTCATTCTTTATAAATTCCATGTATTGCATGTACGAGTCACATCACTTGAGGGGGCGGTAGTCCACACTTCCTCATATGAAATTATCACATTTGCACAACATGAAAAGAATTAAGGTATGTTTTAAATATAAAATACAGAAGAATATAGTAAACATAAATACCATATATATCATATATAAAATATAGTGACATCAAAATGGCCACCTTTAATGGTGTTAAAAGAATATTGAACAATCATCGTTTGGTGAGGCAGAAAATCGCCAACCACAGAAACAATATGTTCATTAACCATTAGACCAAGGTGTGTGTAAGTGTGGCTCGATTAATTATTATAAAAACATCCTAGTATTTTGAATATATTGTATTTGTTACAAAATAAATGAATAAGAATAGTTTTGGGGGTTGTAGAAGCATAATAAAACAAAAGGACTCAATTAAAGACATTACCTTAAAACCAGGTAACTCCCTTTTTTTGAGATCAAAGGCTTCCTTGGGAAGACATATACAAAAAGTGAGGCTTGAAGGAGTTATATAGGGATGTGGGGAGACAAATTGGGCAGGGGTTGGCCGAGCAAAAGGCTTCGGGAGTGTGGGTAAGGAGGTAGAGGTGGGAGCCTTTTATAAGAGGAGGGGAGGGGCACTCTTGGAAAGTTAGGAAATGTAACTTTATTTTAGAATTATTTTAGGATTTTAATGGTCCCAAATTGGTGTTTGTCGAGGTTAAGGTGATAATGGTTCTAAATACACCCATACAATAGGTTTTGGGCATGTTTAGGTCTTAGATTTTCCATTATCTTTCCATTTTATTTAAATCGTTAAATAATGAGGTCATCACTAGAACATCATGGTGTCATAAATAATTTAATTTATTTAATGTCTAAAAATTATAAAAAAACTACTATGACATAGGAAATCCTTTTATATTTCCAATTAATATTTATAGTAAAAAATATGACTTGTATAACCCCATGTAAAAATGGTTTTAGTAAAACAACTCATGTTTGTGTCATTTTAATTTTAACATTAAATAAAAAGGTATTAATGTCATTTTCCAACCAAAGTGGCTCCATGGGGTCCCCAAGCTGACCCATGGATTGTCTTGGTCGTCCATGAAACATCCAATGAGGGTAGGACATGTGTCAATCTCTTCTCATATTATTAAAACATTATTTTTACCTTAAACTACACAAATTACCTCTAATCGCGATTAAAAAGATAATAAGTTACTATTCAACAAAAAATTATTTTAATACCATTGATCCATATTTTACTTCTTAATGACAACCATGTATGTTGGATTTTTGAAATTCAAAACACAGAGGTGGTAAAATTTCATTTAAACGGAAAATCAGTTTTTTATAAGTACCATTTAGTGGTTTCACTATTCCTCAAAAATTGAAGTTTTTCAGAAAAATAACAAAACTTCACCCTAAGCTATATTTGATATTCCGAATTCAAAAATGATGTCTATTTTAAAAAATTCAAATCATATAAGTTGCTTTAATTAATTTAATAATTAATTCCCGCTGTCAGAGCAAATAGCGTGTTTTTATGAAACAAAAAGTATCAAAAGATTGACACGAGTTTAAGTCCAATTTCAAAATAAAATTAATTCCAACGACCACTATTGTATTAAATGGTAAAAATATATTCTAATTTAAGATTAAAACAAATTCAAAAGATAATCTAATCATATAAATAAATTAGATAAAAAAGAGGTTTTGAATTAAATGACAACATTTTTTACTATTCATTAAAAATTCAACATTTTTGGAAAAATACCAAAAATTCACACAAAGTAAATTTTGATGTCCCGATTCTAAAGAAGAATTTTATTTTGTTAAATATAACACATAAAATTGTCGAAAAGTGGATTCAAAAGAGGTTCGCCATCAAAAGGCGGTTAATCGACCTTTTAAAGAATATTAGAATGTTTACGCTTAAAATTGGATTCGTCCACAATTTTAATCATCTAACTTTTATAGTAAAGAGTAAAAATATTTGAAAAACATATATAATCATTTTGTAGTTAGTTCTGTTCATTCCCATCATTAAACGGCTAGGCTTTAACTACTATTTAAAATAATATTATTTTATTATTAGAGTGCAACATAAGATTCCCAAGAAACTCGTTGTTACGTATTGGGTACGCCATCGAGAATAGCATCCCTTTAATGTAATATTAATATTTTATTCACAGATATGGATAAATATAAAAATGTCATATTATTTATTTTTCCTGGGGTGTTACATCCTTCCCCCCTTTTGGGAACTGCGTTCTCGCAATTTTAAAATTGGGCTTGGAAACTTCATTGAAAATCCCACATCGGAACAAGAGTCAGTAAAACAATCACTTTAAAATATAGAAAGATAAGTACAGAGGTCACTCGAGTTAACCCATACTAGGATTTCATGTAAGAAAACATGGAAATGGAGGAGAAAACATAGGGTCATGTTCTGATAGAGAGTGATAGAAAACATGTTTAGGAGAAAGTTAACCACAAGAAAATCACAAACTTGTGATGGGTTAAACGGTATTCGATTCCCCAGTAGTAAAAGTTAATAGACAACATTTTTTATTTATGTTACTTTTTATTGAGGAATTTATTCATAAGGAAACATAATCACTTATCATGTTGACTTTCAACTTTTATTAGATTCTTTACACAAACTCATATTTTCTCCAAAAGACGGGTATTTAGGAGGACTTGTTCACATTAAGAGTACTATAATCAACTTCTGTAGAATCACCTATTCCAAAAAAGAGAACTATATACT
Organism: Viscum album; assembly: GCA_963277665.1. Taxonomy (NCBI): domain Eukaryota; kingdom Viridiplantae; phylum Streptophyta; class Magnoliopsida; order Santalales; family Viscaceae; genus Viscum; species Viscum album. The sequence continues at coordinate 445,420,148 of OY728139.1, read as the reverse complement.
TCCCATGTCTTTAGACTTTAACCAAAACCCAAACCAAAAAGGATAGTACACGATCAGATAATCCAGAAAAGGATAACCCTTTATAAAAAGAAAACCTATTCTTAATCTCCAAAATTTGTCCAATGAAACTAAAAGTTCAACGAGGACCATTCGATAAACAATTTGTCCCAAAAATTTTTCAATGTAAACCAAACTAATATTGAAACCCAAATGTTTGAAGGATTTAGTAACATAGTCTTCCAAGTTAAATCGTAACATTTATCTCCAAATAACACCAGTTTCTCTTAATGTCTCATATTGAAAGGTAATTAACCTAATCACATATCCTCCATGATAGGTTAATAAATTTCCATAGATAGCCCAAAATCAACATACTATTAATTCATAAAATCATCTAAATAAAAAGAATCAGTCAAACTAACCAGGTACTTCATGTAGTCGAGTGGTAGATGATAAATACCAGTTGCACTTTGGTTGTGAATTCGATTCCTGCAGCTTTGTCCGATGCGACAGGTTGTCACACTCTCTGCGTGTTGTCCATTTTATAAAACTCCAAAAATAACCCTAACATGTATTAACCTTAATAGTTTCCTTAGACCTCTCATTTTCATCCAAATTCATTACGGTCTCAACATCTTAATTCCTGGAGTCTTATTTCCCCACTATAAGATAAAATAAAATGATTCCCAAAATGAATAACATCATACCTTGATCATGGTGTCCACTCGGTTTCATCGTCATCTTGCTCATGTAGGTAGTAGTCCATGCATTACAAAACTGATTTAGAGATATTTCAAAATCATTTTCTTCCTCCATCCAAATACACCTTGTACAATATGGGTTATATGGGTGTTCACATAAAAATAGTTTTGGAAAATAAGCATGTATGACATATAATTCCAAAACATCTGATAAAACATGATATCTATAAAATAGTCGGACAGAATTTGTGTTGAAACTTTCTATTATTGGTCATTTTAAAATACCATAAGTATGTGCTGAGAGACTATATTTTAAAAGAAAATATAAATAGGTTGGGCAAGGGTATCCTTCCTCAGCACCATTTTTAATATCATAATATGCCTCAAATTCTTGTGATAAGGTAAAATATTTGAAAATACCTTGATAATATTTACCTTTCTTGAAAATATAAGAATATTGTAAAAATAGTATTTGTCTAAAAACAACCCATGATCCACGATGATAACAAGGTATAGTAGAAGTGTTTTATATCTCAAACAACTGCTTGCAAGTGAGTTGTATGCTAGAAAAAGTTTCACAATCACCCAAACATGACTTTGCAATAATTATTGCAAGCATGTCATCAGGAAGAGATAGGAATGTCATTTGAGATCCTTCTCATTCCATTCGTATCCGACTTTACTTGACTTGAAAAAAGTTATAAAACAAGGATTTAACTGAAATAATATATATAGGGACTAATCATGTGTCTAACAAAAACTCCTAATCCCTAAATTTGTCTAAACTGACCTCTGATACCAACTATAAGGCCAGAGCCTTAAACCTTACTTAATATTGAATTAAATAAACAATTCACATTGAGGATCTTTTCAGGTTTGGAGTTTTTCAGAATTAGGACATAACTATTACATCTCATAAGATTAAAAAGTAGACACTTCTACTAAGTTTCCATAAAATAAAAACTCTTAAAAAGAAACATGTCACGGTCCATGTTTTAGATAGCATGACTTTCCCTTGATCCCATCCATGACCCAAAACACATTATGTCCTGTGAAAAACATTTCAAACAAAACTTGGGGTGAGCATAAAAAGCTCAGTAAGGGATACACAAAGAAAGGAAACTGTTAGTTTTTTTAAAACAACAAGTAAACCATGTATACTTTATCAAAGTAATACCTTCACCTTTATGAAGTAGTAAAAACGCTTCACTGAATAAAATATCATTACATACCCTTTTGTAACCAAAATATTACCATAAAACCCATATAAAGAACACACCACATATAAAGGTAACTTTGTACATAAACATACTTACGTCGAATAACCATACAATCGACTTCCACACATATCACTTAATGGAATAGCCATTCGGCCAACTTCCATACATACTTAATGGAATAGCCATATGGCCGACTTCCATACTCAATGTATTGGAGGTTATAATGTAACCACCTATCCTGGTATTCACGGCACCACCCGTCATATGGTTTATCACGTAACCACCCATAAAATGTCGAAGTACCATTATAAAATTATAAGACATAAAACCAATATAAAGGAATGATAACATTTCCAAATTATAATCACAATATATCATTTAAATATATTGACATAATAGAATCCTTTATTACAACCATTTTCAGTACCAAAATACATAAAAGAGTATATAGAATTTATTTTATTTTAAAAACATTACGACTTCTTGAGGAAGCCAAAGATCAAATAATACTCACGGCGGCGGAAAAGGTCGTTGTCACCACATACGTTAAAAGAAACATTCCTTTCTTTAATTTAGTAAAAATATTCGTATAAAAAGATTCCTTTTGTATAAAGTAAAAGTAATAGGGGGTTATACACCGTAAAAAAGAAAGTTTTGTATAAAATTAAATTTGCCTCAATGAAAGGAGATTGAGACGAAGTCCCTTACAAAGACGGTATCCTTGGTTTAAGGATAAATCAATTGCATAATTATGTGTGAAAAATGAATACACCAAATATAAGTGGATATTAAGTGTAACACAATAAGAGTTTATTCACACATATTCATAGAATGACATATTCAAGGAGTACAAGTTTATCCCAAAGAATCATGTTTGGGTCAATAAGTTCCCTTGCAAAAATTTGACAGCCTAATGGCGTCACTACAAAATTCAGAAAATGAGTTGATGAGAGGTAAAAAGGGTCTCTCATCACATGGAAATAAAATTTAAATCAATAAGGATATATAAGAACATATCACAACATAATAGTATTTGAATAAAAAGACATAACTAAAGAAGTTTTTCAAACAGAGGAGGGTGAAAGGTTCCCTTACCGACATGGGTATCTTTCGAAACATACACCCCGTGAAAGAAGGAAAATAAAACATTGATGTAAATACTCATAAATGAAAGTATATCACACAATGAGTAAACAAATGGGCAGTACATACACCACTCAAAGAAAATTGGGGTAAATGTAGCATAAATCTCATGGGTATAAAAGTGAGATGAAAAATCCCTTAAAAAACTCGGCAGCCTAACAGCGCCATTTAAAACTTACAAAAATGGATTGATGAGATCAAATAGGGTCTCTCATCATATTAACATAATGTTTACAGAAAGAGGAATATAAAATAACATCCCCCCAACATAACAAATATGAGCTTAAAAGAAGTGACATAAAGGAGAGTACTTAAAAAGAAAGAAAGAGGTTAGATCTCTTACGAAAATTCAGCAGCATAACGGCGCCACTCAAAACATCCAAAATGGATTGATGAGAGAGAATAGGGTCTCTAATCATATGAACATAAAAATTACAATAAGAGTAATACAAAATAACATCCCAATAACAAGAAATATGAGCTTTAAAAGGAATGACATAAAATAGTGTACTTAAAAAGAAAGAGAGCAGTAGGATCCCTTACCTCAAGTCGGACTTGTCTTGTTCGTTTTTTTATATTCCTGAATAATAAACTTTGGTCAAATTATAATTTCCTGAGGAACTCATTTAAATATTATTATTCAGTTCATTCATATATTATAATGTTATAATAATTTTTTAATAATGTTAGTTCATATCAGAGGTTTTTGCCGATGTTTGGTACATGAGTAAACAATGAACTTGTTTGAAAATGACTGCCCATGTAGTTATAAGTAAATAATTTCCAGAATAGTATTTATGATTAAATTATCATATATATCTAGTACATATTTATTTTATACACTTCCATATCATTTGGAGATAAAAAAACGAAAAGCACCATTCATGGAGACGGTAGGTCGTACGTACGCCTGAACGCTACTTTCATTTTTTTGTCATATTAATAGAAGTAAAAATAAATGATATATATATATATATTATAATTACAGTATAATATATATGTTATATAGGTCACATATGTTCATTAATTTCATTCTTTATACATTCCATGTATTTCATCTACGAGTCACATCACTTGAGGGGGTGGTAGTCCACACTTCCTCATATGAAATTATCGTATTTACACAACATGAAAAGAATTAAGGTATGTTTTAAATATAAAATACAGAAGAATATAGTAAACATTAATACCATATATAACATATATAAAATACAGTGACATCATAATGGCCACCTTTAAAGGTGTTAAAAGAATATTGAACAATCATCGTTTTGTGAGGCAGAAAATCACCGACCATAGAAACAGTATGTTCATAAACCATTAGACGAAGGTGTGTGTAAGTTTGGCTCGAATACTTCTTATAAAAACATCATAATATATTTAATATACTGGATTTGTTACAAAAGAAATGAATAAAAAGAGTTTAGGGGTTGGAGAAGGAAAATAAAACAAAAGGACTCAAGTGAAGACATTGCCTTAAAATCGGGTAACTCCCTTTGGTTTGAGCTCATAGGCTTCCTTGGGAAGACTTCTTCCCACAGTGAGGCTTCAAGGAGATAGAGAGGGATGTTTAGAGACAAAATGGGTAGGAGTTGGACAAGACAAAGGCTTTGGGAGTGTGTGTAAGGAGGTAGAGTTGGGGGCCTTTTATAAGAGGAGGGGTGGGGCACTCTTGGAAAGTAAGGAAATGTTACTTTATATTAGAATGCGTTTAGGATCTTAATGGTCCCAAATTAATTTTTTTCAAGGATAAGGTGATAAGGGGTCTAAATCCACCCATCCATTAGGTTTTGGACATGTTTAGGTCTTAGATTTTTCATTATCTTTCCATTTTATTTAAATCGTTAAATAATGAGGTCATCGCTGCATCATATTGATGTCATAAATAATTTAATTTATTTAGTGTATAAAAATTATAAAAAAACTACTATAATGTATTAAATCATTTTATCATTACAATTACTATATAGAGTCAAAATTCGGACTTGAATAACCCCATTTAAAAATTGTTTTTGTAAAACAACTCATGTTTGTGTCATTTTAATTTTAACATTTAATAAAAAGGTATTAATGTCATTTTCCAACCAAAGTGGCTCCATGGGGTCCCAAAGTTGACCCATGGATTGTCATGGTCTTCCATGACATATCCAATGAGGGTAATACACGTGTCAAGCTCATCTCATATTATTAAAACTTTATTTTTACCTTAAACTACACTAATTACCTCTAATCACGATTAAAAACATAATAAGTTACTATTCACCAAAAAATTATTTTAACAAAATTGAACGACATTTTACTTATTAATGAAAACCATATATGTCGGATATTTGAAATTCAAAACACAAAGGTGGTAAAATTTCATTTGAACAAAAAATCAGTTTTTTATAAGTACCTCTTAGTGGTTTCACTATTCATCAAAAATTGATGTTTTTCAGAAAAATACCAAAACTTCACTCTAAGCTATATTTGATATTCCGAATTCAAAAATGATGTCTATTTTACAAAATTCAAAACATATAAGTTGCTGTAATTAATTTAATAATTAATTCCCGCTGTCAGAGCAAATAACGTGTTTTTATGAAACTATAAGTATCAAAAGATTGACACTAGTTTAAGTCCAATTTCAAAGTGAAATTAATTCCAATAACCACTATTGGATTAAATGATAAAAATATATTATAATTTCACTTTAAAACCAATTCAAAAGATAATCTAATCATATAAATAAATTAGATTAAAAATAGGTTTTGAATTAAAATACAACATTTTTACTATTCATTAAAAATTGAACATTTTTAGAAAACTACCAAAAAATTACAAAAAGTAAATTTTGATATCCCAATTCTAAAGAAGAAATTTATTTTGTAAAATATAACACATACAATTGTTTAAAATTGGATTTAAAAGAGATTCTCCATCAAAAGGCGGTTAATCGACCTTTTAAAGAATATTAGAATGTTTACGCTTAAAATTGGATTCATTCGCATTTTTAATCTTCTAACATTTATAGTAAAGAGTAAAAATATTTGACAAACATATATAATCATTTTGTAGTTAGTTCTGTTCATTCCCACCATTACAACGTCAAGGCGTTAAATAATATTTAAAATAATATTATTTTATTATTAGAGTGCAACGTAAGATTCCCAAGAAACTCGTTATTACGTATTGGGTACGCCATCGAGCATAGCATCCCTTTAAAGTAATATTAATATTTTATTCACAAATATGGATAAATATAAAAATGTAATATTATTTATTTTACCTAGGGTGTTACATCCTTACCCCTTTTTGGGAATTGCGTCCTCGCAATTTTAAAATTGGGCATGGAAAATTCATTGAAAATCACACTTCGGAACAAGATTCAGTAAAACAATCACTTTAAAATAAAGAAAGATAAGTACAGAGGTCACCTGAGATAACCTATACTAGGATTCCATGTAGGACAACATGGACATGGAGGAGAAAACATAGGGTCGTTTTCTGATGGAGAGTGATAGAAAACATGTTTAGGAGAAAGTTAACCACAAGAAAAACACAAACTTGTGATGGGTTAAACGGTATTCGATTCCCCAGTAGGAAAAGTTAATAGACAAAACTTTTTGTTTTAAGTTACTTTATATTGAGGAATTTATTCAAAGGAAACATAATCACTTATCATGTTGAATTTCAAATTTTATTAGATTCCTTACACAAACACATATTTTCTCCAAAAGATGAGTATTTAGGAAGACTTGTTCAAATTAAGAGTATTATAATCAACTTCTAGAGAATCACATAATCCACAAAAGAGAACTATATACTTCCCATGTCTTTATACTTTAACCAAAACCAAAACCAAAAAGGTTAGTACAAGATCATATAATCCATAAAAGTATAACCCTTTATAAAAAGAAAATCTATTCTTAATCTCCAAAATTTGTCCAACAAAATCCAAAGTTCAATGAGGACCAATCAATAAAACATTTGTTCATAAAATTATTCAAAGTAAACCAAACTAAGATTTAAACCCTAATGTTTAAAGGATTTTGTCACATAGTCTTCCAAGTTAAATCGTAACATTTATCTCCAAATAACACAGTTTCTATTAATGTCTCATATTGAAAAGTAATTAACCAAATCACATATCATCCATGATAGGTTAATAAATTTTCAGAGATAACCCAATATAATCTTTCTTTTAATTAATAAAATAATCTAACTAAAAAGGATCACTCAAACTAACAAGGTACTTCATGTAGTCCAGTGGTAGACGATAAACACCAGTTGGACTTTGGTTGTTGGTTCGATTCCCACAGATTTTTCCGACGCGACGGGTTGTAATACTGTCTGTGTGTTTTCCTTTTTATAAAACTCAAAAAATAACCCTAACATGTTTTAACCTCAATAGTTTCCTTAGACCTCTCATTTTCATCTAAATTTGTTACGGTCTCAACATGTTAATTCCTGAAGTCTTATTTTACCAAAATAAGATAAAATAAAATGATTCCCAAAATGAATAACATCATACCTTGATCATGGCGTCCACTCGGTTTCATCATCATCTTGATCACGTAGGTAGAAGTCACATGCATTACAACAATGATTTAGAGATATTTCAAAATCATTTTCTTCCTCCATCCAAATACACCTTGTACAACATGGGTCATATGGTTGTTCAAAGAAAAATAGTTTTGGAAAATAATCATGTATGAAATTAAAAGTCAAAGGGGATTATACACCGTATAAAAGGATGTTGTGTATAAAATTAAATATGCCTCAATGAACGGAGATTGAGACGAAGTCCCTTACAAAGACGATATCCTTGGTTTAAGGATAAATCAATTACATAATTATGTGTGACAAATGAATACACCAAATATAAGTGGATATTAAGTGTAACAAAATCATATGTCATTCACAAATATTTATAGAACGACATATTCAAGGAGTACAAGTTTATCCCAAAGAATCAAATTTGGTTTAAGAAGTTCCCTTGCAAAAATTTTTACAGCCTAATGGCATCACTACAAAATTCCGAAAATGAGTTTATGAGAGATAAAAAGGGTATCTCATCACATGGAAATAAAATTTAAATCAATAAGGATATAGAAGAACATATCCAAACATAATAGTATGTGAATTAAAAGACATAACAAAAGAAGTATTTTAAAAAGAGGAGGGTGAAAGGTTCCCTTACGTTCATGGGTATCTTTCGAAACATACACCCCGTGAAAGAAGGACAATAAAACATTGATGTAAATACTCATAAATGAAATTATATCACATAATGATTAAAATAATGGGTAGTACACACACCACTGAAAGGAAATTGTGGTAAATGTAGCATAAATCAAAAGGGAATAAAAGTGAGATGAAAAGTCCCTTACGAGAACTCGGCAGCCTAACGACGCCACATAAAACTTACAAAAATGGATTAATGAGATCAAATAGGGTGTCTCATCATATTAACATAATGTTTATAGAACGTGGAATATGAAATATCATCCCCACAAAATAAAAAATATGAGCTTAAAAGAAGTGACATAAATGAGAGTACTTAAAAAGAAAGAGAGAGGTTAGATCTCTTACGAAACTTCGGTAGCCTAACGGTGCCACTCAAAACATCCAAAATGGATTGATGAGAGAGAATAGGGTCTCTCATAATATGAAGCTAAAAATTACAGTAAGAGTAATACAAAATAACATCCCAATAACAAGAAAGATGATCTTTAAAAGTAATGACATAAAAGAGTGTACTTAAAAAGAAAGAGAGGAGTAGGATCCCTTACCACAAGTTGGACTTGTCTTGTTCATTTCTTTATATTCCTGAATAATAAACTTTGGTCAAATTATAATTGCCTAAGGACATCCTTTAAATATTATTATTCAGTTCATATCACATATTATATTGTTATAATAATTGTTTAATAATGTTAGTTCATATCAGACGTTTTTGCCGATGTTTGGTACATGAGTCAAAAATGAACTTGTTTGAAAAATGATTACCCATGTAGTTATAAGTAAATAATTTACAGAATAGTATTATGATTAAAATATCATATATATCCAGTAAATATTTATTTTATACTCTTCCATATCATTTGGAGATAAAAAACGAAAAGAACCATTCATGGAGACGGTAGGCCGTACGTACGCATGAACGCTACTTTCATTTTTTTGTCATATTAATGGAAATAAAAATAAATGATATATATATATTATAATTAAAGTATAATATATATGTTATATAGGTCACATATGTTCATTAATTTCATTCTTTATAAATTCCCTGTATTGCATGTACGAGTCACATCACTTGAGGTGGCGGTAGTCAACACTTCCTCATATGAAATTATCGCATTTACACAACATGAAAAGAATTAAGGTACGTTTTAAATATAAAATACAGAAGCATATAGTAAACATAAATACCATATATATCATATATAAAATATAGTGACATATAATGGCCACCTTTAAATGTGTTAATAGAATATTGAACAATCATCTTTTCATGAGGCAGAAAATCGCCAACCACAGAAACAATATGTTCATTAACCATTAGACGAAGGTGTGTGTAAGTGTGGCTCGATTTCTTCTTATACGAAAATACTTGTATATTTAAGATACAGGATTTGTTACAAATTAAATGAATAAAAAGAGTTTAGGGGGTTGGAGAATCAAAATAAAACAAAAGTACTCATGTGAAGACATTACCTTAAAATCATTTAACTCCCTTTGGTTTGAGCTCAAAGGCTTCCTTGGGAAGACATCTGCCCAATGTGAGGCTTCATGGAGTTAGAGAGGCATGTGGATAGAAAACATGGTCAGGGTTTGGGTGAGCCAAAGGCTTTGGGAGTGTGGGTAAGGAGGTAGAGTTGGGGGCCTTTTATAAGAGGAGGGGAAGGGCACTATTGGAATATAAGGAAATGTTACATTATTTTAGAATGAGTTTAGGATTTTAATGGTCCCAAATTGGTGTTTTTATATTATAATGTGATAAGGGTTCTAAATCCACCAATCCAATAGGTTTTGGACATGTGTAGGTCTTAGATTTTCCGTTATCTTTCCATTTTATTTATATCGTTAAATAATGAGGTCATCGCTGCATTATCATGATGTCATAAATAATTTAATTTATTTTATGTATAAAAATTATAAAAGAAATACTATGATGTAGGAAATATGTTTATCTTTCCAATGACTATTTATAGTAAAAAAAATATGACTTGTATAACCCCATGTAAAAATTGGTTTAGTAAAACAACTCATGTTTGTGTCATTTTAATTTTAACATTAAATAAAAAGGTATTAATGTCATTTTCCATCCAAAGTGGCTCTATTGGGTCCCCAAGTTGACTCATGGATTGTATTGGTCGGCCATGACACATCCAATGAGGGTAGGACATGTTTCAAGCTCATCTCATATTATTAAAACATTATTTTTACCTTAAACTACACTAATTACCTCGAATCGCGATTAAAAACATAATAAGTTACTATTCACCAAAAAATTATTTTAATTACATTGATCCACATTTTACTTCTTAATGACAAAAATGTATGTCAGATTTTTAAAATTCAAAACACAGAGGTGGTAAAATTTCATATAAAAGGAAAATCAGTTTTTTATAAGTACCACTTAGTGGTTTCACTATTCATCAAAAATTGAAGTTTTTTCAGAAAAATACCAAAACTTCACCCTAAGATATATTTGATATTCTGAATTCAAAAATTATTTCTATTTTACAAAATTCAAAACATATAAGTTGCTTTAATTAATTTAATAATTAATTCTCACTGTCAGAAAAAATAGCGTGTTTTTATGAAACAATAAGTATCAAAAGATTGACACTAGTTTAAGTGCAATTTCAAAGTGAAATTAATTCCAACGACCACTATTGGATTAAATGGTAAAAATATATTCTAATTTCACATTAAAACCAATTCAAAATATAATATAATAATATAAATAAATTAGATTAAAAAGAGGTTTTGAATTAAAATACAACATTTTTTACTATTCATTAAAAATTGAACATTTTTGGAAAAATACCAAAAATTTACACAAAGTAAATTTTGATGTCCTGATTCTAAAGAAGAATTTTATTTTGTCAAATATAACACATACAATTGTTGAAAATTGGATTTAAAAGAGGTTCTCCATCAAAAGGCGGTTAATCGACCTTTAAAAAAATATTAGAATGTTTACGCTTAAAATTGGATTCATTCACAATTTTAAACCTCTAACATTTATTGTAAAGAGTAAAAATTTTGGACAAACATATATAATCATTTTTTAGTTAGTTCTGTTCATTCCCTCCATTAAAATGGTTAGGCGTTAACTACTATTTAAAATTATATTATTTTATTATTAGAGTGCAACGTATGATTCCTCAGAAACTCATTGTTACGTATTGGGTATGCCATCGAGCATAACATCCCATTAAAGTAATATTAATATTTTATTCACAAATATGGATAAATATAAAAATGGCATATTCTTTATTTTACCTGGGGTGTTACAGATTGTCTGGCCAGCTCTCATCATATTGATCCTTAAGTCACCTAGCGTAGTTTTTGGAATGATTTCTAGAGGATTTTTTTTCGTTTCCCATATTTTTTGTTGGATAGGTAGAAGTATAAATATTGTTTTGTTATTACATGGGATTAATTTCCCAATTTGTCTTATATGATTCATAATATGAGTAATTTTTTGATGTATTCATGGTTTTTTTCTTATGTTGAGTGGATTTATGCCTCTAATAATACATGAAAATATGATCTGATAGGAAGATGCTGATGAAACATAATGAGCGAATTATATTGTGGACCAGAATTTGGTTGAGGTTATTGTGGATGTTCTCCAAGATATAGGATACGCAGTTGCACACATTTTTTCCTAGGATCTAACTATGGAACCTTAAAGGGATGAGTGTTAAAGTTATTTTCAAGATTTCATTCGCTAGAATACACAATAATTAAATGGATCAAAAGATCCTTAATAGGATATGGATTTGTTAAGGATGATTGAGTTTTTATTTTAGTTCTTTGAAATGATGGATTCAGTCAAGGTGAAATATGCCACCTTCTATCTAGAAGGACCTAAAAAATATCGTTTGATGTGACATTGATAAAAAAAGAAGAATGGGGGCTTAGAGTATATGGAATTTAAATTTTATATCCCTGACATATTTTATTCAGAGTCTATTCTATTGGCCAAAGATATAGAGATTTTAAAACTGAAGCAATTTTATAGGACCATGACAGAATATGAAATTATGATTGATGAGATTGTGTAGTTTTCACTTGTGATAGTATTGAATATGAATATAAAGACTCTGTTGTTCAAGGTGGTACCTTGTTCTGGAATCCATTCTTAGTATTTCTTTTTTCTGAATCCTTATTCATATGATGATGTGTGGGATATGTCATTAATTGTCAAGCTTGATCTAGAAGGTAGGCCCAATTTGATAGGTGTAATTTTTTATTACTGTGATAGTTTTGTGAAGTAATTCATAGGGAATAGAAATGATGATCAGTATCATAGTTGTTCTTAAAAATAATATCATTCTCAACCTATTATTGTTACTTTAATAGCTCCTTTAATTCCAGGCCTATATATTCATCATGGGAAATTGAAATGGTTTTCACAATGTAACCCAAGCTATGTGGTACCTATGGATTCTCAAATCACATATAGAATTTATGTCATGTCTATTCTAATCCACACAGTGGCATGGAATAATTATAATCACAAATTACAACTTTGAAATTAGATACTCCCTGAACAAGGGGTTTCATCCACTGGCATTCAAAACAAAGATTATTCATGAAGTGGAAGATTCTTCAAAGGAATAAGATATGTGTCCAATGACTCTATGTGGTTCCATAAATATTGTTCCATGTTTATAGACTACATCATTTGATACTAGTGTATATCATTCATTCATTTTGAATCATATTTTGAATCTTATAAATATTCATATGTTTAATTTACATTAGGTAATTAATATTACTACACCACTTAGAACAAAGAGAGGCAATGGTCTCTATTGATCAACTAGTGTGTTCATATTATCAATTATCGATATTAAAAGGTATTTTTTGGTTAATGATCTAAATCCTCCTGATTTAATCTTCAGGATTGAATTTATCATTGCTAATAAATATCGAATTGATTACTATCATCTATGAGTCTCATTTACCATGCCTCAAGTGTTGTGTCATGTCATTCTAGTTTAATTGGACACAAGGTTGAGTAAATATAGAACTTATTATCTACAATTGGGAAAATTAATATTGAAACAAATGAAATGAAAGAGATGAATACTTGATTAGATGATACATTTGAGAAATTCCTTATACCCCCATGTGTGTCACCTTGGGTTGCGTGTGTTCACATTGCTAAAAACTATTATTGAACACTTAAACATTATGTGGACTACCAGAAACTCAATCGAATCATAGTAGAGAACAAAAATATGTTTTCTTGGATTGGGGATCTGACAAACCAGTTGAAAGGGTAATGTGTTTTTTAAAGATATATCTTCTATTTTGTTATCACAAGTTATGAATAAAATAATCTGTCATTTAGAAACCCACATTCCAATGCATGTTTGACCATTATGAGGAACTTTTCATGTAATGTTTTCTAATCAAGGACCCTATAATTTTTATGCATTTAATGAACATGATTTCACATGAGAATATAGATACATTCATTAGGGTATTTTTGGATGACATCCATGTTTACTCTATGTTTGAGGAGGATCTTCTGTGTCTTCTAAGAGTAGTCATATAATTGCTGAGAAACCATCAAATTTATGCCAACCTATCAAAATGTAATTTATGGATTTAATATCTAATTATCCAGGTATAAGTGGTGTTGGAACATGGTATATCAATTAATCATAATAAGGTGAATTCTGTTATGGAATGGGAGAGACCCAGTAATGTTTTATATTCATAGATTCTCTGTTTTAACTAGTTATTATCGATGGTACACAAATTATTTCTTGAAGATGGCTTCCCAAATGACCATTATAACTCAGAAGGGAATATTTTTTTCCTGGGATAATAAAATCTAGATATCACTTTTTTTGTATTGAAATATATTTTCACTACTTCCTTAATGTTGTAACACACCATCATTTTATGGTACATGACTTTCTAAATAATGTTAATCTCATATATTGCTTATATTTCCCACAACGCGAAGTTTAAATGAAAAAGTAAATATTTTTATTTAAATGTTACTGTTATAACTAGATGTTGTAATAAAGGTTATTTATAGAAAAAACCTAATTATAAAAATATGGTTTATAGATTTATTTTTATTTATAATACACTCATTGGTGACCAATTAATTATAAATGAAAATAGGACCCTTTTAAAAATAAAATGAAATATTTTTATAACAACATTTTTAAAAGTGCACATGTCTCACGAATTATATTATATTAAAAAAATAAAAATAATCAATATTTAATCTAATGATTAAAATTAATTATTTTTTTCTATAAATGATATGTAATATAAAGCAATTTTATGCATTTAAACCTTTATATTTCTGAAGGAATTTTTCCAACTTTTGTTTGGGGAAATTGTTTTATAAGTAAATTTTGAAAATTATTAAAATTATATTTTAAAATAAAGATTAATTTTTAAAATCATTATCTCAAAATTATATTCAGGTTATTTTTTGTTATTTTTAATTAAAAGATTGATTTTTCAATGAATAGTAAAAAATTACCATATTTAGAAAATATTAAATTTTATTATATTTAGGTCCCATTATTATTTTAGTATTATCTATTTAAAAATTAATAATATTTAATTAAAAAAATATAATTTATTTTATTTTAATCACACCCATAACTTATTTTGGAAAATAAATGTTCTTTGGTGTGAAAATGAATTTTTAAATAAAACAGATTTTTGTTGTCTTTTAAGGGAATAACATTATGTTAAATTAAGAAACATCTATATTAATAATTTTGAATAATGGTTGAAATTTTTATATTTAGATGGACGAAATTTATAAAATATTTCCTTTTTGGGAAATGTGAAGAGTATCCATGGTAACATTCAGTACCACGATAAAGACTAAGTTGTGTAAATGTGGTAAACATTAATTAATAAGAACTATAAAATGACCAAAAAATGTGAAATAATTCTGTTGGATTATTAATTATTGTAAATAATAAATTTAGGTTCCGTCATGTTACCATTTACCAAAATTCATATGAGGTTGTGATATTTTTAATATTTTATTTAATGAAATGTAAAAGTTGTCACATTCAAGATTTTAATGGCGATAAATTTATTAATGTGGTTATATTTAGAAGGTATATAATACTATTAATAACATTTCAAAATATAATGTAATTTTATAAATCAAATTAATTTATTCTTAATTTTTATAAAGTAAATAATTAACTAAAATTCTTTTAAGAACAATGATGTAGTATTATTTTTTAATATAAAAATATTAATTAAATGATATTAAAAATTTAAACATAAATATCACTTTATATAATTAATGTCACCCATTCATTATCAAGATGACCTTGATATTATAGTTATATATTAAAATATTTTTATTTAAGATATCTTTTTTTATTGATATTTTTCGAAGAAAAAGTAAAGAATTACTCTAAAATTGAAATTAATGATATTTTAAAATGAATAGTATTTTATTATTTGATATAATTTTATTAAAAATAATGTATTTGAAAAATTTATTGGGATGATGCTGTAAATTTCATAAATCATACATTAACATGTCTTTTTTTAATTTATAGTAACAATGTTAACCCTCAAAGAGTAAAAATCCTTGTTGTCACTATAAGAGTTAACAAGATAAAACAAGGGTCAAAACCAATTAGTAAGGGAAGAATTGTGAATAGTACATGACTGAAATTATTTAGGAAACATATTTAAAACCATAACCCATCACATATTTAAGGTTATTTAAGGATTAAATTTCCATAATCATCTTATAAATGACTCTCTATTAGTCATTGGAAGTTAGTTTAATCTTCCATGTCTATTATTTCTAAATGGAAATCTAGTACATGTTATCTTAGTTAACCATAATATCTACTTTTATCTATTATTAAGAGTTTGTTTTTAACACTTTTTAAAATGTGGCTCTCCTGAAAATTAATTTTCAAGTTTCAATCATTTCATTTATAAGTGAAATTTCAAATTGGGATGAATCTAATTATTTATTTATGGGATAATATTATATGTTATGTCGTTTTTTAAATATTTTTAATCTATTTGATAAATTACGTTTCATGCAACAATGAGCTTAATGATACAACTAAATAATATTATTTAAATGTCTACATTGTAACCAAGATTGTGGAATGAAGTGTATTAACTATATTAAGAATCTGGTTCACACAAGTATATGAATATATAATGAATTATTTCATGAACTATTAATTATAAATGATAATGAAACACTCTTAAATATATAAGAATAATTGTTATTATTTTTTAAATTAACACAACTCACTATTTATGGATTATAATATTAATATATATAAATATAATATTCAATAAATTTTTTAAAATTCATCCTATGTGTTTTTTAGACATCATATAAAAATAATCCTAATTATATGTATAACAAGTTATATTTTCTAAAGGTAGTTTTGACTCATAATGATAGTGTATTGGTCTGAAATATAAATTTTGATACTATAATTTATTATGTTGGAATCAAAAAATAATAATTTGATAAATAATATTTTCAATATTATATTAGGTTGAATGATTTTTATTTTTATGAAATGATTGAAATCATAGTTAATTGTAAAAAATACTAATCTTAATAAAATTGTCAATTTAATTATATTAAAGTCTCTTTATGAATTTATTTTTTTGTTTTCTAAATTTAATTTAAAAACGCATTATTTATAAATTATATAATCCATTTTATTTCAATAAAAAAAATTAACTGTAATTTAGTATTAGAACTCTTTGAGGCATCAAAATGGATTTTTCTATTAAAGAACTTTTCATTACGTTTTGTGTGAAAAAATTTAATTTATATTAATAAATTTATTTGTTTTAAATATTGGAAAATGAATTCTATAATTGTATTTATACTCTCAAAATTTATAAAATTATTCTTTTTTATATGTTGTTTAATATGAAGAGAAACACTAGTTAATTTCACTACAATTGTAAATGGTAAATTTGGAAAATTAGGTCAAAAATAATTTGATAAGGAATTGAGAATTCCACATAAATTTTCTATATTTTATTAAATCATTCAATTTCATCCATAGTAAATTTATATTCAGTTATATTACAATTTATATCCATTTGGATGATTTTATGATATTTATAAAATTTTACTTAAATAACAACCAACGATGTCACATTCATGATTTTAATAACCATAACATTTTTAATACATCCAGAATGTATATTCGACTATAAATATTATTTTTAAATATAATTAAATTATATTCATAATAGTAATTTATTTATTATTTTTAAGGAAAAATTATTTAGTTTTTATGATCTCACAATAGTGTTACAAAAATTATCTTATAAATAGAAATATCAAATAAATGGTATTAAAAATATTAACAGAAATTTAATTTCGGATAATTAATGTCATCAATGAGTTTTATAGTTATATTTACATGTTAGGGATGTATTACAAGTCTTGGTTCAATGATATCTTATTTTATTGATATTATTAAAATTTAAAGTAATGAATACTTTGAAAATTTATGTTAATTATATTTTAAAATAAATAATTTTTTTAAAATTCTATGAAATAAAAAATAATAATATATTTGTCCAAAAAATTAGGATAAATTTTAAAATGCCATAAAATATCTTTTTATGGGCCTTTTATATTTTTCTACTAACTATATTGACCCTAAATGAGTAAAAATTCTTTTGTCCACAGTAATATTTAAATAGATTAAATAAGAGTTAAAACCAAACGATGAGGGAAATAATGAAACCCAATTTTTTTTAAAAATATCATTTGAGAGTATTTACAAAAATCCTTTACATAAGTTGAAATATATTATTTTGGAACCTTATAGAAATGAAAATTATTTTATATTAATTACATATTATTATCCTTGTTCTATAGTTCATGGTCTTCCAAAAATACCAACCCCAGATCATTTTAGAAAATAGCTAAAGGAATTCCACTGAAAAAGATGTAATTGTATTTACTAACTCATTCAAGATCATATCATATTATATATAATTTTCATGTCTTGTTTATATCCTAAAGTAATTAATACATTATCATATTTATTCTAAGAAGTTATTAGGAATATGGGAAAACCATATTACACCATTTATTTATACTATGAATGAAAGGCACCATACATGTGTACATAGGATTTGCAGTCTACATGTTGTGGAGTAATTTGTTTTTATCCCCAATTTACTTGGATGGTTATAGTGATGGATATAATATATATATATATGATTATTATTAATTGATAATTATTTTTTAAATATTAATATACCATTTATTTCCTTACACTATCATCAGTAAGATAATGATTTCTTGCTTATACAAGCGTACAACCTACCATCTAAATGATGTGGTGAGATTTATTTGACATGTGAACCATTAAAGAATGATTATAAAACTAATAAAATGAATAAATATTAAATTTATGATATTAATATTAATATAGATATGTTTTATTTATATCCTATGCAAGATAACCAAGACATTCAATTCAAAACAAACATGAGAGAACAAGTCAATTAACACACAAATCAACAAAATGAATGAAATTAATAAATGAGTTATAAAATGATATAAATGTATCATATATGATATCATAAATATAAATATAATCCTTTTATAGGTTAATAATATTTTTAGAACTTCTATACTAGAGCTTTTGACAGGAACGGAGGAAATCATACATATGGTAAGGGTTTCATTTCACACATTTAGTTCCATGAGTCATATTTCATATTCACCACATATTTATTTCATGTGTAGAATATACTAACCATTTTATATTTTAAAACATTAATATATTTATTTTTATGTCTTGTAATTATTTATTTTCAGTTATTTAATTCATAGGGCACACGATTCAACTGATTTCAAAGTGGTAAGGGTTTATTATTCAATATCATCATTATTTAGGTTTTTTTATAGTTAAGTCTCTAATGGATAATATTTCCCTTCTAAAATTATGTTTTCTAAAAATTTAGAACGATTTCATTATTCTCATAAAATATGTTAAATTATCTATTACTCATGTTTTAGTTTTTAAAAATGTTTCTAAAGGAATCTTAATGTATTTTTTAAAACAATTTTAGTTCTGATATTATTAAAAAGGGGAAAGGAATCATTATTTTATCATGTATGAAACATAGTAAATTTGAATAATTAATGACTAATCAATTGTTTTATGGAATATTTTTTTACAATATTTATTTTAATATAAATTAATTTTCAAAATGATTTGCAATATTTTAGTTCGTTTAAAATAAATATCAATATGAAAAATGATATTTTCTTCATGAATGTTTTAAAATATATTTTTATTCATAAATGAAATCAAAAATTTAATGTAATTATTGTCCAATAACAATTTTTTAGTATCATCCTTATTCATTCATTGGGGTGATTAAGACATGCTTTTTAGTAAAAGTGATATATTGATACAATTCACCTTATTACTCTAGATGGTTTATTATTAAGTGTATTGATTAAGGAAAGTATTCAGGTTTCATATGTAGTTTTACTATATGAATGTTTGGGTTTATTATGTTTCAACCCCGTAATATAAGGAATTCATGACTTATTAAATGATGGGAGAGGCCCATTATATCTATTCAATTCATCAGTAGATCTCATGAGAAATGGTAGACTGTGTTTTGGCTGAGGCCTTACCCATTTATTAAATTCATGGCATTAATCATCAATGATATGTTTTAGATGTACGAAATTATGAATTACATCATTATAAATTTAGTTATTGATATTACATGTGATTATTTTATTTTTAAAATATCTATAGTTATGTTTCATGATTATGTGATTAATTTTTTGGAATTAATTCACCGTTTTTATTCCTACCATATTATTTTCATATTATTGATTAAGTTTCATGCATGTTCATTTAATTACATTAAATTTTGATTATTATTATTGATACGTTATAGCTTCTATTTTATTTAAACCTCATGTTACATATGTGCTTACACTTTGTTGGTTTCCTTTCCCTAGTTTTAATTAAATGTATTATGACTTCTAAGAAATGATATAATAGAGGGAATAATGATATTGTTAGAAGCCATTATGTTGTAATTTTAATTTTAATTTTTATGGGAAAAATGTATGTATCTATTTTACCATGATTGGTAAAATATTTTGTTCTTTAGTATGTCATTTATTATATCTTTTGATAATATAGTAATGTGAGGCACCCAAACCAGGATACCATAGTTGGGATCTTTATAGGTATGGAATATTATAGAAGCCATGAGGGGATATGTGGTTTTCTATGACACATTAGGTCCATGAATGGGATGTTTACTTATTCATGGTGAGCACATTGATGTTTATGGATATCTAAATATTCTACCCATGACCTTGAAATCCAAGATGTTGTGAATTCATATAAGAGTTAATGGCATTATATTTTCAGAGAATGGTTTACCATGTATTATAACCATTATTTATTTTGTTATATCATCTCTAGAAAACATTTAAATATCTTCTATAGGTGTTGGGTGAAATACCATTAATCCTGTAATTTATATATTTCATATACCATGGGGAATGTAATTCCATTGATGATGCATTGATTTTGATGATTCTGAGCTATGCTAGGAAAGAATCATCAGAAAAGTTGAAGTTGATGACTCTTTTTCACATTTTCGAATTGAAGTTCATGAAGTAAGGGCCACACTTGTCATGGATAGTGTCCATATTACTACCACTAACCTCAACATGATTCCTCAGGGACAATAACTTGATTATGAATTATATGGTATTAAAGACTCTATTTGTTATGGGGAGACTATTTTTGACCGGAAATTCTCTAAAAAGTGGGTTATATGTTTCTTGAATTAGTCTTCCATAATATTATCCATGAGGAATGAAATTATAGTGGATTTCTATAATTTCTAGTGTGATATATATTGAAGATCCAAAAAGTTGTTCTATTTCATGCGATGTTGATTTTGGTAGCTAGGTAATATAGGTTATTTTAATGGATTTTTTTCTTTTTGTTATATGTTCCAAAAGGAATACAATGAGAATGAGTCACCTTCATATTTTTCCAAACCACTTATAGTACCGAGTTGTATGTGCGATGAAATTTCTATAGAAATGTTGATGGGGATTATATGTACCCATAGATAGAAGAATTTGACAAGGGTGGTGATTGATAAGATGAATAAATCATCACTCTATATACCAATTCATGATACAACCAAATTTGAGGATTGAGAAAATATCCATATAAAAGTCATTATTCATTTTAATAGATTTTCATATTCTATAGTATCTGGTAGGGATCCCCATTTTACTTCTCTCATTTGGAGAGGTCTTTAGGAAGATCTCAGGTTCATTTGGGTACTACATTCCATCCGTAGATAGATGGGAAGATAGATGTAGAAATAAATATTCTTGAGGATATTATTTGTTCCCAAATCCTCGATTTTTGTGTCACATGGTTTGAACATTTGGGACTAGTTGTGTTTGCTTATAACGATAATTACGATTCAGAGATATGGATGAATTTTGTTGAGGCGTTGTACAGAAGGCCTTATAAATCCTTATTCTTTTGGAAAGAGATAAGCTAATGTTCCTTGGTTTGACCTATATTGGATGAAGAAAAGACAAAAAATATTTAGTTGATTTGTTGGAGAATGTTAATAGCACAAATCTGGTATAACTTGTAAACTGAATATTGTTGTTGTCCATTAGTGTTTCTCATTGGTGAATAAGTTTTCTTGAAATTAGAAAAATGTTTGGATCATCGATAGAATGGGAGGAATGAGAAGCCTTATTTTTATTTCGGTGTCCATTAGTTGTTATTAAGTAGAATGGGAAATTGGCCTACCATTTATCACTTCCACTATATTTGATGTTGATGCATAATGTGTTCCATGTATTTAAAGTAAGAAACTGTCTTTCAAATCTACTAATTTTCTAGTCTAGAGTGATCATGAAATTAATCCTAATTTAACATGATTAGAAAACCATCATGATAGTTCATTATGAAACCATGTTACTTTGTGGGAGCATTATTCCTTTGGATTGAGTGTTATGATTTCATAGTTTTAATACTATTGAGACTTTGGAGAGAGAGTCACCAATGAGAGAGAATTAGCATCATCTTTTTCAGATGAAGTCCTATTGGATAGACTTATGAATAATGAATGTTTATAGTGATGGGAGGTAGTAACAAAATGTTAATATTTTCAGGTACTTGTGAACCCTTATTCATTATCATGCCTTACTTGGGGTTTGTGTTTCGGTTTTTTTGATGAAATATGATAAATTTGGAAAATTATTAGTTATGCATGGTTGGAAAATGGATTTCCAAAACATTGGTCACACCCAATGTAATCCCTGAAAACCCAAATAACAGTTTCTTACATGGATTGTGTGTGATTTGAATACTATGCACCCACCATGTAGAAACCATGCACTACATTATAGGGGTGCACAGTTAGGGAGTATTGTTTAAAAAATATTGTAGCCCTACATTTATAACCATGATTAATATGTTTTCTATTTCTAAAAATATTTTCAAAATCATATAACCCATATTTCATCACCAGATTTACCTTAACTAATGATTGGACATTTTTTTAGGTATGAAAAGATCTAAAGAACTTTTTTACCCTCTAATCTGATTCTGTAGAGGATATAATCTTGTTGAAGCTCATTTAATTCCTCTCATATAATGTTTTTCTCTCATTCCTTATCTCCATCTATCTATCTTTTTTAGCCATAGGGTTTTTAAATCATTACTAGTTTTATGGATCTAAACTTCTATGTTTTGGATTTTGAATATAAGTGTGATTATTATATATATGTTTCTATTGTTCATCATTGGAAATTCCCTTTTAAATCCTTTTGATATTTTATATACGTGTTAAATACATGTGGTTTTGTTTAAGCTCGGATAAATGAATTACCTAACTCTTTCATCACGTTTTGTTATTAAATTCAATTTAAATATAAAAAACCAATTCTATGTGGATATGAAATAAGAAATTGATTTGACAAGAGATTTTTGGGAAAACCCCCATTTCTAATGGAATAAGAAATTGGTATGTGATTTGAATTTGATGGTGTTTGTGTAATTGATTTGTGAAATTGATTTTAGATAAATATATTAAAATATTTTCATAAGATCTTTTTATTGGTTTTATATTGATAAAGAATGAATTGTTTAGAAAACCCAAATTTTTGTTTTTAAATGTAATGTGGAAGATTCAAAATTGAAATGCATAAATTGTATTTCAGAATATTTTGAAATAATTCACCGAAAAATTATTGTTTTTATGAATATTCAATCCTTGTTAGTTTTAGGGTTATTTGGGACCATCATGATATGGAGATAATCCATTTTCGTCGATTAACTCTTAAAAATATAACAACAAGATATTACTACTAATATTATCACTGATGGGATGTTGATGAGTAATCCTAGTCTAATGTCTGAGGGACAGGTTAAAACATATTTCCATGATCATCGATATGAGTGTGTGAGGATATCATAACATGGAACTATTTTATCTTTTATAAGATGACCATGTTGTTCATTTTTTTGACTAATTTTATTTATATAATCCATTGTTTGTAAAAATTATTTTCCCATGACTTATGATTTACACATATATATTTTAAAATAGTTACATAAGTAAATATTATAAATGTTTTCATCATTTTAAATTATAATAATGTTTTTAATATTTTATGGTACTTCAATTTATTTTTACCTAGAAATTTTAAGTAAGTAATGGATAATTATTATAAGAATCTTGTTTTTTAATACTTGGTAAGACCTTACCGAGCCTTTATCTCACACTCTACATTTTCATTCGTGAGTTTGTAGATTTTATTCTTCAATGTTTCAGAAAGGGGAATGATCTACTTAGAGGGGCTTGTTTCTGATCTTTTGGTATTGGAGGGCTTTTTCCATTGAGACGTGAGTTTTTTATCCTATCTTTATAAAAATTAGATGATTTATTATTTGGATTTTTTATACCTATTTGACTTCTACTTCATTTTATTTATAGAAATTCCATTTTTGAGAATATATATTTTTAAATTTTTCTTCCATTTTGTTCATGGAATACATGTCCCACATTAATTTTGTGTGATGCCAAGTGCTAATCACCAACCCAGGGGGATCAGGAATTCCTTTTACACTATGTCAGTACCAGCTCAGGTATTAGAGTAACAAGGTATCAAGACTGGTTCGTTACATGTTTTATATTGGCATTGTGTGTGGTGAAAACCATCAAATATAGTATTTATATATATATTTCATTAAGTCGGAGATCATTACACTAGTTCTCTACATTACATATGACACTTTATCAGGTACCAATTGTATTATAACCTCTTGAGTAGGTTCTGATTCAAACATAGTAGGTGTAAGGCCCCAGCCTTAAACATTACATAATTTTGAAATAAGTTAATAATTCACATTACGGATATTTTCAGGTTTATATTTTTAAATAATTAGGCCATAGCTATTACATTACATCTTAAATATTACAAATTAGACACTTCTACTCAGTAACCAATTTTTTATAAAATAAAAAACATTAAACAAAAACAAGAATTATTTTCTTGATATAAATCTTCTTCAATTTACCATTCCTTATAACCTATGAAAAACATTTCCAAACAAGGGATGAGCATAAAAATCACAGTAAGGGTTATACAATATTAAAAGAAAACATTTTTCAATCAATACATTCAAAACATAATATATTTTAAATACCTCACGAAATCATAGCATTTATGAATACCACATAGAAATCCTTAATGGGAAAGGTAACTTGTGGAATTCTTATCATACTTACATTATAGCTTAACAAATACAAAGGGAGTTACATTTTGAATACCCATCATGTTATATTCACTAAATCTATTAAGAGAAATATTACCATTTACCTTCTTCAAGTTAACTAGTGCATTAGAGATGTATCTTGTGCTCACATGCCTTGGATTATCACGGAACCACCCATATTCTTAAACAATGCCTAATAAAAATAACATAGTCATAACACATAACACAAGCATAAAAGAAAGATAAAATTTACACATTGCAATCACAATATATAATTTCAATATATTGACATATTAAGTCCATACAAAAAACCATTTTGAATACCAAAATACACAAAAGAGAATATAATATATATTTTTCTTTTAAAAACTTTATGGCTTGTTAAGGAAGGTAAATATCAAAAAAAATTGTGGCGGCAGAAAGGTCATTGTCACTATGTATGATAAAAAGAAACATTATTTTTGTCATTTAGTAAAATACTTCTGATGAAAATATTCATTTTAAATAAAAGTAAAATTCAAAGGGTCTTATACAATTTATAAACGACATTCATGTATAAATAAAAATATCCCTCAATGAATGGAGATTGAGAAGATGTCCCTTACCTCATGTCCGACATTACACGTTCATTCATTAATCTCCTGAAAAATAAACTAATATTAATTTATACTTTATTTATAACCTTTTCAAGTTTATTATTCCTTTAATATCAATTATTACCATGTTATAATATTTACATAATCATTTATGTTAATAACGATCTTTTTCTCGATATTTGGTACTTGAGTAAAAAATGAACATATTATAATTACATATTGTCCATGTTGTCAAAAGTCTATTATATCCAGAATTATATTAATGATTTATATATCATATATATCATATATATCCAATTTATATATTTATTTATTATAGTACATAACGTTTTGAGATAATAAATGAAAAGCACTAATCATGGAGATGGTAAGCTGTATGCATGCATTATAAGGACCCTACCATAAAACATTACATAATATTGAATTAAATTAATTAATTCACATTGATGATATTTTCAGGTTTAGTGTTTTAAAGAAGTAGGACATAAATATTGCATCTCAAAAGATTACAAAGTAGACACTTCTATTCATTTTCCATTTTAAAAAAAAATAAAAACTCTTGAAAAAAAGAGTCATGTCTAGTTCTAAGTTTTAGACAGAAAGTCTTTTCCTTGATCTCATCCTTGAACCTATTCAGATTTATGTCTTGTGAAAACATTTCAAAACATGGGATGAGAAAAAAAAAGCTGAGTAAGGGTTATAAAACAAACAAAAAGAAAACATTAGTTCATAAATACATACAAAACATAAAATACTTTACTTATATCATTAAATCATAAGATTTATGAATAACACAGAGAGAACATAAATCATAAAGGTAACATATGCAATCCATATCATAATTACATTGTAGCTATCACAGCTACATATGGATTTACATTGGAATACCCATCATAATATATTCCCTAAATATCTTCGGAGAAACATTCATGTTTACCTCTGTCACATTACCCAATTCATTAGAGAGTTTTATTGGGCTCACCCACCCTATTTTTTTCACAGAACCACCTCTATATGTGAACTATTCCCAAGAACAATAACATGATAACAACATGCAACATATGTTTAAAGAAACAAAAAAGTCACACGTTGTAAAAACAATATACCATTTCAAGATATTGGACTAAAAAATTGATTCTCAAAATCATATTCAATAAAAAAATATAGAAAAAGAGTATATGGTATTTATTTTTCCTTTTAAAATCATTATGGCTAGTTATGAAATCCAAAGATCAAATAATACTCGCTGCGACGTAAAGGTTATTTTCACCCCTTATGTTAGATAACATTTTTTTGTCATTTACTAAAATTAATAGAAGAAAAATATTCAATTTGAATGAAATGAAAATGAAAATTTGCTTATACAACATATAAAAGAATGTCGTGTATTAGAACAAAGTATGCTACAATGAAAGGAGATTGAGAATAAGTCCCTTACCACATGTTTGACATGACTCGATAATTCGTTAATCTCTTGAATAACAAACTAAAGTTAATATATAATTTCATAAGAACCATTTTAAAGTTTATTATTCCTTTATATCACTTATTACCATGTTAAAAACATTATGTAATCATTTAAGTTAATAATGTTCGTTTTGACGATATTTGGTTCCTGAGTCAGAATTGAACACCTTATATTTACAATTTTCCATGTCGTCAATAGTCTATTATATTATGAATGATATTAATTATTTAGATATCATATATATCATATATATCTAGTCTATATATATATATATAATTGAACATATCATTTCGAGGTAAGAAATGAAATCCACCGTTCATGGAGACGGTAAGACATATGTACGCATGAACGCTACTTTCATTTCAATTTCTTATTTTAATGGAATTAAAACATAATTATACATAGGTATATTATACTTTCAGTATAATATCATATATAAGATCATTAACTCCATCTTATATAAGTCCCACATATGTCATTAATGAGTCATATCATTTTGAGGGGGTGGTAGTCCACATTTTCAAAAATGAAATTATCTCATTTAACCAAAATGGAAACCATAAAGGGATGATATAAATGAGAAATATGGAAAATTAAAGAAAACAAAAACATAATATATATCATATATAAATACACGGTCATCATAATGGACAAAATGATAGGCATTAGGAGATAATCCAATAATCATCATTTTGTGAGGCGTTAGTTTTCCATCTACAGAAACAGTATGTTCATCCTCCATTAGATTGAGGTGTTTGTATGTGTAGTTCGAATACATCTCATAAAAACATCCTAGTATACTGAGTATACTGTTTATGTTATAACATCAATGAATAAAAAGATTTTATGGGTATGAGAGGTAAAATAAAAGAAAATATGTTAAGAGAAACTGTTATATTTAATTTATGCAACTCCCTTTGGTATGAACTAAAAGATATTCTTGAACTGTTTTCCTCTTAAGGAAAGACTTCTAAGAGGAGGAAATTGATGGAGGGAGCTTATGTGGGTAGAGTTTGGATGAGAAAAAAGGCTTTAGTGGAGTAAGGAATTGGTTACAAGTGATGGATTTTTATAAGGGGGAGGAGGGGCTCTTTAGGAATGACCGATAATATTATTTTAGTATATATCATTATTCATTTTCTAAAGGTCCAAAACTCATTAAGGTAGAAGATAAGATGAATAATTGCTGAAATAAATTAATCCAATAATAAGTAGACTGGTTTTTTATGTTATTTTAATATTTATAATCTTATTTATTTAAATCATTTATTTATGAGGTAAACACTGCATCATTATTGTGTCATAAAATAATTTAATTTATTTGATATCTAAAAATTATAAAAAAAACCATGATATATGATATCTTTTTAAATTTACAGTGATAATTTATAGTCTAAATGTTAAATTATATAACACCATGTAAAAGATATTGTAAAAAAGATATTTGTTTTTGTTATTTTTATCTTTACTTTAAATTAATTAATCTAAAATGAAATTATCTTTCATAAGTGGCTCCATGGGGTCTCAAAATCGACCCAAAGATGCCCATGGTCAGCTAGTACTCATCCAATAAGGTTAGTACAAGTTTTAAACTAATTGTTAATTATAATTATATTCTTTTAACCTTGAATTACCATATTTACCTTTAACCACGGAAAATAAAAGTCAAAATATACTATTCACTAAAAATTATTTTCATCCTATTGAATTACATTTTACAATCTAAAAAAACCATGTATGTCATATTTTCTAAATTCAATTCACATATATCTAAATTTTCATTTAAATGAAAACGCCAGTTTTTTTAGCTACTACTAAGTAATTTCACTATTCATAAAAATTGTCATTTTTCCAAGAACTATCAAAAATTTAGCGTAAGCTATATTTGATATTCCAAATTTCAAAATGATGACTATTTTAAAAAATTATAACCATATATGTTGAATTAATTAATTAGAAATTAATTCCCAATGACAAAACAAAATGCCTGTTTTTAACAAACAATAACTGTCAAAAGATCGACACTTGTTTATGTCAAATTTCAATGTGAAATTAATTATAATTACCAAAATAGGATTAATTGGTACAAATATTTCGAATAACACTTCTATACCAATTAAAAATATAATCTATCCATATAAATATATTATATTAAAACACAGTTTTGAATTAAAATACAATATTTTCCACTATTCATTAAAAAATGAACTATGTCGAAAAAATTCCAAAAATTTTGAAAAAGTAAATTTTGATATCCCCATTCTAGTGAATGATTTTATTTGGTAAAATAAAATTCATTAAAGTGACCAAAACAATATCTAAAGAGGGTTCTCAATTAAAAGGTAGTAAAATGACCTTTTAATGTAAATTTTGTTTAAAATTAGAATCAATAACATTTTAAGCCTCTAACTTTTATTGGATAAAAGTATATACATTTAACAAAAATGTATAATCATATTATAGATAGTATTGTTCATTCTTCCAATACAATGACTTGGAGTTTACTACAATTTAAAATAATAATATAATATTATTAGTGTGCAGAGTAAGATTTTAGAGAAACTCATTGTTGCGTATCGGGCACGCTATCCAACATAGAAACCCTTTTAAGGTAAAATTAATATTTAATTCAAAAATATTAATAAATATAAAATATATCTTATTCATTATTTACCTAGGCTGTTACATCCTTCCCCCATTTTGTAAATTGTGTCCTCTCAATTTTTATTAACTTATCAAATAAGTGGGGGTATTTATCTCTCATAGTATTTTCAGATTCCCACATAGCCTTATCAACAATATGGTTTTTCCACAAAACCATTACCTAGTGAACTAACTTATTCCGAAAAACATTCTCTCTACGATCAAAAATTTGTACTGTTTATTCTTCATAAGTGATATTCTCTTCCAACGGAACTACCTCTGGGCTCAAAAAATGAGATGGATCAGACATATACTTTCTCAGTATCGAAACATGAAAACAATTGTGTACATGGGATAAACATGGAGGTAAATCCACTTTGTATGCAACTAATCAATCTTTCTACATGATTTCATATGATCCAATGAACCTCAGACTCAACTTTCCCTTCTTACCAAAATTCATCACACTTTTTCATGAAGAAACATTTAGAAAGACATGATCACCTACCTCAAAAGTGAGATCCATCCTCCGATTATCTGCATAACTTTTTTGTCAACTCTGAGTTGTTCTCATGTTCTTCTGAATCAACTGAAATTTCTTTACTATCTCTTCTATGAATTCTAGTCCCATTATCTTTCTTTCAACTACTTTCTCCCAAAAATCTGTAGTTCGACAATCCCTTCCATATAATGCCTCAAATGGATCCATCTGTATAATGGTATGAAAATTGTTATTATATGAAAATTCAACCAAAGAATGATGTTCTTCCCAACTTTCCCGATAATTTAGGGAACAAGCATGTAAAATATCATCCAGGGTCTGAATTATTCATTCATATTTCCCATCTAATTGAGGATTACAATCCGTACTAAAATTTAATTTAGTACCTAATGAATTTTGAAGGCCTTTCCAAAAGTTAGAAGTAAACCTGAGCTCACAATCGGATATAATGGAGAGGGGAACTCCATGAAACCTGACTATCTCTTTAACATAAAATCGATAAATTTGATCTGAAGATAAATTCTCTCTAATAAGATGTAAATGAGTAGATTTAGTCAATCGATCAGCAATAACCCAGACTGCATTATTACATCGAGGTGACTTTGGTAATCCCATATTAAAGTCCGTGGATATATTTTCCCATTTCTACATTGGCACAGGTAAAGGCTAAAGAATCACATTTAGTAACTATGACTCTACATTAACCTACTGACAAGTCAAACACTTCAGAGTAAAATCAGCAATATCTCTTTTCATTCTATCTAACTAGTAATACTCCCAAAGATCTCTGTACATCTTAGAGCTACCATGATGAACTGAAAATGTGGAACTATGAGTTTCACATAACAACACATTCTTCAACTGTGAATCACAAGGAACACATAATCTCATTCCAAATCTAAAAAGACAATCAGTATTAATGTTAAATTCAGGAAACATACCAATCTGAACCAACACAACCTTTTTCTGCAACTCAGTGTCTTCCTTATGTGCTTGCTTAATTCAACCTGATAGAGATGATCTCAATAACACCTGAAACCTAACCGAATAATTTATTATACCAACAACTTCTGTGACAAATTTCATCAAATCAAAAACCAAAGGATCTCGTACAAAATGTAGCATGGTTAATGGAGAATTACTTTATCAGCTCAAATCATTAGCCACTTTATTGGATTTTATTAGATGGTAGTGGATCGGGCAATCATAATCCTTGATTAATTCTATCCATCTCCACTATCTAAAGTTTAATTCTTTTTTGAGTGAATATATACTTTAAACTTTTGTGATCAGTATATATTTCACATTTTACTCCATAAATATTATGCCTCCAAATTTTTAATGAAAAAATAACATCAACAAATTCCAAATCATTTGTAGGGTAATTTAACTCATGTGGTTTCAACTGACATGAAGAATAAGCAATTACCTGATTATTCTATATTAGGACACAACGAAGTCCCTTCAACGAAGCATCACTATAAATAACAAAGTCATAATTTTTGGATGGCAGTGCCAAACCTGGATCATTCACCAATCATCTTTTCAATTCATGAAAAAAATCATCACATTATTTTGTCCAGATGAACTTAAAACAATTCTAAGTTAACTTAGACATTAGACTAGATAACTGTGCAACATTTTCAACAAACCTCTGATAATAAACCACCAAACTAAGAAGACAATGGATCTCAGTTATATTGGTGGGACATGTACATTCTTTAAAAACTTTTGTTTTAGTAGGATCAATAGTTATTCCATTTTTTAAAACAATGTGACCAAGGAAAGAAATTTGTTGCAACCAAAACTCACACATTCTGAATTTCACAAATAGTTTCATTTCATTCAAGGTTTGTAAGACAACACTTAAATGACTTTCATTTTCCTCTTCACTTTGGAAGAATCCAAAATATCATCAATGAACACAACCACAAACTTCTCCTAGAACTCATAGAAAATTCTATTCATATGATCCATGAATAAAGTAGGTGAAATGGTTAAACCAAAAGAAATAAGTAAAAATTCAGAACGACCACATATAGTATGAAATGCAGTCTTAGGAATGTCTTGATTATTTCACATTCAACTGATGGTACCCCAATCTCATGTTAGTCTTCGTAAAATACTGTACTCTCTAGAGCTGATCAAATGAATCATCGATATGAGGAAAAGGATACTTGTTCTTAATAGTAATGTTATTCAATGCTCTATAATCAATGATAAGTCTCAATGAACCATATTTCTATTTAATAAACAAGACAGAAGAACCCCATGGTTATGTGCTTGGTCGAATGAATCATTTATCTTATAACATCTTCAATTTCTTTTTTAACTATAAATGTTCATTTTTAAGCCATTAGATAACATGGTTTTGAAATTGGATTAACATTAGGAACTAAGTCAATAGTAAATTTAACTTCCCGATCTGGTATAATACTTGGAAAATTATCAAAAAAAATAAAGATACTCATTTATCACTGTCATATCATTAATCTGAACAGTTCTTTTTTTCAATAATATGTGGAAGGTAACATTAATTTCTATCTTTTTCTAGTTTTTGAGCTTCCTGATATGTTACTAAAAGTAATTTTTTATTCATGTATACAAACTGAAAATCATTCTGAAAAGAATCCTCTTTAGTTCTGCATTAAAT
Organism: Viscum album; assembly: GCA_963277665.1. Classification (NCBI taxonomy): domain Eukaryota; kingdom Viridiplantae; phylum Streptophyta; class Magnoliopsida; order Santalales; family Viscaceae; genus Viscum; species Viscum album. Next base: position 445,387,170 of record OY728139.1, on the reverse strand, counting down.
CTTATCATGTTAAACAGAAATACAATCCATACCCAAAATAACATGAAACTCTACTAGAGGAAAAACAATAATGTTTTTAGGTAGATTCTTTACACACACAAGGACAAGAAAGTTCACAGGTTTAATTTTTTTCTCAACATTTCTTCTAGGTGTTTTTACCACAAGTACCATATTCATATCTTGATATGGAATTTCCAATTTTCTAAAAAACTTGTCAGTAACGAAAGAGTGTGTAGAAACTAAATCAAAAAACACATTGGCATAATCTGGACAAACAAACAGTGAACCTGATACTACTTTATTTGAGGTCCCAACATCTACTGAAGTGGTTACGTAGGATTTCACCACCCCTTTATACTTGTAGTCTAGTTTTCTTCCATTAGTTGAGTTCTTTTTTGGACACTCATTTTCATAATGACCCATTTAGTTGTACTTAAAACATTTTACAAACTATAAATCAGATTTTCATTTACCATTACCCTACTCTTTTTAGTGAAAATATGAGCCTTGCGTCCCATTTTACCCAATCAGTATCACTTACAATAATTCAAAGGACATTCCCCAGCATTATTTTTACCAAAATTTTCACAAACAATAAACTTATGATTCTTACCATCAGAATTTTTTGAATAGTTCTTACCTTTTGTCTGACACCTCGACCTCTTATTATGTTGTTTTTCAAAGAAAAACTGATCATTGGAAAACTCCATTTCCAGCTTCTCCACACAACAAACAAGTTTTTCATAACATTTGAACTCACGAGAAGCTAAGGCAATTTGATACGTTGGCATTAATCTTGAGTAAAAATGGTTGATTTTACTATCAATATCTTGTATGAAATTTGGAGAATACCTTGCCATTCGAGTGAATTGTTCTTCATATGAAGCCACCGAGTCATCCTTGTACCTCAATTCCAAAAGTTTGTTTCCTATCCTAAGATGAACCACCTTAGAAAAATATTTCTCAAGAAACATACCTTTGAATTCATCCCAATCAAGATCGTCAATCTCATCACTAACTAAGATATTTTTCACCATCGACCACCACTGATCAGCTTCACCTTCAAAATGGTAAACAACAAGACTATCCTTTTGATGTTATTGAACACCCCAAGACATCAAAACATTTATCCAATGCTTTAATCCACCCTTCTTATAGCACAGAGTTAGATGATCCTCTGAATCATGGAGGATTTTGCCTAATGAAATTCTCTATTACGTACATGTTCCTCTGTGGTTGATCTTGCTGATCTCGTGCATAGATACCACAACCATTTATATCCTGATTAAACTGTTCCATTACTGCAAAAAACTTTTTAGTTCTGATTCCTACAATCTCTAGTTCTTGATTTGGATGGTTGTCTTCCTCCTGATGTCAACCCAACATAGTTTCCCCATTTCCTTTGTAAAAAACCATTCTGATATAGAAAAATATTAGGCGAAGCAACATGGTTATCTGTAAATGCTATATTATTTCAATATTAACATAAATTAATTTATGGTTATTATTTTAACAACACCCTAACTCCTATGGTTATCTAAACATCCCTCTGATACCAACTATATTGACCAGGCCTTAAAAATTTACATAATATTGAATTAAATGAATTAATTCACTTTGAGGATCTTTTCAGGATTAGAGTTTTAGAGACTTAAGACATAACTATTACATCTATGAAGATTACAAAGTAGACACATCTACCCAGTTTTTTTTTCAAAAAATTGAAACTCTTGAAAACAAAGAGTCATGCCTAGTTACATTTTTTAGACAAAATGACTTTTCCTTGATCCCATCCTTGACCCTATTATTCATTATGTACTTTGAAAAATGTTTAAAACTTGCAATGAGCATAAAATGTTCAGTAATGGTTATAAAACAAGGGAAGAAAAAATGAGATAATAAACACAGACAAAACATAACCTCTTTTAAAAACCTCAGGAAATCATATGATTTATGAATAACATATAGAAAAAAAAATCATAAGGGTAACTTGTAGAATCCATAACAAAATTACATTATAGCTATTATAACTACAAAGGTAGTTACTTTGGAATACCCATCACCATATATTCCCTAAATCTCTTAGGAGAAACATTCACATTTATGTCCATCACATTAACCAATGCATTGTAGAGTTATCTCAGGCTCACCCAGACAGGGTTTATCATGGAACCACCCATATACGTAAATAATGGCCATGAACCATATCATGATCATAACACATAACATAAGTATAAAATAAAGATAAGGTTCCCACATTGTAATAAAAATTTACCTTTTCAAGATATTGAAATAAAAAATCCATTCTAAAAAAAAATTCAACAAAAAATTACATAAAAATAGTATATCGTATTTATTTTTCCTTCTAAAATCATTATGGCTTGTTAAGGATGCCAATGATCAAATAATACTCACTACAGCGGAATGGTCGTTGTCACCGCTTATACTAAAAAAACATTACTTTTCTTCCCATTTAGTAAAATCCTCTATAGAAAAATATTCCCTTTGAATGGGATGAAAAGTAAACTATGTTTATATAGCGTATAAAGAAAAGTTGTGTATTAGAATTAAATATGCCTTAATGAAAGGAGATTGAGATGAAGTCCCTTACCTCGTCTCTGACTTGAAACGATCGTTCTTTTATCTCCTAAATAATAAAATAAAGTTAATTTATACTTGCTTGAGTACCTTTTTCAAGTTTATTATTTATTTTATATCACTTATTACCATGTTATAATCATTATGTAATCATTAATGACAATAATGTTTGTTTTGTCGATTTTTGGTACTTGAGTCAAAAATGAACACCTTATATTTACAAGATGCCCATGTAGTCAATAGTCCATTATATCCAAAATGATATTAATTATTTTGATATAATATATATCATATATATGCAGTATATATATTTATATTTATAACAATACATATCATTTGGAGGTATGAAATGAAATGCACCATTCATGGAGACGTTAAGCCGTACGTACGCATCAATGCTACTTTTATTTCTATTTATTATTTTAATGGAATGAAAACAAAATGATACATTGGTATATTATAGTTCTAGTATAATATCATATATATTATCACTAACTCAATATTTTATACATCTCACATAAGTCATTAACGATCCATATCACTTTGAGGGGATGGTAGTCCGCACTTCTAAAAATGAAATTATCACGTTTACCCAAAATGGAAACCATAATGGTATGCTATAAATGAATAATACAGAAGCATAAAGAAAACATAAACATAATATATATCATATATAAATATAGTGGCTTTTTAATTTCCACCATGATATCCAGTAGGAGATAATCAGACAATCATCGTTTCGTGAAGCGTTAGTTTTCGATACACAGAAACAATATGTTCTTCATCGATTAGATGGAGGTATCTGTAAGTATTGTTAAAATAATTATCATAAAAAATCCTAGTATATTGAGGACATTTTTGTTGTTGTAAAATAATGTAATGAAAATATTTTAGGGGTTGGATAAGTAAAATAAAATAAAATAAGTCAAGATAAACATTTACCTTTAATTGGGGTTACTCCCTTTTGTATGAAGCAAAAGGGTTTTCTAAATTGTCTTCTACCTAAGGTAAGGATTCTAGGAAGAGGAGAAGGAATTATGTATCTAAATTAGGTAGAGTTTGGAATTTCCAAAAGGCTTGAGAGGTGTGAAGAATTGATTATAAGTGAGGGCATTTTATAATTAGGAGGAGGGGCTCTTTATGAAAGTGTGATAATACTGTTTTAGTATATAATGATATTCGGTTTATAAAGGTCCAAAACTCATTAAGGTAGAATATAATATGACTCATGGGCAAAAGAAACTCATCCAATAATAATTTTACATCTTTGAATGTTATTTTAATATTTATAATCCTATTTATTTAAACCATTTATTAATGAGGTAAACACTACATCATTATTATGCCATAAATAATTTAATTTATTCGAAATCTAAAAATTATAAAAAACCCCATGATGTATGAAATAATTATTTCTTTCCCATTAATATTTACAGTTGAAATGATAACTTATATAACACCATGTAAAAATTAATTTTCAAAATGATATTTGTTTATATCATTTTTGTCTTCACTTTAAATTAATTAATCTAACATTTAATTATCATTCATAATTGGCTCCATGGGTTCCAAAAATCGACCCAACGATGACCATGGTTGGCCTTTACTCATACAATAATGTTAGGGTATGTTTTAAGGTAATTTTGGATTATTATAATAATTTTTTACCTTGAATTTCCCTATTTACCTTTAACCGTGGTAAATAAAAGTCAAAAGTTACTATTCACCAAAAATTATTTTCATCTTATTGAACCACATTTTACTTACGAATAACAACAAAATAATTCCAATTTTTTAAATTCAATTCACATATGTGGTAAAATTTCATTTAAATTAAAAAGTTAGCTTTTTACCCAACTACTAAGTGATTTCACTATTCATCAAAAATTGATGTTTTTCAGAATAGTACAAAAGATTCAGTCTAAGATATATTTGATATTCCAAATTAAAAAATGAAATCTATTTTATAAAATTATAAACATATAAGTTTCATTAATTAATTTAAAATTAATTCATTTTGTCAAAACAAATTTCGTGTTTTTAAGAAACAATAACTGTCAAAAGATCGACACTTGTTTATGTCCAATTTCAATTAAAATTAATTCCATTGACCAACATTGGATTAAATGGTTAAATTATATTTTAATTTAACTTTAAAACCAATTAAAAAGAAAATATAACCATATAAATAACATAGACTAAATGGCAGTATTTAATTAAAATACAATATTTTCACTATTCATTAAAAATGATCTTTATCGAAAAAATTCCAAACAATTTACACAAACTAAATTTTGATGACCCTATTCTAAAAAAATAATTTTATTTGGTCAAATATAATGTATTAAAGTGACCAAAAAAATATTCAATGAGGGTTCTCCATTAAAGGGCTGTAAATCGTCCTTTTAATGTATATTATGATTAAAATTAGATTCATTCACATTTTAAGCCTCTAACATTTATTGGATAAATGTAAATACATTAACAAACATGAATAATAATATTTTAGTTAGCTTTGTTCATACCCGCCAATACATTGACAAGTAGATGACTACCATTTAAAATAATAATAATATATTATTAGTGTGCAACATAAGATTTCAAAGAAACTCATTGTTGTTTATCAGGTAGGCTATCGAAAATAGCAACCCCTTTAATGTAGAATTAAAATTTAATTCAAAAATATTAATAAATATAAAATATGCCTTATTCTTTATTTACCTCAGATGTTTCACTCATGAACATGATAATTTCTTTTTTATTTTGTATTTAATGGAATGAAAATTTAATAATACCTATGTATACTATAATTATTGTATAATATCATATATAATTTCATTATCTCTATCCTTTATATGTTCCACAAATGGCATGAATCAGTCATATCACTTTGTGGGGGTGGTAGTCTGCACTTCCTCAAATAAAATTATCATATTTACCCATTATGGAATCAATAATGGTATGCTTTAAATGAAAAAGAGAAAAGAATAGGGAAAATATAAACATAATATATATCACATATAAATATAGTGCCATCATAATGGCCACCATGAGAGGAGTTAAGAGATAATTGAACAATCATCGTTTCATGACGCAGTAGTTCACCGTCCATAGAAACAATATGTTCATATCCATTCGATGGAGTTGTGTGGAATTTAGGTTCGAATCCTGCTCATAACAAAATCCTAGAATATTTAATATTATTTTTTGGTTATAAAATTAAGGAATAAAGAGTGTTTAGGTGTTGGTGAAGGAAAATGAAAGAAAAGATCATGAGAGAAGGCGTTACCTTTAAATTTGGTAACTCCCTTTGGTTTGAACAAAAAGTATTTCTTTAATTTCAATTTTCCTAGGGGAAGGATTCTATGAGGATGAGTGATTTTTTTGGAGAATATTTTTTAGGGTTTTGAAGAGACATGTGGCTTGAGAGGTTTGAGTAATGGGGTAGGGGTGGTCTCCTTTTATCAGATGGAGTAGGGGTACTTTAGGAAAGCTAGAAAGTATTATTTTATTATAAAATGAATTTCAATTTCAAAAGGTCCCCAACCAATTAAATTAAAAGATAATGTGAGTGTTGTTCAAAATCCTTTCAGACAATGGGGTTTAATGACATTTAAGGCATAAAACTAACTTTATATTTTAGCTTTAACCTTTAGTTAACTAATTTAACTTTTACCATTTCTTCTTGTATAATCATACTCTATGGTTGATATATTTACTATAAAATTTCAAAAAACCAAAAAATGGATCAATAATGACATTTTTAACATAATATATGTCATTTGGAAAAAAATATCTTTAAGATTATTTTATCATTTAGTAATTTAGTATTTATTTTAAAAACGTATTTTTGGCAATTTATAAACTAATCATATCAAGACATTTAAATAATCTATAACAACTTGATTCATTATAAAAACCAACATTAATTCAAATATAACTATTTATAATTATCCATAACATTTTTGGATGACATAAAAAGTTTCAAAATAAATTAATTTTAATATTTATAATCTAATTTATTTAAATACTTCATTAATAAGGTAATCACTACATAACCATTATCTCATAAATATTTTAATTTATTTGATGTCTAAAAATTATAATTAAAACACAATGATGCAGAAATTTTTTAATTGTTCAAATTACTATTTATAGTAAAAAATATCAATTATATAACCCCATATAAAAACTGTTTTAATAAGAGATATATGTTTATATTATATTTTCCTTAACTTTAAATTAATTTTTATAAAATGTCATTTTCCCTTACAAATGGCTCAATGGTTTCCCAAAATAGACCCATGGATACACATGGTCGGACAAGTATTATCCAATATGGTTATGACACATGTTAGGGAAATTTATTATTATTATTATATTATTTATTTACCCTTATTTACTTGATTTATCTTTTATCCCTGGTAAATTAAATATTTTCTGAAGTTACAATTCATAATATCAAAAAATAAAACATACCTATTTAAAAACATTGAACCTTCTTATTCCAAATCAATAATCCATTTATTTAAATTCAAAACACATTAGTTGATTAAATCACATAAGTAAACAGAAAATATTGGAATAAACACACAGTTTCTCCAAATCTATAATCCATATATGTCCAATTTCAATATGAAATTACATCTAATGGACAATATTGGAATAAATGATAAAAATATAATCAAATTTCACATTATAACGAATTAAAAGGACACTCTATCAATATAAATATTGTAGATGAAATGAAATTTTTGAAATAAATGCAGTATTATTCAAAAATCAAAAAAAATGAACATTATCATAAAAATACCAAAATTTCATGAAAAATATTTTTTGAAGCTCTTCATATAAAAAAGATTTTTTTTTAATTATAAAAAATAAATGTGACAAAAACTAGATTTAAAAAGGGTTCGCCATCAAGTGGTAGTAAAACGACCATTTAAAGAATGGTAGAGTATTTTGTGATTAAAATCGGATTCTTTCTTATTTTTAGCTTTTAAAATTTATGTGATAAATGTAATGACATTTAGAGAAATTGTGTATTCATAATTTAGTAAGTTATGTTCATTCCCAGAAATACAACAATGATGATTTAACTGCCTTTTAAAATAATAATGATATTGTTATATTTTTTGGTATTACACAATGTTGTGTGCAATATAAGATTTCACAGAAGACCATTATTTCATGTTGAGTATGCTATCTAAAAAAGTGCCTTATTTAACATAAAATTGAAATCATATTCATAAATATTAATAGATATGTAAAAATATTATTTTATAAATACCAATGTCATTACATCCTTCCCGACTTTTGGAAATTGTGTCTTCTCGAATTTAAAATTGGGCTTCGACAATTCATTTATAGTTCCACATCAAAAATAGAATCAACAAAAATGTCACAATAAAATAAACAAAGATATGTACAAAGGTTACCAGAGATAACCTGTATTAGAATTTTATGTATTAAAACCTGGATACAGAGGAGAAACTATGTGTTATGTTCTGATGGAGAGTGATAGTAAACATGATTAGGAGAATGTTTAAAACATGATAACCAAAAACATGTGATGGGTTAAACAATTATTGGATTCCTAGTAGGGTATGTAAACAGACAATATTTTTGTTTTAGGATCCCTTTCATAATTTTGTTGAATTATTTTATGATATTTACAAAGAACATAAGTAATCATACTTACATTTAAAATTGAGATTCATCGATTAATAAATTTCTTCCACAAACTTGTCTTTTCCCCAAATGATGAGTATTCAAGATGACTTGGTCATACCAAAAGTAGTGAATCAACTTCTAGAAAATCGCATAATCCTCAAAAGAGGAGCTATATATTTCCCATTTCTTTACACATTAACCAAAACCAAAATGGGTTTTAAAATATCAGACAATCCCCAAGAAGGAAAATCCTTTATAGAATGAAATACTACTATTTGTCCCCATAATTAAACAAACAGTACCAAAAGTTCATCAATTTACACAATTTCCCTCAAAATTATTCAAGTCAATCCATACAATGATTGATACCGAATACTTAAAAGGATTTTATCACATATTCTTCCATGGTAATTCTTAGAATTGTTCTCCAAATAACATAAAATGCTACATAAAGTCTCATATTGAAAAGTAATTAACATAATCACGTATTCTTAAAGATAGTTTAATCATTTAAATAACAAACCCAGATTGTTAAATGTCCACAATAAAAACATAGAATCTTCAAAAATAATATTTCAACCATTACTCTAGAAATTAAATCCTATAGTATTCTATTTTACTTAGGTATATAATGTTCCCAAAAGAGAAAACAACTTCTAAAATAACCATTATTAATTAATCCGAAAATAATTTTCAGATAGTAAGGATATATATTTAATAAAACACAAGTTCCCTAAATCATTTAATTCTTCATCCATAAAATCATTTAACTAAAAAGAATAATTCATAATAACAAGGGACTTCATGTTGTCCAGTGGTAGGTGATAAATCCCAACAAGACTTTGGTTATGGGTTTTATTACAGCATATTTATCTGACTCGATGGATTGTCATATGGTCCGCATGTTTTCCTTTTTTAAAAACTATATAATTTTATAACCTTCCCAAAAATGAGATAAATTCTTCAAAAACATCCATAACATATTTTAACCACAACTGATATCTCATAACTCACATTTTCATCCAAAAAAAGTAATAACCTGTAATTTCCTCAAATTTAAAGATCGTATAAACCCAAATGGTTCTATATAAGTATATCCCCAAAAGAAAATATAATTCTGTCTAAAATATAATTTTCACATAACAAACTACCGGGTTACACATACAAGAGAAAATTCCTTCAAAGTAATCCCATAAACAAAGAACATTAGTACTTTAAAACATTTGGACACCCAGATATCTAACATAAATCTTGAATTTCAAAAATATAGAAATCTCAATCATCCAACAGTCTCCATGATCCCTTAACAAATTTTTTCAAATTATTTCTTAATAGTTATTTCTTATAAAGAAAATCATGAATCATATCCTATGATTCAATAATGTCAAATCATCAATTAAGAAATAATCCATACCTTTTGATGATCATTTTCAGTTATCTCATCCTAAATTAGAATGTAATTAGGTAAACGTAAAAATATTATTTATTCTCCTGTTAATATCATTCCCAAACCGTCTTTGTAGGCAATATATTGGTGTAATGAAATTGAAAACCTCATTTAAGACATTCAATTGATCCTTGTTAAAAACATACATCTTTTCCTTTCCATGAGTCAACTAGATTCTTCCTTTTTCCGTAACATGTTATTTCTTTTGGACCTTAATTGCCACATATATAGAATCATACCATATATTTCAATCATTTACAAGGTCTTTCATTCCACACAATTGACACATAGGTTTTATAATATGCATAACTTTAGGATTATTACCTAAAATTCTATTTGGATTGGTTTCTCATATATATGACACCTTAGAAAAATCACTATGGTTCAAGTGGTCAATTGGGACTCTAGATATTTGGTTGTCAAAAACCACAAGAGTTCTTGTTGTACCTCCCATTTGATTAGGTTCCTTATTTAGAAAACCGTCACAAATATCTTCACATCCATTGTTACATAGGTTTCTTATAGAACAAGCAATTTACTAAAACCAAAATGGACAATGTTAGTATATTAGAACAATTATCATATAATATGTTATTAGGAAGTTAAAAACTAATATATACATATTCATGTTATCTTAAACCCATTCAATTTATCTAATATAACTACAAATCTTTCAAAAATTCGAACCATTATGGTTATTTCACATATTCTTAAATAAAACAATGTCCTATGAATTTATCTAAAACGACCTCTGATACCAACTATAAGGCCCCAGCCATAAACAATACAAAATCTATAATTATGTTAATAATTCACATTGAGGATCTTTTAACGTTTAGAGTTTTAGAGAATTAGGCCATAACTATTACTTTACATATCAAATATTACAAAGTATACACTTCTAGTCAGTATCTATTTTTTATAAAACAGAAACACTTAAACAAAAACAATAATTATTTTGTTCATAAACATCTTCTTGAATTATTCATTTCTTTTAGCCTTCTATATAACATGTGAAAAACATTTAAAAACATTGGATAAGAATAAAATGCTCTGAAAGTGTTATAGAATAATGGAAGAAAACATTTTTCAATAAATAAAAAAAACATAAGATCTTTGACATACCTCATGAAATCATAAGATATATGAATAACACATTGGAATCATAAATCATAAAGGTATCTTGTGGCATCCATAACATACATACATTGTAGCTTCATAGATACACAGGGAGTTCTGTTTGGAATAAACATCATAGTATATTACCTAAATATTATATGATAAACATTAATATTTACCACTATCATGTTACCCAATGAATTGGAGAGATATCTCGAGCTCACCCACCCTAGACTTATCACTGAACCACCCGTATGCATAAACAATCCCCAAGAACCATAACATAGTCATAACATATATCACAAGTATAAAAGAATGATAAAATTTTCACATAACAATGAAAATATATCATTTAAATATATTGACATAATAAATCCATTATAAAAAAAATCAATACAAAAATACATAAAAATTTTATATGGTATTTATTTTCCTTATAAAAACATTACGACTTGTCAAGGAATAAAATAATCAAATAATGATCACGACTCTGGAAAAGTCGTTGTCATGGCATACGTAAAAAACATTATTTTTGTAATTTAGTAAAATGCTTTGTAAAAAAATATTCCTTTTGAGTAAAAGTAATATTCAAAGGGTTTTATGGACGGTATAAAATAACGTCGTGCATAAATCAAAATATGCCTCAATGAATTGATATTGAGATGAAGTCCCCTACCTCGTGATTGAATTGACTCATTCATACTTTAATCTCTTGAATAATAAACTAAAGGTATTTTATTCATTCTTCATAACCATTTTCAATTTTATTATTCCTTTTATATCACTTATTTCCACGTTACAAACATTATATAATCATTTCTGTGAATAATTATCGTTTTGTCATTATTTGGTACTTGAGTAAAAAATGAACTTATGATAGTTACAAGTTATTCATGTTGTCAAAATTATATTATATCTTGAATGATTTTAACGATATATACATCATATATATTATATATATCCAGTATATTTATATATATATTTCTAATTTACATAGCATTTGGAGATAAGAAATGAAATACATCGTTCATGAAGATGGTAAGCCGTACGTACGCATGAACACTACTTTCATTTCTATTCCATATTTATTTCATGGAAAACATAATGATACATAGTTATATTATAATTCTAGTAAAATATAATATATAATATCATTAACTCCATACTTTATACGATCCACATATGGCATGAATTAGTTATATAACTTTGAAGGAGAAATAATTCACATTTCATCCAATGAAATTATCGTATTTACTAATTATGGAAACCATAAAGGTATACTATAAATAAAAAATATAAAATAATAGAGAACGTATAAATATATTATATATCACATTAAAAAAATGATCCATTATAATGATGACCATTATAGGTGGTAGGTGAAAATTGAACAATCATCATTTCTTAAGGCAGTAGTTCGCCGTCCAAAGAAACATTATGTTCATATTTATTATATAGTGGTGTGTGGAAGTGAAGTTATAATACATCTCATAAAAATATCATAGTATATTTAAGATACTTATTTTGTTATAAAACAATCTCATAAATAATTTTAGTGGGTTGGAGAAGGAAAATAAAATTAAAGAACATTAGAAAAGATGTTACCTTCAAATCAGTTAAATTTCATTGGTTGGAACCAAAAGGATTTATTGAATTTTATTTTTTCGTGGGGAATGCATCTAGGAGGAATATAAGGATTTTGTGAGATTATTTAAATTGAGTTTGGATAACAAAAAAGGCTTTATCGGCGTGATTAATGGGTTATGGGTGGTCTCATTTTCTAAGATGGAGGATGGTCACATTAGGAAAGTTTGAAAGTATTATTTCATTATAAACAGTATATCGATTTTAAAAGGTCCCGATATCATTTAATTCTAAGATATGGTGGTTAGTTTTTGAAATCCTTTCAACCAATGGTTTTTATACAATTTTTGGGCATAAAATGAATCTTATCATTTTGATTTATCCTTTAGTTAACAAATTTTTCTATTACAATTCCCTCTTGATTATTCATACTATTATGTTAATATATTTACTATAAAATGAAAACAGACAAAAGAAATTGATCATTAATAACATTTTTTACATCATATATATTATATTGAAGAATCCAAGTTTTTAGGATTATTTTATAATTTAATAATGTCTTATTTTCACTAAAACACATTTATGTCAATTTATAAACTATTCCTATCACGACTTTTAAAAAATTCTACAAAAACATGATTATTTCTAAAAACCTACATTAATTAAATGATAAAAAGTTATAATAATCCATAAAATTTATGGATTGAACAAAAATATTCAAAATAAATTTAATTTAATAATTATAACCCCATATTTTAAAATATTTCATTAATAAGGTAATCACTACATCACTATTATGTCATAAATAATTTTATTTATTTAACTATTAAAAATAATAAATAAAGAGAAATTACATAGGAAATATATTTATCTTTATAATGACTGTTTAAAGTTGATATTAACACCTATATAAATCCATATAAAATTGTTTTACAAAAAGATATATGTTTATGTTACATTTTACTTAACATTAAATTAATTTTTATAAAAGGAAATTTTCACAAACAAGTGGCTCCATGGGGTCCCAAATTCAACTAAAGGATTACCATAGTTAGACATGTATCATCCAATAGGTTTATGACACTTGTTATTGTAATTTAATATTATTATGATACTATTTTTTTACCCTTATTTACAGATTAACCCTTTAACAATGGTAAATAAAGTATTCACTGAAGTTACTATTCATAATGTCTATAAATAAAAGTTACCTATATACATAATTTCTCCACTAGATTTCAAATATGGAATCCATTTGTACAAATTCAAAACATAGAAGTTGAATAAAATGATTTAAAATTAATTCCCATTGTCAAAACCAAACATCGTGTTTAAAAAAATAATAACTATCAAAAGATTGGAATTTGTTTTTGTCAAATGTCAATTTGAAATTACATCCAATAAAAAAATTGGATTAAATGACAAAAATATAATAAAATTATACTTTAAAACTAATTAAAATGTCAATATATCTATATAAATACATAATATTAAAAGACAATTTTGAATTACATTGCAGTATTTTTAGTTATTCATTAAAAAAAAACTTTATCCAAAAAATACCGAAATTTCATCCAATGTAAATTTTGATGCTCCAATTATAAATAAGAATTTTATTTTTCAAATATAATATATAAAAGTGATAAAAATTTATTTAAAAAGGTTTCTCAATCAAATGGCAGTAAAAGGACCTTTTATAGTATAATAGAGTATTTCATGCTCAAAATTTAATTCTTTCTTATTTTATGCATCTAAAATTTATTGGATAAATGAAAAGTAATTTAGTAAACATATGTAATCATAATTTAGTTAGTTATGATCTTTCCCAATAATAAAAATTCTATGTGTTAAATACCATTTAAAATAATAATATTATTATATTATTTTTCGGTATAACTCAATGATGTGTGCAATATAAGATTTCAAAGAAGCTCGTTATTGCGTGTTGAGTATGTTATCGATCAAAGTGTCCTATTTAACATTAAATTAATAACTTATTCATAAATATTAATAGATATGATAAATTATTTTTCTATAAATACCCGGGTTGTTAAAACCTTCCCACCTTTGGAAAATTGTGTCCTTACAATTTTAAAATTTGGCTCAGAAACATATTTTAAAGACCCACAACAGAAAAAGAGTCAATAAAACTATCACATTAAAAGAATTAACTTGAAGTAAAAAAGGTCCCCTATGATAACAAATACTAAGATTCCCTGTAGGAAAAAATGTATATGGAGGAGAAACTATGTGTTATGTTTTGATGGAGAGTGATAGAAAACAAGATTAAGAGAAAGTTAACAAAAAAACACCACAAAATTGTGATGGGATAAATGTTCATTGGTTTTACGTAGGAAAAGTAAAAATAAACGTTTTTTTAGGTTACTTTTCATAATGTTGAGGAATTGTTTTATGATATTTACAATTAATATAAGGAAATATAATTACTTTTCAAGTAGAGTTTCATCCTTTAATAAATTTTTATCACAAACGCATATATTCACCAAAAGATGTGTATTCAATTTGACTTAGTCACACCTGATGTTCTTGAATCAACTTCAAGAGAATCAGATAATCCACAAAAGATAAACTATGTCCTTCCCTTGTCATTGGATATTATCCAAAACCAAAATGGTTAGTACGAGATCAGATGATCTTCAAAAACGATAATCCTTTATAAAAATAAATAGTACTCATAATCTCAAAAATTCAATAAATAATACCCAAATTTCAGCAAAGATCATTCAATACAAAATATTCATTAAAATTATTCAATGTAATCCAAACCAATTTTGAAATCCAAAACTCAGAAGGATTTGATCACGCATTCTTCATGGTAAATATAAACATTTTTCCCCAAATAACATCAACTACTCATGCTGAAAAGTAATTAACTTAATCACATATTCTCAAAGAAAGGTTAATCATTTCCATAACTAATATGAATCTCTATAAGTTTACAATAAAAACATAGATTCTTCCAAAATAAGTTTTCAACCATTACTCAAAAAATGAAATCCCATATTATTATATATTCCTTAGGTATATAGTGTTCCGAAAAGAGTAGTCCTCCTCCAAAATAACAATTATCACTTAATCACCAAATCATTTTCATTTAATAATGATATCCATTTGATAAAACATACTTTCCCAAAACAAACTTTTTTTTATCTGTAAAATTATTTAACAAAAAAAGAATAAGTCATACTAACCAGGGACTTCACGTAGTCTAGTCGGAGGTGATAAGTCCCAATCGCACATTGATTGTGGGTTCAATTCCCACATGTTTTTATGATGTGATGGGTTGTCACATGGTCTGCATGTTTTCCTTTTTAAAATACTATATAATTTTATAATATTCACAAAAAAATGATATAAATTCTTAATAATATAACCATAACATATTTTTACTACAAGATTTATCTCATTCCACGCAATTTCATCCCAAAAAGTAATTACATATAACTGCATCAAATTCATGGATCATATAAAACCAAATGGTTCTTTATAAATATATGCACAAATGAAAATATAATTATTTCTAAAATAGAATTTTCATATAACCAACTTCAGGGTTACACATACAAGATAAAATTCTTCCAAATTAATCACATCAAAAAAATAGCATTAATACTTTTATACATTTCATCACCATGATATATAACATAACTCTTGAATTTATAAAATGTATAAATCATTATCATTTATCACTCTCCATGACCCCTTAACAATTTTTTTAACTTATTCCATAATAAATATTTCCTATAAATAAATAATGAATCATATCCTAATATTCAATAAGTCAAAAAAATTTGCTAAGAAGTAACCAAAAACATTCATTGAAAAATGTTAGTATCCTCATCATCAATTATAATGGCATTAGGTATTCGTAAAAATATATTTGTTCGGTCCTTCTAATATAATTCTCGAGACTTCTTCATAGGAAATATACTAGTGTAATTAACATGACCACCACTTTTAAAACATTCAATTGATCCCTCAAGAAGATCTTATTTTACTTTCCAAGAGTCAACTTGATGCTTCTTTTTTACATGGAATGTTCTTGATTTATGACCTTCATTACCATATCTATAGAATCTTACCTTCCCTTAGAAGCATTTTACTTGGTGTTTATTTCCACAACCGTGACACACATGTTTTTGAATTTAAATACCTTTATGATTATTATATGAAATTCCATTGGGATTTGTTTCTCACAAACATGATGCCTTAGAAAAATCACCAAGGTTAAATGGGTTAATCATGACTCCATATAATTGGTTGAGAACAACCCCAAGAGTACTCATTGCATCTTCCATTTCATTTGGTTTATTATTTAGAAATCATTCACAAGTTTCATCACATCCATTGATACTTGGGTTCTTTCAAGATCCATCCATTTACTAAAACCAAAATGTTTAGTCTGAATATACATGTAAAATCAACATAAAATATCTTATGAGTAAGTTAAACAATTAGTTATACTTATTCATGTTATCCTAAACCCATTTAATTTTTATAGAATATCTACGAATCTACCTAATATTCTAACCATTATTGTTATGTCACTTATTCTTAAATAACACCCTAACCTATAAAGTTATCTAATCTGACATTTGATGCCAACTATATGGTCCCTTCCTTAAACATTATATAATCTATAATTTAGTTGATAATTGAAATTGAGGATCTTTTCAGATTTATAGTTTTATATAATTAGGCCATAAATATTACATTACATCTCAAAAATTACAATGTAGACACTTATAATCTATATCCAATTTTTTTATTAAATAAAAACTCTTAAAAGAAAATAATAATTCATTTCATGATATAAACCTTCTTGATATTTTCCTTTCTCTAACCCTTCCTTATAACCTATGAAAAACATTTCAAAACATTGGATGAGCATAAAAATATCAGAAAAGGTTATACAATAAAGTAAGAAAACATTAGTCAACAAATACATAAAAACATATGCTCTTTGACATACCTCATTAAATCTTAAGATTTATGAATGAAACAATGAAATCATAAATCATTAGGGTTCCTTGTGTCCTCTATAACATATTTACATTTTAGATTCGTAGCTATATATGTAGTTACATTTAGAATACCCACCAAACTATATTTCCTAAATAGATTTGGAGAAACATTAACAATTACCTCCTTCATGTTACCCAATGCAATGGGGATCTTTATCAGTATCACCCACCATAGGTTTATCATCGAACCACTTGTATGTGTAAGCAATTCCCAAGAACTAAAACATAGTCATAACACATTACACAAGAATAAAGGAAGGATAAAATATTCATATTCCAATAATAATATATCATTTCAATATATTTACATATAAAATCAATTATCAATACAATTTTCAGAAACAAAATACCTAAAAAGAGTATATGGTATTTATTTTCCGTTTAAAAACATTACATCTTATTAAGGTTTCCAGATATCATATAATATTCGTGGCGGTGGAAAGGTTGTGGTCACCGCATATAATAAAAAGAAACACTTTTTTTGTCATTTTGTAAAACCCTTTATAAAAAAGATTCCATTTTTTATAAAAGTAAAATTCAAGGGATTATATACATCGTATAAAAGAACATCATGTATAAATAAAATTATTACTCAATGAATGGATATTGAGACCAAGTCCGTTACATCTTGTCCGACTTCACTCGTTCATTCTTTAATCTTCTGAATAATAAACTAAGGTTTATTTTTACTTCATTTAGAAATTTTTTCAAGTTTACTATTACTTATATATAACTTTTTTCATGTTTCAAACATTATATAATCGTTTATGTTAATATTGATAGTTTTTCGATATTTGTTACTTGAGTTAAAAATGAAATTCTTATAAGTAAAAGTTGTTCATGTGGTCAAAATTCAATTATATCCATAATGATATTCTGGATTTATATATCTTATATATTATATATAACCTATATATATTTGTATTTATAATAGTACCTAACATTTGGAGACAAGAAATGAAATACACAGTTCAAGGAGATGATAAGCCGTAAGTACGCATGAATTCCTCATTCATTTCTATATTGTGTTTAATGAAATTAAAACATAATGATAAATTAGTATATATTATAATTATAGTATAATATCGTACATAATTTCATTAACTCCATCCTTTTTTTGTTCCAATTATGGCACAGAGGAGTCATATAACGTTGAGAGGGTGGTAGTCTACACTTCCTCAAAAGAAATTATCATATTTAAACAATTTTCAAACACTAAAGGAATGCTATAAAAGAAAAATAAATAAGAATATAGAAACTATAAATATAATATATATCACAAATCAACATAGTTCCGTCATAATGGCCACCAAGAGAGGAGATAGGAGATAATTGAACAATCATCATTTCGTGAGGCAATAGTTCACTTTCCACAGAAAAGTATGTTAGTATCAATTAAATGGAGGTGTGTAGAAGTGTGGTTTAATAAATCTCCTAAACAAATTCTAGTATATGTATGATACTGGTGTTTTTATAAAATAATGTTATAAATAGTGATTAGGGGGTTGGATAAGGAAAATAAAATAAATGAACGTGAATAAATACGTAACCATTAAATCTAGTAGCGCCATTTGGATTGAACCAAAAAGATTTCTAGACTATTCTAATACCTAGGGTATTGATTATAGGTGTAATATAGGGATTTGGAGAGATTATTTCATAATTTTTTGGATGATTAATGGGTTCTAAGAGCTTTGAGTAATGGGTTAGGGGTGGTCTCCTTTTATAAGATAGAAGAGGGGCAATTTAAGAAAGTTTGAATGTATTATTTTATTACAAACCGAGTTTCGATTTAAAAAGATCACAAAGTCATTTAACTCAAGATAAGGAGAGTATTTTTTAAAATTATCTCTTTTAATATGTTTTAGAAAAATTTAGGACATATGATTAACCTTATCTTTTAGCTTTATCATTTAGTTAACTAATTTAACTTTTACTATGTCCTCGTGTATCTTCATAAAATATGGCTAAAATATATACTGTAAAATTAATATATACCTAATAATTAATGACATTATTGGAATAATATATGTTATTTTATTGAATCATATATTTTCCGGACTATTTTATAATTTAATAAATTATTTTTTATTTTAACAACTCAATTATGTGATTTTATAAACTATTCATATCAAGATTTATAAAAAATCTTTAACGACTTGATTACTTCAAAAAAACTACATTATGTCAATATTAAAAAGTTATAATAATCTTTAATTTTTTTTTCATAAACAGATTGAAAATAAATTTATTTTAATATTTATAATCGCACTTATTTGAATCTCTCATTAATAAGGTAATCACTAAATCACTATTGTGTGATAAATAATTATATTTAGTAGATGTCTAAAATTTATTAATAAAATACCATGATGTAGGAAATATTTTTATATTTATAATTAATATTTAGAATCTAATATATTACTTATATAACCCTATATAAAAATTTCTTTACTAAAAAATATATTTTTATTTAACATTTTGCTTAACTTTAAATTAATTAATTTAAAATGACATTTTCACTTACAAGTGGCTCCATTGGGTCTGAAAATAGATCAATGTATGCCCATGGTCGGACATGTATCATTAAATAGGGTTACAACATATTTCAGGGTAATTAAATATTATTATAATTTTATTTTTTACTATTATTTACCAGACTTACCCTTTAACCATCGTAAATAAAATATTTTCTAAAGATATTATTCATAATGTCTATAAATAAAATTTACTTATTTAAACAATTTGGAACTAAAAATTATAGATAAATAATCCATATTCCAAATTCAAAATACAGAATTTGTAGAAATTAATTTAGAATGAATTCCTATTGTCAAAACTAAAAAGCATGTTTTTAGGAATTAATAACTGTCAAAAGATTGACACTTTTTTATATCCAATTTCAAAGTGAAATTATTTTAAATTACCAAAATTGGATTAAATGATAAAAATAAAATCACATTATACTATTAATACATATAAATGGGCAATAAAAATTTATAAATAAATTATATGAAAGGGCAGTTTGGAATTAAAATGTAGTATTTTTCGCTACTCATTAAAAATTGAAGTTTATCATAAAAATACCAAAATGTCCTCCAAAGTAAATTTTTATTCACCACATATAAATAATAATATTATATTTCAATATATGAAATATAAAAGTGACAAAAACTTGATTAAAATAGGGTTGTCCATCAAAAGGCTGTAAAATGACCACTTAAAGAATATTAGAGTATTTCATTCTTAAAATTAGAATGTATCTTATTTTAAGCCCCTAGAATTTATGGTATAAATGTAAAGAAATTTAACATACATGTGTAATCAGAATTCCATGTGTTATGTTGATTCCCAGTTATACAATGACTATTTGTTAACTAACATTAAAAATAATAATACAATTATATAATTTTCGGTATAAATCAATGTTGTGTGCAACATAAGATTTCGAAGAAACTTGATGTTGTTTGTTGAGTTTGATATCAAACAAAGTGTCTTATTTAATATAAAATTAATATATTATTCATAAATATTAATAGATATGAAAAATTATTATTCTATTAATACCTAGGTCATTACATTAGGGCACATCCAATGACTTCCATAATATAACTACTTTTTTAGTGTCTGCACAAGTGATATTATCAGAAAATAAAAAACATAAAAACAAAAAAAATAAATCATATTGATCGTTAGGTAATAAATTTATAGTAAGGAATAAATATATCTAGTTCATACAATACTATATTTCTCAAAAAATGTCATATAAATATACTGAGGACACATTTTCCAACCCTATAGTCTCATAAATATATATCAGTATATAGGATCACTGGGGTGGTGGTGTAAAGCCCCCCAAATAATCTCATATATGTGATGTTATTGGGGAATGGTTTCCAACCTAGTTAAATCGTTTCAAATCAGAGGTTATATGTTCCATACACTAGAATAATAACATATATTGTGGAGATTGGTTCCTCACCTTTGAATATAATATCATGTTAGGGGGAATGTTTCTCCACACTTGAATCATAAAAAATATTGGGGGAGTGGTTCTCTACCCATAAATCACATTTAGGGGAATAAAAACCACCCTGTAATATCTCATATATCAATCATCAAATGACATAATGCTCCCAATGATACCTCATCAAGTGTAAAACCATCCACCTCATAATATCTCACATATATATTATCAGGGGCCAAAATCCACCTAAAATGTATCATCATGGAGGAATAACTCTTTCATATTAATATCTCATGTATGAATCCACAAAGGCTAGAATCCAAATGGTAATATCTCATATAACAATCATCATGATCCAATATACACCCAGTAATATCTCATCATGGAGAATAGTATCGTCTCATAATATCTAATGTATCATATATAACCTCTATTGATAAAAGTACCCACTAAAAAATTTTACATCAAACTCAAATTGGTTTGGTATACACACAAACCTTCCACACATCTTTATATAGGGCCTATCAAACACTCCACCAAGACTCATGATCACATTTTTTCTGAACAATCACCATACTAGACTCATTACACATACCATCTTTAGAGTCAACATGAGACTAGGGAATTCTATAAGGTAACCTATGCCATATCATAATATGGACACCATAATTTTAATACTCATTTTCTTTCTAAACTCTTGTAATAGAGACTATAAATCAAAGGGAATATCATCTATCAGTGTTACCATGATTTTATTTTATCGTAATCGAACATACAAGAAAATAAAATCCAACAATAAACTTGAGAGATTTAATAATTCCCATCTCACTTGCCAATACTTCCTAGGTCAGTCATCTAACTCTAAACCTACACATAATACTTACAATTATTTACCCACTACAGTGATGATATAATAGTGGGGAAGAAAGACTCTTTCGATTCTCTAATAAACTATCCCAAATTATATAAGGTGTCTCAAAATTAAATAATTTTACACTTGGTATATTAAATCTTTGTCTAACACCCTACACTATAAGGATGTTTCTATTTGATTGTATAAAAATTCCACTATGTTCATGTTATTTCATTTATACCTCTCTAGGTTATTTATATCTCCTCCCATACATTTATAATCAGGACTCATCCATTGGTGGTCAGTGAACTAACCAGTGCCTGAAGGTCCATCTTTTCCAAGAAAAGAAGGATTATTTCACGAGATTAAATTTATAGTATCATTTTATTTAATAAAAAGATAGTAAATATAATTGGTAACAATGTATTCCAATGTTCAAAATAATCAATGATTAAACTCTAGAAACATTCATAATGACCACTTACCTCAATCATGGATTTATTTACTATAAATTAGGGTTCGTCACCCTTATAGAAGAATGTCCAAAACCATTTGGACACCACTCATCAAAGTGAGGCCCCAAGTCCATCAATAAATCATCCACATTAATTATAAAATAACTATAATTATTTTACATATTTATCCAATGTAAATACAAAATCTTAATAACTCAAGCATAATAAATAATCACATATCATGTTCTATTCCATGAATTAAATCTCTAAAGAATGTGGTGTGCTCCACCCATGACAACCATAAATATATTTAAAACAAAAAACATTAAAAATTTATTATCTAATTAAATCCTTCAATTTTACCCAAATTTATTTGTATACCAATATAATATAGGAGAGTGACAATACTGTTTATATATACAGAAAAATAGTTGTGATCATCCTCTCATGATCTCCGATATCTAATCTATGAAAAATGTATATCATTCTAATTGGGTCCACCATGGTCTATTGGAATCATGACAGAAAACACACACCCAATATCAATAAATTATTTTTAATGAAAGAGGGATGAAATTAGGAAATATTAAGAGTGAATTAAATCATTCCCTAATGTTACACCCAGATTAGAAGATAGTTAAATATATTAACATGTTATAAAGGTCACACATGTAGATGATAAAATGGGTGAGTGCCCTATTTATGTCAAGAATAGCTTATAGAGGTCCTACAAACACATAAAATATTCATTAAATTTGTTTAAATGATATATGATATATTTCAAAAATGAAAGTAATATAGTTCATTTTTTAAATATTAAAAAGTCTTAAAACATCCCAAAAAATTATATACTTCCCAATAGGATCCCATATATATGGTTTTTTCATACATATTGTTTTTATTTTTATTTTTATGGATTTTCATTATAAAAAATATACTGAGTACCTTTCCCCTATAGTATCTATATATACATGATTGTGTGTGTGTAATATTTTTAACATAGTAAAATTACCATATGGGATGTTTTTCATAAATAGGAAAGGTATTAATTTCATTCATATTATATATATACGATTCATATGCCATATATTATTCTATATTTATTGGTTTTTTGTAGTAAAAACATTATACATAATATATATGGTTCTTGCATAACATATTTTATTAAAAAATATGGTTTTTACATTTTAAAAACATCAAATTTATCTTTTCTATATCATACAAAATGTATTTTATCCCTCATATAACATTATTATTCATTATATAAGATATTTATCTTACATATGGAATTTACTTTTGGAAGAATTAAATAGATAATATATTTTATCCAATTCAAATGAATTTTTACAATGAAAAATATAAAATATGTATTAGATTTTTCATTTCTATCATATTTTATCTAGGAAGAATATCTATTAATAATATTATTTTCAGTTGTATATTTTTTTATTTTGTAAATATATTAATTTGTGACATATTTTATACCATGAATAACTTATTACTGATACAAAGCATTTTTTATTGAAAAAAATATGGAATATATAACATTATAAATAATATATTTTGCTTAGATATGTAATATATTTTACATAGAAAAAATTATATATACATTTTTTTCATACGTAATATATTTTCCTTATGTACGATATTTTCCTAAGAAAATTTCAATATATAATATTTTTTTAAACCATGTGTAACATAATTTCTCATACATGACATATTTAATTTTGAAATAATATGATACCGAATATATGTTTATATCTATTATATTTTACATTTTTTTATAAAATTATATATCCTTAGGAAAATATTCGAAAAAAAACTTATTTTAAACCATTAATAACCGAATTTTACACATGTAATGTTTTTCCAATGGAAAAAATTTATTCATCCGTATATTTTCTCCAATGCATAACATATTTTTTCATTCATGAGATATTTTACCCCTCCCTATGATAATTATGGGTTAGGAGTTTTGAAAATTTTAAAAAATATTCAAAACAAAAAAATACCAAAATAATACTTGAATCCAGGTGAGCTCTTGATCCACCTCCCATGCCTATGAATAAATCCAAAAACATTTCCAAAATGTGTTCTGACCCTCATATTTTTAATATGAATTCCATTTCCCAATACGACGCCCAATCTAGGACAAAAACAGAAAATATTAAAATTTAACATTATTTTACTAAACAATTAAAAAACACGACTTTATAAAAAAAATTACAACCTCATCCAAGATTAAAATAAACATCATCAAGATATTTACCCCTATCTAACACCAAATGCCTCTTTTAGTATTTTATTAATATAATAAAAAATTCAAAAAAAATTTCAAGATATTTAATCGTAAAAGATCATCTTGTAGTAAACCATTAAAGAAGGAATGAGCGACTAGATTTTGAAAACATATATACAATCCTCAAACACATAATTTGAAAAATAACCATTTTTCCATTTCACATAACTAATTAATTCTAACTTGTTTCAAAAACTTAAATATTTAAATTCACTGTGCTATTTAAATTAAGATAAATTATGATTGAGTGGTCATGTTATCCCTCTATCAAAATCTTCTATTCACCACACTATAATTCCCATAATTTGTGATAGATTTCATAATGCATTGATTTTATTCACTATAAATCAAAAATAAAAAATTAGAAAAAAAATACTATAAATATTTGGAAGAATAAGAGATAGTTTTATGAAAGAGAACCCACAAAAGATTTTTTTTAAAGATGTTTATTTCTATCCCAACTAATTGGGGTCAATGGTATAACAAAAGAAGAGATACAAATGAATAGACCCCTCCAAAAACCAACTTTTTAGTTAAAATAAATAGGGGTGACTATGAAATTATGGTTTCTCCCCATTCTCGTTAAAGATGGAATCTACACCCACATAATTATTATTTGGACTATAACAAGTATATATTGCCACACAGACCACCTAGTTCTATCCTATAGTATAAACGGTAGAAATTCAATCATAATATAACCCTAGATTAGTTATTTGTACCCAATGACATTGAACCAGATACTTAGTTGTCTCATATGACATATATTCTATATCAGGTCCTCCCAAACCCTAATTATTTTACCCACGACAACATTAAACCCATTAACTCATATAAATCCATTATAATTTAAATTCTCAAACTTTAGGGACTTTATTTAAAACAGAAAAAACAAACATTATTACTATCGTTCTATTATAAATCAAATTTCCAATGTAATTATAGACTAATAATGATGCAAGAATTTATAATATCTTTGCCATACTACTTATTGTACCTTATAATCACACATTATGGTTCATTAACTTCTTTCTCTTGGAGTATAATCTATTTCCACTTCTAATACTTTTAATTTTATTCTATTAAAACTTCTACAAACTAAATCAAACCAAACCAGATTTTCACTAAAAATAATGACATAACATTATACACTTATTAGTCCCCACATAAATACAATATTATACTACCCACAACCTAATCATATATTATCTCACTTGAAATGAGTTTATTAGATATCATATAGACCAAAAACCTATGTAAATTTTATTTCAATCTCATCATAACACAAACTTTGTCAACTCAATCCATAATCCATCCACAATAGTGACATTACTAAAATACCTTCACTTCTACACTTATGTCCAAACAATGAACCTGGTTATATATACTAAATGACACATCATTCATGTAATATCATCACCATGATCTACTCTTGAATACTGATCCATAATAATGACCAATACATTCTCTCTCTATTAATCAAATCACATTTCATATTAACTTTTCATTATATTGACTTTAAATAAATATTACATAAATATCAAATTTTTAATGTAATGATGACCGAGATAGAATTATCGCATATACAACAATAGAATCATATAGACCCCTCTATAATAAAAACAAAATAATATACCACAAACTACAATAAATTGGGTATTTCGTCAATATGGGGCTCCCAACCATATAATTCCCCATATCATTCCCCTGCTATTATTATTCGGTCAAATACTACATTTTATAGCTGTTTTTATAAAAGATCCTTGTTTAAAAAATAATTAATCCTAGATCCCAATCCATACTAATGTGTTTTTTGGTTTCCATACTTTTTAAATAACCACATGTATACTCTTTCTGAACCTTGGTCATCACTACCTTCCATCTATATACTTGAATCACTAAATACATGACACATCCCACTCAAATGGATAAGAGAACATTATATTGATGAACCATAATCAAAATCCACTGATTCACATTAAATCATAACTACCAAATCCATAACACTATATAGATAACATTGTAATGATACAAAAATTGATTATCTCTCCTTTTCTAAGACATTTTATTTGATTCCTCAGAAGTCTCACTTTCCATATTCCAAATATGACACATGAAATTATTTTAATTACATATAATAAACTCACTCAACCATTTAATAAATAATCTAATCACACAAGCGAATCTATATATCCTCCAATGTTTGGTAATATGACTATGTAAATCTCAACAAATTCCATCTAACATCTATCTATTTCTATCCCTTTATGAATTACCTGTTTAGAGTCATAAAAATACACAACCATCGTACTCAAAGTGTATAAATGGGGAAAAAGATA
Source organism: Viscum album (assembly GCA_963277665.1). Classification (NCBI taxonomy): domain Eukaryota; kingdom Viridiplantae; phylum Streptophyta; class Magnoliopsida; order Santalales; family Viscaceae; genus Viscum; species Viscum album. The sequence continues at coordinate 445,359,788 of OY728139.1, read as the reverse complement.
TTTGAGAAGTCTTATATTTTTTCTTAACATTCATTGTCTATCTATCAATAAAACAACAGTCATTGATTCCATGCAACTCACTTGTTGACCATTAAAAAAAATCATATATACCACCAGGGCTTTTAAAACCCATGAAACCGAAATACATTTTCATTAAAAACAAATTTTCCAACAATATCACATTATATCACTCATTTAACTATTACATATCACATGTATTTTTAATTCTCAATATATACCATTTGATTCATTCTATTCTATGTCCCAAATATAGAATCTAATTTGAAGCCATGTGCCATGATCTATACTTTACCAATGTCCTTTAAATCATAAAATACATCATGATGCGCTAATAGTGAATTATTCAAAAAATATTATGAATAAAAATCATAAAATAACACAAAATATGACTCTAAATCACTTTATAATCATTCAAAAAATGAAAGCATATACACATTATTTTAATAACCCATGGAAAAACATCTAGTTTGACTTATATAATAAGAAAATTCATAACCTCTTAACTCCAAGGATGAAAGGGTTAACTATCCCTCTACTATCAAACACATAACCAACTTCCTAAATATAATTAATATATAACCAAAGAATTTTTTCATCAATACTCATATAGTGACAGTCATATATCATTATACAAAGGAAACACAACATACTAACCTGACCCAATCAAGGTCCTCCACACAACCAATGAATCCTATATAACACCATCACTAATTGAGATATATATCCTTACTCAAAATGATAAATTTGAAATATCACTCATAATCATACACACTATATGGTACACATCTATAATGATCATTATTGGGAAAAAATATCCAAACAAAAATACATGAAAACCAATATCGGGGTTTCAATTAATTAAAGACCACCAATATGTTATTTCCTTGAACACGAAATAACATATTGTTTATTTTTAAATAAACAGTACCTATTACTAGGGGAACACATGTTGTGTATATACATACTAGGGGGACTATTATTTCAATGAACTATATAACATTGAATGTTTCAGGGATGAACATTTTATATGTGGAAATTTTTTTCTTTTATAGTTGTATATGACTCAACAATATCATTAAGCCACACAGTTCATGTTTGTTAACATGAATGTGTTTTATTCCCAGGATCAAATGACTGTTCATGTGGTGGAGTACACACCCAACCATTGCATCATGGATACACGAATTGTTGTGGGAATACATGAAATTTACATGAAAACATGTTATTTTGCAATTCTATATAGGGTTAGAATAAACAACGAAGGAAACATTAGATGATGTCAATAATTCTTGTGGGTACCACACACCATGTCCATACATGGACACACAATCTACATAATTACAAACATTTGATATTGAGACAACATGATATCATCTACTAGGGATACACAAAATATATAATGGATTATAACATATTTCATGTATATTGTTTCATATTCCATGTAGTAAGCCTTATAAATTCCATATGAATTGTTTTACATGAACATAAAACTAGTGAGGGGATACTCGTTGTTCACTCCATTATGTAATTTCCAAACCCAAACTACTAGGAGTAAGATGGAGTTCCACCTGTCTTTATGTGTGTTTCCCCATATGTAAGACTATTCAAACTAGAATCAATAATCTAAATCCCATCATTGGGGATACCATATACACTGTATCATGTCCTCTAATAAAAAATAATTAATAAACAAAAGAACTGATTGTAATTATGTAGAAATAAAAAATATCAAATGGAAAAAATGTTGTTTAAGAAATAAATATATGGTCTCCATGTATAGAAACCCATAACATTGTATATATATAGAGATTAATAATTAAATAAAAATTTTGTGTCCTCAAATGTATATCCTAGTACCACTCTTAACTCCATAATCATTGGCTCAACCACCAAACATAATCCCCTTACCCTTGGTTTAATACCAACATATGAAGTATTACCACACTACAAAATAATGGAATAGGGTGTGAATAATAAAACCTAGTAAGAAAACACTAATGTGTCTATAAAAAGCATTTAAATGTATAGTTGGAGTTTTACTTTATACTAATTAATGTAGATGAAATTGTGACAATAAAATACCTTGTACTCTTGTTCTGACTTGGCCACCATGATCCCAAGTCACACCTGATTTGGCACCATGTTAAAATAATGATCAAGATTACAAAAAATAAAAATAATAATCAATAAGGATATCTATATTTTACATGATTTAAAAAAACGAGTCCCAGGTTGGGCCAAAAGACCTATTAGTGAGAATGCACTTGATATCTTCATGAAAATGATTTCAGGAATGTGTACTCGGTATCTATAAGCGATCTATTTACAACTAGGTCACATATATATTATTATCTTACCCTAGCCATGATTCCATCCTTGTCATCACCATAAATCAAACAAAATCCCTATATGTGGTAATCTTACCATGATGGTATTACTAATACTATTATTAATACCTTTAAAAGAATGGTATACACATAAAATTATAATGTTTAAATGCGAGGCATAAGATTTTATCAAAATAAATATAGTAGCAACAAATTTACATATAATAATAATGAACATGGTGAGAAACTGGTATGAAAAATCATGTATTCCAATATCATAAACAACTCTACATGCATATTCACAACCACATTCATTCACACTCAAATAACGAAAAAATATTCCTACAGAAGTATCACACTAAGGAAATATTTGAATACAATAGCCCCAAAATTTAAGGAACATTATACGTAGAGGATATTTATTGATAAATTCAATGTTATACCAAAGGATTAAGACTAGAACCATTTAAAAATGCCTAGAGAATGAATCATACATCAATGAATGTCTATCTCAGTTTTTTGGTCTTTAAAGAAGAGGTTTATCATAATGATTCAAGATAATTCATAGTTAAGATCATCATTCTAGAATTATATAGCATATGGTGTTTATCAAAAAAAATTAATTATGATTTATGTTAAAGGACGCATCACCAATTCAATAAATCCATCATTAATCATTAAATGGATGGTAAAATCATTTTCAATTATAGAATAAGTCATAGGGTCTAGGAAATGATAATTATTCCATCATGAATTTGTTATTGGAAAATATATTCAATGTGAGAATCATGAAAAAGAAGAATATATCATAGTGATCCATATAAATAAATTTACAAAGAACTATAACATTTCTTAATGAATTAAGTGAGAAGTTATGAAACATCAAAACCTCCACCAATATACTAGAAGATAATACATTGATTAATGTTCCATTATAAAAATTATATTGATAATAGAATATGGATTATGATTTAGGTGCACATACCTGGTGAACATCTATCTTCATTGGTAGATATAAATCTAATCAGGAACCATTTTCCATACTTTTTATTATTTATTGATTTATAAATAAAGTGAGAAAAATTCATTGGAATAGCAAGGAAAACAAATATCCAATATAGATACATATAAATATCTCAAATATTATATATTATTTTGAATATATATAATAATATCATTCATTTATATAATCACGGATGAATTCCAACAATGAAGGTGAAATGGGTGATGAATGAGAGTTAATGTGGAATGTGGAAAGGTATCATATTTGAAATAGATGACATGGGGTTTAAATTGGGTTATTAAACCAAGGTCAAATCATTTGGAGGTTAATCATATTTTTTTAATTTAATGAACCAACAGGGAAGAAAAGTATTGACTTGGTGGAACCCCACCGATTGGACGGTGGGTTCCATTAGCCAGCCAAGGGTAGTTTTCCATCCACCTTATGACCATTCCATCTTCATCACTTCAACCATTGACTCATACACCCTTATTCACTAAAAACCATCCATTATTAACCAATATAAGAGAAGAAAAATAATATAAAAGAACAAATTACAATCATAAAATATCTCATAAATTTAAATAAAATGAAGATAATAAAATTATCCCCCTCTAATGAATTGTTTAATATGATAAGTACCATAAAAAATTATACATGAATAAAACATTCCATTGAGCCCAGAAATAATATTATTATTCCCATGTATCATATTGGATTTATCCCTTATTCAATATAATTTAGATAAGAAACATCATTTTCCCTTGAAGAGTTTCCTCACTTCAGTCCATGATCTCCACCTGACTCTCCATGTATACTAGTTCAGGATCTATCTCAACATCCTTAAATATGATGAAATGTGTAGGATTATAGATGATCACCAAATAGGATTCACATGAAAAAAAATATTTATGCCTTGATAGAGTGAAAAAATATCTACACATTACACTACTTTCCCAACCCTCTTGGTCATCTATAATGGTCCAAAAGAAAATATAACTACATTCTATTTCTTCTTCAAATACCATTTCCATAATTGATGAGTCACATTTAAAAAGACCTCACTGCTTATAAAAAAATCCAAGGGTCTCCACCAATAGTCTTAATTTTAATTATATCTTCTCTATGATATGATTAAACACTTTTTAATAATACACGGTCTCTTAGAGGTCTCTAGTATTATACTGGCCTCTACAACTATGAATTCACAAGAAAATTTCCAATTGTGTGGTGAATGAAATGGACTTTCAAAAAAATATTCATAAGTATCTATATGAAACTAACACTCTAAAATAATTTTTTATGTTAACAACTGAAAGGATTGGTGATAATAAAAAATATACATTGATGTATAGGTCATAATATTGAAGCATATCCTCCAGAATGATAATTATCCTTTAAAACTATCCTTCTATAAGAGAATGGTATATTTTTCTCATAATTAGTTAAATACCTAAGGGTTTATAAAAACCCTTACCAAACCATGAAATTAAATTTTAATATATGTTAGATATTATTCTCACGATAACTCCATGAGTGTTTACTATAAAATGGACATACAGATTCCCCAACTTTTGTTTTGAGTGAGTAAATGAGATTGGTAAGAAAATAAAAACATTCATATGTCGATTAACGATCACCCATATAGAATCATGAATTCTTGGGGTATTTGGTATCCTCAAAAAAATCCATTTTGAAATACTTAAACATAAACATGGTTACAAGACACGTCTGAAGTATACCACCAAGATTCTAGTTCCCACCCTTTATCCTCATATAGGTGATGAATTGGGAATAAAAACAAGGGATGCACATCTCCATTTTTGGATATGATATCTTTTTACTAAATTAATTGTTCTTATTATTCGCTCTAATATGTTCCACCCACTTTGATGTATAAAATTATCTCATTATCACTTCCCTGATGAATCAAGGAATAAAACACTCCAGTGTATGAGTATTTCATTTTCATTACCCAATGACCACTAGGGTATCTAGTTACCTATAGCTAGTTATTCCACCATCGTCTCACACTCTATGTTAGTATCCTTTCAATTCATTACATAGTATTTCAAGGAATATTTCACCACTAATAAATAAAATTTCATTAATCAAAATTCCTTATAATCATTCTTCCTATAGTGATCCTTTAAGATCATCTGGATCAAATATTCCTATAGAGGTACTTCACCAATATACTGATCAACCAACATCATATGGATAATAGAATCTAATATCCCATTAATGTCTCCTATTTCATTGGAAATACACTTTGATTTTACCCTTACCCAATGTATAATACATCCCAAATTTTAATTTATGTAGATACTCTACCCATAACCTCTTCTTAATGTTTTGGTCCTGTTATGTGAATTCATTATAGATGATCTTATGGTTAGATAAGACACCGACCTCTCAATATGGAGAAAATATCTCATACAATTAAAAGTGTTGACCAAGGATTGAAGCTCCATGTCATGAGTAGGATAGTTCCACTCTGGTGGTCACATATGATATAAACCAGAAGTCACTACCCACTCCCACTCCCACTCCATAAAAAAGGATCCCAAACCCACACCTAATGAATCATAGTAAAATGTATAGCCAATCCCATGTTCTGGGAGAATCACCACTAGAACTATAGTAATCAACCTAAGTTTCATAAATAACTCTTCAAATTAGAATATCCATGGGTACATAACTATGTTATTCATCAGCACCATCATAGGTGTTGGCAATCAGAAGATTTCTTGGATAAAATGAATGTAGTATCGCCCGAATCCTAGAAAAATTATAATCTGAAACATGTTTTGTGGAAAATTCTAGGACATCAATGTCTCCACATTACATGGTTCCATGTATATAAAGTTCTCAGACACAACATTCCCTTATATTTTCATAGCTTGAATCCAAAACATAAAATTTGACATCTGTGTAAAAATTTGATATTCATAAAGTGTACATAAGACTACCTCAAGATGTATCTAATAATGCTTAGGTGTAAGAGAGTAGATTACGATTTATTCAATGAACCCCATGATGATTGAATCTAAATATGGTGGGGTGATCATTTTAAGGAGATCCATAAACACATTAGGTTAATTCAATAGTACATGTAGAATCCTTAAGTACTTGTACATCCTATACATGAGGTAGAACACCATCTTATTTATATAATACTCTCCATCCTACAGTTGGTGATATCATGATAAACGTTCAATCATGGAGAACAATATATCTCAAAAAAATGAGGAAAAAGGTCATTGATCTTGGAGAAAGATATTTTTTCGGCACAGTCACCGAATTCCCCCTCTGTTATCTATATAGAGTATAATACTACCATCATCCTTCTTAGTAAACTAAATAAGTGAACCCCAGGGAGATGTTATGATCTCGAGAGATCACATACCCGTTAAGTTATCAATTTGAACCTGAAGTACCTTTAACTAGGATTATTCCATATGATAATGAGGTATCAATATTGGGCGAGCACCTAACATGGGATTTTCCAGAAAGTCAATTCATCTATAAAGGGTAAGGCCCATGAAGTTACCTAAGAATATTTTCTCATTGAGATACATGACTAAAAGAAAATTATGAGGTTCATAACACAAATCTTTTTAAAATATGCAACCATATAATAAAAACCATGATCTTCTTGATATGACTCATGTCTGTATGAACTCGAATAGCTCTAAGTTCGTATTCCAATTTCATGATGTCCTTCTCCCCCTTTGGTGAAGTAAATGAAATATATCTCAAATTGAAATATTTTGTGAGGTCAAAATCTATGAATTCATTTTATAACTAGAATCACATAAAATATAATTATCTATATAATATTTCTATTCCAGAGATTTCTACAACCGATAATGAAAATATGAAGATTTGGTTATCGATGAAGATGATCCACTATCATTCCTAACAATTTATGAGGGAATCCAACTATGGGGAATATTATTATTAATGTTTAGATGAACATAAGTATTATTCCAATAGTATATGGCCATCTTCACCATTTTTTTAGTATGATTCATAGAATAAACATTTCATGCCTCATATTTGTGACACTGACCCTGAGAATAATTATTATTATGGGTTTATGTTGCCTGAGACTACTGTTGGGGACCCCATTTGTATCCTAGGGTCATTGATCAAATCTATAATACACCCCCATTAAACATTTTCTATGAATCCCAAGAGAAACCCCATTTTAGATTCCTAATCATTAAAGAACTATGGTTATGTAGTCTAATGTTTTTTATGTGACTTGAAATAACATCATACCATCCCATAGTTGATGTATCATAGAACAACCATTATATGGAGATGATGAATCCATGCTATGATCAACCAATATACCACTAGCTTGATTCGCATTCCAGTTATTCCACTCTTTGCTACCCGATGTGATACTCATCAAATCATTAGGAGGTCAACATATATGAGTATTTAAGGAGAAAAGAATTCCATATTCTCGATCCTCCTACAGAACAATTTCTATTGTTAGGGGCATGCGTAGACCCTCTACTTATAACACTTGGTAAATTTTTTGAACCTATCATATTATGTGACAAAGAAAAATAATCATAACCTTTATTGACAACAATGCTTCATTTCAAATAAATAGAGGGTCAAATCTTATAATCTCTATGAAATGAGAGGATAATGATGATACCATCATCGACACCTACTATAGATATGTAAACTAATTTTATTTTCCAATATTCATAATACAAGGAATAATGACCAAAATAATATGTTCCTAAATATATCTAAAGTGAGACCCTTTCATATTTCATCATGTCCCATCATGACCATAAAATGGGCTAGTTTTTTTGGCAACATGAATGAAACATACTTCAATGTTAGATCATATGGTTTACCAATGAGTTTAAGGATACCCATAATGAATTTTATTTAGTCATCATCATCTTATTATCAATCATTTCTCTGAATTAATGGTTGATTTTGGTGTTATAAGTCATTGGCATAATCGACAATCAACCTTAGTGGCCCTCCCCTCTAAGAAGGAATAAGTGGGAGGACTCTTAAATGGAGAAGGAGTTCTATTTTTTATCTACTAGTGTATAGGTGAGAGAGGTGCCTATAGAACCATAATGTACAACATGTGTCGGGATAGGAGAATCTTCCCTAGTGGGTGTACAATAGCTCATGGAAGCCCGCAGCTCCATCAGTCTTCTATTAGGTAGTATATTCTGTAACCTGAAGGGAGATATTTAGAAAATATAATATAGTTCCTTATAATTATAAGATATATAACAAATATTTCCCAATAATGCTACCTATAACCTTTGTTATAACCCTCATTTCACTTACAAAATCACTTTTCCTACTCTTTAACCACAATCATATATATAAAAAACATAATATCATGATCAGTTCAACTAATTAATTCCCAAAATGATATTTCATAATAGAGTGGAATATGACACAAAACATTATGCATATATCATTGGTACATAACAAAAGTTAATCCATTAAATAAAATAAATATATTCAACACAATATTAGGTATATAGATATGTAATGTGATCTTATGTTCCTAGCTACGATTCATAAACACACCTAAAATATCATAATAACAAAAAAAACCCATAAATGGTAACTCAAATATCCATTACACATGAGTTTTATAGGATCATGGGAATTCCCTAAATGTGTGACAAATATCCTACGCTTTTCTATTGTGTCCCTATATAGTCTAAAAATGAAAAGAAGATTCAATTCTCTAATACCATTTTGTGACCCCTCGATCTTTACCAACAGGACCAAGCCAGTGTATCACCTTAAAATTATAATTTAAGAATGTTGTATTTGATATCATATGTGAAAGAAAAAACTAATCTTTAATAGAACATGATTCAAATTTTATTAAATTTAATCTCCTTGATAGCTTATGGAACACGCAACCCAGAGTCTAAATGAATAGTAATTTAGTATACCATTATGAACAAGACATTAAATTGTGGGGTATGAATAGTAATAACTAAATTATATAAATTATATTGTTTACATATGTATAAAAATTCAGTGGTTATATATTTATTATATTAAATATCAAAATCACTTAAAAGTGAAATACATTTTTTCTAAACGAAATTATTTATTCTAAAAGACGGTTTAGTCACACATTGTACACATAATTTAAAATTAATTTTTAACACATATAAAATAATTATTTTAAAAAACATAATTTAGATAATTAATAATCATAAATTAGTATCTTTGGTCTATATTTTTTTGGATTTTTCTGAAATGTTTTTTTGATGAATAGTAAGAATATAGAATTTTTATTAATAATTGCTTTTTCTATTAAATTATTTTTAAAGAACAATTTTAATTTAATTTAATTTTAATGTAAAATTAGTTCAAATATAGTAATTTTAACTAATATATGTAAATATAATCATTTCAATATTGGATATAAATATAAAAAAATGGATATTTTTCGTACATTTTCTCTTTGAAATCCCACTTTCTTATTGTGTCTAGGGAATTACCTTTAAATTATATTTTTGTATGTATATTAATTAAATTTTTAAAAATGGATTCCATATTTTGAATAAGAATAATTTATATTATATAATTATGTTTTTGTAATTATTTTCTATAATGTATAGTAAAAACATTAAAATATATTTAGAACGGTTAAGGAAAAAATGGGGTTTTTACGGGGTTAAACCCAAAGTATATGTTTAAAAATGACATTAAAATTTCCAAAAAAATATTTTTTATTTACATATATTGTTTTTATAATTTATTAATATTGATTATACTCAATTTTTGTCCCTTTTGGCATGTGAAAATATTGGTAAAACCTTTTATTTTAAAACATTTCAATTGTACCACACACCTCACCGATAAAAGTCATCGATATACTTTATTATTCACACCATCGACCAATTTTTGTTTAGAAAATACCGATAAAAAAATAAATTCAAAACTTTTGTACCATAATCCTAGTAGAAATATTTGGTGATAAACCTATTCTAGTAACACTTTATATTAAATTCTAAAGAGGTGATCCGAGAAGAGGAAAAATTTATAACTATGCATATTTGTTTTATTTTCCCTCCTCCTCATTAACATATTATTAAACCATGAAATGTTAATAAAATTAGTATATTCCATATATTGAGATTTTATTACATTATGTTAATGACCTATAACCATCTCCATTTCATAAAATGGGTTATGAAATCATCATTTTTCTATACGATGGACTACTGCCTCAAGAATATTTAATATCCATTTTTCGAATAACACTTATTACGATTGGATATGATGATTTATATAAAGTGTTTATATATTATATTTATAAAATTAATATACCAATGTATTCATTAAAAATTATACACCATTTTTACTATCTATTCTATAGAGGATACGATAAGGCCGCTCATGTGTACAATATATTACCAAATCATGAAGCGATGTGATTCATTATTCAATAACACATTACATAGAATGTTTATAAGATTAATTTTAATTATTTTATGTGATATATATTAAAAATTTATTATATTCATGTAATATTTTTTATCATTATAATATAAAAAACATTTTATTTGAAACCCTTTTAATTATTGAAAGTAAATAATGTCATTCATATACGTGTGGAATGTCGCCTTGATGATGTGATGTAACTCTCTTTTCATCACTACGCCACATGGATGAAATTTATAAGTATTTTTAAATAAATAATATATTATTTATTATATTATATTCAATCTAAAACAAAATATATTACTTACCATCTTTTTCATAATGATCATAGAATAATTGAAACACTAATCATGCATACATACGACCTATCGTCTATAAGATTGGAACGTTGTTCATTTTTTATAACAATTATTCATGATTTGTTTTGAAGGTATATTATATATATATATAAATGATAATTATTACATGATAATTATTATATATATGTTTAAATAAATACCTATTTTAAAATTGTTAACTGATGATAGTATTTATTTCCCATATAAGTAAAATATATTTAAAAAATATTATGTAAATATATTTTACGAAGTACCAATATATAACATGGTAATAATTGAAATAAAATGAATTACAATATTAAATTTTTTTATTAATCATGTAAATAATAAACAAAATTTTATTATTCAAGAGGATAAAGAACATATCAGATGAGTTGGACACAAGGTAAGTGTTTCTAGTCATGAACCGAGCTGGGTCATCATCCGACCCGACGCCTGACCCGGTCCATGACATGGCCCGAAGGGAGTTCCTAATCCCCACAGGCTGGTAACTAGTTCCGGGTATCGAAACAAGAAGTTAGGAATGATTGGGCACATAAAAAAGATAAATAAAAATAAACTGAACAAGCAGATAAATAAAGGAAAACATACTGATCAACAGTGTTGTGGAAAAAGAAACAAACAATGAAATACGACTTACCTCAGGTGACCTCGTGGGTCACCATGGTTCATAATATACACTCGCTTCCAAAAGAGATCCATGACTTAAACCTGCAACTGTAAAACATAGTAGGAATGAGCACCATGATGCATAGTGGGAAAGACAAAAAATAACCACATCCTATGCCACTACCTTTAGTAAGAAATCTAATCATTCATGTTTGAAAATAAGGTACAATAAAATAATTTTTTACCTTATATTCAAATTAAATTAATGAGTTTTCATTTTCACGTAAAGCATTTCACTCCCACTTCATTTTAAAAATAGGTTCCAAGCATGCATTAACCTTAAAAAATGAAAAGAAACAAGTTTAGATTAAAATATGGTTTTCAAAAACAAGACATCATGTATGATACAACTGAAAAGAAAGTTACATCACAAGAAGCATGTCACAAATTAGCACCATGGTTAATCCCTATAGGTATCTAGAAAATGTGGAAACTTATAGACCTCATACCTCGGTTAAATTTGTCTTAGAAACCACGACCCTTAGAAAAACGTGTCTTAGGAGACCATGACCCTCAGAAAACGTTGATTAGAAGACCACAAACCTCAGAAATACATATGTTTAGTTAGTGTTTTTGAGTTAGTCATGCATGAAAAACTGGGACAAACCCCTACCATGTTATCTAGCATATAAGTCTTGGTCACCCACCTAGATAACCAGGCTTCCCATTGTACTCTATTTCATGTGGTGGTGAGTTTTCTTTATCAAGAAAACATGTATGTACATTAAACATTTCTTTTTCTAAAGACCATTCAACCTCTCACCACCATTATCCCTCCTTATGTGAATTCCCCCTCTTTCACATCACACAATGCATAAGCATTAAATTCAGCACATAATAATGCATTCAACATAAAAATCATTTTTTTTCTAAAACCAAAGGGGGAGTGCCTCAAGAGAGGATTTTATTTTTCATAAATCATTTATAAGATGCCAAACGGTCTCAACTACATAAAGGGAAAAAAAATTTACAATTATCTGGACAAATGTCCAAACACCTTTGGAAATACACATTACCATTTCAAACCCACATAAAAAACAATTTTCAAGAAATGGTTACATATGAACGATAACATTATAAATACATTTCAATTTTAAAAAAAATGCATAATCATTTCAAGAAACTGCAAACAAATTTCATAGAATGTGTATATAGCATAAATGTAAAATATAGCAGGTAATTATGAAATTCAAATTAAAGGCATAGTCATAGGGGACCTACCTCAAACATGCCTTTTTTTGTCGATGACCACTCAAACTGACCTTGCGCACTTCCATGCACATGAATTTATACATATATATATAAATACCCCTAGATTCATTGCTCATATTCCCCACGCCATAAGAGAATATGTACAAAGAGGGCATTTGTATATATATATTCCTTACCTTATGCATGAACATGAAGGCGTTCTTGACCCCCATAACTCAAAAACCATCAAACCAAGGCCCAATGCACTGCACATATAATTTAATAAAGTAATAAACACTTAAACAGTTCATAGAACGTTTCAAAATAACACATCACTGATTTACATCAATGACACACCACATACATAACTCATAAAATCCATTGAAAATATTAAAATAAAAATAGATAATCAATTTAACCATTTCAAATGGCCTTTTCAAATAATCACTTAAACCAGAACGAATTCCAAAACATGCATTTCATTGTTTAAACTATTTACAATTTACATTTAGAAATACACAACAACCCAAACATGCCAATTTGTACATTTTAATTTAAAAACATACACCCAAACCCATTTTCCTCAAAAGTACCATTGGAAATGTGATTCGAACCACAAGAAAAAATTAAATAAACCATCTGTATAATTCATAAAACACCTAAAATGGGAACAATAAGCTTTTACACAGAAAGTATACCAAACTTCACATTATAAAAACAATTCCTAACTCATGCATATAAAATTCTTTAAAAAATTAGTTTTGCAGCACATGCACAATGAAATAAGTCATTTTCTTAATTTATAAAACATTAACAAGGTCGACAGAAAAACTATATCAACACGTGTTTGACATACTTTATATGTTTAAACAAAACACTTAATAATTTTATAAAACAACTCCAAGAGGTATCACAAGACATTGAACACAAACTCCCACTCAAAAACATCCTCTAAGGGCAAACAGACATCAATGACATGATAAAACAGAATTCGTAGCCCTTGCATGACATAATAAACAAACAACACGGTTTATAAAACACAAATAAAGGCTCAACATGGGTTATCACAAAATCAATACATCCATATCAAATAAACATGCTACTAAACACATCAAAATCATGCTAAACCTCCAGTAAAACCATTTTTCTCACCAAGATAACTAATCAATAAGTATTGTAAATTAATTAAATATGAAAATTAATTCATCAAAAAATACTTATATTCGGAAACACTTACCTTCGGTGTCAAAACATCGAATTTCTACACAATACTTTGATCGTGCACCAATAGCACAACATGGAACCACAATTTGACTCTAATTCAAGAATTTGAACCAAAATTAACAAAATAAATCCAAAATAGAGACCCTAAAAACATAAAACCCTAATCCAGAACACTACTATAAGAAGAAAACAACTCGTCGGAGTGGATCACACCTGCAGAAGGAATTGTAGGAGGTTGTTTGAGTGCGACAAGAAGGGTTCTGTGGTAGGGGTCAAGTGCGCATGGGGAGTCTGGTCAGAGATTCTGGGTGCTGGTGGAGGTCGTGCGAGGGGGAAGGTGTCTTGGGAGTAGGAGTGGGAGGCCACCGATCACTGGGTGCATTGCGCGTGAGCAAGGGGAGATCAATGGTCATGGGGTGTTTCATGTGTGAGGAAGAAGGGGAGGCCGCTGATCAGACGCCAACCAGAGGGAGGTAGCGTGGATGAAGGGAGGGAGGTGCGCCAGAGGGCCCTCGCCGGTGGGGGTGGTGCGAGCGGGAGAGGAAGGTGGGGGGTGGGGGGGGGGGTCGGCCGCGTAAGGGTAAAGGATGAGGGGGGGGGGAGAGAGTTACAGTTTTATAGAAAGAGGAAAAAATAATAATAACAATAAAAGATTGAAATAAATAAAATATAAAATAAGGAAATAAATAAAATATTAAAAAATAATAATGATCAGAATAATTTTTTTAATAAACTCCAATAAAAATAATAATATTGATCATAACAACTTAATAATAATTATAACAAACATGATAATAATAATATTATCTACCATAATAATAATAACAATAATAATAGGATAAAAATAATTGTAAATAGATTGATATTAACAATATTGATATTATTAATAATAATCATAATAAAAATTATAATAACTTAATATGATATTAATAAACCCAATATACAAAAAATAGAATTTTAATAATTATAACTTAGTAATAACAACACTATATTAATAAACATGGTGAGCATAATAATAATATTAATAATTTACATTATTATAATTATTAAAATACATTATTAAAACTCATTTTATTTATATTCCTTGAACATGATGTAGGCTACACGGTGACCCGGGCAAGGTCGCACGGTGACCTGGGCAAAGTATTGAAGCTTTGAATAGACCATTCCATGCACTGGACGATGTCATGGGCGAAGAATTCATTCATAAAAAAATGAAAACATTTCAAACAGGCTTGGCTCACATTTCGATAGAAAGATTCAAAATCTGATAAAATTATAAAATAATATTATCTTAAAAGTTCGGGTGTGACAATTCTCCCCACAATAAAAATATTCGGCCCCCAAAAAGTCACCCAACCAAACAAGTAATCAAACTCGAGTTTGAAACTGAACAAGTCCCCCAAAACCCGAACTTGGTGTGAATTTTCACTCCATCAGTCACACCGGACCAACTCTGAGGGAAACTGAAAAGAGAATAACCATCATGAAATGAGGAAGATTTTCCCCACCACAAGAACCAAACAAGCACAACCAACTTTGAGACTCTCAGTATGGGCTAACTCTAAAATAGCTAACTTGATCCAAGAGAGAACTACCACATAGACCAATCCTCGAAGAAGGCATGCAAAGATTCATCATGGGTCTCCCCACCATTTAAGAACTGACCGGCTTAAGCCAATTAGCATAGACCAATACCAGAATCCCAACACAAACAGACCCATGAACACTCCGCATAAGCTAGACCCCCACCACATGGGATCATCAATGAAAGACCCCAAACTGAGTAGCGGTCCAAAAAACTATTCATTATATCCCAAGATGCATGTGTCTCTAAAACGAGCACATACTAAAACAAGAATGGGTCCTCAATGGAGCTAGCCACTAGGGAGAGATAATCATTTTGAGACTCACATCCATAAAGAGGAATCTCCAAAGATCATATATGAGGAGGAAAAACTACAAGAATTATAAGAAAATAAGATCACCATGCCTTTTTATAACCATAGAGCCGTATTCAATGAAAAATGATGAAAACCAGAAAAAGAGACCATTACACCTCTTACAGAAAAACAGAACCTTCAAAGACGGGAGCGCTACAACAGATAAATTCATACAGTCCCCATTTCAGAATTGGAGATAGAAATTAGACCATGGTTCCCCACACCCAACTATTCCTGACTGTGTGAAGAGATTCACTTTGAGGCATGTGGCTAGTGCTTTGATGTCTTGATGCATCTGCTGCCCCACAGTCAAGAGCTGACATCCTTTGGTCAAGAATCCTGCTGACGATGTCGCTAGCGGATCCTCTCCAATTGTCCCAAATGGCCACAATGATGGAAAGACTTCGAAGAATGATGACAAGGTGACTTAATGTAACCAAACTGAGCAAACTAGAAGCAAACAAGGGGGTGGACTAGCTAACAGATGATGGGATTGACAAGAATACTTGTCTGAGAATGGTTCCTCTGATTCGCTCTCATCACCGGATGGGGAAACATCATGACCACAAAAAAGAAATGGTCATGGAACCCTAGATGAAGACCACACAGAAGAGAAACATTAAATGATTCCCCGAAGCTACCCCTTGAGAAAATATAATCAACACCTTGGAATTCCCCTCGCAGGACTACCCTACTAGGTGGCCTTACTCGACACCCACTATTTTTTCCACTTTCCTCACCTTCATATCCTTAGGTTTAAACCATCAGACAACAGTGGTCTAAAACATCTTCCAAGACATACCATCATGCCAGAACACTAGGATTATCTCCTCCACCCATCCCAAGTTTCACCTTCAAATAGACACAAACCAACACAGACTCTCATAGCTTTGGGGGTATCCACTAACCTAAAAACACCAACGATTTCACCAAGCCAGTATGATACCTTTTGATATATCAAGATCACCAAAGAAGGTAGAAAATAATCATAATTAATTCAATTCCACCACTCCGCTAAGAGTCTGGGTAGAACCAAAAACCAGATGAGGCTCACTTGAAACATCTAGGACTTTTCTCGGCAGTATACTCAAAAAAATGAAGCACAAATCCAAATCAAAACTCATTATAAATCAAAATTCCACACATCAATCACAAACTAAAGTGGAAATTCGAATCACAATTCCTTCCACAATTAAATATGTCAAATCCAAGAGCCCATAAAAAAGGATTCCAGACACCAAAAGCGAACACTAATCAAATTCTCACTCACTTTTCAAAAAATTTGAAAAACCCTTATTGAAAAACATTTTTCAGCAAACAAAAAAAAATAAATATACACCATTGGTATCCCATGAAGTCTCACACGTACATATCCCTATGCTATCTCAAGCACCCATCCACTCAGATCACAAATTTATCTAATTTCTACTTGCGCATCTCAATGTATGTGATCACTCATAGGAATACCAAGGGTTAATTCAAGACACTTATCATTTCCAAAACAGGCCATTCATCACAATGCACAAATTTCCAACCAGTTTTTTTAAAGTCATATATCATTAAAGAAACACATTTCCAAATTCCAACACATTTTCCATTTCAAAAACCATTTTCCACTCTAACAACCACATTCCGTTTTGAAAACAGCTTCACAAAAATCAATTTTAATTTTTGAGATCTACTCACACCAACCAAAATGAATGTCAAACATAACTCACATCAAAATTTCCAAAAATAAGGGACTACTACCTATGGAAACCCAGTAACATGGCTTAGCATACCATGCTCCAAGCTGGCATCCACCACAGGAAGTATCTTGAACTTTTCACTTAGGTTGTACATGGGTCGCTACTCCATGCAGGATCATCGCGTAACACTGGATCACTTCCCTTGTCGTCCCTCATCCACACAGAACAAGAAAAAGAAAAAATCAACAATCATACAACCCCTAGAAACTCGAGTCTCGATACAGAAAAGGGTTCATGACATCCTTCCAGAACCTACCTCTCGAGTCCTGACATACCCAACCACCAAGCTACTTGACACTGAAAATAACAAGGGCCTCAACTGATAATATGTTATTCAGGAACCAAGCCAGGTCGTCATCTGACCCGGTGCCCAACCCAGTCCGCGACATAGCCTGAAGGGCATTCCCATCCTCCATGGGCTCGAAACTAGGGCTTGGCATCGAAACAAATAGTTATGAATGATTTGGACTAGCACAATGATAAATAAACATAAAATGAACAAGCCGATAAATAAAAAAAATATACCAAACAACATGGTAGTAGAAAAGAAAATAAACAAAGCAATATGACATACCTAAGTTGACCTCGTGGGTCACCACGGTATGTAATCTACAGTCACTTACAAAAGCGATCCAAGACTGAAACCTGCAACTATAAAGAAAAGTATGCATGAGCACTGAGATACTAAGTAGGAATGCTAAAATATAACCACGTCCTATGCCCTTTCCATTGGTAAGAAATATAATCATGCTAGTTTAAAAATAAGCTATAATAAAATAATGTTTTTAATTCTTTTAAAATTCAAGTAATGAGTTTTCATTTTCAAGTAAAGCATTTCACTCCAACTACATTTTCAAAATAGGTTCCAAGCATGAATTAACGTTTCAAAATGAAAAGCAACCAGTTTGGATTAAAATATGGTTTTCACAAACAAGACATTAATAATGAAACAACTGAAAAGAAATGTTACATCACAAGAAGCATGTCACAACTAAGAAGTATGGGTAATCCCTATAGGTAGCTAGTACATGTGGGAAACTAGAGACCTTGTACCTCAATGAAAAATTACTTAAAAACCACGGCCCTTAGAAAAACGTGGCTTAGAAGACCCCAAACCTCAGAAAACGTTGGTCAGAAGACCACGACCCTCCGAAATTCATATGTTCTGTTATTGTTGTTGCATCAATCCTGCTAGACAAACCAAGACAAACCCCTTCCATGTCATCTAGCCTATTAGTCCTTTTCACCCACCTAGATACTGAGGTTTCCCATTGTGTTCTATTTCAAGGGGTGGTGACTTTTCGTAATCAAGAAAACATATATGTAAATAACACTTTTCTATTTCTAAAACCCATTCAACATCTTACCACCTTTCTCCCTCCTTAAGCGCATTCCCCCTCTTCCATGTCACAAAATGCATAAGCATTAAATTCGGCAGATAATAATGCATTCAACGTAAAAATCACTTTTTTAAAAACCGAAGGGAGCATGCCTCAAGAGAGGTTTTATTTTTCATAAAGCATTATTAAGATTCCAAACAAGCTCAATTACATAAAGGTAACCCTATTTTACAATTAACTGGCCAAAAGGCCAAACACCTTTGGAAATACACAATACCATTTCGAAACCACTTAAAAATCAATTTTCAAGAAAATGTTACCTATGATCGATATCATTAGAAATACCTTTCAATTTTCAAAAAAAATTCATAATCATTTCAAGCAACCACAACTAAATATCATAGCATGTGTATATAGAATGAATTTAAAACATACTTTTATATTATAAAGATATTATGAAATTCAAATTAAAGGCATAGGCATAGGGGACCTACCTCAAACATGTTGTTATTTTTCAACGACCACTCGAACTGATCCTGCACACTCCATTAACAAGTATTTATATATATATATATATATATATATATATATATATATATATATATCCCTAGTTGAATTTCACATATTTCCTACTCCATGAGGTTATATGTACAATGAGGGCATTTATATATATATATATATATGCCTTACCTTATACATGTACATGTAGGAGTTTTTGACTCCCGCAACTCAAAACCATTAAAGCAAGGCACAACACACTACACATATAATTTAATAAAGAAATTAAACACTTAAAAAACCCACAAAATGTTTCAAAATAACATATCAAGAATTTAAACCAATGACACGCCACTTAAATTACCATAAATCCCAATAAAATTATTAAAATAAAAATTAATATTAAATTTAACAATTTCAAATGGTCTTTTAAAATCATCACATAAACCAGAACAAATTCCAAAACATTCATTTCATTGTTTAAACAAATTACGATTTACATTTAGAAATTTATAACAACCCAAACATACCAAATTAGGAGTTTCCCATTAAAAACATACACCCAAACCCATTTTCACCATAAGTACCATTGGAAACGCGATTCACACCACTGAAAAAAATTAAATAAACATTTTTTTCAATTCATAAAACACCTAAAAGGGTCACAATAAGCTTTTACACGAAATGTACACCCAAATTCACATTAAGCAATCAATTCCTAACTCACGCATATCAAATTCTTTAAAAATTTGTTTTTCATCACTTGAACAATTAAATAAGTCAGTTGATTAATTTATAAAACATTACAATGGTTTACACCAAATGAATATCCACACGTGTTTCATATACATTATATGTTTTTACAAAACACATAATAATTTTATAAAACAACTCCAAGTGGTATCACAAGACATTGAACACAAAATCCCACTCCAGAACATCTTATAAGGGAAAACACACATCAATAACATGATAAAATAGAATTCACAGCCCTTTCATGGCATAATAAACCAAAAACAAGTTTTATAAAACACTAGAAAATGATTAACATGGGTTTCCACAAAATCAAAAAATACATATCAAATAAACACACTACTAAACACATAAAAATCATGTTAAACCTCAAGTAAAATCATATTCTCACAAATCAAACTAATCAATGAGTATACTAAATTAATTAAATGAGAAAATTAATTCATCAAAAAATACATATATGTAGAAACACTTACCTTCTGGGTTGAAACATTGAATTCTGATGTAAAACATTGATCGCGCACCAATCATTCCTCAATCAACCAAAATTTTACCCTAATACTAGCATTTGAAACAAAATAAAAAAAGTCAAACCAAAATAGAGACCCTAAAAACATAAAACCTTAATCTGTAACTCTACTATAGGAAGAAAACAACCCGTCAGAGTGGAACACACATGCTGAAGGAATTGTAGGAGGTTGGTCGAGTGTGATAATCATAGTTTTGTGCAGGGGGTCACACACTCAAGGGGATTCCGGGCGGTGATGCTACGTGCTGGTGGGAGTCGCACGAGGGGAAGGTGTCTCACGAACAGAAGGGGGAGGCCACCTGTCACATGGTGTGGTGCGTGTGAGCAAGGGGAGGCTGTCAGTCATGGGGTACGGTGCGTGTGAGCAAGACGGGGAGGCTACCGGTCAGATTTCGGCCAGAGGGAGGTAGCGCGGAAGAAGAGATGGAGGCGCACTGGATGGCCCTCACTGGTGGGGGTGGAGAAAGCGGGAGAGGAAGGTGGGGAGGGGGGGTAGCCATGTAAGGGGAAATGGTGAGGGGGTTAGAGAGCTATGGTTTCATAGAAAGAGGAATAATAATTATAATAATAATTAAATAAAAAATAAATAAAATAGAAAATAAGGAAATAAAAGAAAATAATATAAAATAAATAAAATATTAACAAATAATAATGAACATAATAAGAATTTTAATAAACTCTAATAATAATAAAAATATTGTTCAAAACAACTTAATAATAATTATAATAAACATGATAATAATAATATTATCAACCATATTAATAATAACAATAACAATAAAATAAAAATAATTGAAAATAGATTAATGATAAAAATATTGATATTATTAATAATAATCATAATTAAAATTATAATAACTTTATATGATATTAATAAGCCTAATATACAAAACAAATAATAGAATATTAATAATAATTACATAATAATAACAACACTATATTAATAAACGCAGTGGACATAATAAGAAAAATAATAACTATTATTATAATTATTAAAATACATTATTAAAACTCATTTTTTTTTTGAACATGAAGTAGGCCACATGGTTACCCGGGAAATGTCACACGGTGACCCAGTCAAAGTTGTGCAGCTATAAAAACACCATGCCATGCACCGGACGATGTCAAGGGCAGAGAATTAATTCATCAAAAAAATGAAAAAAATTTAAAATAGGTTTGGTTCGCAGGTCGATAGAAAGTATCAAAATCTGATAAAATAATAAATTAGTATTATCATAAAAGTTCGTGTGTGATAATTCTCCCAACCACAAAAACATTCTGCCCCCATAATGTCACAGAACCAAATGAGGAATCAAAATTGAGTTTGAAATTGAACGAGGCCCACAAATACATGAACTCGGTATGACTTTTCACTCCATTTGTCACACCCAACCAACTCTGATGGAAACTGAAAAGAGAAGAACCTTTAGGAAATGAGGAGGGTTCTCCCCACCACAAGAACCCAACTAGAACAACCAACAATGAGACTCTCAGAATGGTCTAACTCTAGAACTGCTAACTTGATCCAAGAGGGAACATCCACACAGACAAAACCGTGAAGAAGGAACGGCAAGATTCATAGTGGGTCTCCCCACCAATTAAAAACTGACCCTCTTATGCCAATTAGCATAGAACAATATGTGAAACCCAGCACAAACCGACCAATGAACTCTCTAGATAAACTAGACCCCCACCACATGGGATGATCAATGAAAGAATCCAAGCCGAGTAGTGGGCCAAACCCCTATTCATTATCACCCAAGACGCACGTGTCTCCAAAATGAGCACATCCTAAAAGAAGAACATGTCATAAATGGATCTAGCCACATGAGAGAGATAATCATTTTGAGACTCACAACCATAAAGAGACAAATCCAAACCATATATTTGAGGAGGCACAACTACTATAATTATAAGAAAATAAGATCACCATTCCTTTTTAGCAACATAGTGGGGTATTCAATGAACAATGACAACATTGAGAAAAAGAGTCCTTTATGCCTCTTATAGAAAAATAGAACCATCGAAGATGGGAGAGCTACAACAAGGAAATTCAGACCATCCCCATTTTAGAATTGGAGACAGAAATTAAACCATGGTGCCCCACACCAAATGATTCCTGACTGTGTGAAGAGCTTCACTCTGAAACCTGTGGCTAGAGATCTAATGTCTTGAAGCATCTGCTACCCCACAATCATGAGATGACATCCATCAGCCGAGACTCCTGCTGATGATGTCACTAGTGGAACCTCTTTAATTTTCACAAATGGTCATACTGATGGCAATCCTTTAGAGGATGATGACAAGGCGACTTAATGTACCAAAACTGAGCACACAAGAAGCAAACAAGGGGGTGGCCCAGCTAATAGAAGACAGAATTTACAAGAAGACCTATCTAAGACTGGTTTATTCAATTCACTCTCGTCACCGGATGGGGAACATTCCCAAACACAAAAAAGAAATGGTCCTGGAACCCTGGATGAAGACCCCACACAAGAGAAACTTAAACTGATTCCATGACGCTACCCCTGGGAAAAATGGAATCAACCCCTTGGAATTCCCCACATAGGCCTTCATTAATCATTGGCCTTACTCGACACCCACTAGTTCTACCACATTCATCGCCTTCACTTCCTTGGGTATAAACCATCGAAAGAGAGTGGTCTTAAACACCGTCTAAGACATACCATCATAAAACTACACTGGGATTACCTACTCCACCAATCCAAAGTTTCTCCTTCAAACGAACCCGAACCAACACAGACTCTCATTGATTTGGGAGTTTCCAATAACTTGAAAACACTAACAATTTCATGAAGCCAATACTCTACCTTTTGATAGATCACGATCACTATGGAAGTTGGAGAATAACTAGAATGAATTCAAGTCCACCACTCCGCTAAGAGTCTTGGTAGATTCAACAACCAGAAGAGGCTCACTAGAAACATATGGAACTTTTCTGGGCAGCATACTCAAAAACAAGAGGCCCAATTCTGAATCAAAACTCATCATAAATCAAAATTACACACCTCAATCACAAAATAAAGCACAAACTCAAATCACAATTCTAACAAAAAATCAATATGTCAAAGCCAATATCCCTTGAGGAAGGATTCCAAACACAAAAAGAGAACACCAAAATATTTCTCACTCACTTTTCTAAACATTTGAAAACCCCTTTTTGAAAACTATTTTTCAGCAAAAAAAAACAAATTAAATATCCACCATTGGTATCCCATGACGTCTCATACATACATATCCATGCGATAGCTCAAGCACCCATCCACTCACATCACCAATTTCCCCACATTCCACATGTGCACCTAAAAGTATGCGATCTTCATAGGAATACCAAGGGTTAATTAAAGACACTTATCATTTAAAAAATATACCATTTAGCAAAAAGCCCAAATTCCCAACCAATTTTGTGGAAGTCACATATCATTAAAGAAACACATTTCCAAATTCAAAAACCTTTTCCATTACAGATACCATTTTCTACTCCAAAAAGAACATTCCCTTTTGAAAAAACATTCACAAAAATGCATTTTCATTTTTGAGATCTTCTCACACCAACCAAAACAAAGTTCAAACATAAATCACATCAAAATTTCCAAAAATAAGGGACTTGTGGCTATGCCAACCCGATAACATGGCTTAGAAGACCATGCTCCGAGCAGGCATCCACCGAAGGAAGTATCTTGAACCATGCACTCATGTTGTACATGGGTCGCTACTCTGTGCAAGCTCGTCGTGTAACACTAGATCACTTCCCTTGTCATCCCTCATCAATACAAACCATGCAAAAAAAATTCAACTCCCATACTACCCCAAACAACTACAGTCTCGTGACGAGCAACAGTTCATGACATCCTTCCCACACCTACCTCTCAAATCCGGACACACCTAATCACAAAGATACATGACACCCCAAATAACAAGGTCCTCCTCTGATACCATTTTTTCACAATCCAAGTCGGGTTGTCATCTGACCCGGTGCCCAACCCGGTCTGCGACATGGCTCGAAGGGCGTTCCCGATCCCCACGGGCTGGAAACTAGTGGTGGGCATCGAAACAAGAACTTGGGAACAATTTAGATCATAAAAAAGATATATAAACATAAAAATAACAAGTAGATAAATAAAGCAAAATATATTGAACAACATGGCAGTGGAAAAAGGAATAAACAAAGAATCTTGACATACCTCAAGTGACCCCATGGTTCACCCTAGTATTTAAACTTCACTCACTCCCAAATGTGATCCAAGATTGAAACGCTCAACTGTAAAGAATATTAGGCAGGAGCACCAAGATGCTCAGTAGGAATTCTAAAATATAACCTTGTCATTTGCCCCTACCTTAAGAAAGAAATCACATCATGCGAGTTTGAAAATAACATATAATAAAATAATTTTTTTCATTCTTTTCAAATTCAAGTAAAGAGTTTTCATTTTCAATTAATGAATTTCAGTCCCACTACATTTTCAATATATGTTCTAACCATGCATTAATGTTTAAAAATCAAAAGAATCTAGTTTGGATTAAAATATTGTTTTTACAAACAAGATATCAAGTGTGAAACAACTGAAAAGAAAGTTACATCACAAGAAGCATGTCACAAATAAGTTCCATGGCTAATCCCTATAGGTAGGTAGAACAAGTGGGAACCTTGATACTTCGTACCTCGGTGAAATGTGGCTTTAAAACCCCTGACCCTTAGAAAAATGTGGCTTAGAAGACCACGACCCTTAGAAAACATGGCTTAAAAGACCACGACCCTTAGAAATTCATATGTTTAGTTAGTGTTGTTGCTTCAGTCATTCTAGAAAAACTGGGATGAACCCTTTCTCTGTCATCTAGCGTACTAGTCCTGGTCACTCACTTATATACCTAGGTTTCTCACTGTGCTCTAATTCAAGTGGTGGTGAGTTTTTTTATCAAGAAAACATGTATGTACATAACACTTTTCTCCTTCTAAAACCCATTCAAACTTTCACAACCATTCTCCCACTTTAAGAAAATTTCTCCTCTTCTATGTCACATAATGCATAAGCAGTAAATTTTTCACAAAATAATGATTTCAACATAAATATCAATTTTTTTTAAAACCAAAGGGGGTGTGCCTCAAGAGAGGATTCTCTTTTTCATAAAGCATTCTTAAGATACCAAATGGGGTCAATTACACAATGGGAACACTTTTTTACAATTAACTGGGCAAAAAGGCCAAACACTTTTGTAAATACACATTACAATTTCGAAACCACATAAAAATCAATTTTCATGAAAAGGTTACTTAGGACTGATAGCATTATAAATACATTTCAATTTTCAAAACAAATGCATAATCATTTTAAGAAACCGCAACCAAATATCATAGAATGTGTATATAGCATAAATGTAAAACATAATTTTAAAATAAGAAAGTATTTATGAAACTTAAATTAATGGAATATGCATAGAGGACCTACCTCAAAAATGTAGTTATTTGGCGATGACCAATCGAACTGACACTGTGCACTTCCATGAACATGAATTTATATATATATATATATACCCCTAGCTGTATTGAACATATTCCCATGAGGGAATATGTACAAAGAGGGCATTTATATATATATATATGATTTACCTTATGCATACACATTTAGTCATTCTTGACCCCCAAAACTCAAAACCATCTAAGTAAGGCCCAACACAATACACATATAATATAATAAAGCAATTAAACACTTAAATGATCCATAGAACGTTTCAAAATAACACATAAAGGATTTACAGCAATGACACACCACTTACATAACTCATTAAGGCTTTGAAAATATTAAATGAAAAACACATAATCAATTAATCTATTTCAAATGGCCTTTTCATATCATTACATAAACCAAAACCAATTCCAAAACATGTATTTCATTGTTAAGCCATTTACAATTTACATTTAAAAATGCACAACAACCGGAACATGCAAAATTATGCATTTCCTTTTAAAAACCTACAACCAAACCCATGTTCACTATAAGTACCCTTGGAAATTTGATTTCAACCACCTGAAAGAAAATTAAATAAACCATTTGTACAATTAATAAAACAACTAAAAGGGGAAAGAAAATATTTTACATGGATAGTAAACCCAAATTCACACTATGAAATCAATTCCAAACTCACGGATATCAAATTCTTTCAAAAAGTAGTTTTTCATAACTTGAACAATAAAATAAATCATTTGATTAATTAATAAAACATTACCAAGGATCACACCAAATCATTATCCATATTTGTATCACATACTTTAGATGTTTTAACAAAACACTTAATAATTTTATAAAACTACTCCAAGCGGTTCCACAAGACTTTGAACACAAACACCCACTCAAAAACATCTTCTAAGGGAAAGGACACATCAATAATTTGATAAAACACAATTCGCAGCCCTTGTACGACATAATAAACCCACAAAAAGGTTCATAAAACACAACAAAAGGCTCAATATGGTTTTTCAGAACATCGAAACATCCATATCAAATAAACACTCCACCAAACACATCGAAATCACACTATACATCAAGTAAAACCATATTTTCACCAAGAAAACTAAACAATGTGTATGTTAAATTAATTAAATAAGAAAATTAATTCATCAAACAATAATTATATGTGGAAGAACATACCTTTTGTGTTGAAACATCAAATTCTGATGCAAAACATTGATCGTACACCAATCACACCACAAGAAACCACAATTTGACCCTAATTCAAGAATTTGAACCAAAATCAACAAAATCAAACCAAAATAGAGACCCTATAAACATAAAAACCTAATTCAAAACTCTACTATAGGAAAGAAACAACCCTTTAGATTGGAACACACCTATTGAATGAATTGTAGAAGGTTGGTCGAGTGCGACAAGGAGGGTTCCATGTTGGGGGTCGTGCGTGCAAGGGGATTCTGGCCAGAGATGCAGTGTGCCGATGGTAGTCGCATGAGGGGGAAGGTTTCTCATGAGACGAAGGTGGAGGCCGCCGGTCATGGGGCGTCTTGCACATGAGCAAGGGGAGTCCGCCGGTCGTGGGGTGCAGTTCATGTGAGCAATAAGGGCAGGCCGCCGGTCAGATGCCATCCAGAGGGAGGTAGCACAGATGAATGGAGGGAGGTGCGCTAGAGGGCCCTCACCGGTGGGAGTGGCGCGAACGGGATAGGAAGGTGTTGGGGGGGGGGGTATGCCTCGTAAGGGGAAAGGTTGAGGGGGAGAGAGAGTTTGGGTTTGATATAAAGATGAAAACATAATAAAAGAAAGAATGAAATATAATATAAAAAAGGAAATAAAAGAAAAGACTCCAAAATAAATATAATACTAACAAATAATAATGAACATAATAAGAATTTTAATAAACTACAATAATAATAATAATATTGTTCATAACAACATAATAATAATTATAATAAACTTGGTAATAATAATATTATCAACCATAACAATAATAACAACAATAAAGAGTTAAAAATAATTGCAAATAAATTAATAATAACAATATTTATATTATTAATAATAATAATAAAAAATTCTATTAACATAAAATGATATTTATAAACCTAATATACAAAAAAAATTAATATAATGTTAATAATAATAACTTAATAATTACAAAAATATATTAATAAATGTGGTAAACATAATATAAATAAAAATAATAATTACCATCTTGTGATCATTGTGAATAAATTAATAGAATTTCAATTATATTATAAGCTTAAAATGTGTCACTTTTGGATGGATTAGATTCGATTCTAGGGTCACATCATCTCA
The DNA here is from genome assembly GCA_963277665.1 of Viscum album. Lineage (NCBI taxonomy): Eukaryota > Viridiplantae > Streptophyta > Magnoliopsida > Santalales > Viscaceae > Viscum > Viscum album. The sequence goes on along the minus strand of OY728139.1, from coordinate 445,330,929 downwards.
GAGATAGAAGTATCAATAGACTAATAGATGGTTAGAGAAATATTTTTTTTGGAAAAAAACCATTAATATTTTTGACATATGATGTTTATTGGGGATTATTGGAAACTATAGACGTCTTATACAAGACCTCTCATGCTTAGAATTACTATTTAAATTCATGAATAAGAAGGGTGTGATGTTTTTATGGTATGATTATTGTGAGATAACTTTTCATGAACTTAATTGAAGGATTACATTATCACTAGTCCAAATACTTCTATAATATAATAGAAGCTACATTGGGTATTTGGACACATTGAGAATTGTGCTGGGAGAAGTGATAATATAGGGACATATGGTCATGGAATACAAGTCGTTTCAATTAAGACCATATGAGAGGAATTACCCGATGCACAATCTTGAGCTAGTTGTAGTTTTTCCCACAAGGTGTTGTTAGATACACTATTTACTAGGATATTGTTTTGTTATGTGGATGGACCACAATAACACGAGGTACGCATTTAAACCGCATGATCTGAATTTAGGGTAGTGAAATTGGGTGGAATACCTACAGTCTTTTGACTTTGAGCTTCCCTATATGTTTGGTAAAGGAAATGAAGTGGCTAATGACATGAAATTATGAATCAGATACATGGAGTGCAGTAGTTCAGTAGTGAGGGGAATATTATGGTGTTATTCTCATAAATGAACATGGAGGTTTATGATAGTCGAGGAAAGACATTTCTATCATCCTTATCTATAACCTATACACTAATGGACAAAGTGAGGATGATTTATTTATCATAGTCTGAGGGACCAGTCATATTGGATAGTGTTGCATGTGAGGACCCACCCCTAGTTGGATTGTAGGTGAGGATGAGATCTTGTGTATCCAAGGTAGAATTTTGGATATAGTTTATATACATGAAGACCATATGAGCTAATTTAATGATTCATCTTAGGAAATGAATCCTAATTTCACCAGGATATACAGTTAAATAAACCGTTAATACAAGTGGATTGGTATAAAGATATAGGTCGTTAGTTTTTTATGAGGTGTTAAATTTATCATTAGTTGAAGTCGAATCATCAATGACCCAAAAAGATTTATTAATAGTTTAATATTAAGCTGTTGAAATGGGATGATGTTGTGATGCATTTCTTGATAGGTTTACCATGGTCACTTTGAGGTAATCATGATGTGTGTTTTTTTATTAACATTCTCATAAAGGTTTATCATTAATTTTCAATCAAGGAGACCTTAAGCGTTCATGAGCTTCGAAGGTTGTATATCTATAAGATAATATTTATTCATGGGGTCATGTGCATTATCGTTTTATATAGGTATAAAGACTTTACATCTTGTTTGTGGAAGTTTTTTTGGAGGTTCCTAGGAAAATAGCTGATTCTGAGATTAGAATTGTACCATTAGACTAATGTCATGTCAGAGCATAAAATAAAGTTGCTACAGGACATTCAATGAAAATGCATCTAGGATTTTGGGGGATCTTGGTAGAGTCTTAGACCCCTGGTCGAGTTTTTATACAATAATATATATTAGGTGACGATAAAGAAAGATTGTTATGAAGATTTGTTTGGTTTTCCATGCCATGTGCTGGTTAGATATATGTAAGGAAACATTACTAGGACTAATTTTAGTGTTGGAGAATTTTGAGTGGGTCTAATTGATTCAAAAGTAGATGGATACAACATAGAATGGAATGAAATCCTTTGCTAATATCTACAGATGACCTCTAGAGTTCATGGTTTGGGATCAGGTATTCCTACATGTTTCATCAAGGTTATGACACATGTGGATCAAGAGACAGGGTAAGAATTTATCATGATATTTTGGGCCATTAAATTTTATGGAGAGAGTTAGATCTGTATCCTATTAGTTTTTTTACCTAAAAGTTACTAAGATCTACATGAAATATTTTATGTATCTTAGCTACACTTCTATCATTCAGACCTGTCTCATTCATTTCACATAGAGGAGGTTGAGTTAAATACATAAGCATCCTGCTAAGAGCTTCTAATTTATATCATAAAAAGAATAATGAAGGTTCTCTAAGGATGGTTTGTTCATCTAGTATGGGAGCTATGGCATCATATATGTTTTCATGAAGAGAATTGGGAGTGGGAGGGTGACGTACATGATTAGTCCCAATATTTATTCTCAAATTAATATTGACAACCCTTTGGAGATAAATTCAGTGTTAAATTGCTATAATGGGAGGAATACTGTAAGAACGTAGGTTTTAATATGAGGTACATATCCCTTGTTTTTAAATTTGAATGATTAAATATGTCCTTATGTGAGTACCCAACTAGATATTGAGTCTTTTATAGGTATCTGGGGCTTGTTCGAAGCCTAGAACCAGTTTATGGTGTGGTTTGATCTTTGAGAATGGCTATTGAAGACTATGTAGTGAAGGCAGCATGGTTTGAATAAACCATGCAAGGATAAATAGAGGGGTTTTATTGGCCTCACAGTTTTTGGAAATCATGTTGGAGGAGGCACCTGACCATCTGACCCAGTCTACAATTTTTGAAGAATTCTAAAGAGGTATTGCCAGAAGTTTTTTCGCATTTTTAAACTATGTGGGTGAACCTTTGGATTTCAAGAACCCTTCATGGCTGGTGCACATTTTGGTAAACCATTCCCCTAAACCTTGATGTCTTTGTATTTTCGGGTTTTAAATATATTTCTGTTTAATTCATTATCATTTTAAAACCTAAATCCCATTTCATTCAGTGGACTATAAGGAAAATATTTGGGAGTTATATTGTGAATATATCCTAGGAATTAAGATCTACTCTTCATCCAAGCACTAATTTGGACACAACTTCTTTCATCAGATCCAAATTTGGAAGATATAAATTCATTTCTAGTCCTTATTCATTCTTCTAAATATCAATTGTTCTATTTGGGATTAGTCTCAAATGCCCTAATTTCTCATTCTTCATATGTTTCCCATATTTATTATAAAATAGGATGAATGAAGACATGATACTGGATGATAACTCCACTACTAAGCTAAAATAGGTGGTAACTATCTTTCATTCAGCTTCTGGTGCTTTTAGAGCTATAGGCCTTTACGCTGCCTATAGTACCTTCTACCACATCCCCATTTTGAAAAACATACTTGAAATAGATGTAAACAAGACAATTAGGGGTGCCCCTAAGATAGTTTATTATGTGATGGTACCCATTACACTAACCAAGGCAACCCATGGGTATAACCTTAGGAAAATGCCTTGATTATTCCATTTTAAATAGTCAAGGGGTATGTTTTGTGATTTCATTTTTCTAGGATGCTAATAATAAATGGAATGAGTAGAATGGATTGATTATGACATGGTCTAACCTCATTTATAATTTTTTAATGTGTTTCACTATAATTTGTAAATTTTTTATTTGATCATATGGGTTATACTAATTTGTATTTGATTATATTATTGGATATTCACATTAAATTCCATTGATGTGAATCAATTAAAATGGGTCGGTATACCCAAGTGATGTGTTTAATTTCAATTGATATTAATTGTATGGGTATACCAATGTGACATGATTAATTAAAATAGAATGCCTAAGTGGGTCTAAAAATGGTATGTGACTATTTTTAATGAATTAAATATGATGGTAAACTAGTTGAATAGAATTGAATGTATTTGATTATATGATTGGGTGGACTCATATGGAATTGAATTGTGATATGGAATGAATGGATAAATTTTTTATAGATTCCATGGATGCATTTACATGGATCTAGAATGTATTAGAGGACACCCTGAGTACTATTTCATTTAGGTACTGAATCTATGGGACTCCATGGGCTTTACGAACCTTTAGATCTAGCATTATTGGTCTCATATAGGACATATTTGTACACATGTTCCTAGGACTCCAACCAGTTCCTTTACCATATTTCAATCAAGAATACTCATGGGAGTCGATTAGGATTACATGGTTTTTGAGACCATGGATCTAGACCTTTATGGTATAAGTTTCATTATAAGGCATGATCATGGGGATAATAACACATTTATTATTACAGTGTGACCATGGAAATGTGTATAATTTATTTATATAGAATGTTTGGGTGGACGCAATATAGAATTATATACGTCAAGGAAATATTAGTTGTTTAAATTTCACATAACACAATTTTTTAGAGGTAACAATTTTTTGCAGGGATCATTATGGTGTTGTTTGGTGTTACTTTTTGCAGTAGACATATGCCTTGGGCATTCAAATTTACAATAATTCATTCTTACACATGATTAGCATAATGCTTTGTGTTACATGAAACTATATTTTTTTCTAGGTTGTTATCTAATTGGAATTGTATTACACACCTTTTTAAGGCCTTCTTGGAGGTCCAAACAAGTTATATTGTTGTAGGTGATGGTTGGGGAAATTGACCAAACAAAGAATGTTGATTATTTCCATTGAGTAGGAGAGAATGAGACCAAAATGAGGCTTGCGATGATACTATGAAATTTGTGGTCTTTTTGTATTTGTTGACACTTGTATTATATTTTATTTCTACGTACATATTTTTACTATTTTATAGATACATGTATTATCGGCATTATTTTGTACGAGATATATGTATTTTCTATATATTCATTTCATGTTTACTTTCTAGTTGTCTATTATTTACCTAAGTTATCTATTGAATGTTATTGACTTCAACAATGAAGTTCTATAATAATGTTGTAATTGTCTCACCAATGATACATCTAAGCCCCCAGTACTAGTTAGTAGCCTATGGTGTTAAGGGATATGAACATGAGTCTATGTATCCAATTGGGATCTGGGAACTGTTGAGTGGAATCTGGGTCTGGACGTTAGAAAAATATTAACATGATCAAACATGATTGAGAAATAATAAAATATTTATTATGGATGTGAAGGAAATATATAGAAGAAGGGAATGGAAAATAAATATATTGATAAAGGGATGAAAGGAAAGCATAATTTTCTGACATTGGACAATTTTTGAATGAAATGCCCCAGTACTTACTTAAAAGGAATGAGAGTTTTCTAAAATTATTGTGTTAAAGACATGAAACTCATGATTCCAAGGTAAATAAAAGGTTTTCCAATGTTAAATTCATTGAATGTATATAGATGATACACTACACTAATGAATTACCTATGAATTAAAGGAATATACATCAAAAGATTCTAATTGATCTGGGCCAATATTATGTTATTTTCATTGGAAAAGTCGAATTATTAATGATCCTATGTTTAGATTCAATAATTAGGTTATTTGAGTATATTATAAATGAAATAATTGTTAAATTAGTTATAAAATGTACAAGTATTGTATTTAAGTACATTGACATTTTTTATTTAAAGAAATATGTTGATTGGTACTGATGACCACAAAAAATTATTCAGTTGATATTTTCAATTATCAGAAAACAAATTATTCATGTAAATATAAGATTTAATATATTCCTGATACTGAAAATATGATGTTGGTAAAAAGATATTATTGATATAGATAATGTAAATTGGACAACACTGACTACCAGTTACCTGGACAAAATTCTATTGAAAAAAAGGATTATTCTATCAATGATGGAGCCTACAACATTTTTTTCATATTGAAGAAATGTATAAAATAATATGTTTTATATTTAAGAATAATTAATTATGAATGTTTTTAATAATTTTTTAGGGTAATTCATGGTAATACCATTTTTCAATAGAATACATGATGAAGGTATTCAAATGTCTGGAATGTATTGATTAAGAGCTACTTCATTATGTTTTAGTGATTATCAATAATTTTATTTTGAAAATTTAGTGACCATATTTCTATTTTTATGGATATTAATACCTTCAAAATGTAATAAGGTTATTTTTTAAATTGTTTATATTTAAATTTTGATGATGTTATAATGATTAGTGTATTCCTTCATCAAATAAACATTTATTACATTGGATAACCTATAATGAATATTTTTCTATAATAAAAACTAGTGATCAAAAAATGGATTATCATTATATTATAGATCATATAATCTGTTAAATGTGTTTTGTAGTGTTTTATGATTAATAAAATCATTTTTGGACATTAATCTTTTAGAGGATATGATGAATTTAAAATTGATCGAAGCACAGATAATGGATGAAACTATTTTTTGAAAAATAAAAATATCAAGTAAGTATATTTAATTATATTCATTTATTGTAAATTAATTAATAAATCTTAAAAAATGATTTTGGAATAAAATATTTAACATATTATCATAATATGTGACTAATCAAATGGTTTTCAACTCAGCACATATGTATCGTTTTTGTGATTATTATCCTACTATAGATCAACTGCAATCTTGCAATAAATGATATATATCACTCTCTATTAATCCATGGTAATTAATATTCCTTTAAATTTTTATGTTTTATTTTCTACAAATGTTCTCCTATTTGAGAAAAACTTAATGTTTTATTATGGATTATCTATTCACTTCCTTTCTCTCTTATTGAGTGTATTTTTTATTAACCCTTCTCACAATATGGTATTTGAATAAATTTATTTTCAAAGGTCAAATCCTTGATTGTCATGATCATGATTAAATTGTGATGATAGAATTTATTTATGGAGGAGAGAATGTAACAACCCTAAATTTGAAATTAAGAAAACAATATTTGATAGAATGTGAATCATTAAAAAATGAGCCTAAAATTCAAATAAATATATTTATTTGAATTTAATATTTCAAGTCTTTCGAAACATGAAACCAAAAATCTTCATGAACCATAACATAATATATTATTTTCACGTTGTAATTTAATTGGTAGTAAATAAAAAAATTAACTAAATTATGAAAATTAAATGGTTTATATATGTTCAAAATTAATTTCTTATCTTTTTATTTGAAATAAAATAATAATTTAACAGAAAAAGAATTTTTTCCAGAATAAACTGTAATTTTTTCTAAAATAATGTTTACTCATTAAATGCGAACATAATTAAAACATAATATTTACCACTTTTTAGAAAATTATTTGAAAACATATTTGTAATTTTTGAAATCATAAAATCAAAATAAGCTTAGGGTGACAATTTTGAATATTTATGAAAATTTTTATTTTTCGATGAATCGTAAAAAATAATAGATTTTAATGGAAAACTACATTTCAATTTAACTTATTTTTAAAGTAAATTAAATATTTAAAAATGTTTTAAATCTAAATTAGTTATATTATATTAAAATTTTATTAATAGAGTTCATTTGAATAATTTTCAAATTGTATTTTGATATAAATATATTTGAAACTATTGAACATTTTCCCTTTAAAAACTAGCATTATATTTAAATTTATAACATTAATTTTAAACTATATTATTCATAAAATTTGAATGGTAGTTGAAAAAATGGATTCCATATTTTTAATCCTGCTTATATATTTTGTATACTATGTTTAATTGAATATTTAACTATAATGAATATTAAAAATAGTAAAAATAATTTACCTTGTTTAAGGAAAAAATGGTTTACAAGGGGGTTATAATATTAATTTAAGGGTTTAAGTGACCTAAAAATGTCTAGAAATATATTATATATATATATATTAAACCCTTTTAATTTATAATTATCACAAATAATCTATTTGCAACCCCTAAGTTATGTGAAAACCTGGATACACGTTTTTTATTTTTAAAAATACAACTGTGTCACTGGCCTCATCTATAAAAGAGAACCCCCAAACCTCCAATTATCACAAATTCAAAAGAATTTGCATTTTACAATAAGGTCAAAATAAATTCTTCATTTCCATACCTTTATCATAGAATCATTTTTTGTCATAAATATTTTTAAGTAAATCTTTAGGAATATTATGAAAGAGGTGGTCTGATAAGAGTTAAAAATATTAACTATGTGTGTGTTTTTATATTTCTTCATCCACTTCCAAAAATTATTATAAAACCATTATTAGATTATCAAAATAGTATATTTCACATAATTATATGTTTTAATTTTATGGGATTCCCTAATACCATCCCCACTTCCATCCAATGGGTTAGAAAATCATCATGTGTGTGTATGATAGACCACCATCTCATGAACCGATTTCTTTTTTTTTTCAATTACCCCTATTATGTTTGGGTATGAGGTTGGATATGATTTATATATATGATATTTATAAAATAAACATACCTATGGAATCATTATAAGACATATACATTTTTTATATTCCATTATTTTATGCATATGATAATGTCACACATGTGTACGGAGAACTACCGCTTCACAAAGCAATGCGATTTTTCTTTCACAAAAGCTTTCCAAGAAAGTTGATAAGTATATATTTAAGGATTATATGTTATATATAAGATATTATTATATTAAATACATATTTATAATTCTATAAAGATAATATTTCAGTTTTCAACTTTCATTTTCTCTCATTGAAAGATGATAACATTGTTTGTGTATGTGTGTATTACCCCATTCAAAAAACAACGTGAAACAATTTTCATCACCACAACACATGGATGATATATAATTATATTTAAATAAATAATATGATTTTAATAATATTATGGTTATCATATAATCGAAAAAAATAATTCTCATGTTTCCATAGAGAACTTAAAAATTGGAATGTTACTCATGCGTACATATTAACTACAATCTCACGGATTTTAACATAATTCATTTTTCATATAAATAATTCATAATTGGTTTTCAATGAACAATTTACTTATAAATAATATAATTATTTCAATATTATTATTATGAATATGTTTAAATAATGTCCTATTTGATCGTTGCCAACATTCCAGAGTCATTTTTGAAACATAAGAAAAATTTCATCGAAACATACGAGTTAAAATTAATTGATAATGTACTAATATATAATATTGTAATTAGTGAAAAAAAAAATAATTAACCAGAAAAAATTTCTTAAAAAAGTAAATAATTAATATATATTTATTATTTCTGAAGATAAATTGCATACATGATGAGTCAACCTCAAGGAAAGGGTTTCTTCGTTTCAAGACATGAGATGGAGCAGTGCTGCCCTGTTTGGCTGAGGTATTGGTGGTTATGGAAAAGGAATCTAAACACCTGTTACACCAAGAAATTAGAGTGGGGCTACTCTAGGAAGTGAGGTTGTATCACTGTGAAATGGTTCAGTACAGTTATATTCTATACATCATACCCCCATGGTGAAGGGTGTCAAACTTTCTACAGCGAGAAGTAAGATTTTAGTTGCAAATAATACTACATCTATAATTTTTGATATAAGTGAAAAACATAGTATTATATTGGAAATGGCGGTAAAAAGACATTGGATTACTGTGTTTTATTTTTAGTGGCATATTATTCTAGACAAAATATTGGAATTATGATTATATGATATGAACAAGTACATGGAGTGCCCCTTGAGGTCGGTGGGTGTCACATCATATGGGATCTTTATATCCATGATAGGGTTAGACATAATTCTCATAATGGAATTGCTAATTTATTATTGATATTATGTTGACTGCTATCATCAGATTGTGAATTTCACATCAACATAGGGTGAAATTTTTACTCACAAAGGTAAATGGAATTTCTAGGAATGACATGCTACACGAGAGCATCATGTCGTATAAGTATTGACAACCGGGATCTCTATTTTGTTTGAGGATGATCACAGAGTGAGTTTGGAGGAGTTTTCTCTGGGGGATCAGTTCTCAAGGTACATCTTTCCAGATGTCTTTTCTAGTTTACCTTTGGAGAGACAGGATGAGTTCATCATGAATATAGTTTCAGAAGATGTATCAGTATCTATTCTTTTTTAAATAATGGTCATGATAGATTTTAAGGAGCTCAAGAGGTTTCTAGAGGATTTTTAGGTGAAAGGGATTATTCATCCAAATATGTTTTTGTGGTGTTTCATGTTATTTTAATGAAAATAGAATATAAAGCACAAAATATATTCATGTATTTTCGAAAACTGAACCTGATAGTGGTTAAAAACTGATACCCCCTACCATGTATAGATGAAAATTGGACCAACTTCATCGTGACCAAGTATTCCCATAATCAATTTGAAGTCGGGATATCACCATGTATGTGTCCGACCATCAGAAATTCCTTGTCAAATATTCATAGTAGGTGTGGTATATACGAGTATCTAGTTATTCCATTCGGTCTCATTAACACAATACATGTTTTACTAGATTTTATGAACCATGTGTTCCATATTTACATGGATTCATTTGTGATGATTTTCATATAATATTTCATTGTGTATTCTAATAATCAATTCGACCATTCCAACTATCTTTAGTTTTTTGTTAATACACTAAGAAGAAATCAGTTATATGCTATGTTCAAAAAGTGCCTCTTTTGGATAGATATGATTTTGTTCTAATATCACATCATCATAGATTCATGAATATCAATGGGCCTAGAGATGTTGATAGCTATTGTTTTCTGGGAATATACCAACAATCATTTCGACATATGGTGTTTATTGGGGGATATCTAGTTACTAAATATGTTTTATACATTAATTATAACAATTAGATGCACCATTGTTGGGCTTGAATAATAATTTCATGAATTTTTTTGGTCAAATTCCTATGATAAATCTGTTCCAGTGCTTAAAAGAATTATAAAATCAAAACTAGCCTTGATACTAACATAATAGTGTAAGAGCAACACTGTGTATTTTTACATGTTAGGAATTTGGTTGGGAGAAGTACTAATGAAGGGAAATATGGCCATGGCGTACATTTCTTGGAAGTAGAGGCCAAATGAGAGGAATTTATGGATTCACTATCTTGTTATAGCTATTTTTTCACATATGGTCTTATTGGAGAAATAGTTTTAAGGATAACATATTTTGGAGTACATTGACCATTAAATCATGAAGTACACTTTTACATAATGTGTTATGAATTTTATGCATTGAAGGTTGGAGGAGTACCTACTATCTTTTGACTCGGATATTACCAACCTTACTGGTAATAGAAATGTTGTGGAAAATGAACTAAGAATGTGGAATCAAATATATGCGGTGCATTAGGTTAATAAAAAGTGTAATATTATGGATTTTTTTAGGGAAATTCATGTGGATGTTCATGATATTATGATAAAGACATGTCTTTCATCATTATACATGACATCTACCCATACTGGACAATATGAGGATGATGAAGCTATCAAAATCTGAGTGCCCAGTCCTATGGGAGAGTGTGGCATCTAAGGAACCACCCCCTATTAGACAGTAGATGAGGAGTACGTCCTGTGTGTTCAAGGTTGTGTATTGGTTTTATTTGATATATAAGAGGATATGACATAGGAATTTCATACATTATATTCGGAAAAAAATACCAGAATCACCATGATGTACTCTAAATTACATTGTGAAAACAGGTGGCTAGGTATGAAGAGAGAGGTCATAAGTTTTTTAAGAGGTGTTAAACCTATCATGAGGTGAATCATGAACTTAAACAACCAAAATATGTTTTACGTTATTCAGATATTCTGGAGTGAAAATGGGATGATTTTATGATGGATTTCATGATAGGTTTATCAAGGTCTCTTGGAGGTAACGAAGTTGTGTTGTTTGTTGTCGATAGGATCTTGATGGATTCTCATTTATTAACAGCCATGGAAACCTTTAGTTTTGATCATCTTGAATGGTTGTACATATATGAGATAGTATGAATTCATGGGGTCTCAGTCATTATCATTTTGGATAGGGACACCAACAATATATCACGTTTCTAGAAATTTTTTCAGAGGGATTTGGGTAAACAGGTGCTTTGGATCACATCATTCCATCATTAGATAGATGGCTAGTCATAGATTAGAATACAGGTCATAGAGTACAAGTTAAAAACATGAATCCAAGATTTTGGGGGATCTTTGGAGAGGTATATACACCTTGTTGAGTTCTCATACAATAATAGTGATTAGTTGAGGATATAGATGGAACAATATGACACTTTGTATTGTCGGATAAGCTGATAACCCCTGTGTTGGTTGGAGATAGGAGAGGAAGAATTACCGGTACCATGTCTTATGTTGTAGACTTTGGAGTGTGTACAATGGATTTAAATATATATTAATACCATACATAGTGTAAATAAACAATACACTTATCTCTATAAATGACCTCTAGATTTAGAGTTTATGGATCAGGTTTTCCTACGTCTTTCATCGATGCTGGGACACTGTTGGATCAAGAGACATGGTGTGCCTTCATCACAATATGTCAGACCATTCAAGATTCTAGAGAGATTCAGGTTGGTAGCCTATCAGTAGGAGTTACTTCAGACGTATCAATCAATGCATGACATCATCCATGTATCTTAGCTACACCTATATCATTCGAACCCATCTCACACTTATTTTCCTAAGGATGATGATATGAAGAAAAATGTGTCCTTCAAAGAAAATACAATTCATATCGTGGACACAATAAAGAACGTTCCCCAAATCCAGTTAGTTCCTTTAGCATGGTTTCAATGGCATCATTTATGTTGACATGATGCGAATTGGGAGTGAAAGGCTAACATACATGCTTATTAGCCAGAGTTATGCTTAAACGTATCATGACCAAAATTCATAGGGTGTTTGAAGGAAAAATTTATTTAAGGGGGCATGATTATAAGAACCTGTGTTTTCAAAGCGGTATATATCCCTTTCTTTTTCAATTATAATGCTTAAATATAGCCTTATTGGATAACCCACCTAAATAATTAGAGTTTTAGTGGTGTGTGAGGCTTGTTCGGAGCCTATAACTAGTATAAGGTGTGTGTTAAGATTTACGCGTGGTTAGTAAAATCAATGTAGGGCATGCCACATGGTTTGAATAAATTGTGAAAGGCTAGAAAATGGGGTTGTACAATGTACACCATTTGAGGAATCCATACTGGAGGAGGCGCACACCCAAGTGGCATGGTCTATAGTTTTTTGAAGCTATTGAGAGAGAGTTTTCACAAGGTTTCTACATGGTTTGTAAACTATTCTAGTGCCACATTGGCTATTAAGAATAGTTCCGAGTTGGTGCAATGTTTGGTAAAACATGCCCCTAAACCATGAAACCCCTACAGAATAGGGTTTTGATTAATTTTATGATTAATTCATTTTTTAAAAATATCGATCATATTTCATTAATGGAAAAGAAAGAGATGCTTTGGGATATATCTTGAGAAATTATCCACGGAATTCATATCTACTCTTCTTTCGACCCCCGATTCAAGTGCAGAGCATTGCTAGCTGGTCCGGACGAGGTAGTGGTGGTTGTGGAAAAGGAATCTAGACACCAATTACACCAAGACATTAATATGGGCCTACTCCTGGAAGTGAGGTTGTATCATAGGGAAAAGATTGTGTCCAGTTATATTAAATACATCATAAACTTGTAGATAAGGTTTTAAAACATTCTACAGGGAGTGGTATGATTTTAGTTTCTATATATTACTACATCCTCAATTTTCTGATATAGGTCCATCACATAGTTTTATGTTGGAAATGGTTGTGAAAATACATTTGATTGATGTGTTTTATTTTGAGGGGTTTATGATGATAGAAACAATGTAGGGAATCAGAATAGAGGATATGCACAAGTACATGGAGTGCCCCTTGAGGTTGGTGGGTGTCCCTACGTATGTGATCTTTATATCCATGATAGGGTTATACATCATTCTAATTATGGACTAGATAATTTTATATTGATATTATGTTGAAAACCATTTTTGGATGGTGAACTTCACATAACTCTAGCATGTAGTGTTTACTCCCAAGGGTAAATGGGATTTCTATAAAATCCATGGTAGACCAAGGTATCATGGGATATGAGGAGTGAAAACCTAGATCTGTAGTTTGTTTGGTGATGATCACTTAGTGTGTTAAGAAGAGATTCCTCTGGGGGATGAGTGCTCTACGGACATCCTTGATGATGACTTTTATATTTTAACTCTAGATAGATAGTTTGATCACACCATCATGATAGTTTTTGGAGATATACTAGTATCTATTCCTACTTAAAGGATTTCCATGACCACGTTTTAGTAGCTCAAGAGGTTTCTGGGGGATTTGGAGGAAAATGGGTTTATACATACCAATACATTTTTATTGGGTGTTCTGGTTATTTTTGTTATAATAAAAGTTGAAACACATAAGATATTCATGTATTTTCTAAAACTAAACACGCAAATTATTAAAAACTGATATCCCTTACCATGGATTGATGACTTTTTGACCAGCTTCAAGGTGACAAAGTATTCTCAAAATAAATTTAATGTTAGGATATCACCAGTTATGTGTTCAACATTCAGAAATACAACATCAACCATTTATAGTAGGTATGTTCTATACGAATATTTTTTTATGCAATTAGGTATCATGAACACACTAAAATTTTTAATGCCTTTAATGAACCAAGTATTCCATCTTTACATGGATTCATTTGTTATGGTTTTGAAATAATATATCTTGTTGTATTCAAACAATCAAATAAATCATTATAACCATCTTGAGATCGTTGTTAATACACAAATAGGAAATCAGTTATATTCTATGTTAAAAAAGAGCCTCTTTTGGATGGATATTATTATGTTATTTTGTCACATCATATAAGAGATAAGAGTTTCAGTGGGCCTAGAGAAGTTGATAGCTATAGTTTTCTTTGAGTTTCCCAAGATTTATTTTGAAATATGGAGTTTATTGGGGCTAGCTAGTGGCTATAGAAATTTCATATTGGGCTTCTCACACATTGAAGCATTGTTGACGTGCTTGAATATGAATGTCATGATGTTTTTTGGTCAAATTATTGTGATACATCCTTTCCAATGCGTGAAGTAATGTTAAAATTAGAACTATTCTTGATACTACTATAATAGTGAATGAGCTACAGTGTGTATTATGACATGTTATGAATTTGGTTGTGAGAATTACTGATACAGGGAAATATAGCCATGGAATATAGGTCTTAGAAGTTGAGGCTACATGAATGGAATTACCAGATGCACGATCTTGTTCTAGATATTTATGTTCACAGATGGTCTTGTTGAAAAAATAGTTTATTAGGATAGCATTTATTGGTGTACACAGACAATAAAATCATGATGTACACATTTACACAATGTCTTCTGTATTTGACGCATTAGAGTTGGGTGGAGTACCTATAGTCTTTTGACATTGATATTCCCAAACAAATTGGTAATGAAAATTTTGAGAAAAATGAAAAGAGAATGAGGAATCAAATATAGGTATTGAAGTAGGCTAGTAAAGAGTGGAATCATAGGGAATTGTTTATTGAAATTATCTGGTAGGTTCATGATAGTTAGGGGACGACATGTCTGTCATCATTATCCATGAACTCTACCCCAACTAGACTGAATGAGGATGAGTAAGATATCAAAATATTAGTGGATAGACCAATGGGAGAGTGTGGCACATGAGGAACCACCCATATTGGATAGTAGGTGAGGATGAGGTCATGTGTGTCCAAAGTCTTGTAAAGGTTTTAGTTGATATATATTAGGAGATGATTCTGGAATTTAATTCTTTTTATCTGGAAACAATTCCAGAATCTACAAGTTATTCTATGAATTACACCATCAAAACAGGTGCCTATGTATGAAGAGAGAGGTTATTAGTTTTTTATGAGGTGTTCATCCGGTCAGGAGGTGAATCTAGAACATCAAAAACCCACAATGTTTAACATTAGTTAAATATTACAGAGTTGAAATGGGATGATGTCGTGATGGATTTCCTGATAGGTTTATCAATGTATCTTAAAGGTAACAATGTTGTGTGTTTTGTTGTTGATATGATCATGAAGTATTCTCATATATTGTTAGTCAACAAGACCATTATTGTTTATTGTCTTGGATGGTTGTACATCTGTGAGATAGTATGAATTGTTGGGGTCTCATGCATTATCATTTCAGATAGGGACATCCACTATACATCATGTTTCTAGAAATTCTTTCATGGGGAGTTGGGGAAAAATGTGCTTCTGAGAACATCATACCATCCATAGACATATGGCCAGTCATAGATTACAATAGGGGTCCTAGAGTACCAGCTACAAACATAAGTCTTAGATATTGGGGGATATTTGTAGAGCTATATACCCCTTTCCGTGTTCTCATACAATAACTGGGATCAGGAGGGGGTATAGATGGAACATATGAGGATTTGTTTGATATGCCATGCTGGTCAGCCCTGTGCTGGTTAGAGGCAGCTGAGGCATCATTAATGGGACCGTGTATTATGTAGTAGACTTATTAGTAGTAAGAACTATTTTAAAAACCTATGAATACTGTAGAGACTGGAAATAAATAATAAACATATCTCTACAAATGAACTATAATTTTAGAGGTTATGGATCGTGTCATTCTATGTGTTTCACTGATGTTGGGACACAGAAGGATCCGAAGACATGATATTCTTTAAATGTGATATTTCATGCCATTTGATATTTTGGATTGAGTCGGGTCAGTATTCTATCAGTTGGAGTTACCTTAGAAGAATTGATCCATACATGAAATATTCCATGTATCTTAGCTACACATATATCATTCATCCCCATCTCAAACTTCTTATCCAAAGGAGTATGATTTGGAGACATATGTGTCCTTCAAAGAGCATCATATTCGTGTCATGGACACACACAAGACGGTTCTCCAAGGTTGTTTAGCTCCACAAGCATGGGTTCTGTGGAATCATTGATGTTTACATGATGAGAATTGGGAGAGGTATTTTGACATAAATGCTAATTTTAGAGAGTCATTTTTGATGAATCTTGACCACCCTTCATAGAGAGTTTTGGGGAAAGATTGATTTATGGGGTGAAGATTGTAAGAACAAGAGTTTTCATATGAGGAATTTATCCCTTATTTTTCAATTTCAATGCCTAAATATAGCCTAATGTGACAACCCAACTAAATCATGAGTCTTTTATAGGTGTCTTACAGTTGTTCAGAACACATAACTAGTATAAGGGGTGTGTTAAGCTTTAAAGATGGTTAGTAAAAACTAGGTAGGGAATGCCGTATGGTTTGACTGAACTGTGTAAGGCTAGACAAATGGGGTGTACATGCTACACCATTTGAATAAACCATACTAGAGGAGGCACACACCCACGTGACATGGTTTATAGTTTTTTGAACACTTTGATAGAGGTGTTGCACATGGTTTTTACAGGGGTTGTAAACTATGCAGGTGCCAAATTAGATTTTAGGAAACATTCATGGTTGGTGAACAGTTTGGTCAAACATGCCCCTATACCTTCAATCCCCTATATATTGGGTTTTTGATTAATTTTTTTAATTAATTTTTTAAAAAACGAAATCGGATTTCATTAAATGGATAATAATGAGAATCTTTGAGAGATATATTACTAAATTATCCAAGGAATTCATATCTAATCTTCATATGACCTTCGATTCAAGTGTGTTTTGGCACATCAGATCCGCATTAGTAATATCTAAATTTTTTATAGTTGTACTTGATTCTTCTGAATATCAATTATTCTATTTGGGTTTCGGATCAAATTACATAATTTATCATTCTTCATCAATTCAACATATTTCTCATAAACATGGAATAATCAAGAAATGATACTAGATGAGCACTCCACTATCGAGCTAAGGTAGGTGGTATATAATTTTCATTCTAATTTTGATGGGTTTAGAGATATAGGCCATTGTGCTACCCACCGAACATCCTAATGTGGCCCTAATTTTGAACAAGTTACTTGAAATAGATGTCATCTGACCTATTTTAGATTCTTACTTGATTTTTTGTGATGTGTCGGTACCCATTTCCTGATCCATGGTCCCCCATGGGGTAATCCTTATGAAAATGCATTGATAATTCCATTTTAAACAATAAGAGGGACGTGTCTTCAGATTCCGTTGTTCTAAGAATCTAATATTAAATGAATTGAGTTGAATTGGTTTATTTGGATATGGATTTGAGCCCATATTAGGTTACAAAAAGTTTAATTTTTATTTTTTAAAATTTTAATTTATTAAATGGATATGTTATTTTTTATTTGACTATAAGAGTGGGTATAATCATTAAATTTTTTGCATGTGAATCAATATAAATGGGTTACTATTCTCATGTGTGGGGTTTAATTTCATCTAATTATAATTGGGTGGGTATACCCATGTGAGATAATTAAAGGAAATGGATTGCATGAGGAGGTATAATAGTGATATGTGATTGGTTTGAATGCATTAAATTTGTCGGTATGATAATATAATGTTATTGAATGTATTCGATTATATGGGTGGGTAGACTCATATGTAATAACATTGTAATGTGGTGTGAATAGATGAATGTTTTATATATTACATGGATAGATCTCCATTGATATCGAATGCAGTATTAGACACCTTCAGTACTATGTTTAGCTCGGTATGGATTCTATGGGATTTCTTGGGATTTACTAACCCTTGTATATGCCTTCCTAGGACTCATTTAGGAAATATATGTATACATTCTCCAAATACTCCAACTAGTGCCTTTACTAAGTTTCCCATGAGGTTCTCTTGGGACTCGATGATGATTCCTTGTTTCTTGATACATTAGGTCTTAGCCTTTAGTGTCTACACTTCATTATATGGCTTGATCATGGGCATTTTAAGACATTGATTATGATGTTGTGGCCAGGTAAATGTGACACATTAATTAATATAGAAAATCCATGTATAATGGATAAGGTTGGACGTATGAAAAGGAAATGTTACTTGTTTAGATTAATTATTACTTCATTTTTTGGATGGAATACTAGTTGTAGGGTTTCATGATGGGATTGTGAGTGTTACATGTTGCAGTAGACATATTCCATGAGCATTAACACTTAAATTTATGCTTACTTACAATTACTTAGCATATTTATTTATAATTCATAGAATTGTATAGTTTTTTGGGTGGTTACCCACTAGGATTTTTGTCACACACCCTATATGGTCCTCCATGGGGACACCAAATAATGATATAGTTTCAGGTGACGGTAGGGGAAATCTCAACTAGATTGATTTTTTATTATTTCCATGGAGTAAGTGAGATTTGAAAAAATATGAATCTTATGATGCTATTTGGAAATTTTTGGTCTTTTTGTATTTATGGACTCTTGTATTGTATTGTATTTACATGTACTTGATTCATCTACTTTCTAGATACATGTATCACCATCATCATTATCTATGCGAAACTTTTTGTTTTTATATATTTGTCTCTTTTATTTTCTAGACATATGTTATTTATCTACTTCGACTATTGAATGTGATTGACAACTGTAGTTATGTACTCTGGTAATGAGGGAATAGTCTCCCCAATGACTCTCCTCGATCTATAATGCTAGTCAGCATCCTCTGGAACTTGTGGAGATGCGCTTGAGGCCATGCATCCAACCAAGTTCGAGGTACTATTGTATGTACTTTAGATCCAGGAATTTACATAAAATGAAAAATGTGCTTCATGATTGAGAAATAATTCAATATTTAATATGGATTTGAAGGTATGAAATAGAATAAGGGGATGAAAAATATAGATATGGATACAGGGATGAACGGAAGAGAAATATTTTACCAAATAGTATAGTTTTGGAAAGAGGCACACTAGGACTTTTTGAAAATGAATGTTGGTTTTCTAAAATTATAGTGAGAAAGGATACTATGCTCATTATTTCAAGGAAAAAAGGATTCAAATTTTTAATGCTTAAACTATAAGTATATAGGACACTATAGAAATTAATTCACTATGAATTAAAATAATATGCCTCAGATGTTTCTAATGTATCATGACCTAGCTTATTTTATTTCCACAAAAGTATAATTATTATTGATCCTATTTTTGGATTCAATAATTAGTTCATTTGAGTATTTTATAATTTATATCATGGTTAAAATAATTATAAATTATATAAGGATTATACTATAGTACATTTTCATTATATATATGAAGGAAAGTGTTGAATTTTACTAATGTCTAAGAAAATGATTTAGTGAAAATTATAAATTCTCAAGAAAAAACATGATTGATGGAAATATAAGTCTTAATATATTCCTAATATTGAAAAAATGATGTTAGGATAAAGGGATTATTGATATGCATTACATTATATTCACAATACAGACTACCATGGAACTGATTAATGATTTGATGAAAAAGTGGGTTATTTTATCAATGATGGAGACTAAAACATTGTTTTTGTTTTAAGTAATATATTTAATAATATGTGTCTTATTTGAGGAATATTGAAGGATGCATTTGTTCAGTATGGCTTTATGAAAATTTAGGTTTATAACATGTTTTAAGAGAATACATGATGTTGTATTCACTTTTTTGGTACTTAATGATTAAGATCTATTTCATTGTTATTTGACCGATTTTTTATAAGTCCATTTTAAAATATTTTTGGCATTCTTTATAATGATTTGGAGCTTAATATTTTGGGTGGTATATAAGGTTATAAATTTTTTATATGATATATGATAACATTTTGATGAGGTTATAGAGATTAGTGTATTACATCACCAAATGAATATTTATTCATATTGGATATCCTCTAATAATCATTTATTATAATAAAAACTTGAGATGAAATAAATGACTTACCATTCTATTATAGATCAGATGATCACTGAAAAGTAAATTTTAGAACTCAAGGATTAAAAAACATTTTTGATAATAATTTTTTAGAGTATGTGATGAATTCAAAATTGATTGAAGTGGAACTAAAAGATAAAATTATTAATATGAAATAGAAACATATCAAGTAAGTATTTTTACTTTTATTCATAAATAGTAAAATAATTCCTAAAATTTATGAAAATGATATTGAAACAAAAACGATATCCTATTTCTGTAATATTTCTTGAATCAAATGATCCCTTAACTCATAAAAAATGTATGGTTTTGTGATTATTATCATTATACAGGTTAAAAAAATTCTTGTGATCAAGGATCTATATAACTCTATATTAATCCATGGGAATTTGAATTCTCTTACATATATATATTTTATTTCCCATAAATGTTCCCCAACTTGAAACCCTAGTATTGTTTTATAATGGATTAACTTTTCACTTACATTCTCTATTATTAAAGATATATTTTATTAACCCTTCTCACAATATGGGATTTCAGAAAATTAATTTTAAAATGTTAAAACCTTGATTATTGTTATCAAGATTAAATTACGGTCACACAATTTAGTTATTGAGCGGAGAATGTAAATAAACTAAATTATAAAAGATGAAAATTATATTCGATAGAAAATGGGACATGAGAAACTGAGCATAAAAAACCAATTCAATATATTTCACTAAATTTACCCTCTTTGACATCGTTCGAAACATGAAACCAAAAGTCTAGAGGAACCATAAATTATTACAACATTATGACCTAGCTAATGAATTCATGGTAATTATCAATACTATCTAAATTATAGAAATTACATGTTTTATAGATTTAATAATATACATTGGATATCTCTTTATTGGAAGTAAAATAAGTATAATTTAAATGTAAATGATATTGTTTTCTAAAAAATTATATTTTTTCTCAAAGACGGTTTAGTCGTGAAATGGGAAAATAATTGAAATGTAATTTTCCCAACACATATAAAATTTATTTGGAAAAATACTCTAAATTTTCTGAATCATAAAATCAAAATAATATTGGGGTGATGTTTTTGAATTTTTATAAAAAGTTTCATTTTTAATGAATAGTAAAAATAAAAGATTTTAATGGAAATCTACCATTTCATTAAAATTATTTATAATGTTATATTAATATTTAAATATGTTTAAAATTTAAATTAGTTCAATTATAAATAAATTATATAATCTAGTTCTTTCCAATAAATTCTGTATTATATTTTTATATAATAATATTTTAAAAATTTAATATTTTATCTTTGAAAACACGTTTTCTATTTACAATTGTGGAATTAATTTTAAACAATATTATTCCAAATTATAGAATTGATGATTTAAAATTGATTGTTTATCTAGAATAATCATAATTTATATTATCTAATAAGTTGTGCATAATTATTTACTATAATGAAAAGAAAAAAAGTAAAAAATTATTTAATATTGTTAAGGTACAAAACGGTTTATTATAGGGTTTATCTTACAGTATAATGGTTTAAATAACCTCAAATAATGTCTAAATATATATTTTATGTATACATTAAAAAAATTTAAAATTTAAGGATAAAAAATAATCTACTTTTTTACCCCTGAGATATGTGAAAACGTGGTTCAATATTTTACTTTTCAAAATTTAAAAATGTGCCACAAGCCTCACCTATTAATGGAATAACCTTTTCTCTATTAATGACACATTCAAATACTTTTGGATTTTAAAACCACACAAAAATTAATTGAAAAAATACATACCTTCATTATATAAATATTTTTTTATTATAAATCCATTCAATTAGTACATTAGGTATTTTCTAATAATGGTGTTCTAATAAGTGTTAAAAATCATAACTACGTGTGTTAGTTTTATTTCATAATCCACAAAACTAATTATTAAAAAACCATGATGTGATAATAAACATAGTATATTAAACATCATTATATGTTTTTATTTTACCGTAATAATCGATTACAATCCCCACATCCATCAAATGCTTTACAAAATCATTATTATTGTTTATGATGGACTACTTTCTAACAATTCAATGTAATTTTTTTATCAATTACTCATATTAAGGATAGAAATGATGATGAATTTAAATTCTATATATTATATTTATAAAATAAATATACATATTAAACCGTTATATCATATACATATTTTTTTCATTCTAAGCTTGGGGATATGACAATATCACTCGTGTGTATGGAGTACTAGCCTC
The DNA here is from genome assembly GCA_963277665.1 of Viscum album. Taxonomy (NCBI): domain Eukaryota; kingdom Viridiplantae; phylum Streptophyta; class Magnoliopsida; order Santalales; family Viscaceae; genus Viscum; species Viscum album. Next base: position 445,308,068 of record OY728139.1, on the reverse strand, counting down.
ATGAAGTGATATGATTTGTATATCACTAGAATATAACATGGAAGGTTATATGTATACATTTCATGATTATATATGATTATATATGAATTTATTTATATATTTAAGACAGATTTATCATTCTAGCTTGATAATATTTCATTTATCTTCTTATATATTCACTCATTAAAAGATGATAACCTCATTCCTGTACGTGTGGAATACCACCTTCACAATCCGGCATGAAAATATTTTTTTAGAAAAAAGAATGAATTAAAAATAATTGTATATAAATAAATACTAGGATATTTATGATATTATGGTCATTATGTAAATATTACTAATCTTTCTTCCACAATGATCAGTTAAAAATGGAAATATTACTCATGTGTACGTACAACTAGTCATATCCTGGATTGTAACATAATTAATTATTCATATCCATAATTCAATTTTGGTTTTAAAAGAATAATTTATTTATAAATATGAAAATTATTTAATGATTATTATTCTATATATATTTAAATAAGTTCCTCCTAGACCACTGTCATCCTACTGTTGTCAATTTTGACACATAAGCAAAATACCATTGAAACATATGACGCAAACATAATTGATTAAATAATCGTATAAAAAAATTTAAAAATTGAAATTAAACAAATAATAAATATTAAATAAGTTCTTACGAAAGTAAATAATTGAGTTATGTTTATTATTTATGTATATAATGTACATATTATACAATTTAGACTCAAGATATGGGTTTCTTCTAACACTTTTACTATTGCAATAAATACACCATATTCACGTTTTTTTTTATTTTTTTGGTGTATATAATTCCAAATTTATATGTTATATAAAGAATTATTTTATCTTTATGTTATTTAATATTTATTTTATTCTTATTTCTATCTTATTTCTATGATTAAAAATATACCAAATTTGTTAGGGTTTATTTCAAAATATCATCATTTTTCATGTTTGTTACTCATTATTCATCATTGGAGGAATTATATAAAAATTATTACTTAAAATAAATCTATATTATTCAATTTTTTTATTTATGAAATTTTTCTATTAATGGTACCAATTTCATTATCTTTGGTAACTACAATGACTAAGAGTTTTTTTATGGAAAATTTGACATGATTCATATCTTCGGTTATAATTCCTTTTTCATCAAAACTCACATTTTATAAAAATGTTTTAAAAAATGTTTTTAATAATTTAAAAATTATTTATTCAAAAATATTTTAACAATTCCACTGAAAAATTCAAAAAAAATATTCAGGTCATTTTCAAAACAATTCCCATTTAGCTTTAACAAAAATTTCAATGTAATGTTATTTACGTGTTGGACATAAATGAAAATTTCTACCGTCATTAACAATAATTTTTTTATAGAATATTTTACATTATTTCGTGGTTATTTTAAAATAAAATTGTTTTCAAAATTTTTTCTGAACATTTTGCCTAAAATTATAAATTCAAAATGTAATGTTTATTTTCTGAAAAAATGTTATTCTCTATATTTGTATGGTATTTATATTAACCAATTTTTTAAACACATTGTTTTAGTTATGATACACTTTGTATATGTTGAAATTATACAATATTTATTATTTAATTTTATTTTATATGATTAGTTCTACTAGTACTGTAATTATTTAATAATATTCATTTCACTGTAGATTGTTTTTAATTACGCATATTAGTTATAAAAACTATTTTCGTTTCACATTCGACTTTAATATTAATGTTTATGTTTATTAAGTTTCATTAATTTCATATGAGGAATGAATTAGACTTACACATTGATAGAGAGGGCCCATTATATCCCCTTGATGCATCGGTAGGTCTCATTATAGAAACTAGATTTTGTTTTCTGTGAGTACATAACCATTAATATTGATGTCTTGAAATAAGGACTTATGGGAATTATATGTCTTGAAAAAAGTACTTGATGTTAAATTTTAGATTTAAAATATTATGAATTCCATATTGTTAATTTAGTTATTGATATCCCATGTGATTACTCGATTATTTATAATATCCATGGTCATGATTCAAGATATTTTGATTATTTATACAAAACTATTTCATCATAAATAATTCGTACTAAATTATTCTAATGCTATTGATTAAATGGGATGTGTTTCATTATTTACCATTCCATATTTAATATTAATTATTTATATATATATTTCAATGTACATTAAGTCCCATCGAGTATCTGAACTCACCCTTTTTTAATGCTTGGTTTTCATAAGGATACCTCGACATGTTTTGTGCATTATGTTAAAGGATAATATTTGTGGAATAATGTAATTCTAAAAGAAAACCCTTTTTTGTAAGTAATGTCTTCAATTTTATATTAATTTTAACTATTTATGTAGTTTACCGAAACTGCTAAACTATTTAGTCCTTTAGGATGTGAATACTTATATATTATGCCAATGTAATAAAGTAAACATCAACTACAAGATACTAAGGTCATGATTCAATATTTAGAGTTCCACGTGACCTATTACATACCCCCACATACAAGTGGTTCTCACCTAGAAGTGATGATCCGATTTCTATCAAAGGGGTTACAATATCTACAATATCTTGTCATAGAATAAATAAAAATAAAAAAAATAAAAAAATGAGAGTATAAAATGAAGAAATAATATAATTTCAAATTTTACACCTTACATATTTAATAAAATTAAAAGACATCCATGTGTGGAAAGACAAACTATAGAGTATATAGTAAAAGTAATATTTAAATAAAAATATATTGTCTTATATTTTATGTCTTAATACTGATTCCATCTCCATGCTTATCAGTTAATCCATCAGACATAGACCCCTTTACCTCTATCTAATTCCTGTATGTAATATGTAAACTCACCCATCAAAATGACCATATAGGGTTTGAGTAATAAAACCACATAATAAACCAACAATATATCATTAGAACCCTTGAAATATATAAAAGGTTAATTAGATGATAATAAAAAAAGTGTATGAATTCATTACAATCTTATACTGAGTAATCATGTGCTAATAAGGAAAAAATGATCCCCAGTCATACATACTATAGCTCTAAGTGGGAATAGTTATCAAGATGTTATAAAAGAATAAGAACTCGCCCTAAGTATTTCAACATGATACTTAGTGTCATAAGGCATTGAGTATATATTAGGACCACAAGGACAACTAGTGATCTCAGAATTTGTATCTTTGAGGAATTTAGATTCGACATGTATACATGGTATTTACAGGGAATTAAGTTCTAGCATGGATATTAGGTTAATGTACTTCAACCGCCGGTATCAGACCCCCTCGTTTCCACCACATTTCATGTACTCCCAATATATCAGGTAGTGATACCCTAAAAGCCCAAATATTATGTGAATCAAAAAAATAACACAAAAGGAATAATATACACAGAACATGATATATCATACAAGCGATATATATCATTTCATCATGAAACAAATGACAGAAATAAAACAATGATTTAATTATAATCAATATGTTCAATAGGATTCAAGAAACACCTTAGCATCAAACATCATAAATTAGATTCATTTCACACACACAAAAATCAACATGTGACTAGAATAAAGCATTGATAATAAACATTATGACACAAGAATAACATAATGTTAAAAACTGTATAAAAGAACTCCAAATGTTTTATACCTTCCTATATAAAGGTTGTTGAGAAATATATATATATATATATATATATGTTTCATAAATATTTCGAAGAGAAAACACATATCACACCCATATGGAATGAATCACATGTTATGGAAAGACCATTTCAATTTCAATCTCATCAAGGAAGGGTATTATAATGAAAAATCAAGATAATTACAGTTTGATAACGTCATTATAGAATGAAATACCCTAATGGAAATAATTCTTTGGGTTTTCAAAGGAATTCTAACTCAATAAATCTGTCATCGATCGATGGATTGTTTTTTAATTCAATATAAATTCTAGAAGTGGTCTATGTGTATATTCAATTATCATTTATTGATCATTAATCCATCAATGAAAAGTATATTCAATTTGTGAATCAAGAGAAGTCGAAGATCCCATAACTATCATTCTAATGAAGTGTGCCAGGAAATGTCCTCATTCTTGAAGAATTAAAAAATTTCATTGATTTGTAGTTGACATATCAAATCCACCATAAATATTCAAATAGTTCATCACTGGAAAAAACATCCAATATCATTACACTTGTAAGAATATGTCTAGGATGATGATTTAAGAACACATTCATGTTGATCATTGATTACTATTTATATTTATAAATAGTTTTCAATACACATTATTCATTACTAATCTACGAGTAATTGGAGAAAAAAATACTTGGTTCTTACAAGAAATCATAGGTCTAATATAGAAACATTCACATATCTCAATGTTAAAGAATTATTTTGAGTAGATATAACGACATATAACTATTCTAGAATCACAATATCATTCAAATGAGAAGGCAGAAAGGGGAAATAAATAGGAGAGTTTTACAAAAAATAAGTAAGGTCTAATATTAAAGTTATGTTCCTTTGGGTTAGAATTATATAATAAAATAGAAGATAAACTGTGTGGAATTAAATCATGTAGGGTTCATTTAATGAAACCTTGTTCTGGGAACACAAGTAAGTGAGTGCCCAGCCAAAGGTCATCTAGTGTGACTGGTAGAATGTTGGGAATTATTCCCCATCTACTAGGGGATGGAGGGGATTATAAAGAAATAAAAATCCATGAAAAATCCCACCAACTAGAATGTAGGTTCCACCAGCTAGCTGGTGGATATTTTCAATACACATCAACACCTCCACCCCTCAGAACAACCGCCTTATGTTCTCAAACCATAATTATTTAAAACATTTTCTATTAATAACTTATATTAGCTAATTACAAGAAGAGAATAAAGAAATCAACAATCTGGAAATATCGTACAAATAGAAATTAAATGATGATTTGAGCCATAGTGTATTTCATGTACATTTATAGACTTAATTTATATTAATATCATCTTGAATGGGCCAAATATTTTTAAATTAGGTATTATATCATAGTTTTTCTTCATTTAGAATATGATATCACATTTATATTCTTCATTAGTGGTGAAGAAAGAGGGGATTTTAGATCTTTAGTCACTTTAACTCTACAGGATCGATGAATGATATTGGGCATACCATTATAAGTGACAATGAGGATTGGAACTTCCCCATTTATTTGTTGATGTTAGTTAATGGTTTATAAATATTATATATTGAGTTATTTACCCCACCCCCCAAAATTAAACATACTAAAATTTTAGTATATTTGATTCCATTAAATAATACAGAGTTTGATATATTTCTTAACAAAAACTAAAATGAATATAATTAAAATTAAATTAATAATATTTAATATTTAAATTTTATATATTGTAAGATATATATATGATATAAAATATTACATTTCATTAAATTTAAAAAAATGTAACGAAAAAATATAAGAAACATTTAATTTTTAAGAAGGCTGTTTTTTATAAATTAAATACTTTTTTCTGTATAGTTTTTATTTATTATTTTTTTCATAAAATGTAAATATATATTTATTCAAAAAATATTTCTATATTACTAGAAGAAAATTATTTTAAATTTAAAAATTTACATAGTAGTATTTTTTTTTGAATTTTCTCTAGATATCAATTTTTAGTCGAAAATGAAATTTTTAACAAAATTAAAATTTCTATTACATTATCAATATATAATTTTAATCTATAAGGTAATGAAACTATTTATGTGATTAAATATGAAATTAATAAATAAAATTTTATTTTTTAAAATATTATTTGATCTTAGAGATCCCATTGCCAACATTTTTAGAGAAAGGTAAAATGTTAATTTAATATAAAATCTATTTTATATATTATATATATATTAGTTAATATTTATGTTAAATTTTGGTATGGATTTATTTTTATGTAACATAAAATTAATATTATTTATTATAAATAAATACTTGTTATTAAAATCAGTAACCATAAAAATGTATCTTATACATCGGTTTAATTTTGTAAAATAACATAAACATAAAATGTTTTAAGTCCTGTGTGTATTTAATTTTAAATCATCATTTAAAATATGTATGAAAAATTTTATGTTAAATGGATCTAAAATTATGAATATTAATGTCCAAAATTTTTAATAATGTACAACCTGTTTTTTTAGTAATTAATTAACTATCATAACAAATGTTTAATTAAGAGTAATAAGTGTTAAAATGACAAATCTAAGGTCCCAAGAATTTTCTTAAATTTACATTACCTAAATACCCTATAGAAAAATAATTTTAGGTTGTAATTTAATTCCCACATTTTTCATTAACAATACCACACATAACTCACAAACATTTCAGGCGGGTACATTCATACCTCAAATAGAACATTCTTTTCCATGAAATGTTTTATTCTCGTCACTTATAAAAGGAGAACAGTCCCACCCATACCTTACATAAAATATCCATAAAATTACTCGTTATACTCTTTAATAATTAACTCGAATATAAATACCATAGAATAACACAATCTTGTGGTCACCATAAGATATACTAACTCATATGTTTCTAATAATCCTTTGAATAGAATGTTTAATGTAACAACAAAGGTATCATGTTTTTTAACCTTAAATTCAGAATCATTATTTATTAAGACACCTATAATTTATTCCATATATAAGAGTATAAAAAATATGTTTTAATTATATTTTTTATCTTACTATAATAATGTAATATCTCATTTATGACTTCCCCCAAAACCACTTCGGGAAAATTCATCATGGGTATGTGAGAACTAACACCTATATGAAGGAAGTGTCCTATTTTTTAAGCTTGTTAAATTTATACTTTAAATTTTTTTAATGAATAAATATGTTATTTATGGCCTCAATTCTATTATAAAATGATAAAACAATTTCATTTCTACCTCCCTCTCATGTTATGGAAAATAAAATTATAGACCGTGTGTACAGAAAAATTACCACCTGTATGTAAAGACATATTTTGTTACACATTACCAAAAATCATGTATGAATATTAATTTTATTTGGATTAAGAAAAATTATATTCAAAACAAAATTTATATACTTGAGTTTGTGAATGTATTTATAAATGATATGCTAGGAGAATCACATAAAAATCGACCAAACTTCTTTAGGTAAAAAAAAGAGGAATATATTTAATAAAAGAACAAATAACAACATATATAGGCTATATAAAACTAATTATAGATAAATAAGGTTCTTATTAATGTTTTCAATTAAATAATTTTAATTGTAATGGTTGTTATTTTGAATTGCATAATGGTTTCAAACATAAAGGTAACATATCCTTTAAACCACCCCACTTTATTTTGGTTACACACTATGATTATTTCTCTCCATTTTTCATTATATTATTCTCAACTATACCATATAAATTATTTATATATATTACCTTTACATATATGAATTATTTACATAACTTGTATTTATATGTAAAGGTAAATTTGTAGGTTCCCTTTATTGTTTTTTATTTTAAGTAATCTTGATTTTTACAAGAGCATCCCATGGTCTATAATCTCGGCATGTATCACCCCTCATCAAATATTTTAAAATATATAATTTTTAATAAAAATATATATTTCATGATATCCCATTGTACATAATTGTTTTTCAATAGAATTAATTTTATATTTTTCATTTAAAGTACCTCAACTAATTTTGAAAAGTATCAACGAAGGGATTCATTTTTATTCTGGAATCATCAAATTATTTTAAGAATTATTTTCTAAATTCAATACCCATGTTAATTGAATTTATTATTTTTGAAATTATAAAGTCATAAAATTATTCATTTCCTTATTCTCTAGAAATCAATATGGCATAGTCTTTAGTCATTCCTTAAGACAAGGTTGTGAAACCCGGTTTCTTCTCATGGAATTTTTCATGATTTTTATTTATTTATGATTTATATTTATTTTTTGTACACATACTAATATAGATGTTATGATATTAGATATATAATGTTATGATGGGTGGGTATATTATATCCCTCCAATGAATTAGGAAATTTTACTATCTCCTGAGAAGCTATGTATGGGATTCAGATGTAATCTTTATCCTCTCTAATATATTATGTAGTAATACTTGGAATAAGATTATAGACTAGGTTTTAATACATAAAATATGATTATGGAATATGGAGTAATCCATGGAAGATGATAATTATATATTAAGGTGTAATATGTATAAATTTCTTATCAAGCCTTCTTTATAATGTTTTTGTATTATGTTGATACAATTCTCTTTTGATTTATCCATTTATTTTTAAGGGAAAAAATATAATAAATCACTCACACACATAACCACACCCATAGGGTATAGAGTGTGCTTCATAGTCCTCCAAGGTATAACCCATCCTCTTAGAACATTAGAAATTTAAATGGACTAATGACCCACCTGTTTTATGACCTGATAGCCCACTTCATCATTCCCCAAAGGGCCATTAATCATGAATCAAAGGACCCAGAGCTTAGAAGACAAAATTATAGGCCTAATGGACCACCATTATTATTGTAAAACATTACATATTAAATGTTTTAATACTTATAATAATTCAATTTTTTGATATCATGTAATGGTCGTTGATTGTCATGTTATGCTTAATTTCAATGTTTATTCCATTACAGGGATATTAAGAACACTCTTATATTTATGTGTTTTCGCTAGGATTTCCCATATAGTTTTCAAGGATTTAAGGAAGTAGGAGATCCATTTTTCTTGTTAAATAAATTTTGATGAGTTTATTTTTAGGATGTTATATTTATTTGTCAAGTATTCTGGAGACATTAGACCTATCAAAATTCAGTATGTAATTTTTGGAGTATTATATTAAGGATCATCTAATAAAGTATGATTAATTGTTTGTTTATTATAGTTTCTATTAGAGGAGTGTATCGATAACATTAGGTTTTAAGTTCTTATTGGTTGAGAATGATATATGTTTTAGTAATTAAATCAAGGGATAATGTGTTATAGATGATTTTGGATTCAATTTTATAGGTAAACAATTATATAAGAAGTTTTGAACATTTTATTATTGTTTAGGGATTAAGATATAAGATATTTACTAAAAAACTATGTATTATACTATGTATTGGAAGTCCACTTGAAATTTTATTAAATTAGATATAATGTGGTTTTTATATAAATATAATTTTTTTGGGATACTAAATATACATGTGGTTTTGAAATAAGTGAATATATGGGAAATATTTTAAAAATATTTGGTTGAGTATATATCATAAATTTATATTATTTATGTTGAATGGTCCCTTATTGCACAATAGATTTCACACTCCCATGGGATATGATTGGTTTAATTCACATTCTATTTCAAAAAAATATGATGTGTGACAACCCAAGATTTTATAAGATATATTATTTATAATTTATTTTTTATCTTCTTTTGTACGCTACAACAAGATTATCTTATGCTATACGCAACACCGTATTAACTTGGAGTATATGCAACACTAAACATGGATCGTGTTACACAAAATTTCATGTTTGTTTGATAGTTGTTATTCTACGCGACATTGAGTGTGTGTATATATATATATAAATTAAATATATTAATGATATATTGTTGGATTTTGTTATACGCAACAACAAAGTAGTCTTTCACTACTTTCAACCCTAACTTGGCTGGCATTACACGCAATCGCAACCTTCCTGGATAGTGTGTGTTGTACGCAATACCGGGTTTCACTAATCAACGATATATGGTCATAATATTATTATAAACAAGCCGTTATGAATTTTAGTAAATACATTTTTAATTTTATGAAATTATAATTAATCTTACACATTTTATAGAACATGGTATGAGAACAAAATAGATTTTTTGGGTAAAATAAGTATTTTAAAAAAATAATGTTTTGCTTCCTTTTGACGGTGAACCCATTTCAAATATAATTTTTGACAAGTTTATAAGTTAAATTTTTCAAAATAAACTTCTTCTTTTGAATCCGGATATAAAAATTTATATTGGATATTTTTTGGATATTTTTCTTATCACTTTCATATTTTAATGAATAGTAAAAACACGATATATTTTAATTAAAAACTATTTTCTTCATCATAATAATTTATATGGATAATTTATAATATTGAATGGTTTTAAAGAATAAAAATAATATATTTTTAAAATTTAATATAATGTATGTCATTAGCATTGATTTTACATTGAATTCATAGGTAAAATCATTTCAATCTTTTGTATTGTTTTGACTTTTAAAACTCGTTTTCCTAACAACAAGATTTGTTTTATATTAATTTCTATAACTTCTGTGTATTGAATTTAGAAAAATGGATTCCATATTTGGAATTAGTGGTTCCAAATTATGTTAATAGGATACTTTTTAGATTTGGGCATTATGAATAGAAACTACGGTAAATTTTATTTACTATAGTAAAAGGTAAATCAGGTAATTAAGGGTAAATATAACATTATAAAATCACCCTAACACTTGTATTAATATAATTGGATTCTTATATTTCATCTGAAGTCATATTTGGGTTGAAATGGAATCCATTGGAACACACTAGAAGGTGATTAAGACCTTTAGTTTATTTTATTTAAAGGAATGTGAAATTTGTCTCACTCAACTTTAATAATAATAGTATATTTAATAAAAGTTTATATAGAATATAAATTCAGTTATAAAAACTCATTTGAAAGATAAATTTTTTTTCTTTATCATGTTAATTTATTTATAATTTTTCAAAAAAAATTTAATTACTTTCTTAGCTTATACATTAATGATTTAAAAAATATTTATTTAGTAAAAAATAAGTAATATAGTTTTTAATGAAATAATAATACGCATTGAAAGGCATTAAAACCCGACCAAAACTTTTTTTTAGTGTATATATACACCATAATCTTCCAATTACCGAATATATGACCGTTTGAAGTCTTTTAAAAGTGATTATGACACTTATATTATTTTATTTTAAATGATGTCAAAGTTGTCACCTTCATAATTTAATAAATATATTATTTTAAAAGTTGGGTGTTTTAGAATATAAATCTGACTAAAAGTATTCCTATAAAATCCATAAGATTTATCTTCATAATAGTATTTTATTTTTAATTTTTATGCAACAAATAAGTATATTTAATATCTATACAAAAATGTTGTAGAAATTATTTTATTATGAGAAGTATCAAATAAATGGTTTTAAAAATAGTAAAATAAATATTATATGAACTATTTAATGTAATCCACTAATTTTATAGATGAATATGACATGTTAGGAACCTATTTAATATTTTAGTTAGATTATATCCTATTTTTGGATTTTATTTAAATTCAAATAAATGAATAGTGTCCAAATTGTCACTATTGTTATTTTATAAAAATAACATATTATTAAATTGTTCAAAAATCACCAAAATATTTAAAAACTATAAATTGAAATTTATAAAGTCTAAAATGTCATAATGTATCCAATTATGGAAAATTAACAACACATAAGTGATTAGTTTCAACCATTTAAAATATAGAATTTTATTACCACAAATAAAATTAAATAGATTAAATAATGATATATCAAAATGATTGTGCTTAAAATAAGATAAAAATGTCTAAATTTTATTGGATGATGAGATTACAACCTTATATCATTTAATATTCAAATTGAGTAATTTTTGGAGGTTTTTATGTGGGGTTTGAATTTATATTAAACAAATATTTTTGAGGATTCCAAAGGTGCCCCTCTCCTCCCTTATAAAGGGGCACCTCCTCCCTCTCATATTTACACATCCTTTAGCCTTCAGGATCGGCCAAAACCATCCCATTTCACTTCTCAACTTTCTCATAAATATTCTAGAGGTCCTGGTCTCCTTAAAAGACAAATTTTACTGCCCTAAGAAAAGTTTTCAAAGAGGTGTGTCGAAGAATAGGTAATATCCGTTACCGATTCATTCAAATTTATTTCTTTTTCTACTTCCTCTTCTTTAGTTGTTTCATTATGAAGTAATAACATTAGTATCACTAAAATAATATTATTTTGTTATAAATATTAAACAACCCTAATTCACCTTCTATCCATCCTATATAAAATTAAATCACCGTGCGTGCGTACGTACGGAATACCGTCTCTACGCCGTGGTGTAATCTGTTTTAGACCACCACCTTACATGGATGGGTATAATGGTGTAAATAAATAACTATATATGAATATTTTAAAGTGATATTTATTATGAAATATTATACATACACTTCAATTCAATTCCACAATCTTGGGAATGATAGCGTCGCTCGTGCGTACGTATGAACTACCGTGTCCACGATGCAATGGGATTCATTCTCCATGTTAACCATTCATGAATGATTATAAAGTATATATAATGAATAATAATGAGATTTATGACATAATAATGATACTGGATTTATGTATATATATATATATCATGTAATTAATTCCATTCAATTCAATAAGGAAACAAAAACAGCGTTCAGGCGTACGTACGACCTACCGTCTCTATGAATGGTGTATTTCATTCCATTAATCGATCTGTCATATATATATATATATATATATATATTTATATGCTGAAAATATAATATATATAAATCATGTTTTACATTCTGGAATTATGTAAATCAGGATATAAGTAATAATAATATCATGAACAACAAGTCGAAACATGTATAATAAATGAAACGATTTACCCAAAACGCTGCTTTAAAATGGATTTACAAAATAACGGTTAATATAAAGTCATAAGTGAACCATTTATGATATCATAACAATGAATATAATTTTTTAATAAGTCAATGAAATTATTTAAATCATTATACTAGAGTTTCAGATACGTAAAAAGCATATCGGACCTAAGGTAAGGGATAATGTTGCAATCTCAATTGTTTTCTATCCAAGATTGCTTATACCTAAGTATTTATTGGGGTTATATTTATCATCTATGTCCAAGTTTTATAAAAATGATATCATGTATTTTTAAGGTCATTTTTACCCATTTTTTGTCTTTTATTACATGGTTTGTATGGAATCTTTTTTTTTTGTTTACATATGAAGTACTTTTTGACTTTTCTAGAAAAAGTATGAGAAGAATGTTTTTTTATCTTATACGACATAAACGGATTTTTACGGTTTCATAACGCCTAATTTTCATGATGGTTCATATAAAATATTGCATGATTATTTTCAACATAACCCTTTTCTTTTAAAATTGCAGTTCATTTTTTGAAAAGAAAATGATTTTGAAGAAGAATGGATATTTCCCTCAAGAATTCATTTCAAGTGTTTTATCAAATCTATTTTCCTTCTAAAATGAAATTTTTAAATATGTTTATGTTGAAATTATAATGTCTCCATTATTTAAATGGCTTGATTTTTCTTATGATGAAATGATATATATATTTTTATATAGATTATGTTATGATGGCATGATGTTTAAGAATCCCATTCTATTACATGGACTATGATGTATGATTTATGATTTTGTGGCACACGAAATAATGCTTTCATTATGAGATGGATGTGACCTATATCTCCGTCCAATGAATTGGGTAAAGAATTATATCTCATGAGATATACATGGCTAGAATGGTTTGTTAATCTGGTTCAGTGTTATAGGACTGAAACGAGTAGTGAACTCAATTCAGAAAGGGACTTTGTCTACTAAGATGGTCTTGGAAGCAATGACTTGGCTACTATGGAAATAATATCACGTGATTAATGATTTTCCACAACTACATGTATTATTACCATGCTATTTTGTTATTATTAATGTTTCGTTATGTTATATGCCTTAGGTACTCCCATGTTTTATGTCATTGACCAGGATTTTGATGTCTAAAAATTATGTTCATGTTTTTAAGTTTAAATGTATATGATTTTTATTTATTTCATCCATGCTTACCCTTACTGAGCATTTGAGCTCACCTTTTATTTGCTTTTTTTTCTCGGGATTTAAAGAATGGTTTAAGGTTAGAAAACCAAAAGGGGAACATCTTTATTGGATATGCTGAGGATCTTTCACCATGATTAAGTATTCTGAAAAAGTAATGTAATGTCTATGTATGTCAAGCTTTGTGTCTCTACAGTTGGTATCAGAGGAAAGATTTATTTAACCTTTGGATACTAGGATGTGAAAACTTTAGTGATATCCCTAGAGGTATTTCTAATATATTTCTAGAGATGTCACAATGGTTATGTATAAGTATATGTTATAGTCCTAAAATTATGGTAACAATCGTATAATTAGACCTAAGATGTTAGATGTTGAAGGTACTCCCCCTTTATTTTTGTGTTTTTACTAGCATGATTTTTGCCTCTCACACTATGTTTTTTGGGTTTTAGACTATTTTTGGAACCTGATGGAACCGCGTTGATCAATGTAATGGACAATGCAATGATTTTACTCCTGAAAAAACCAATGTTATGGGGGATGGAGTGAAAAATCTTATTTCTATACTTACACAAGATATGAATCATTCTGGACGTCGAAATGAGCAGAGAAGGGAACAATATTCTATTGAGTCCTTCATAAGGCAATGTCCACCTTCTTTCAGTGGGTCTTTTGATCCAATTGTCACTGAACAATGGATTAGTACCATTGAAAAGATATTTTCCATACTTTGGTGTTCGGAACATGAATATGACATTTTGGAAATTTACCATTTATAAGGTGAATTAGATCAATGGTGGACTCTAATTAAGAATATGAGGCCCCAAGAAAAAATTGAATCCTTGGAATGGGATGTGTTCAAGAACATATTTTTCAATAATTAATTCCCTTGTATTCTTCAAACAAAGATGGAAAAGTATGTCCTTGAGCTAAAGAAAAAGGATTATGAATCTGTTGGTATATACGAAGCAAATTTTACAAGGCTTGAAAGGTATGCATCTGGCATTATCATCCAACCTCAAAGTAAAGTTGATCGATTCTTCAGTGGATTAAAACCTAGTCTTCAAAGCGAATTAGCTATAAGAGACTTTAGAAGCTATGAAGAAAGTGAGTGTTATGCTATCAAGGTAAAAATGGAAGTTGGTGTTACATATCCATCTCATGGTATTTAAAAGAAACAAAAGATGGAGATAGAGGAGAAATATTAGATTAATGGTGAAAAGGAAATGAATGTTTCTTTGTTCTCAAAGTGTTGAAATAAGCATAGGGGAATTGTCTTAAAGGCACTATAAAATGTTTTTAGTGTGTAAAAGAAGGTCATCGAGTAGTTCAGAATCAATGTAATGGAAAAAGGGTTGCTAATGATGTGAATAATGAAAAGGCTTTAGAGAATGCACCACCAAATCTTAAATGCTTCAAGTGCAAGGAAACATGGCATTATGCTAATCAATGCCCTAATCCTAGGGTTAATGATGATCAACGTGAGCAACCTCTAAGGTAAAAGGATAAATGGAAGTCACATGAGATCACTATTTGTGATGTTGAGTATGAAAATGATGTTTTGTAATGATTAAGTGTTTATGTAATGGGATTTCAAAATAGTATCACGGAATCTCATTTATGGCATCGTTGAATTTTGGAATATCTATGTATTGGTTTCCAATAATTCTATGGTACCGGTAACCATAAAATGTGATAGAAATATTTTTGGAAGGAAGATGATATGTGTATAATGAAGTGATAACGAAAAATACAAAATGAGCTCATGACTGATATTAGGACAATGTTATATCATGGATTGAGTATATAAAATTTTTGGGATTTTGTATGTAGAAAGTGTTAAACTTTTACAGCATTCATGTTTTCACTAAGAGTCAATGGGTATTCATTTTTCAAGAGAATAAATGATTAAGGTATACACATTTTTATAATTTGACCAACAAGATATATCGTATTATATATGGGGGATAAATAATGGTATTCACATGCTCGACAGATGACATTTTTAGTCATTATTTTGTTTATAATATGAGCTTGGACAGAAGTATTTTGAATAAGCCTAAATATTGGAATAAATTATGTTGGACATAAGTTATTATTGTTTAAGGATAGAATATTTTTTGACATTATTTATGGAATGTAATAATAATGTAGTTTTGGACAAAGGACAACCTATAGGACGGGCGATAACCCGTCGCGTCTAACAAGGCTGTGGGAATCAAACCCACAATCGAGGTGTGACAGGCCTTTATCACCTACCACAGGCCTACAGGAAGTCCCCAGTTAGTAGTAACTAGTTTTTTTATATTAATCATTATGATATATGAAGTATAATTCAATTCTAGGAACCATATATGATTAATCTCACAATAGATAGACTTATGTATTTTTGATAACTTTTTCTAACCTTTTGTTTGAGACAGATGGAATGACCCATCATTATATCACATGATTTGCTAACACCTCATGAACGGAAAATTCAACTTCATTTCTTTAAGAGAAAAAGTAGAAAATTTTTAGGGCACAGACAACAATGAAATTATACCGAAATAAAGTTAATATTTCTTCTAATTCAAATTCTTAAACCTTAGGGAAATGATAATGAAAACCAAAAATGTTGTCCTAGTTCCCTTATATCTGATGAATCAAATGGTTCCATAGATCATAAAAAATTTATGGCTTTGTGATTTTTAGGTTTTTCATAGCCATGTTCTCTACCACTCTCCATCTGATCTTGATGGTTAGATTTTTCTTCCATATCCATATTTTTACCTATGTTCTCTTATATGGAAACCCAGTGATGAGTTACTTTGGGTAATCGTTACGTTTCATATTTTATTCATTAAAGTTATAATTTAGTATTCCTTTTTATGATGTGGGTTTCTATGAATAGTAAACAATTTATAACCCCAATGAATTTCGAGGGAGAAATTCATTTTAAGGGGGGTAGATTGTAACAAACCAATATTTTATAAGATATATATTTTTAATTTCTTTCATATCTTCTGTTGTATGCCACACCATGATTATGTTGTGCTATACGCAACACCGTATTAGCTTACAGTATACACAACACTAATCTTGGATCATGTTACACACAATTTCTAGTTTGTTTGATAATATTTCTTCTACGCAACATTGAGTGTATATATATATATATTCAATGTATAAATGAAATATGTTTGGTTTTTTATACGCAACAACAAAGGAGTCATTCACTACATGGAACCCTGACTTGGCTTGCATTACACGCAATCGCAACCATCCTCATAGCATGTGTTGAACGCAATACCGGGTTTCACTAAACAACTATATATAGTTATAATATTGTTATAAACTAGTTGTTATGAATAGTAGTAAATACAGTTTCAATTTTATGACATTATAATTCATCTTACACATTTTGTAGAACATGTTATGAGAACAAAATAAAATTTTGGGGTAAAATAAGTATTTTTAAAAAAATGAAGTTTTGCCGCATTTTGATGGCACACCCATTTTGAATATAATTTTTGAAAATTTTATAAGTTAAATTTTACAAAAAAAAACTTTTTCTTTTAAATCAGGATATAAAAATTTACATTGGATAATGTTTTGATATTTTTCTGATAACTTTCATATTTTAATGAAAAGTAAAAACACGCTATATTTTAATTAAAAACAACTTTTTTCATCGTAATAATTTATATGGATAATTGATAATATTGAATGATTTTAAATTATAAATAGAATATATTTTTATAATTTAATATAATGTAGGTCATTATTATAATTTCATGCTTATATTTCTTACTAAGGTATATTTGGGAAGAAATGGAATCAATTGGACCCCATTTGGAGATGATTAAGACATTTAGTTTATTTTATTTAAATGAAAGTGAAATATGTCTCACTCAATTTAATAATTAAAGGATTTTTAATATAAGTTTATACAGAATATAAATTCGGTTATAAATACTCATTTGAAAAAAAAAAATTCTTTATCATTGTAATTTATTTATAATTTTTAAGAGATATTTAATTACTTTTATAGCTTATTAATTAATGATGCAGAAATTATTTATTAAGTAAAAAATAAGTAATATAGTTTTTGATGAAAACATAATACCCATTAAAAGGCTCAAAAACCCGACCAAAACTTATTGTTAGTGTATATATACACCATAAGCATCCAATAACCGAATATATGACCATTTTGAGTCTTATAAATGTGATTATGACACTTAAATTATATTATTTTAAATGATGTCAAAGTTGTCACCTTCATAATTTAATAAATATAACATTTAAAATGTTGGGTGTTTTAGAATATAAATCCAACTAAAATTATTCTTGTAAAATCTATAATATTTATATTCATCCTTGTATTTTATTTTTTATATTTATGAAACAAATACGTATATTTAATAAATATACAAAAATGTTGTAGAAATTATTTTATTAAGAGAAGTATCAAATAAATGGTTTTAAAAATAGTAAAATAAATAATATATGAACTATTTAATGTGATCCACTAATTTTATAGATTAATATGACATTTTAGGAACCTATTAAATATTTTATTTTGAATATATCCTATGTGTGTATTTTATTTAAATTCAAATAAATGAATAGTGTCAAAAATGACACAATTGTTATTTTATAAAAATAACATATTATTAAAATGTTTAAAAATCACAAAAAAAATAAAAATTATAAATTGAAATTTATATAGTGTAAATGTCAGAAATTATCCAATTATGTCATATTAACAACACATAGGTGCTTATTTTAACCATTTAAAATTTAGAAATTTATTACCACAAATAAAATTAAATAGATTAAATAAGGATAAATCAAAATTATAAGGTTTAAAATAAGATCAAAACATGTCTAAATTTTATTGGTTGATTAGATTAAAACCCTATCTCATCTAATCTACGAATTTAGTTATTTTTGGAGGTTTTTATTTGGGGGTTGAATTTATATTAAACTAATATTTTTTAGGATTCCAAGGGTACCCCTCCCCTCCCTTATAAAAGAGAACCTCCTCCCTCTCATATTTACACAACATTGAGCCTTCAAGATCGGCCAAAACCTACCCATTTCCCTTATAAAAATCCCTATAAATATTCTAGAAGTCCTTTTCTCCTTCAAATACCAATTTTAGTGACCTAAGAAGAGGTTTCTAATAGGCGTGTCGAAGAAGATGTAATATCCGTTACTCATTATTTCAAATTTATTTCTTCTTCTATGTCCTCTGCTTTAGTTGTTTAGTTACGAAGTATTAACATCAGTATCACTCAAATACTGGTATGTTATTATAAATTTGAAACAAACCTATTTCACCTTCTATCCATCCTACAGAAAACAAAATCACCACGCGTGCATACGTACGGAATACCGTCTCCACGTCGTGGTTTAATCTATTTTCGACCACCACCTTACTTGTATGGGTATAATGGTGTAAATAAATAAATGAATATATATATGATGATTTTAAAGTTATATGGATTCGTAAATATTATACATATTCTTCAATACAGTTCCACGATCATGGGAATGATGTCATCACTTGTGCGTACATATGGACTACCGTCTCTACTACGTGATGAGATTCATTCTCCATGTTAACCATTCGTGAATGATTATAAATTATTTATAATGATTAATAATGGGATATATGACATAATAATGATAATGGATATATATATATCTCATCTACTTAATTCCATTCAATTCAATAAAGAAACGAAAACAGTGTTTATGCGTACGTACGACCTACCATCTCCATGAATGGTGTATTTTATTCCATTTATCGATATATTATATATATATGTATATGTTTAATATATATTATATATAAATCATGTTTCATATTTTGGATTTAAGTAAATAAGGATATAATTAATAATAATATCAAGAACAACAAGTCGAAACACGTATGATAAATGAAATGATTTTACACAAAACACTACTTTAACATTGATTTACAAAAGAACGGGCAATATAAAGTCATAAGTGAACCATATATGATATCCTAACAATGAATATGATTCTATAATAATTAAATGACATTATTTAAATCATTATACAGGAGGTTAGGATATGTACGAAGCATATCGGACCAAAGGTAAGGGATAATGTTGCAATCTCAATTGTTTTCTATCAGAGATTGTTTAAACGAAAGTATTTACTAGGGTTATATTTATCACCCATGTCCATGTTTTAAAAAAATTCATGTATTATTATATTCCTTTTTAATCATTTTTGACATTTACTACATGGTATGTAAGGAATCTTTTTTTGTTTACCAAACGAGGTACTTTTTGACTTTTCCGGCAAAAGGACGAGAAAAATGTTTTTTTCAACTTATACGGCATGAACAGATTTTTACAGTTTCATAACTACCCATTTTAATTAAGCTTCCTCTAAATATTGCATGATTATTTTCAACAAAACCATTTTCTTTTAAAATTTTATGGCATTTTGAGAAAATAAAATTATTTTGAAGAAGAAAGGATATTTTCCTGAAGAATTCATTTCAAGTGTTTTATCGAATCTATTTTCCATCTAAAATGACATTATTTAATATGTTTATGTGGAAATTATAATGTCTCCACTATATACATGGTTTTATTTTTCTTAAGGTGAAATAATATCCATTTTTATATATGGATTATGTTATGATGGCATGATGTTTAAGAATCCCATTCTATTACATGGGTTATGATGTATGATTTATGATTTTGTGGAACACGAAAGAATGATTTCATTATGAGATGGGTGGGGCCTATATCTACCTCCAATGCATTTGGTAATGATTTATATCTCATGATATAGACATGCCTGGAATGGTATGTTAATCCGGTTTAGTGTTACAGGACTGAAATGAGGAGTGAACTCGATTCAGAAAGGGACTTTTTCAACTAAGATGGTCTTGGAAGCAATGCCTTGGCTTTTATGGAAATCATATCATGTTCTTAATGATTTTCCATAATTACATGTTATATTAACATTCTATTTTATTATTATTAATGTTTCTTTATGATCTATGCCTTATGTACCTCCATGTTTTTTGTCATTGCCCATGATTTTGATGTTTAAAAATTATGTTCATGTTTTTAAGTTCAAATATATATGATTTGTTTTATTTTATCCATGATTGACCTTACTGATAATTTGAGCTCACCCTTTATATTTTTTCTTTTCCCCCGGATTTAAAGAAATCTTTTAGGAAAGAAAACCAAAAGGGGAAGATCTTTATGGGAGATGTTGAAGATCTTTCACTATGACTAGAAGATTACGTTTCGAGTTTCCAAAGACACTAAACTATTACGGTCCTTTGGTGTCTATTTTTGTTATGTATTATGTATTCTGAAAAAGTAATGTAATGTCTATGTATGTAAATCTTTGAGTATCTACATGATGGATTTTAACATATTTATTTATTCAATTTACCTAGATTAGGGAACAATATAGTAAAATTACCAACAACAACCTATATTAAATATAGAAAATGGAAAAGGTAGTTTATGAACACAATTTATGAATTATTTATTTTAAGATCATAGTTATGATTTCATAAATTTACTAATATAAGAATTACGAAAGAAAATAAATCTTTTAATGTGTTGGTCAGGGCATGGAGGATCCATGCTAACAGTGGATACAATGGGTAATGCATTTTTTATCCCTACCAAGAAACCCATTGGTATTAGAAAAAAGATTAAAATTATTTTTATTATGTTAAATAAACTATCATCGATTATGATTAACATAGTGAACATAGTGGAATTATATCACACTAGATAAGAGATGGAGTTCATGAAATGAATATTTGGGTGATGAAGATGATGACAGAAAAAAGATATAATTTCATTCTTGCCAACAAGTTTCTATGAAATACCCTATAGAATGTATCGAAGGATCTATAACTTGTTTTATGTATAGAAGATGAGTACATATTGCATCTAGGTATAGATTGTTAATGAAGAATTTAGTTAACATAATAAATGAAGAAGCTTTTTCTTCATGTTTAACATACGAATATAATAGAGACTTATTAATGGAGATATTACCTAAAGTAATGTATAGATTATTTCATCCACAAATAACGTTTCTATAAAATAAATGATTAGATGAAAATTTTTATGGGTTTTAAAATGTGTCATCCTGATATTTTATTATATACTTTTTTTCCTTTAAATAATATTGAGTTCGATATATTTCATCACATTTACTAGAATGAAGGTCATGTGAAATTATTTAATTATGTTACTAATATTTAAAATAGAATTATAAAATCATATAATATATATTTTTATGATATAAAATACAAAATATAATCAAAATTATAAAATTGGTATTAATATTATTAGAAAAAATAAATGTTCAAGGATTTTTTTATAAATAAATCATATTTATGATTATATATTTTAATTTCATTTAAAAGATAAATATTTAATTACTACTAATATTCATGTTATAATTACCTATATTTTAATTTAAAATATAAATATTTACTTAATATAAAGTTTTGATCATTTTCTGTAAATTTCTATTTTTTAATCAAAATTTTTTTAAACTATAATTGTCATTAATTTATCAATATATAAGAATGAAATTGATTTGCATAATACAATTTAATTTACTAAATTTTAAATTATGGAATAAAAGTATACATTACAAAATATGTTTTCAAAATATAGAACCCATGACTACTGTTTTATATCAAACGTAAAATGTTACCTTAACAAATAAATATATTTTATATATTTTATTTCAATAATTTTTTTTTAATTTAGATTAAAAATTTATTTTAATTTCATATATCATTAATTTTTTTAAATAAATCATTTTTAAATTAAAAATATTTATTCAGTTTTTTTATAAAAAATATATTTTATGATTATAAGCACTTTGGTATAATAATATTCTATTAGTTTTGTGTGTTTAATTTAAAATAATTATTGCTCATATTTGTGAAATTAATTTGGTTAAATGGATCCCACATTTTGAATCATTGTGTGAATGTTTGGTGATATGGGTAAATTATATTTTTATCAATTAATTAATTTACATGACTGATCTTTTTTTAAGAGTAATAAGTTTTTAAATGACTAATTTAAGGTGGGTCAAATAATCCTAAATTTAAATGATCTTTTGACCTTATAGAACCCCATTGAAGGATTGAGAATTATTAAAAACACGTATCTCCATCTAGAACATATTTAAATAACCTAAAATCTATGAACTTTGATGCATTATTAATACTTTACACTCTTCCCCAAGGAAAGATCCCCCATTATTCACTTATAAATGGAAACCACTTCCACCCATTAAATTCATGACCTCCCATTTTAATTAATATTTAACATATTACCTAATTATATATTATATTATTTACTTAATATAAATTAATCCCCTCATCATCATATGAAATACTAACTCCAATATTTTCAAAAACGCGTTGAAGAGAATATTCGAAGTCTCAATGAATGTATTATGTCTTTCTAAAAATTTATTTCTTATTATTTATTTTTTATACCTTCCATAATCATTTCTATTCATAATATAGGGATAAAATAATTATCAATTATATTAGTCTATACTATTGTACTAATGGAAGATCTCTTTCAAGTGTAACTACAAAACCATTACAAATTATAAAAAACATTGTCAAGTCTATGTGTAGACAATCCCTCCATGCACGACATGTCATATTTTTCATAATTGTGTTGATTGGATGGTTATAAATATTTTTTAATGAAAAATTTTATTTTTTCTAAATTTTTTGTTATTATTAAATTATAAATACTTTTACTTTTAACATTCTTCTCATTTTATAAAAAAATTTAGCAATCATGTGTACATACAGATTATTACCTCCAGGTAGCAATGTGTTTAATTTTCTATTATCAAAAATCATGGAAGAAATATTTTTATATTTAAAAAATATATATAAAGTATATTAATATTATGTATACTATTAATCTATTTCAATATATAAAAATAATTTTGGTTAATATGCTATGAAAAGCACATAAAAATCAACCAAACCACTTTATGTAAAATAAAATGGTGAAAAGTATTTAACAAATGAAACAATTATGATGATAATTAGACCATAATTATATATTTTTAAATTAATAATTATTTTATTGAGGGTTTTAATGATTCCAATTGATTAATAATGGTAGTGAATTACATGTTCGGAATACTTTCATATATAATGGTAAGTGATCCTCCAAACCACTATAATTTCCTTTTGGATACATGTTCTATTTATTTCTCCCCATTTTAAATTATTTTATTATAAATTATCTCATCTATATTCTGAATAACTATTCTATTTATAAATATACCTATTTTAAATTACATTTATTTATTAGGGAAATTATATAAATATGTTCCCTTCAATGTTTTCTCTTTTATGTGAACCTAATTTCAAAATGAACATCATTTTCTATAAAATCATGTAAATTATCACCCTTATATAATTTTTTAACCCTACATATTTCTATATAATATAATTTATTAAATGAAAATCATTTTTTAGATCAATTAAATTTTTTAAATAAATCGTTCTATCTTTTATCAATAAAATTTCAATCATTATTTAAAAAAATCAACGGAGAGTTTATATTTAATCATTCATCTTAAAATTGTTTTTTGAATTATATTAT
Source organism: Viscum album (assembly GCA_963277665.1). Lineage (NCBI taxonomy): Eukaryota > Viridiplantae > Streptophyta > Magnoliopsida > Santalales > Viscaceae > Viscum > Viscum album. Next base: position 445,283,448 of record OY728139.1, on the reverse strand, counting down.
AAAATTTATTCCAATGATCAGGATATATGTTGAATTTTAAAATTATAGATTTTGAAAATGATTCATTTTCGTTTTTTCTTGGAAATAAAAATGGCATATCCTTTGATTATACTATATAACAAGGTTGTAAAAACCACTTTATTCTCATGGGATTTATCATGATTATTATTTAGGTATTGTTTCTATTTTCTTTGAAAGAACACATAATATTTTACATTTTCATTATTTTTGTTAAATTATTTTTTGATATTTCGGTCCATTATTACCCCCCAATGTGTTTTTAATGCTAATGTGTTACTATAAGTTATATATGGGATTATTTATTAAATTTAATTCTTTTTATGGCATAGGGAGTAATCCTTGGGGTATGATGATGGAAAATGGAGTAATACATGGAATATGTTCAATTAACTGGTATAAATCAATTCATATATGATAAGGATGGCATAAAGTGTAATCCTTTTCAAATGATTACAATGAATTGTTAATGATTTTGATATAGATTTACAATTCTATTCAATTATAATAGAATTACATTCGCCCTATTCTGATGATTATTATTATTCTCATAGGGATAAATTTTAATGACTCTTTACACCAATTTTATGATTAATTTTCAGGTTTATTCCCCTGCGAGTATTTTCAGCTCACCCTTTCCTTTATTTATTATCAAAAGGGTATCCCATGCTATTTTAGAGGAATTATGGAAGTATATTTTCAAATTGGAGTATTATATAAATTCACAGAGTTTATGTTTAATATATTTTATTTAACTATCTGATATTTCAAAAACACTATACCTATCAATACATGGTATTTATTTATTTTAAGACTATATTAAGAATATTTTAATAAGGTTTATTTATGGCTTGGGTAATAACAGTTGTTAATAAAAGGTGTTTTAGATAAAATCAGTGGTAAAACTTTTATTTGTATAAGAGTATATAATATTTAGTAATTAATAAAAGGGTTTATGTGTTATGGACGATCTTAGATTCAGTAGAATATAAAAACCATTAGTTTGTAAGTATTGAATATTCTTTGATTGTTTGGAGATAATGATTAGAGATCATTAGTTAAAATCATAATTTTAATAAAAACTATAAGATAACCTCCTGAAATTTTGGTATTGTAGAGATTTTTTATTTTTAATATAAATATATCTATTTCTAGATAGTATAAGTATATGTGTTTTTAGTATTGGTGATTCTTCATGAAATAACCCCCATAAGAGTTGGTAAAGTAAATATCTTCTATCAATATAGTTAATGATGAATGTCAAATTTTCTCACAATTATTTTCACACTCTATAAGGAAATTATATGGTGAATGTACAATCTATTTACAAACCATTATAAAGGATTTGAACATATTATTTTTTCAAAGGTAACTGAATTAGATAAAATTATAGAAAATTAACCAAGTATAACATAGATTGAATAAAAAAACTCCTAAGTTTTAGTATTCACATCATTTTTTAATTATTTATTTTAATATCATATTTCCCACTTTTTAAATTTAGTAATGTATTTATTCTCATCACTGTAATTTATTTTAATGAAACTACTGTAGAAAGGAGGAACCAATGTAAAAGTAGATGTAATGGACATTGTAGTTATTGTTCTAACCTATAACCTATTGTGACAATAACTAGGATTATAAATATTAGTATCATTCCAAGTCAAAGATAATAGATTATTATTAAATAAATTATCATTGTTTTATTCCCTATCATAGAAAAGAAGAGAAGGATCCGGTCTTAGGAAAATTCATTTTTCCAAGTTAATGAAAGAAAAAAAAATATATAATTTCCTTCATTTACAAAAATTAGAAATAAATTCCTTGGGGAATGTCACAACAGAACTATAAAATTAATTATTTTTTCAAAATAATGACTTAAAGAATGTAGATACTGTTGGAAAATACATATTTCAGAAAACATGATAGAGGAATAATATTTGACCTTTTAGTTTTACTAAATATAATATTCTATACTTTTCATTTTAATATTTTATAGAAGTCATGATTTTTTTCATCCTTTATTATGGTTATAAGGAAAATTGTTTTTATCTAGAGAGAATGTAACATCCAATGATTTGTGTATGTTTTTTCCCTTAAAAATTATATCGATATCTTTCTCCAAAGACACTAGAAATAAGGTCTTGATATAATAGTAAATTAAATTATTCATATTAAAAATATAATTATTTTAAAATATAACTTATCTATATATGAAATAAAATAAGGAATTTCCTTAAAATTAAAAAATTCATATGAAGTAATTTATGAAATATCTAATGTTTATGATTTTTTTTCTAAAGAAAAGTCATTTATGTTTATATCTTGGCTTTTATATTAAAATATAAATATATAACTATTATAAACAAAATTTTAGAAAATTTAATTTATTATATAATTTATAATACAAAAATTTAATTAGTATATACTTGTAATCATTTTATAAAAATATGATCTTTTATTTAAAAATGAGTTTTTTATGAAAGATTAAATTTACATCACTATTTAAATATACAAGAATGACCTATGAGATCAAAATACCATTTAAATGATTAAATATGAAATTAATGATTAAAATTATACATTTAATATTATTATTTGATTATAGAGAACCCATGAGCAACATTTTTTGAACTAATCAAAAAGGATAAATTTATAAAGAAAATATTCCCTCTATTTTTATTCAGTTAATTAATTTTATAGTTAAATTATGTTATTTATTTATTCTAAAATAACATATCCTTCATTTTTTTTATAATAATTTGGTCAATATATTGAATATTAGTTACCATAAAAACATTATTTTATACATAACATTATAGTATTAAAACAATGTTTATATATAGTTTGTGTTAAATTAAAAATCATATTTTACCATATTATATAAATATTTATGTTAAATGGAGGAAAAATTTAAAATGACAATGTATTGATTTTTTAATAGAGTTATTTTTAATTTTTTTATTGTAAAATAATTGTCATGATTAAAATTTAGTTAAGAGTAATGAATGTTTAAATGACTAATATTTGGTTGGTCAAAATTTCCCAACATTACATGACCTTTAGACAATTTAGAATAATTTTTAATGTTTTAAAGTCTTAAACATATGTCTCAAAAACCATACCATACCTAAATCACCTAATATTTAAGGACATCTATTATTAATTGTTATTTTATAAACTATACCCTGGAATGTGCAACTTTCCTCAAATGAAAAATCCACTTCCACCAATGAAACACATAACCTCACATTTGAATCAATCTTGAACATATTACCTAATTACCTATTATTTAATTTCCTTACACTATCCCAATACCCTAGTCACTATATGATATCATAAATCCTCTATTGTTCAATAAGTCATTGAAAATAAATTTCAAAGTCTCAACGAAGGTATCGCGACATTCTTGACTATTCATTAAAATAATTATTTCTTCACCCACCAATAATATATATCATAAATAATAGTATGAATGAATTATTATTGATGATATGTTTTTATGTTATTATACTAATTTAATATTCATCTTATTCATTCCTTAAAAAACATTACAATAATAAAAACATCACTATGTATATATTTGGAGTACTACCTCCATGTATGATGTGCTCTACTTTAAAAAAATGTATCACGTGGATGTAATGTTTTTTATTTAATAGATATTTTATTTATAACATGATTATGAGTCTAAAATTTTCAACAAATTTAATTTATTCTTAACTCTCATATTATGGAAAATATAATTTTCAACCATGTGTACGTGCATATTACCACCTCCACATACCAACATATTTTGATTTCCTTTAACAAAAATCATTGATGGTGTTAAAATTTATGTATATAAATAAAAATGATATTCAAAATGAAATTTATTTTATAGATTAGTTGAATATATTTCTAAAACAAACTTATTTTTGTTTGATATTTTATGAGAATCATCTAAATATTGACCAAACCACCATAGATAATCAAAAAGTGTGTAAAATATATAATAAATGTAGAAATTATATAAATTAATTGACTATATGAAAATTATTAAAGATGAGTGAGATTTATATTTGGTTTTATTTAACATATTTTAGTTGTACAATAATTTAAGTACAACTGAAGAACAGTTTTGACCAAAGAGTTAGAGGGTCCTCCTAACAACACCTATTACATTTTTGTTACATATTATATTTCATTATCCCAATTTGGAATTATCTTATTCTCAATTATATCATACATAATCTTTATAAATGTTTTCTTAACATACATACCTAGTTTATATTTCATTTCATTATTAGGGATGTAGATTTTTATATTCCCTTAGATGATTTCTCTTTTATATGAACATGACTATTATGAGAACATCCTTTTTTCTGAAATCATGTCATGTATCTCCCCCATTTAACATCATAACATTAAATTTATATATATATAAATATTATTTATTCTCCGAAATACCTTTTTCCATAAATTTTAGTTTTATATGAAATCATTTTCTCTTTCCCTATAATTTTTTTTCCCTCATTTCAAATAGAATTGCCTAAAAGGTTATTTGTATTCTGGATATATTGAATTGTTTTTTGACTTATTTACTGAATTTAAAACCCATGTTTAAAACAAATTCTCCTTTTTTATGTAATGAATGTTAAAATTTATTCATTTATTTTTTCTCTTGGAAATTTATTTGACATAGACATCGCCTATTCCATAAGAAAATGATGTGAAAACAACTTTATTCAGAATGTATTTATCCTGATTATAAATAACATATAGATTCTAATTATATTTATGGTACACATAATATTTTAAATTTCCTGATCGTAGTTATACTAGGTTGTTATAGGCGGGTTCATTATAGCCCAACAATGCATTCGGTGTTGTTAATGTCTCCTGAGAAGGTATTTATATGACCAATTAGTAAAACTAATATTTTTATATCCTAGTAGGTAATCATTTGAATATGATGATGTACCAGTGAGTAATACGTAACATTTAATGACTCTTTAAAAATAATAATTGTAATATTATAGTGATATCTTAACGGGTAATCCTTGTAACATTCTTATTATGTCTTTTTTAAAATGTTACCACATATTTATGATTACTTTATCTTATGATATCAGTCATTATGAAATGTTTTTATGATCATAATAATTCTATTTATGATATAATAGTATTCTTACTAACTTTCATGTTATTCTATATTACCATGTTTATTTTTATGATATTTTTACCTTTCAATTTTAATTTATAATTTTTACCTAGGGTATAACTTTTCATTTTTTAGGAAAAATTGGAGTAGGGTAACCATTTGGAATTTTAAATAATGTAATTGAGTTTTTTGTGTGATGATTTTTTAATGTATCAAATATTCCAAAGTCACTGGACCACTGTATATTTGATGTGTATTTATAAGATGATTATGTTATGAATCTTTTAATTATATATGTTTTACACCTGGGTTGTTATACCAAATTTTTGAGTAAAGGGTCATTTGGATCAAGCACTTGTTTTTTACCACTTTCCTCTAATTATTTTTGGGTTCCCCATACAACTAATAGATTTTAGAACTCTCCGACATTTATGGTAAGAATTTACTCCATTTAAAGAGTTTGGTAGTTCCTTTTTTGATTTGGATCACTCAATGAGGCATAGTTCCTCCACTTCAAATTATGTGATGTGTGTGTTTCCATGTCTTGGAATTTATGATAATATTGGTTAGAACACCATTGACCAATATTAATTATTATAAAATATATTGATTTCTATTTCAAAAATGATGATAGGGTAATTATTTATTGCAATATTTCATAATCTCTTGACTAATATACATACTTAAGCATGCAGAAGATTCCAATTTTTTAGGATTCATGTGAAAATATAAATCATAGAGAACTAAACTATTTGAATAATTTGATCCTAGTTTCTCCTTAATAACCTATTAGTTTTTTAGGGAGGTTTCCATAGCTGGGATATTGATTTTAGACATATTTAGACATTCAATATTCTGATATCTTTTCATTTATTATGATATAAAATAATTCATGTATTAGAGATGATATGAATATGACTTTTCTATTTGCATGGGACTAAATGTCATGGAGAATATCATAATTCTTTCTATCCTATTAGTTACTCTCTAGTTCTATATTTTTGAGATCAATATATTTCTTATCATTCATTTATGGATTCATTGAATCATATGGAGTATTTATATACTCACCCTAAATGATTTTATGCTGGAATATTATTTTTATTGTCAAAATATACAAAGGTTTGATGTTACATTATTGGATAGGGATTGGGTGAAGCTTATTCATTGAAAATACAAGATAATTATAGGTGGAGATAGTGGTTTAGGATGGTTCTAATGACCTTTTTAGTTTGTGATTGATCTATGTTTCAATTAAATGTAGATGGGATTTTTTATTTTTTATTTCTATTAGATTTTTAATGTTTGTAGATTTATTGATCCTATTTTATTTTTATAGATAGAAGTTTAATTATAATGTTACATAAAATGAATGTGTAAAAAATAGTTAAGCTTTATTTCTATTTATTTCATGTATTGGTGGGTGATTTTTACCCTAGAGATATGTATCTATTTTATGTTTCTTTTAGATAAGGTAGGCCATATTGTTTGATTTGAATACTAATTCATAATCATCATTCATTGTCTTATTAGGGGTGGTATATTGGTGGTATTCTCAAATTTCTACATAATCAGGTATGTGTATTTTTTGTCACATCTTTTTTGTGTGGTATCTAAGAGTATGAGTTATAGGGATTTTATTTTGAGGTATTATATATGTGATAATTGGTTTTGAGAATATATGATACTGTCGTAAATGGGTTTATCAATTAGATAATTATAATATGTATTCCAATGTTTATGTAGTGACTTGATTATCCTTTCACTTGGACTATGATTTCCCTTTAGTCAACCCATAACTCTTAAAATCTATCTCATAGTAATATATTAGTTGATACAAGAATTATATAGAAGAAAATTATCATCGTTCATTTTTATTTCTTATGTCATCTATTAAAATATTATATAATGCTGTTGGGTTTATCCTATAAAACGATGGGTTTCCCATAATCATTAATCTTTTATTTAGATAAAGGTCATGATGAGGAATTTTTACTACTTGATCTATTCTGTAGTGATCACTATTTTTTGAGGCTTTAAATAAGATAACTTTGTAATAAATTTATTATACCACAGATTTGATAATGATTAGTTATCCATAATGTATAGTAGAGACCTTATTACAGATAATTTCATAGTCCCCACATAGTTGGTTGAGACTAATCGTAGTCCAAATATGTAGTGTCTGACCCCATAAAGGAGGCCAAATTGTTTTATAATGGGATAATAATCTAAATGTAAAAAAATATTTGGATGTTTTTTGAGAATCATTTTTTCTTTTTAGGAACAAAAATCATATACTTAATGAATATTCATTTATTAAAATCCCAACACATGATATTTATATAATAGTGGATGATTATTTTAATCAACTCAAAAAGGGACTGGCCATCAATGGTTATAGTTCGATTCATTATTCAATCGAGAGTTTTTCGGAAGATGTTAAACCCTTCCCTCGGCAGCATGCTGGTATTTTTTGACATAGTGATGCCCAAAAACATAAAAGTTATTATTTAGGAATTTTTCTTTATGAAGAGTTTTCACCATGGTTGTCTGGGTAGATCTCTTAATGTGAGAGATTTTGTTTTGATGTTTTTCTCTAATGGAACACCACAAATGAATAATTCCCCAAGTGATTATTACTAATTGAGTGTTCATAGTAGAGATGGACGCTATATAACAGAGAAGGTTATTGGATTCCTAGGGATTGACATAGTTGTTTAGTCGATCGGCCAAATAGTTGAAGATACTGATATGATTAGAAACCACATATTATATGCATTATTGCCTACAGATAATATGTTTTGTTCGAATAAAATTCTGCTAGAGTGTTTTGCTATATATCATTTATCAATACACTAAAACAATATAAAACTTTAGTTAGTTCTTATCAAGAAAAGGGGCCTTTTTGTTATATATAAAGATAGTTTTTGCAATGAAAGGAAATAGTTAAATAAAATATGGTATTGTTTTGTGTATGATTCATGCCCTCTCTTTATAGACCCATGTACTGGTTGAGTGAGAAATATCTGTTATTCTTGTTTTCCTTGGTTTTGATAAATAGTTTCTTGTGGGACACCATGATAAACCATAATTGGATAATCAATTTTCCTTTGATGAATATTTTATTTCACCCATCCCTTCTTGTGAAATGTTTTTATTCTTAATAGAGAAAATGGGCTTCAGGAGAATCCTTTGAGGTAGTGATAAAAACAACTTGTACCAATAACGTTACGGGTTTGATAACAATTTCTAGAAATATTTGGTGACATGTAGTGTAATAATCTAATGTTTTTAGGTTGGATACAATCCTAAATAAATTTTAGTTTCTCACCCGTAGGATGTTATGACTATTTTTTCCCCCAGGGTTTGGTTGATAACTCACACAATGATACTATTGAATAATGTAGTTTGGAATCAATCAAAGATTACGATTAGGTAAATGGCCTTAACATAAAAATATAAAATATATATACATAAAATTATTCAAGCTGGATGAACATTGCAATGTAAATTTTTCATAAAATATGATTTTTTTAGAACCATAATTCTTTTCATTGATGAAACTGATATAAACATGCTCATAAGAAATATTTAATACAATAAATATATATTGAAATATAAATTAAATAATTTAATGGACACTCAAGTGGTACATAGTTCATAGTTATTCCTATATCTACAAGAGAAAACATATGAAATTTTATTTTTTTTAAATTAAAAATATTATAATAAACATTGACAGATCAACCAACATGATAACTATGCACACGATCACATGTGAATGATAGGTATGACCCAAAAATAGTTTTATAAATCTGATAAAATAGTTTCAATGAGAAATAATATATATGTATTTCCCCTAAATGGGAATGGTAACCTCCAATATTCTATAGTAACCAAGAAACTAATCAAAACAACCCCTAACCAGTACAAGTTACCTTTATATATCATTGAAAGAATCATACATTTTATCCTTTATCATAAAACAAAATTAAAGGAATTAACATATTTTAATTTGAAACCAAAATTTATTACCATATTTTTTTTCATTCACCATCCCTTATACTATCCAGTACAACCACCATCTAGAACATAAACCCACTCATTAAAATTAAACTTCCATTGTTTTTACCAATAAAAAGATAACTTCAAGAGATTCTTATTATAGTAATAAAAATCATAATATTAGTAGACTTCATTATTCTTAACAATAAAAAATAAATGATCGCTTAAATTAAACCCATAAGAAACTTTTAATACTTTAGAATAACCCCAATTATATATTTATATGATATAAATAGTTCATCTATATCCTTTCTATTACCATAGTCACACAGAAGCATTATGTGGCATTACAATTATTTATATTAGATAATGGGTGAACATATCACCAAAATTTTGTAATTATAAATATCTTCCATAAATAAAGAAATCATTCCTCTTGAAAATTCCAAAAAAATTTATATTTCTGGATGATTTGTTTAATCCATGAGTAAAAAATCAATTTTCTAGACGAATGGAGTACACTATGTCTATCATACTAGAGAAAAACACATTCTCAACTCATTATAATCTCTACTAATAACCCATTTAACAATATCAATTATTTCATAGATAAAACTTCTTTTTCATATTCATCCTCCATTTTCCATAATGATGCCACTGGGTTTAGCATTAACATCCTTTTAAATTTCATTCCTCTAAACATGAAATCATTTTTTGTTATGCTCTCATGGTTATCTAAAGATCAAAGAATTTATGTATATATATACACCTTTAATTGATGATCCATTCCAAATCATTTGGTTATAACATATGATATATTGAGATACCATTAAATCCTTTTCAAATCATCATAGTGTTCATTCCACAAATTATCTCAAAAACAGCTAATGAATCCCATTAAAAATGATTCTTGATATTGAGTATATACCATGGAGAACTTAAATATTCGTTCCACAAATGAAAATAGAATTAACTATATATAAATGACCAAATGATCAATTTTGGTTTCTTTACAATGGATAAATTTTACTTTCTGGCTGAATGAGACTAACAAGGATAATATTGGGACATCATGAATCTTACAATTATCTTCATCATGTATTACCTTTTAGGTAAAATCAAACTCCCTTTTATCATATCTATCAATAATCTTATCCCAATTTATTTTTTTGTAATTATTGAGATATCTCATCTAAAACTATTCTATATAAGTCATTATTCATCTCATAAAAAAGCAAAATTTGTAGAATTTATAGGGCCATATCTTCCATGTACAAGAGACATGAGATAAATCTAGAATATTTAATGTAATAACCCAAATATTTATAACTTAAATCCATTTTTTTGAATGAATAATGTTTTTATAAATTAATATAGTTCCTTAAACAATATGCACTAATATGGTTATTTTTTAATATTATTTGTGTTTTATATTTAATTGCTCTCTAAGAATCATAATCATTGACAATATAGTAAACGTATTGTGACCATTATGATTATTATATCATGTATTATGATAAAAACTGATTTCCACAGATGAAAGGATTGATGGCCTTGACCAGTATAATCAAACACTATGAAGCCCATTTATCAGTGCTTCAAAAAGGGAAAGAATCTATAAGATTTCCACTTATCTGAGCCCAAACTGAGATTCAATAATTAATAATTGTCTAAACCCATTAATGGTAGAGGTTTAAGCTCATTAAGATCATAAACATAACGATGTATGATGTACCACCCCATAAAAATCTCACCATAGAACACCTTATGCTTAGGGAGTTCATAGGTGTAATAAAGAGTTATATATCTATACCATAACAATATGAACATAAATATTCTATTTTTTATAAAATAATTAATATATTTATCCCTTTTTATTATTAATATTTAAATTATAAAATTATGCATTTAGAAAAATTATATTTTAATCTTATGACACATTTACTGTATTTTGGGGAAATATATTGTTTCAGTCAAGACACACATTTTCATGAATTTAAATTTTTTTTAATAAATGATATATTAATAAAATATTATTATTAAATATAATTTATAATATATTTTTATGAAGTCAAATGTAATTTTGAAGTAATAAGAAATTAGTAACAGTTAAAAAACGTTTTTTAAAAAAATTTGTATTTCTGAATTAATAGTTTAAATTATAATATTTCGGGTGTTGTTCTGATAACTTTTTTTGCGAAACATCATGTTGAAATTATCAAATGGTTGAATTTTGAAAATTTCTCCAACGATTTTATTTTTTTGTTAAAATTTATATTATGTATATTTATATAGTATTCATTATGAAATCATAAATAATTATATTATATATATTTATATAGTAGTCATTATAAAATCATAAAAACCTAAAAGTGATGTAATAAATGAATTAAATCATTTGCATGAAAAAAATTATAATTTTTTCTTTAATATGATTGGATTTTTATGTAACTAGATTAATTTTATAAACAATTATTCAATCACAAAAATCAATACTATATATTTCGGTTTCAAAATCAAATCATTAAAGATAGGACTCATTTCTACATCACCATGATTATTATTTTAATGCGATCATTTCAAATAATTTTAAAATAATTAAATTCACTGCATGTTCCTCAATTATTGGGAAAATACAAGGGAAGTTTCATGATTTTTAATACATTATCATATAGATTCGAAAACACATTATTTTAAATTAAAAAAATTGCCCTCTACTTTTCTATTTAAAATGCAGAAAATAAACATTACCCTTTACTAAAAACTATTAGGTCATTGAAATTATCTTAATTACCATATCCATATCCCTCTCAAGGTTCCTATAATATCTTAAGGATCTCCTCAAAATAATTTAGAAATATCCTCTCAAGGTAAGTGATCCTCCCCTCTTTATTCAAGCACATTCTTTAAAGTATTCGACTAGAAATCAAAATATGCATATTGAGATATTTTTTTAAACATACCTATTACATACCATATGATTTACAAGTGGTTAGTGTCCATTTTCACTTTAATTAATCACACATATGAATCATTATGTACTTTGGTTATGCTAAAAAATTTATCTTTTTATTTTCCCCAACAAACACTAGTATTGATATTAAATATTCCCATTTCTAGTAATAGAATATTCACCTTGATGTACATATCCTTCATTTATTTGGGAAATACATGTATATATGTCACACTAAAATTTTTTTTGATTAAAACTATAAAATTACATCCTTTTTTTGATCTATGATCTAATATTATCCATGTACATGGTACGAAGGTGATGGGTGTGCCCAATATTATATAGAAATTCCATACATTGGGTATTGCTTTAATCTCATGAGATTCTATATATAGTTCAGGGGAGGTTATCCAAATAACACTATGATATATTTTCTTGGTTTTTATACTTGGATTATTTTTCTGATGTTATGTTTATGTCGATTCCACATACCCATATTTCCATTGTGCTATCACATTTTACAATGCCTGATTATTCATGATAATGATTCCCATCCCACTTATGTTACTTTGATATAAATCTTGAAAAAAATTATTAATTTACCTTACTGTATTATTTTTTATTCACTTTGTTCACTTTATATCTCACCCCTTATTATGTACATCCCCGTGTTATCTGATGTGTATTTAAAGGAATTATGGAATTTTTGGATCATGAAAATGATATTTTTAACAAAGAAGTTGCACATTTATTTCAAGTTGATAGGATATGTACCTAATTTCACAAATAAACCAAGCCTAGTGATATTTTACATTATTATATGTTTATTTTTATGTTATAATTAATGAAATAAACAATATTAAAGACATGGTTTTTTATTAAAATTCCTACTAATGAAATAGAAATTCATGTTCATTTATATTAAACCATTCTCCAACAAGAATGCATCACATTTTTTGGTAAATTTGATTAGTGTTTTATCCATTCCTTAAAATCATATTCATCTTAAAAAAATTTACTTTTTATAATAATAAAAAAAAAGAAGGTTTATTTATGTAACTTTTTATTCTAAAAAAAGACTAAACATTTTTTTACATCCATATTCACTAAGTGAAACTATTTTGTATATTACATGATCCACACTATTTAATAAATTAGTGACTTTAACAACCAAAAAAATGTTTGATAAGTACATTTTTTCTATTGAAATCCATTAAACACTAGACATTCATTTTACGTATTTTTACCATTCTTATTTTATTTAAAATAGAGAAACATTTGTTCTTTATTTGTATATTCCCTTATGGTAGTTATTTTAGATTCAACGATCCATTAAAAAGAAATGAATAAATTTCATCTTTCATAGACGACACATATATTATATGGTTTTTGAGATAAGAAACAACTTGTGGGATCATATTATCTCTAGTTTTTAAAATAATGAAGTATCATATAGATACATAAAATAATACTGATCAAATATCTTTGTTAAATATTTGTAATTATCAATGTTATTTTAATCTTTCAAAAATTAAAGCAATATGTAATTTAATTTCTAGTAAATTGAAATAATAATCTAATGATATTATGCTATTTTGTAGGTATTTTAGTTGTATAACTTATATAATTTCAGTACCCTTATAACTATATAAAATTCGTGTCCTTTTAGATAATCTATTTAGATTAACATGGATAAGGAAATTTTTTTATTTAATCTAAATATCTTCTATATTTAAATTATGTTCTTCCAACTATACCTTATTATTGAAGAAGACATTTAACATTGAAAATATTTTTTTATTTTCAATATCACAATGGTTTAATACAAAATTTTCATCAGTATACCCCATGTGGAATCATGCAAAATACGTAGATTTATGTTTTTTCCAGTCCTTAGCATCCACATGAACATAAGTGAGATTATAGAAAGAATTGAAGCCATAAATGTATAATGATATATGTATGTACAACAACTTCATACACTATTAACCCAAACGTGCTGATTAATGTTGGTTAACAATGTATTCCACACAATTTATTACTTCAAAAAAATATCTTAAGGATACACTAAATGAAATATTAATATCTATGCCTTTTATATTAATTATATATATATTCTACTAAAGTAATATATTATAGTGTCTCAATCATTTTGTTTCAAGTATGGTTCTTTTATAATGATAAAAGTCTTCGAAAGCTTTGCTACTATAAACACAACCATTATCATACCTTAGGTATCTTATTTTAATTTTGGAAACTTTACCCACCATGTCCTTTTATTCAAAAAATAATTTGAAAACCTCATATTTTATCTTCATAAAGTGAACCCTTACATTCTATATTGACTCAAAAATGAATGCATGAATGTAAATTAATCCCCAATGATACTGAATTAGATAAAACCCTACAACATTTATTTTCACGAGCACTAACTTATAGATTTTAGAAATTCTTATTCTTAGAATAAATATTTTTTAACAATGTATTTAACTCTCACAACATACAAATTCCAAGTGATAAAGGTTTAGTATACTATTTACCAATATAATTTTCATGTTCTCCCAATTTATATTTTTAAGGTAGTGGTTCCATAATTGTTATATTTTTAATGTTTTAATTTTTGATTTTTTTCTACATGAAATTCTCATAAAATATAATATATAATTGTTAACACCTATTAAAACTACAATTGAGCCATATATAAAATTAAATACTCCCTTTATGAATATTTTTTGGAACCATACTTTATCTAATTAAAAAATATAAATAAGATTAATATTCATGCCCAGTAATTTTCAAACATAATTTATATCATGATATATTTTTATATTTATCAGAAATTGAAAATTTCCAATCTCAATGATCTAATGAAATACATCATCTTCTATAATATCCTTATTGAACCCTTTTCATATATAATTTAATATGCACTCTTTCTCTTACTTGTAATAAAATTATGTTCTTGAATCAATATTACATGATTTTATCAGGCCATTAAATATCCATAATAAACACCATCTATATTTATACACATAGTTAATGGAAATTTATGTTTTTTATTCTCTTCCAAAAATACTCCTAAGGTAATGAAATACTTTATATGTTACCATGTTTTTTTAGTTTCAGCTTGGTGGTCTAGTAATGCTTGATTCAACCCAAAGGTTCTCTCTAGACTTATCACTGATTTCCTTTTATTTATTTATTGTGGATACATTAAAATTATCTATTTAGCGAATGAATATAAAATATCTCTGGGAATTTATTTCATTTGAAAAATTTATTTAAAATATTAACTTTAACATTCTATAAGACTTGGTAATATTTAATATAATTGTGAATTTAAACATTTAACAGCATGTAAAAAGACATTGGTTGTGATAATAATTATACCATTTCCCACCCATCATCAACAAACATGACATTAAATATTTATATATTTCCCCATATTATTTTAAATTAATTCACATAATGTTATGTTGGTTTACCTTCTAACAAACTATATGTTGAATAAAATACACTTCATGAATACCAATTTCATTACTGTTGGATATTCATAAATGTATTTTTGAGATTCTATCAAGTCTCTTATGGTATTCAATTTATAATATATAAAGGATAAATTATGATCCGACAACATATTTAACAATAATAGTTCTATTATATATACCCATTCCCATTCTAGATTATATATTGTTTCTAGTTTTTCTCTACATAGAGAAACATTATGTCCCTATGATTCATAAATTCATTCATCTACATCATCTCGAAGCTGAAGTCCTTCCCATTTTATTTTTTTGTTTAGAACATTAATTATTATAACACCATAGATTTTAATAATAGTAGTCTAAAATAAATAAAAATTTAGTCAATGAAATTATTTCCACTGAATAATATTATTTAGATTTTGATTCCGATCCCTAAACCAAAATATGATGCCACTTGTTGGGAATCATCCACTAATTTTTGGTAGTTATACACCATAAACGTTAAAATGGAATATAAATATCCCAAACCTATTTAAAATATTTTTCAACCCCAAATAATAATGATTCCTAAACATATGACATTGAAATAACAATAAATCATCTTATTGAGTTGTCCAACAAACAAATTCTCATAAAAATATTTTTTTAAAAAAAAGAATGAAACATAAATTAATGAAATTATAGGAAAGCAAAGTACTTTGTGGTTAAAATTTGTTTTAAAAAATATGAAAAAATTATGAAGTATATTGATTTACCATAAAATAAATTTATTATAATCAAGGTTTAAAATTAGAAAAGTTGATTACAAATCAAAAAATCACACATGAATAAGTAGTCCCATCTGGTTATAGTGGGTACCAATTGGCCAAACAGTTACACAAAAAGCCAATATATTTTAATGTACATCAATTGATGATGGTAACCTCAAATTACATGTTGAAACCTCACTAATGGCCTAAAATATATAGTGAAAAGTAAAAGATACATTTAATTTTATCTTTTTGAGTTTTACATATAAAATTTATCTGTAAATACCTTAATAATGACCCAACACATAATTATCAAATTCAACATTTTATTGATATAACATATATTTTATCACATTATATACCACCAAATTGTACGCTTTTTATTTTATAAAAAACATCTAGAAACTGTATCCCCTAGATTTTTCCACCATAATCTTTATCAGGTCAGTGCTATCCTCTAAAAACTCTACTTCTAGACCTCATAATCTGAAGTTGAAAAATATTTAGTATTTTCAATATATATGAATAATACATGAGGGAGTACTACGATTACTTCTTAATTATATTATTTTATTTGAATCCATGTTTATCCCATTGATTCCATTAAATAGTTTATGTATATGATAATTGTTTCCCTAGATATATTCTTGAGTCACTAAGACAAAACCATTTATTTTAAATGTTTGTGGTGTTGAAAATTGATATTTGATATTTCTAGTGAATTTTCTCTAAGTCGCATTGTTTATGTGGATGGAGTTGCATGTTTTTTTAATAAAGACTATGTTTTTGGTGACAAATAATATTAGATTAAATCAATAGTGGTGTGGTTTTCAATTCCCATAGAAATGAATTTTAGTTTTAGTTTAGAAATTATGTAGTTTATTATTTTTTAAATATAAGGTAATATATCACCTTCAATCAATAGTGGATACCTCACACCATTTCCTTATATATGAGAGGATCATGATGGAGATATATATTATACTTTTCATCTGGGCTATTCTTTTTCAAGAGATGGATCTACGGGTTTCATTAAAAGTGGGTATCACATTACCCAATTCCATATTTGGATAAATAATTCTCATTAGTTCATGCATGGAATATCACAATGGATATTCTGAATGCGGATCATCCCAATAGAGTAAGGCCTGTAGTGTGCTATTTCTAGGGTATATTCATGGATACAACTATCACATAGAAACTTTTTCCACATAGTTGAGGGGAATTTTCTCTTATTTGGAATTGGTTTTTGGTTTCTATAGTTTCGGAGTTTCTTATAATAGATTATAGGACTAATAAAGTGGAGTTATAATAATTAATGAAATTCTTGGTTCAGATTGTGATAGGTAGACCCACCTGATAAGCGTTTCATGATGCTAATAATTTTATAGTTGTTATTTTTGTGTCTGAATTTTATCATTGGAATATATCTTGAAGGATAGAAAACACAACTATGGTGTCCTTGATAGTGTGTGTGAAAAAGATGGAGATTTTTATGGTGATATAATGTTCTAGTAAATATTTATAAGGATGTTTCAAAATAAGACTGATGTTTCCCTTATTCCCTGATCTATAAATAATGTTGTATATTACATGTTAGAATGATATATATATAAAATTTAAATATATACATAGGAGTTTTTGTTATTGTGTGGATCATTGAGAGTCAAGGAAGAATATTTGGGATGATCTCAGTAGAGGATTTCAGTGTTGATTAATTATTCCCATGTGATAGTCATCATGGTTTATCATTAAAGGTGGGGAGTTTAGTTCTTCCATTGGTTTTATTATAAACAATATACCTTTATAGGTTAGATATTAGTGGTTTATGGTCTCACTTCATAAAATTCAGTATGGTGTTGTTTTGAGTGATTATATGTGATGGGTTTGGAAACATAGAGGTACTCACATAAACTGAGCTTATGATTTCTCAAATGTATTTCTTCGAAATGATATAGTGATGATATATATAGGGATGGAAGATGATTTTCAATTCTAGGATAGTTGTGTATGCAATTCTCTCCAATTATGGAACTTGTATGATGAAAATGGTACATGATGGGGTTGATTGTTTTTATATACTTTATCACTTTATGTTTTCCTATTTCAGAAGCTCTTGTTCATTCATTTTCAAGGATTGAAAGCATTAAAAGTAGAGGGGGGATCTAGTGACTCTTATTTCCTTCAAATGAAACATAGATCATGTTTTTTCAAATTCTAGGGATCTTCATATGGGAATGTAGAAAATTTACCATAACATTATAATCCATAAAACAAAATTCAATGGTTTCATTGATCTCTATGTTGGATTTTCCCCCTAGTATGAGTTTGGGTGATTCCAAAAGCATGCCAAATTTTATGAGATTATTAATTTTTATTATTTTTAAAAATAATTATACCATAGGAATGAACATATGTATCTCTAAAATGAGAGATCAGATGAAAATTCCATTAATTCGGTTGCATCTAAAATATAGAGTTTTCTATAGGTCATATAAAATCAGGGTTTTCAAATGGGCCCTTGAATAATTCCCATCATGGAAAAAAAATTAATTAATTATATCAATATATCAATTAACTAATTTTTTAACCTTTTAACACTATTTTATAGTAAAAAATCAATATTTTAGACCCTACATGAGGGTTACCCACCATAATTATTGATGGATATTTGTAGAGAATTTGGGAGATGTGAGAGATCCCATTAAATGAGATCAAAATTGGATTGTGGGAATGGGTCAGATCCATGATTATGTCGATGTATGGATTATGTGGTGGTAAAAAATAGAATTCCAACATTGCTGGAGAGATTTTTTTTGAAGTAAAGACGATTTACCAGAATGGTAGGGGTCCTTTCTAGAAATCATGCCGCTTCCATTAGACTATATTACTTACAAATTCATAAAATTTTAGAGTGTTTAAAATATTTAAATCAATATATATTATCATATTTGATATTTGTGTGATTATTCTAAAGGAATTCAACTTTTTTAAAATATTTTGAATTTTTCATGTCATATCTCAACCTGAAATTTCAATGTGATAATTCTTATTTATACCCCTTAGATAATTATTTCATGATCCATATTTCTTTTGGTTTTCATTGTGAATGAATTACTAGGTGGATGTTATGAAAAACAAACACCAATGTTTAATCCATGCAATTTCCGTAGGTTATGAATAATTTCCACTAACCTTCTCTTTGGTAGTTGGTTTGACATTGGCATGGTATAAATTGGGAGGTAATGATATATAAGGATGATGGTATTGTAATAATCATATAATAAAATAATAGATGATCCATGCTTTCATAATGGTGGTTAAGGGATTAAATATAAAGATGGTTTTAGGGGAAAAGTAATCCTAAACCAATAAGGCTTTCTATTGAGTTTATATTATATTTTTTGAAATGATAGAGGTGGAGAGGATACATAGGAAGAACAAAATTACGGGATAAGGAGAGTTTAGATTTTATATTAATGAATACATGGTATATAGCATAGAGAAATTTATATCATGTATTGTCCTACCCAATTCGATATGGTTTTATTTCAATAGAATGATCACATGATGTGTTACATTAATTAATACATTTTTAAGATCAAGGATAGGTGTATTATTATGTAAAAGACTAGATGGACCTACTAACCAATTTGGACACACACAACATACAGGATAACATTCATATCAAGTAATTGATGGATTACATCACTCATGATTCGGTAGAGTAAGCTCCCATCCACCCTATCCATTACAAATTTCATGTATTGGAAGTACACACTATATACCGAAAACATGTTGTGGGGGAATTTCATGTAGATAGGGACTACATAACCCATGGAACCAATGATACACGATGAACATTCTCACCATCACTTTATTCCAGTAACTTATGTGGATACATTGTGAATGTTGATATGATCAGATTCCTTATACTAGGTATATACATCAAGTACCCATTATTATTCCACATACTATAAACACTAGAATACATGTTTTCCAGGTACATTTATACACGCCGCATTAATTATAGTGCTTTGAAAGAATATTTTTTAGGGAAACATATCTGTAACCCCACATTATATATAATATACATTTCAATCCTTAGTGTTTTTTTATATATCATTTAATAAGACATGTTTTTTGGAACAAGAGTAGTCCTCCCTAATAATGTTTCTGAATTAAAGAGGATAGTATATTGCTCTATTGTATCAGAGATGAATCAGGCGGTGGTTATAGAAGCATACACCTAGTATTTATATAGGATTGATGAATGGGACTGGGTATAATGTTAAAAGAGAATTTAGGGTTAGGAACTACCATATAAATATGATAATGATAAATAATAAATCTCCTGTATTATTCATGAAGTTCAGTTATCCTAATATGCTCATAGAATGGGTCTTTAAAATCATCCATATAATTGGAATGCCCATGGACCTAAAGTAGTGGGGTTCACCTACAAAATAGATAATGTAATGAAATTCCCCTTTTAAGTATGTTATAGTTCCTCTATCATGGAGTTCAATAATACTACATTTGATCTGTGTCAGTCAATGACTTGACCATCCTACAATAAATGTTTTATAAGATTTTTGGGATTCTATGAATGGATAGTTATGATAATAGGGGTTATGTCATCCATGAATAAAATGTAATCCTAGTCAAGATGAAATTTTCCATTGTATGATTCTAGATTTTTTAATGGATAATAATGGAGTGTAATTTATTGTAAACCATATAATGAAATGGATTCATCATTGAGGAGTGGGTTCAATATTGGTTTCATGTAGAAATGTGGATTTTTGAGAATTGAAAATTTTTTATACTTCAGGACATGTGAATCCTCAGGAAATAATTATCTTCATTTGGTATATGACTTGTATCTAAGAACTAAACTATAAACATTGAGATTGTTATACTAATTTGAGCACCCATAATTTTCCATGAGATATGATCTTAATTAGATTAGAGTACAGACAAATGGAATTCTTAATGTCCCTATGACTTCTAGTAATATAGATATATATGCTCATTCAATTTTACCATTTTATCTATTGTTTTTCTATTTTGAGTTATCTTATTATTTTGAATTTTTTTTATGCTTTAAGTAAAGACATCTATATACCTTTATACTTACCCTTTCATGGGATTTTTGAAAAAATGTGTTCTGTCTATGTGGATGATGCTTTGGTTAAATGTGACTTCAGTGGGATTAGAGCCAATGAATATTTTTTGGAGATGAATCTTGATGAATATTATTGGAACATGTGATTATTAATTTTAGTTAATACAATAACAATTGATTTTTTGATCCAAGAGCCCATACAGCAAAGACGAACATTCTAGTGTCTTCTGTTATTTTATTTTTGATAATATCTAGATATATTGTTTTTGTTGTATTTTCATATGTTTTTGTGTACATATTTTGTAATATAACTTCCAATAATTGTATATTGTAAAGTATTTTTATATATACATAGTTGGAGTTGCTAGATATTTTATATAAAATTGATATATATCTACTGTAGGATGATATAGCTTAGGCCTCACATATTATGGGATGTGCTTATTCAGAGTTAACCCATAACCCTTAGCCTATGTAAGGAGGTATTTAGGTGGAACAGTCTACCTAATATCATCCATGGTGTGTAATGATGGATTAAATCATTTCAAAAAAAATACTAAGACAAAAAATAAATTAAAAAACCAAAAAATAATCGATCTCATTTTTTAACACTTGGTCATAGGACATCACGAACCACAAGTGATTTGGTAGTGGTTTGTTACCTCATGTATTCCTCACCATATGAATGACGTTTATAACTATTTTTTAGAATAAAATATAAACATTAGGGAGAATATACTGTCGATATCACACTATACAATCATAAATAGATCAATGTAACAAAAAAAATAACAACATTGTACACATAAAGAGACCTATTTAATATTGATGTATAAATCATATTAAAAAAACATTATATAATTTAATGTGTGATTGATTAATATATAAACACAAATAAAATAATATATCACTAGACTAATGAAGTACATGATAAAAATGGCCAAAATAACAGAGACATAACAACAAAACCTAACTATCGCTTAGTATTATAGTCAAATATCTCTTAATGTACTACATCATGATACCGAAATGATCATATTCCTGTACAGCTATTGATGAATCTATATACATCCATTGAGTTCATGTGTAGGGGTTAAAAACATATCTTAGTAGGGAACTACAAGTGGGGTCTCTAATGTATTTCATAATATTCATGTGAATCTCTGTAGAAAAATTAATAAAACATTAACATACACATGTAATTAATCTCATCATGTCATCATGTTTAGAATAGGGAACCATTACACTTGGACTCACCTATATTGAATATAATTTGTATTTATTATTTATCATTCCTTAGTATGATATTTTGAACTACATTGAGTCCCCTGAACAATGTTGGTCTTACCGTGTGTCATATATTTAATACTTTATATTTCATCTTGATCACTCTCCCAGTATGAAAATGGGTTATTTGAAATTAAATATGAAATCCTGAGCTGTATTCTGATCTAATAATTGGTTATAAAAAATAAAAAATGGATTTTCATGTGATAATTTTAGTTCTATAATCTAATGATCATTTTTTGTGGATGAATCATATTTAAATTGTAGATTTATCTTTAATATGAACAGTGAAAATAATGAATAATATAAAACCATAAATAATAACACTTCCATATAATACATCTTTTTCTCTTTGATTCATGCATGATGGAGATATTGGTAGTAGTATCCAAATTTATAGTGCTTATATGAGAATACATAATCCAGTGGATCCATGTTAATATAAGGAGGATCCCAAAACACAAATTTAGTATTTGTACCATATTATGAATATAAATATTTATTAAATAATAGAAATAATATATTATATATTTTCATGTTTCTAGATTATAACATCAGGATGGATCACATCCGATTTCACAACCATAATTCAATAAATGAATAAATAATGATTAGCTACTATATCAAGTTCCATCTGATGAAACCCAATCATTACTAACCGTGGTTATATTAGTCATTAAACACTTCCATAAATATGTAAATCCTTAATTAGTCATCTTACGATTCATAACCAACGTATGTTATATGGGAAGAGTGTTAGTGATGTAATCATGGAGTTCCCATATAGTAATCCTTTCATATAATAATGATTAGGTAAAACAGAACCATATTATTTTTATGATATAATTATATCATAGCATACAATATTCATCATATAAATATCATATCATAGGAACTTGGTATATCATATCCTATGATGGACCCTTATATGGTTCACATCCAATAATCTCCCAATTGAACTAAAACCCCACATTGATTTTATGAAATACCTAAATAAAACTTATCCAGAAAGAAATATTTTTGATACGAATTATCAAAATCTCTCAATATTGGAACAAACACATTGAACCAATTAAAATTTTTATCTAATTGACAATCTATGTGAACTTTTGGGCCTTGATTTAATTGATGAAAAATATAAAATCATAATTTTATATATGTAGGAAAATAATAGACACTAGATAAAAAACAATTTTACTCAAGGTACTTATGGGATATTTTTTATGAATATAAAACATACTCATATAACTATATGATCATCTACACCAACAAGATGTATCATATAAATCATATGCATACCTATATATACACTTTTTTAATGGCATCGAGTGGCCACTATATGTGGATGAATATTAGTATAATATAACATTGTATCATACTCTCTTGATTCTTTGAAATTATAGTCTTGGTCAATGAATAAATTATTTGTCATCCATATAGATATTTAGACAATTACATGTCCCCCATCCATGTATTTGAAGACATCCTATGTGTCTCAAATAATCATGTCCATGTATTTCCAAAGTGTAATTCAATAAATTACTTGATTCTTTTTCTCATATTACTTTTGTTGAAATTCTATTATTGTTGTTTTTTAATTGATGAAATGATTAAAAACATATCCTACCAAACCATGATTATATATTCCAATAAAATTGTTTGAGAAATACTGGTAGAGCGGGGTATAAGAATGTCTTAGTGGTCCAATAAGGCATGGTAGATTTTTGGCACAGGTAGAGGCTCCTCAATGAAGACTCAGGGGTTGAGTTCAAAAACCATTATGAAGGTCTCATGGATTAAGAACAAACATTGACACATGACGAGGATGATTCTGGTGATGATGGTAATAGTAAACTCTCAGTGGAAAATGAGGACAATTTCGATGGGAAATTCCCTCGCAACCCAAGAAAGAAGAACTGGAAAAAAGGAAAGCATGGCTCAGAGAAATGCATTATGGCCCAAGGGAAAAAACCCAAGGGATGCAAAGACTACTCTCACTTGCCTAAACTAATGGAAACCCGGTTCGCTAATAAAGGTATCAATAAGGAAATAAAAATCCTACAAGAAGGGAAAAGTAAAGATCCAAGAAAAGAATCAAGAGTGATGGAAGAAGAGGCAGGGGGTGTATGAAGGTCATCCTCCACTCCAAGGAAGAAATTATTGAAAATGTCCTTCGCCCCAAT
This sequence comes from Viscum album, assembly GCA_963277665.1. Lineage (NCBI taxonomy): Eukaryota > Viridiplantae > Streptophyta > Magnoliopsida > Santalales > Viscaceae > Viscum > Viscum album. The sequence goes on along the minus strand of OY728139.1, from coordinate 445,258,494 downwards.
GCCTCAAATGATGACATTTTAATAATTTATAAAAGATGGTTGAATGTTGATGCCACCGAGGAGCATGAAGTTTGGATAGATAATAAAGGCCTAATAATATTATGGGGCTTCTAACCAATGAAAACCCACCTTGGAGTAATTCATTCAGACAATGGAATGAATGGTTACCCACCTTGATGAACTTATCTGTGTGGTGCCAGACACCCAAGTTAGTACTCCACACTGAGAATTATATAGAGTGTCTCACTCAAATAATCTTCTTCATGTGTTTTTATCATTTTGTGAGCTCTTTTAGTATGTAGTGGTTTTTGTTTTGCAAAATATGTTTTCCCACATGTCATTAATGTTCTTTTATAATAAAAATTTATATTTGAGGCTATCAAAATAACTATTCTACACTAATTATACCATTATTCCATTACTTATTTGAAGAATAACATATCGTAACAACTCATTATGATTTATGAGGATCATTTATTATGGATAACTCAATGTTATATATTAAGGGGATATTACAATTCCAATGATCCTGGAATATAAATTATAGTGAACATGAATGAATGATTAATGGAGATTTAATTTAATTATAAAATCAAGATATTATATCTAACCAATACATCAATATAATAAGTATCAAATAATTATAGATTCAATATTATACCAATTATTCAGCTATGATAATTCTATAAATAATGTATTAATTATATTTTTGTCTTAATCCACCAAATAGGACATAACATTACTATTCTCGATGATCTCTAATACAAAATATCATAATTCATGGATTTTGAAACCAAATCGATGAATAGAAAAACTAATTAAAAATAAAAATATATATAGAGTTTCGTGGATTATAAGGTATATAGTATCCAACATAATATCAGAAAATGATGGTGGAAACAATAAACTACCAACAGAAGATAAAAATCATTATACAGTTTAACCATCATCCAGAGATGTTCCCACATCACCTTTAAAAAGTATTATTAACTACTATACGATGTTGTATAACAAATTTATATTTAGGGTTCATCCACACATTTAATACATAAAAATAAACAGTTTATCCACAATCCTCGTATCATGCATATACAATCAATTCCACAACTGAGCATCATCATCATTCAATCATCACAGTATCTATCGGCCTAGTATCAGTACACCTTCACATCAATTTTCATGTAAAAATATTTTTTGTAATAAAACAAAAAATCTGGGGGTATCCTACAAAAGGATTGCAACTATACATAAGGGAGTGTATGAACATTCCTTATTCGAATGGATATAGCCACATAAAATCATTTGAAAAAAGGAATCCCAACCCCAGTTAGGGTATTATAATCTATATTTGGGATTATTTTAAAATCATTATAAATATTCAAAACCATTAAATTGTAGATATCAATATATGTATCAATATTGATCAGTCCAACTTCATATTTATTGGGTGTTTCTTTATTTTTAAAATTAAAACATTTACTAAAACCATCATTGATATCCACCATAATGAGCAACTCACTATTCATGATTTCACATTTTCCATTCATCTACAGCGAAATGAATATATTATTATTATAATAATTATCAATTTATCCATCAGTTATATGAACTAGCATAAGATTATTAATTAACCTATTGATCAAATAATATTCATTCATAGTATCTCATTCATCAAAATAATTTATTTCTATTTTAGAGTCTACCATAATACCTTATTTGAAACTATTCTACCTGAGTGTTCCACAATGATAGAAATATATAATTTAATATTAATATCTCATTTAATATTTATCATATGTGAATCATTCATTAGTGGAACCCTTTACTATGATCTCATCATCTTCTCAAAATAAAAATAAAATATCCATAGTGATTCTCAAGTATGTAAGGATGAACATAATAGAAAACTAATGACTCTCACAGAAAATTTATTCGTATCTACTAGTTGTACAAATATGATAAAAGAAATCAGGGTTAGTACACAACATGATATATGAGATAGAGTTTATTGAGGATGCATATGAAATTTTATCCATCCATTGTAACTCATTATAAAGATCTTAAATATTAATATATACTATTTGATCTAACTCGATTAATGCCCACTTTTTTCATATCACTACACCGAACATCTTTAGAACAGTACTAATGTATTTTCCAAAACATATTCTATTTATCCTAATAGATCAATCACTACAAATCTTCATACATATAATGTTAGTTTCCTCAACTATATATTTCATCAAGAAGTATTTAGCAACCCACATAAATAAATAATATAGTGTAACGATATCATTTATAAAAATTATTATGTAGTTCAGTTTTTATATCTCATAATCAAAATGATATATTGTGGAATGAAATATTTTTAAATGGTTATTTACATTGAAATAGAATAAAAGGTTTATTCATGATTAATTCCATGTATTTTTGCGTAACTATTATCTGATATTCATTCTTTATAGTTAGATAATTTAATATCATTGTTAGTTTTCATTTGGAAGAAATATCCACAACCTATGGGACAAACCCATTTTGGTTCATCCACTATGTCCCAAACATAATTTTTCATACCTGAATTATATTTACAATTCCTTGAATTTTAACCATTTAAAAAAATAATTCCATTTAAGATCCTCCTAATTAGTTGTAGGTTCATCATCATTGATCAATAATACATAATCATTTTCAATATGAAATCATAATATCTCAGTATCTAGAGGAATACTATAAAAACATTGAAGTACTTTTGTATAATGGGTTTTTTATTTGTACACAACTCTTTATAAAACCAGGTCAACCTCTATCTGTGTAATTCTTTATGTATGTGGGCTATGAACATCGTAATGTTCTAATATCCTCTAATAAACTCCTAAAAAGATATATTTAATTTCATGGAATGCATAAAATCCACCCAAAAACACTATGTTCATATTAGTATTGTATTATAATATAAATTTGTTACCATGGGATTAAAAATAAATAATCACTTTTTATATTTTGGTTCAAGCCTATCAGAATCTGAATTTTATATGAATTCATTACAAGACCAAACATTCATAAAAGAAATAATGGGACTTTTCCATGTCCATATCTCATATAGTCTAATTATATATTATTTGGATAGAATGAATCTAAGTAGAAATGTAGTAGTGTCTAGACGATATCCACAATAGTTAGTTAAACGGTCATAATAACAGAAAATTAATTTCACCATTCTCAATATGTTAATGTTAATCTAATTAGAATTTTTTTTCCACGGTAGAGTGAGTTTTGGAAAAACTCCAAAATCACTCAAATTATGAGTGTATTATATTGTTAAGTAGTCACCACACCAATCTAAATATAAAGTCTTAATACCTTCTCCAATTTTATTTTTAACATAATTAAGATTCTCTCTAAGCTTTTAAATTTTTTATACATATTTATTTTAGAAAAAAAAATTTATAATGACTAATGTAAATGGTAAAAGTAATAATGGAAAAATACTACCACATACTTATGAAATCATTGGTCCACATAATCACTATGTATGAGATTCATGATCACACTAGCCTGTTTACCTTTCCCACTTGAAGTAAGTGTGTTCCTCTTTCTTAATAAACAAGATTATAATATATGAAAGAATAATAATTGAATTGCTACAAAAAAGAATATATATATATATATAATGTATTTTAATGTGCTTCTAATTTATTTTTCTATGGAAACAATACTAAGAGTGAGTGTGATTAAAATTAACCGTGGAATTTTAATTTTGATTACTTTACACAATATTATCCATATATAAAATTTGAATAGCTTTTATGATTTTCTCAATGTCATAAAATATATCCTTATTCAATGTCAAATTACATCTATTCATAATAATGAGTGAATACCCAATATTTTACAAACAAGAAATAAAAATAGAATTTCACTTTATATAGAAAACATAATACAAATTTACCAATTATAAAACTAATTCACTTGTTAATGTTAGATCACAAGTAATGAATTCGAATATAGAAAGTCTTCATTCATTAATAATTTTTTTATATAATTCTATGTTATTCAATTACTTTTTATTTATGATTTGTTTTATTATAGGAAATATTTGATACACACATGGTATTAAAAAAAATATTCGGAGTATTAGATTTTGAATCATATAGTGCTAACTATAGATACTAAGAATACATCTATTTGACAGAAATTCTTTAAAATATATTCCAATATAATCTTAATATCTAGGTAATACCTATTATGGATCTCAAAATGATTATAATTAAGTAGTAAATAATCAAAAAAATGAAAATATATTTGTTAACAACATGTTTTATATATTTTAATCAGTCATTTTTATATAAAGTAATCATGATTAAATTGATGACTCCTTACTTAATATAAATTTAGTGATCCAGGAAACATATTTAACTAATAAATGATTCTTATTTAGAGTTCCTCTTATTAGTTAGTTGGATAGGGAATCAGCTGAATCAAAATAGTTTTGGTTCTCAAAGAGTTTTTTGAATACACATTGTTCAAAATAAACCATATTAATGAAATAAAAAGTATTCTTATGTTATCATATCTTTTAGTGATTCTATGATATGTGACACCCAAGGGATATAATTGGAATTTTACCATACTATTATGGTTATACATTACACCATGCCTTGTAAAATATATTCCAAGGGCATCATGATTTATGAGAACCTGTTGGGTTGGTTGATAGAGTTACTAACATTTGATTTTTTTGTATGGAATATCACACTATGTATTTTTGGGGGTTTCATTTAAATCATCACCATCCTAATACAAATAAAATTTAAATTTAATTATTAACTATTACACCATTTAAAAAATTTAGCAAATAATATTTTATTCCTTGGTGTATATATTTTTGTAATGATTTTGTTTTGGAATCACAATTCCATCCCCAAATTTAATGTGTTCACCCCACAATAATGAGTATGTCTTGACCCAACATAGATGTTTTTATTACCCCATAAAAAATAGAATCCAAACATATTTACACATTTCCAAATTCACCTCATCCATAAAAAATATAAATTCTTAATGTAGAGTCTTATAATTATATGATATTGATAATCACTATATTAGTAACTCCCAATCCATAGATTGGAAAACCGTGCATTTCCCTAAAAAGGAACAAAAATATAATATAGTGGGAGGTCTGAGAAAAATTCCCTCTACCCAAGTAGACATTACCCAATGAATAATGAAATTCATGAAAACTTTAAAACATAATATACAAGAAGAATATTAATCTAAAATAAATATGTTAACTCATATTATAATATGAGGTCATGTTAGACTCATACTAAATATTATTATGGCATATATAACATGTAATATTCATCATAACAATCATATAGAATAAATTTACTAAATAAATTTAAAAAAAGACTATCAATATTAAAAAAACAAAAACATTAATAATCTTAATTAAATATATAAATAAATAAACACATTTTTTAAATCTTAAAATCATTTGATAGACATAAAAAATGTTCAAATTTATTTATATATTGAGAAATAGAATTTTTAATGTATAACACATATAATTTAAAAAAAATAAACAGTATTCAAATAAATAATATTTTTAATTTTTTTAAAAATTTCACCCATATCATATATTTTTACTAATAATTGTAATAATTAGTCTAAAATTATGATTGATATAGAAGAGATATAACATTTATCATTCATATTATATGATATAAATCACAATCGTATGTTACTATTAAAATCAATGACTATTACTTGAGATACTGTAAGGCTCTAATATTATTTTATGATATTGTAAAGATCAGAAATACAATAAAGTGCTTGATTTTCCAGAAATAATGTATTCATTAATAAATTAATATATCATATATCTCTTCATAAAAGTCTATTATAATATATAGGTATCACTAACACCATTCCTTATGATTTATGGATATCATATTTTACGATGAACACAAACATTATGATTTCAATTTATTATATTTGAAAATACAATTCTAATTGATTTATGCCTAAATGTTCTTTATAAAACTAGTATATTTATATGTTGATCCATTGACATGGAATGTGTTTATTCCACTGATGGATTTATATAAATCAATACATTGTACATTTTCAATGGAAGAAACCCATTGAAATGACTGATATCTTCAACAGACACAATATTAAAATATAATCAACATAAAACCAGGTATGCATATCTTCCTTATAATACATCTTTTACTTCTCATTTTCTGCTCGATTGAGATCATAGTAGTAGTATAAAAATGACCCCTTACTCTAAAAGAATATAGTATCTACTAAATCCTTGATCACACCGAGATGATTCTGAAGTGTAAAAGTGGTGATCATTACTTCTTCTAATGATAAAAGGAAATTAGATAATGAAGATAGTTTCACCTAGTTTTTAAATCATATTGGGTATACTGATTGGAGGTAATAACCCAATTTAAAGCCACTCATTAATAAAATTATTTTTCGAAGCATTGGTCACATCAGGTGTCATCACATGGGACCCATACATTTTATCCCATTAATATTTTATTAATTTAAGACCTAAATGAATATGTAAATCCCATAATCAATCATCTTATGACTCATAACGAATATAAACTACATAATAAAGTGTTTTAATAATGTATTAATGTAAATAATATTTCATAGTATATTTGATTGAAATTATAAGGATAATAAGAAATGACTTCATCATAATGGAATTCATAATGTTAAACATCTTAATCATATCATCATGGATAGGTTTTAAGACATCATGCATAATAGAAAAATAATATAGGATTTACCCATCAATATTTTGTTTCATGTGGTTTATAAATGAATAGATATGATATATAATTACAATTCTCACTCATCACATTATATATTTTATGCATCGATCATATCAAAGAGTATTCCTAACAACACAGGTCGTAATTTTCAAAAGAACAATTATATTAAAAATTTTGTATTATTTAATAATTTTACAAACTAATTTAATGGGTATATAAATCATAAAAGTTTCTGATTTAATTCAATTATATTCACACATAGGAAAATATTTTTCAATATTGTATGAATTATAGTATATTCCCATTGCAAAGGATATTATGCATTATAATGGTGCATTACGGTGGGATAAATTCTTCATAAAATTGTATTAATAGGAATAAGTCTATAAATGTTGTAGCTAATGACACAACTAATGGTAGAATAATCTATTCAAAGAATGATTATGTATATAGAAGTTTACTGACATATGAGGGTGGTAGAGGAAACAATCACTTTTTATTCACAATATAATTATTGATATATAATAATAAAATATACAATCATTAAATACAGAAATATAAAGGAATTAATGAAACATTAAAAATATAAATGAATATAATGGTATGAAAACTATTAGATCATGATGTTCCTTCAAAATTTTTGACAATGACCCCAATATATCCTTATGAGATTTTTACATCACAAAAACATTAATTGGAGACAATATTATGGGAATCGTTACCACACTCTGTGTGTTTAGAAAAACTATTAAGATGAATTTGACAGGGAAGTGGAGATACAAAAGGAAACTAATATATATGTATGTCTCTTCTAAAATAATCATAATATAGTAATTAGATGAAATTCATGTTTAAAAGTTTTGGGGTTGAAAAAATAACATGGGGTGGGAATTTAATTAAAATAAGGGGGAATTGTTTGAAATTATTTAGGTAAAGTACTTTGACATTATGTTATATAAAAGTAAAAAAAATAATGGCTTTTCCAAGGTTTAAAATCATTTTAACTTTTATTTAATACTTCTTTTTTTAATTTGATAGGATTAAGTCCCAAATTATTTTTATTATAAATGAAAAAAATTAAATATTTTTATTTAAATCATAAACAATATAATCTTTAAAAAATCATTATATGTTACAAAAGTAAATATTATTATTTTAGTTTACATTATTTTAATGAATAAACATATCATTTTGGTGAGAATGAATTTATAATATTTATTACATCATTTTATATCATTTTGAGTTAATATTATTTCACTTATATTCATAATTTTTATTGTTTTCTATTGAAAAGTTATTTTAAATCATAAAATTATAAAAAATTTAGTTTTATATAATATCGAAAAATTGGTTCAAAATATGAAATAATTTTTATAAAAAAATTATATATTTATATATATTAGGAATTTTATTACTAAACAAACACTTCTGTATTTCAAATTAATGTATTTTGAGAGAAATTTTAAAAACAATTAATGAATATATTAAACTTATAATTAAAAATTGCATAATTACCTAATTATATTATGTATTTTATAAGAAACATATATGTATAAGGGATAAATTATTATTTAAATGATCATATTCTTAATAGTTAAATTCCAATGGTCTATAAGCCCTTCCAACATTCATATTACTTCTTATATATACACATAATTACAACATATATAACTATTCACATCCTTCTTATAGTTCTCATACCATGTATATTTCACTTCTCATTATTTCCTTTATAATTGAAATTTATCACATATATTATTCATTGTTTTTATAGTATGTCCCTCTATAATTCAATATTATTGTGGGGCGTTATATTGTAAATTTTTTAGTTCTTGTTTTGTATTTATTATAAAGGTTATTTTTCAGTTTTATTGTACAATAATAATGATATAATATAATATGTCTTTTCTAACAGTTATTATAGTGATGCAGATACATTCTATAGTAGATTCTTGGGTTTTACATTATCCCCCCTTAAAAAATTTAAATGAAAAAATTTACTGTATACATCATTAGACAAAAAATGTTGCTAGTGTTTCATCATTACATCATTAGGATCCAATGCTAGTTCCTCTAACTTATTATTCATCCAAAGTATATTCACCATAATAGTTATCCAATTCCAAAAAACACGAAATTTTGTATATTGAATCTATATATAATATTTATTATTAGATAATTTAGGTTCTAACTAAATTGGATCAGTTTTACTATATTCATTGGATCTAGAATTAAATCCTTGATATAGAGGAATGAAAGAGATAAATCACATTGCAATGAATGGTAGGTATTATAAATATTAATCCACAGAAAAAATTCAATTTCAATTTTCAAATTTTCAAATTTACCATGGACTTATCATTCCCTTATTTCCATTTCATATAAAATAAATTATAATGTAATAATTTCAGGAACAATTGATAAAACACATACAATTCCAAGCCCTTAAACTTATCTTAATTATAGGCATTATATATATTTTTTGTTAAATTCATATGATTCAAAATGGAAAAATTATTATCAATTTTATCCTTAATAACTTCTAGACCTATTATCTTTCATTCTCAAAACATATTTGAGAAGGTTAGGGTATTAAAGTGATTTCTATAATATTATTAATATGGATTCATTTGAACAATTTAATAAATGAAATTATTTTAAGAAAATTCCTAAAAAAATATATAGAGGTCCATGTTTCCTGGATGTAATGAGATCCTGACCTCAATATATCCTATAATATTTTTATGGTTTTTTGAAACTATATATTAGTTTTATAATGATATGTGATGCTCAAATGTATCCTAGTGTTCACAACCATTAGAAGATTCCTCTCATATTTTGATATGAAATATTGGTAATGGTCATATACAATAGATAAATGTGATGCAAGATGCCTCAAAAATATCTTAATACAGATTCGTGTATGAAACAAATGTGATAGATTCTCCCATATATATTGTAAATGTGTACACATCATAAGGAAATCTATAATTACACATATTAGGTTATTTTTCTTGGATATTATTGAGATATTATTATCAAAGTATATTTTTATATTGCATCACATAAATATTTTTATTATAGGGATTTATTTCATGACAACATTTGGATGTTTCCTCTTAAACTGTATTTTCTGGTTTTTTAATTATGCTGAAAGATTTTCCAAATTCCATGATCAGGTTATCCAACCGAAAATTCTTAAATAAATATACATCACGGTAATTTTTGGGTATATTAAAAAATTTGAACCATGAAATTCATAAAGTAATCCCATTTTTCGTTCTCAAACTAATGTTATGCTTATTTAATTTACAAACAATAGTAAACCATATTTATTAGATAATTATTCTATTTTCTTATCATTTATGGAATTAATATTCTTTTGTAATCCCATATTATAATATTAGGAATTTTTAAACAATTTCACACTATTAGTTTCATTAATTATATTTTTTATTATTGGTGGGCATACCTGATCATAAGAGTGACCACATAATACTATAGGTATAATAGGGTCAGAATGTGTTGGAGGGTATTTATGCAGATATTGTACTAGTGTTGTAGTAGTGATGGAGTAATTTTGTAGTCTGAGTAATATAGCAGGTGTTGTAGTTTGTGCTCTGTTCAATGTACTATTCATACCAAAAGGAATATCAAGCAAAAAATATGAATTTAGGCTATATTTAATTATTATAAAACCCAAAAAATATATTTTAATATAGATCACTTTCCAATAGCTTGACTAACACACAACCCCAAATTTAAATAAACTCTATCATAGTAAAACAATGTTATTATCTGGATCGGGCCATTATAACATTTCCATTAAGTTGATAGGTATGAATAGTAAAAAAATATGAAAAACAAATAATATTTATTTTATATAATAAATATTTATTTTCTATCGTATAATAATTATTTAATCGATTTTCAGGGAAGTAATGTTATTCTTCTAAAATATATTTTCTTCATAAATGTTTTCAATTCCATTTTGTTTTTGAGAATTATAATTAATATATAATATTTTTAAGTATTTTATTTTTGATTTATTGAATACAATTATCTAAATCTGAATTTTAGCATTATCATTGAATGGATTTTTAAGATGTTTATATAAATATTTTTACTTTAGTGAAAAGGGAAAAAAACCGATATGTATAAATCCCTCATTTTAATTCATAAAATTTAATCAATTTAAAATATCCATTGTGTTATTTACATTATATAAACATAAAATAATACTAAATTAAATAAAAAAATCTAATCTATTATATATGAATTTGAAACATTTTTTGTTTTTTTAAGAACATTTTTAGGCTTAATAACACATTTTTTTAGAAAATGTTTTTAAACATAAAATGTGTTATATCATTATAAAATAAAATAATATTTATTTATTAAATGTTTTAATAAATGTTATAGATTATATATCAAATTAAATATTATAAAAATTCCTTTTATGGGTTTTATAAAGTAATTAATTGAAGTAAATTCAGTTATATACTTAATCATATATTTTTATAAAAATTGGTTTAATTTAAAATTTCATGTTTCATTAAAATTAAATTCGTAATTTTTTTCAAAAAAAAATTTGTAAAATATATTTCATAGTGTTAAAAAAATAATTTCATTATTTAATAGTTTGAGTTATTTTTTAGTTATAATGATTAGTAGATATTGTATAATGTTGTTGCAAATATAAATATTAAAAAGGGTTTTCCATAGGGGTGTGTTAAACAAATAGCTGAGGGATTTTATAACACATACAATGGTATAATTATTGTTATTCTGAATATATATTGAAATTATATAACCTTATGTTCAAATAATTTTCAATTTTTTTTTCTAATTTCTCAAAAAACAATTACTTTGTATCATTGAAATCTTTTAATTATTTACACATTTATCCCCGCCACTTATAAAAGGAAATGTATTTTCCTACCATATTCACAAATTTTGATTCTAATATAATAATAAATTCTCGATAAATATTATTTTTAGGTTCATTTACTTCATTATAGATATTATTTCGTTCCCCTAAGGCCATAATTTCAAGGATTATGATGTAATCCAAATAAGGTCTCTAAAAGTAGATGAATAAATCTTAATTGAGGTATTTCTATTTAATTTCATCCTCCAACTCATATAAAACTATTGTTTCCATAATAAAATTTTGCATAATGTATCATAAAAATACATATATATGTTATTATTATTATTATAGAAGATCCATTTCTCATATATTATTCATCAAATTGAAACTGAGAGTATCTCTTGTATGTATATGTAGACCACTACCTTCACAAAAAGAAATAATTAATTATCTGTCATCAAATTACATGGATTGTTATTTTATGGAATTAAAGTTTATATTTTATATTTTTGAAAAAATTATTTTTATTTAATTATAATATCTAATATACCATCATATCATCCCATTTTCCAGAAATGATAATGCCGATTGTGAGTATGTGCAGATTACCACCTCCATGATGCGATATGATTCTTTTTTTTTCTTATTTATAAAGCTGGTAATAAGGTTACATGTCATGAATATATACTATATTAATGATATAATAATATTAATATAATAGTGACTTAAATTTTACCTATCTATCATTCTATCCATTAAAAAGTGGAAACATCATTCTTGCGTATGTATCGACCACCACCTCCCCTAAGTGTTGTAATTCATTTTTCATCATAACAATATATGAATTGTTATAAATCGTTATATAATGATTAAATTTTATTCTTATTTAGTTATTATGAATCTATAGATTATGTATCTAGGCTGAAAGTTTAAGGACCATAACATACAAACTAAAAAAGATATAAAAAATTAAATAAATATACCCTGGATTCAATGATTTTAAAAAATAACAACAAATTATTTGGTGTTTAAATATTTTATGATAATCCAATAATATATTATATGTGTGAAAAAATTTATTTTATTTATTTATAATAAATTTATATTTGTTATACGAGTTTTTACAGTTCATATAAAGCAAGTCAAACATAAGGTAAGGGGTTTTCATCCATTTTTTTTCATTATGAAATGTTTAATTTTTTCCACATATATATGTTTATGAAGTAAATGTACTTATATTTTTGAAATTTAAATCCAATATAAATATTATTTTTTTTCTATTTAATGTTTCAATTTAAATTAATTCATGCAAGCTGATTTGATTTGAATGTTACTAAAGTTGTAAGGGTTTAACATCTAAGATTATATTTTTTGGGATACATATCATGTTATACACCTATATTCATGTATGTGCTATATATAATATCCCATTCTATATTTGTATTTAATAATGTATTTATTTTAATGGTATTTTATGTTTTAATCAAAATTTATTCAATTATTATGAATTAAAAAAATATTGAATAAGTAATGGTTTTACGTTGAATTCTCAAATTTTTCTGATAATGTTTATGATTCAGATTAAAATGATGAAATTATATAATCTATCACCTTAAAATAATATATATATTATTTTATAATTTTTATTTGTTTAGGTTTATCTTCTCCCATTCATTTTTCTATATTTAAATACTATAGACATGGAAATAATTGGTTTAAAGAAAAAATGTCATTATTTATTTGTTCTATAAAACATCGTTATCTCCTATATCCATTTTTTTAAAATGTCTTTAGAAATGTTTTTACTAATATTAGGAATTTTATAATTTCATTTTTACCCATATTTTACATTATGTAAATTGTTTTTAATTGAAAATTTATTATTTTTAAATGGAATTATTACATTAAGAATTTTTACCAAAAATTTAAAAGGTATCATTAATTTAATGTACACTGGATAAATAACATTCCACCCCATCACTAATTATCAATTATTGGTATAATTAATTACATATTATAGTTTTTATTTTAAAAATAAAATTCATTCTTTAATATGTTCAAAAAATATATTTTTTAAATAATTAATTTCCAAATAAAAATAGAAATATAGTAATAAATGACCAAGTGATATTTTAAATTTATTATCATCTATGACAACATCATTTAATGTTTATTATAGTTTTTTTGGAATTTGATCTAATATTACCATGTTAATTTTTTACATATATTCTTGATTATTTTAAAGATGAAATATTTAGCTGAACCATTTTATTTTTCAATAATTAAGTTATAATGAAATGATGAATGAATTAATAATCTTGTGGAATAAATATAAATAGATTATTATTATGTGATAGGTGGGTTTGTTTTATCCACACAATAAATTGTTTAAATATTAATCTTTTATGATATCAAATGTTACATTAGTGGTTATACCAAGACCAAAAAGGTTACATGAAAGGTTCTACCAATCTCAAAATATGTTGCATGGGATTATATCCCATGCAAGAAGTAGATAAATTGGGGGTTAGACCACATTTAACATGTAATTAATGTATTAGTGGATTTCATAGACATAATATTTCTTTAATTTTGATAATTCCACACTTTCATCTACTATATTTTATTATAATAATGATATATTCTCATTTCCAATGATATTTGATTCTATTATGATATTTTGTCCTTTGACTTCCAAAATAATTACAAAATGACACATGTTTATGATATATAAATTGATGTGTGCGATTATTTAATGTTAATATCATTTTCTCACACATTTATTATTACCTTATTCACACTTGTGATCATTGACTTATATCTCCCGTATCTAAACATACTCAGTATATGTTATCACCGTTTTGTATGTTTCTATTTCTAAGGTTATGAAGAACTATTTTAAGTAGGGTATGGCTAAGAAGTGTACGATGTGATAATAATTAATGGGAGATATTAAATAAGTTTCCTAAAATAGGATGATTGTGTGTCTAGTCTCAAATGACAGTAAACAATTATGTTCTTCTGGAATTTTTTTGAAATGTTTTGAATATTCATATATTATGATGTAAAATTCATGTAGTTAATGTTATGGTCTCTATAATTGGTATATTATGATTGTTACTAATTTTTTCACATTTGTGTTATAAAAAAATATTGAAAACCATTATGATAATCCTATGTGTATGAGAGTATTCAAAGTTATAGTGATGAAATGAGTTTGAATTTTAACTAATACGTTCATGTCTAGATTCTATTATGTGGATAAGGTTGTGGAAAAGATACACCTAAAAGAAACACTAAATAGGGAGGAACAATTATCGACTCTATCATAATTAGTGTATGATAAGTGGGCTAATGACTGAGTACCCAGATATACATTCTATGGGGATTTGTTTGAGTTAATTAATATTTTTTTATGAACCATTATAAATTATTTGAATAGATGATGAACATTGATGGACATGGTTAAGCCTATGGTTTAATATATTGAATTAGGTATTCATGATTTAGACATACTATAATATATGTTCATGATGATATTAATTTTCACTCTAATCATAATTTACTAGAATTGAATATTTATTTTAGTCAATAGATGGAATAACGAGTAATCGTTTTACTACATAATGTGAAAAATGTTGTAGCGATTTTTATCTTGAGAAACCAAATGAAATGCGGGAATGAAGGAAAATGATTGTTATTATTCAAAATGTTCTATGTTGTGACTTTATTGACAACTTATTCATAAGTGAGATAGGAAATGAATCGAATACAATAAAAATAGGGTTTCTGAATTCTAATGAAGGAAATATTATTCAGATTCCCACATGTAGAGAATGTGCAAAGAAGATCATAGAGAAATTTTTTAAATGAATGAGATGTTTCTTATGTGTGGATAATAATGAAAATATATCCAGTAACAGAGAGAAAAAATGGAACTTTTTGTTAAAGAAATTTATGGGATACTGGTTTTTATATGGTATAATAGAGAGTTAAATGTATTAAATGCCGAAATATTGGGAATTGTAAAAATTTATGAGTTAGCGGGAGATATCCTAAAATCGATTTACAAGGTTATATAGTAATGTTTTTATCATTGATTATGGAGAAATAAAAAATGACATGTAAATGATTTAAATTTGTTTATTTGTATTACATATGTTAAAAGTAAAATAACATGATTAAATTGTAGATTGATTAATCATAATACATGATTTATATATCATATTGTAGGAAGGAAGAATTAACAAATAAGGTTATAAAACATATTTAATTATTTTGAGAATGATGTGGAATAATTTAAGTGATTTTATAATGAGATTTGACAATTATATCATAGAATTATTTTAACAATGATATTCTGTCTATAAGAGTCATGAAAAATCTATTGAATTTTCTTTAGTTTTTTTCATTACATATTTTCAAAATATATTTAATTTCACCAATTACTGATAAAGTTATTTACATGTAATATGATTTTTTTCTAAATATACATGATTAAGGGATATATTATTTCTTAGAGTAAAAATTTAAACATGTGAGAGAATTAACATTTAAAATGTTGTGAAATAAATGATTGCACTAAATTCAAAAATGATTTTTCTTATGAAGAAACAATAAATAATTAAAATAAAATCCTATTAAATATAATATCAATGTTAAATAATCGATTAAAAATGAAAATAATAGGCAATATAAATTTATACACGTTATGTGTAATGAAATAGAAATATGATATTTACAAAATCATAGATATGAAATACATAATTTTATAAGGATATTGATAAAAGAATATTTGGTCTCATTATTTATCCACCCCATAATTAAATTGATATGAATAATTATACCTTCCCATTATTTTTAATTGTTATAGAAATAAACCAAATTAAAATTGTTTTTAATAGAAATAACTACAAACTAACATACCTTTATATTTAATAATGATAGCATGAAATTATAGCATCCCTTTGTTCTTTTTGTGTTCTAACAACAAACTCACTGAAGAAGATCCCACACTTATACAGTTGGGAGAAACCATAACTCACATTAAGGTTGTGATCACCCTTAATAACATGTGGTGAGAAAATATATATTATCTTATCACTATTAATTTACAATATTGGTCTCCTATCTCACTATAAATATTCATAAAATTATGAGAGAGAGAGATAATAACAAATATGTGAGTCGTCTATATTTTTAAATAAATCAATGGTCTTAAAGAGAGGGTATGAATAATCCTAGATATATAGAATTAATTAAATTAGATATTTTTTATTATGTTTAGCTGCGAAAATCCTTTAATATAAAGGATCTATTTAGAGGATTTAAAAGATCTAGGAACATTATAAATATTTCAAGGGTATTGATTATAAATAATACCTCAATAAATACATTGTTCAATATATTAAATAAATTCTCAAACTAGCTATCTTAGGCATTAAAAATAACTGATAATCTCTATTGATTAATCAGTAGACTACCAAGGAATAAATAATATTTGTATTCTATCACCGACTAATTAATGCACCTCTATCGAGTTGTAGGTGAAATAATGTAGATTATTCCATCTAATGTCATCACCATCAGTTGACCTATGGGGCTGTATCAGATGTATTATGGATCTTTTTCACTTCAAAAAATCAATAAATCAGGCACTAGTTTGCTATTTTCCAACATTATCTATCCATTTCAGCCTTTTATTTTACACTTCAATAAGTGAAACCACTACTTCCTTCAAAGGACTTTTGTGATTCTTCTATCATCAATAAAATGCTTCAAAACATCCAATATGACTATATAATAATCTCAAGTTATAAAATAAATGCTTATTTAGAAACATCACATGATTAATCAAGTATACTTTATGGTCTACTAAATATAAATTTATATCACTTAAATTAAACTATTAAAAACAAATATGAGTTTTTTATCATTAAAACAACATGAAATAGATATATTAATAAAATTATATCCATGGTCATAAACACATAACATAAAAAAATATAATGATAATATAAATAGATACAACAAATAAATGAATATTTGTAATTATATAGTCTACATACCAATATATTCAACATGAAAAATACTTAAACAAACATCGTCCAAAAAACAAAGAATCATCTCTCTTTTTTGAAATTAAATATCAGTTCCCACATTGACCCTAAAGTCTTATAAAATAAAAAAATTATATTCCCCCTTTTACCCAAAAATTCTATCTGCCTTGGTGATTATAAAAAAGGAAAGAAGGATGTGTAAAAAATGGAATAAAACAAGAGGATGAAAATGGGTATATAAATAAATATCATGAATTTAAATATATTTTAAATATTTTAAAAAAAATATTGAAAAAAAATATTTGAAAATATTATAAAAAGTAAATGTTTTAATAAATAAAATCCCAACATTTATGAATAGAAACATAATAAAGCGGGATGGAGAGAGATGAGATTTGTAAATAAATTTCAAGAGAAAATTAGAATTAGAGAGAATGAAAAATATTTTCCTAGTTAGATCATGGTTGTTGTCCAAAAATTATAAGAAAGGTAAAAGATAATTTCCCCCTCAATTGGATCATTTAACATATTTTAAAGAAGGTTATACTTGATAAATGAAATCAAGAAGATTAAACACCATTTTGTTGTGGTTCCACTAAATTATATGAATGATAAATCCCACTGGAGAAGTCCTATTAATTATGTATATAATGTTCTATATTATACTGAAGAGGGCCCAATAGAGTGATTTTATAAACAATTATATAATTATGTAATCATGGGAACAATAATATTGGATTGTATGGAATATTGATGAAAAAATTGGATGATATTTTAAATGAGGTAAAAGATGAATTTATTAGGGTATTGTAACTCAATAATCATTACTATTATATTTATAAATCAAATTCCTATTTATTTTATAATATTCTCAAAATTTATACAGTGAATAATAATTTTCAAAAGTAGTATTTTTCCAATTTATATAGTTTATTGAATACCCAAAACATGGATTATTTATTTTAAAACATAAATTTATTAGGATGATGTTAATATTTTTTTCACATTGGGTGAATTTAGAATGATATATTTTCAAAGTAATTATTTTAGCTTGTAAAACATCAACATGTGGTTACTTTTTTATTTTCGGTACTAAATCATCTTTTTTTATATTTAACAGAGTTTATTTTTTTTAAAAATTAATTATCATTCATTAAAAAATCATTTATATTTAATTGTAAAAAAAATCATAATTACAAATGAGTTATTTACAAAAACAATCTTTCTGATATTGTTTATAAATAAGATAATAAGAAAGAGGATGAATAAGATGATGAAGTGGAATTAGAAGGAGAGTGATAAATATGGTAAATATCCATTGAACCTACCTGGATATGTCATTTAGGCTTTTAAGATATTACTTTCTTGATTATTATGTTCAAGATAATATTAAATGGAAATCTACGTTAAAAATATTTATTCATTACTGTTTTAATTATAATATTTTTTACTTTTTCTTAAATGTATAATACATATTTATGTGAAAATTTTCTTAAACAAAAATAAATTTACTACCGACACTTCAATTTTATGTTTTTTTGCACAGTGTAATGTTTTATTATGTTTGTTCAATTAGTTAAATCTTATGGATATGTGTTAAATATTAGATTCATTATCAAATATTTCTCCATCATCAATGTATTTTAAGGAATTTTTTTTTGGTTTCTTTGTCACTCTTTCACTTCTTTATTATCTTGTATCATCATCATTATTTCATAGGTAAAAAGGGAGATGATGTATTCTTTTAGAAAAATATTTTCTTTATGTATTTCACTTCTTTGTTAGAACTGAACTTTGTTTCCCATAATCGTGGAAAGGACCATATAATTTTCATTAATAATTTTTTATACCCAAACATTACCAAGAATATTTCTACCATATTAAATGAATGTAAAATGGATAAATATATCAATAATATATTCATTTTAATAAATGATAATTTATTCAAATCATTCTTGAAACATATTTAGTATTGGTAATTTAATTTTATTCATGCATTCAAGTTTTACTTCTATAAATTCAATGTTATCATTGGTAGTTTTACTAGATAAAATTTGATTAAATTCATTTATTTCATGCCTATAGTGGATAATATTTTTTTATTTTCTATTTAGTTCAAAAGAAGAAATATATTAAAGAGTGAATTTATATTCATATTATTTTATTAAAGCTATTCAATACAAAACAATTCCAAATATGATAAATAATTCTATAAATTTTTTTACACATTAAATTCTATCAAGAAGAAAACATTTGATGACTAAATAAATATTCTTGTTCTATGGAAAGTTCCTCAAAATCAATTCAAAAATAATTAAAATTTTAAAATGAATCTCACATTAAAATCAGTCATGGTATTTAAAATTAATATCATTTTATAAATATTTATTTGAAATTAATTTTGGATTAATTCCATTAAAACCAATTATTGATTAGCTAACAAATTTCAAGAGGGGTAGATTTTCTTTTAAAAAAAATTTCATTATATGTAAGAAGAATTTTCAATAAATTTTTTTTTATATGATGAAATAAAAAGTGATACATTGTATCTATATTAGAGATAATATCAACAATAAATAATTTATTAAGAATAGTGGGCGGTGGATGTAATTAATATATGCACTCTATTTTTATTGAAATTGAATGACGTAATTTATTTAAGTAATGAAAATACAAATACAATTTAATAATAATTTAGACTATAGAACACGAGATTACCATATGTCTCCACCAATTGGTTCATGAGATATGTATTATTAGACCATCCATTATTTTTTAATAGAGTCAGAAAAATTGGAATTTCTCATATTTTTAATGAGAATAGAGTAAACCAAACCTATATTGATCTTTAAGGATAATGTCAATAATCATACATTCCTTGAACATTTATGGAGGTATTCAGAAACCAAATAATCCATTTACATTAATTTAATTTACAAACAACACATTGATGAAGATTGTTCACTTTTATTATACGGATTACACTTCCCTAACTTTTTGGGTGTTATTACCCTTTAGAAGATGATGAGAGAAAAGGTTTATTTTCCTTATATAGATTATTTAAAAATTTAGTATCTAATATCTCATGAATAAATGAAAAAATATGATGAGAGATAGACAGATTAAAATAGAATATTCTTTTAGATTTGTAATTAATGATATGATCATTATTACAGGCCATAAATAATGACATAGATTTAGTGTCAATTTTATCATAATGTTGTTTATCAAGTTTAGATTTAGAGATCCAACCACTGAAGGCATATTTTTATATGCTTCAAAAGAGATGGTAATGATCTGTAATTATTTTGGGCAATTAATTCCATAGAATACTACAATAAATTCATTTTTGAATTCAAAAAATCAAATATTCGAATAAAATTCCCTATAGAACCCCAATACATTACCATATAATCTTTTTAGAATAAAATTAATTTTTCTGATAGCTTATAATTCATGCAAAACCCATTTTAAACCAAACACTATTTAGTCATGTTTTTTAAAATCAATTAAATTATAAAATTATTAGACAATATATATAATGATTTTATTTGTTATATATCCAATTATTTTTTTACCTTAATCCAATAAATCTTTATAGTCATAAAAAATAACAAACCCATAAATAGACATTAAATCCTATATGTTTCATTGAAATCAATTTACCGCCTTTTAATAGAAATCCTTTTTTAAATACAGTTTTGTAATATTATATATATTTAATTTGAAAAAAAATAATATTCTTATATTAATGTATAATAAAAAAATTTAATTTAGTTAAATGTGTTTATACTTTTATGATTTTTTTATGTCTTGATGAATAGAAAAAAAATACATAATATTAATTGAAAATATATTTTTTCATCAAAATGTATTATAGCTTTTAATATAATTATTGAATTATTTTAAAGAATAAAAAGATTATTTTCTGTTATTAAATTCAGAATTGATTATTGGAATCAATTTTTCATTGAATTTAGATCAAAAAGTTTTTCTAAAATTTGTATATTAAACCATTAACAACTCTTTTACTCACCCCATCAACGGGATTAATTTTAAATTAATCTCATTTTTTTATTTTTATGTTTGAAAAATAGAATCTATATTTATAATCGATGGATTGAAATTATGTAAAAAGGGTTTTTTAATTTTGGCCATATGAATAGTTAAATTTGTTATTATTTTAATTAAAATGGTTAACGGTAAATCAAGTAATCATGTGTAAAAATAATATTATAAATACATTAAATTTACCCTAAAAATTTTCCTAGTTTCATTGGAAAAATTTCATAGACCAAATGATCATTTGGATGAAATCATTACTTTTTAAGTCACTTTTATGAGAATATTTCATTTAATATATTTTATTTAACTAAGAGTTAAAGATGTCAATCTCATATTTTAATAACTATACCAATTTTAATATAGGGTTATAAATAAGTTATATTAGAATATAATATATCATTTGAAATATGAAATATTATTTATCTAAGAAATTTAAATCAATTTTTTAAAATATATAGTTACCTTAAAGGCTTATAAAATTATGATGTAGTAATTACCTATTTATAGTAATACCGAAAAATGATATTCAAAGTATAAAAATAAATATAATTAGATATAACTAATTTTATACATGAATTTTATGGATTAAATTTACATTTTTTGGATTTGTTAATATCATTGGTTCAAATATATCATGTTGTTTGGATATTTTTGAAAAAAAATAATCAATAGTTTCAAAATTGACACTAATTAAATTTTATCATATTTCTATTTTATTAAATTATTTAAAACTAATAACACATATTTATAAACAAACACTAATTATTATTTGTTGAAAAATGTTATAAATTGTTTATTTATGGTCTAATTAACATAATATCTGTATAAATTACAACATGTTAATATTTAAAAGTTGGTAGCATAATTTAAATTAAAATAGGTTAACTAAGCCTGAATCGAATTAAAAAACTTTAAAAATAATAATAATAAGATGTATAATATTAACTTCATAATGAGATTAAAACCACATACCATATAAATATCTAATAAATGGAATTTATGTTTCATTAATTTTAGTTTTAATTTATTATAAATTAATAGTTTTTAAAATTCCAAAATAGTCCCTCACCTCAATTATAAAAAGTCTCACCCTCCCACATATCATTTCCCCACTTTGAGACATCTAGATTGAACAAAACCTTCCAATTTATCTCATTAAATTAAATAGACATGTATAAGAGTTTACAGTCTTCTACAAAGTCCAAATCATGTTTATCTAAGAGGAGATCCAATTGAGGTTCACTGAATTATAGTTAATCATCTTTACTGAGTCCTTTAATATTATTTATTCTTATACATACTATTTATTTGTTTTTTCCATTATAAAGTCATAAATACATTATCATATATATTCTTAGATGTTATTATGATTCTTGGATAACCATATCCCACATTTTATTTATCCTATAAAAAATGAAATCCTCGTGCGTGTGTATTTACGACTTACCATCTCCACACAGTCGTGAATTTTTTTTTATCAAACCAAAATTACATAGAAGAGTATAATTATGGAAATAATGAATATTATTATTACTTATTTCATGATTTTTGTTCTTTTTAGTTAAACACCAATCCAATTATTTACCATTTTTACCATTAAGGGAATGATTCTATTACTCATGCGTACGTACGACCTACTGTATCCATGATGACATGAGATTCATTTTCCATGTAAACCATTTTTAACTGCTTATAAAAGGTATATAATGACTAAATTTAATATATATGAACACAATATAATTCTTTAAATGATATATATATATATATGCATTATATATAAGAAATAAAACATACATGACAAAACATATATAGGAAACTGATGTAGTTAACACATGAAACATGGTAAATAACAAAAGTCTATTAAAAAATAATATTCAAAGATCATATATGATATCATAAATTTGAATATTATTTTGGTAAAATTTAATAACATTATTTAAAAAATTATAAAATAGGATAAATCACAAAAATATTAAGGGAACTATGAGGTAAGGATTATTTCAAAGTCTCATTATTATTCAAGATTGCATATATATTTTTATCTCCTATGGAATATTTATCATCCATGTCCATAATTAAATAAAATATTTTACAAAAAATATTTAATATTTTAATAAATATATTGAAAGTATTTTACCAATGTTTAAATTTTTAAAAAAATATCTAAAAGGATTCATGTTTTTTTCTTTTCCAAATGAGGTGCATTATGGATTCTCAATGGAATGAATTTTTTCTGAATTAGGCGCGATGAGTGGATTATCATGACTTAATGATGAGTTAATGTTATTAAACATCCCTAAAAGTCTTAAAAGTTTATTTTCCATGTAAATATAATTATTTATAAGTTGATGGACATTAAATAAATTATTTCATAGTACAAAAGTTGTATCTATATCCATATTATTTTCATGATCTTATTAGGGAATTTTAACTATTTAAATATCCATTTTTGGATATTATAATTGATTGAGATTTATATCTAATGTTTTCATTTACCATATTTCATTGGATATTTTGTGATCATGTTTGACTATGGATGTTCTATTTTAATACCATTTATAGTTTATGGTTTAATAATTCACATTGTGTATGCTATTTATAATATTAATTTTTTATGTTGATTATGGTTCATCAACCAGTTTATATAAGGAATAAATTGGACATAGTATGTGATGATAAATACACTTTTTATCCCCTTGAGGCATCTGTAGGTCTCAAATGGAAAACTAGTTTGGGTATTGGATGGTGTCCTACCTGTTTATGTATGGTGTCTTGGCCGAATCCTTGATCATTTGTTGTGATGTAAGACATTATGAATTCTCTCATTATGAAATTATTTATTGATATTCCATGAAACTATTTTATGAGTATAATATCCTTGTGATTATTTATATGGAATTATTTGTTTTATTCTTTCCATACTATGGTCTTGATTATGTTTAAATGGCTTGTATTATAGTTATACAGCTTATTGAAATGTTTAGGATTATTTATTAAAATTTTATTCTATTGTACTCTTACACATATTGAGCATATGATATAACGCATGTATTATTGCTTCTTTTTCAGAGGATGTTGATAATTGTATAATGACTGATATACATTGTTAATATAGGGGAAATGAAAATCTCAATGAATTTTCTATGTTTTTTTATGGTTTAAATTTTAATTTGAGGTGAATGTAGGTAATATGGATATTTAGACTATAAAACTAATATATCATTAGGTATTATAGTTTTTTACCTACTCCAAATATATAAATTATGGAACTGACTATAGGATACTTGGATCGGGGTTGTTGTATTTGTTTTCACAAAAAGATTAGTAGAAAAATTCGATATTGGATTTGGAAAACAAATATTAGGGAACATTATGCTAATATAGAATTTTAGGATTTGTATATTAGAACAAAAAATAATTTTTTAAGGAATATATTATGTGGTTATTCCAAGAATGAAATCATTTTTGGGATTCTACATGTTGATTTGGTTCTATAACAAATGTGGATAGGGGTAACAACACAGAAAAGGAGCAAAAGAACTGACTCAAAATAACCCAGAACACAATAACAAAACTGATGGTGCACCATGATTGACAATACCTGAGGATATGGTTAGGATAATTCAAATTTTCATTACAAATAAATATGAATTATTTATAATAAATTATTCCACCATAAAAAATAATTATTATTATTCGATTAGATATTCATAAATTTTTAATTTATGTTATGTTTTTTACTAGTTTAAATGTAGTAATTATGATTTATAACCTCATAAAATGTATTCCATTATTTATAAATTGTTCCCAGATGATGTAATTGAAACCATATTAATGCATGTAGTCTGTATGGGGATTACCCTCTTATGAAAGATATTGATTTTGGAGGAAAAAATATTAGATCGCTTCGTGGGACAATAACCTCCAACATTCAATGGGACTACAAATCCATTTTTTCATAACAATGGATAAGTTCTATAGATTATATATTTATTTCATTAGTATGTAATGATAAGTAAATGGATTTCATGGAATTTTATCCTCTCTTAATAGATATAGATTAATGGTGTTCACTGATTCAAAAAATGACTGATGAAGAAAAAAATACCAAACATGGAATGGAATGAGTTTAAAGAAAATTTCATATAAACATATTTATTTCATGAACAATGAGCAGCTATGAAGAGATAATTATTGAATCTATGAAAAAAAATATGTTGATAATTTTCTTAATATTAAACTAAAATTACAAGGTTAACAGTGAATTATATGGAATACATAAATAATCCAAATAAAAATATTGACTGATTCTATTATTAGTTAAAAAACTCATATGAATGGAACTGATCTCCCCAAATATCTCATCATATAAAGAAATATTCTCATGTGTTATGAAGAAAAAAAATTAATTCTATTATTATTAAGAATTTAAAGAAATAGATGTAAAGTAGAGGTAATTTAAATACCCTGAATTTGAAAATTAGAAAAAGGTGAATATTGGGAGAGTTTAATTTCTATTTTTTGATATTTGTAAGATGAAACACACTTGTACTTTCCTATAAGGAATTGTAGTTTGCTGCAACTATATAGGGAATGTAGAACTAGCCTTTAATTTTAAGTGGGAAAGTAATCTAGTAATGTGATTCTTTTCAACTATAAAGAGATATGATATTATAGATATGATTGTGATAATAATTGAGGAAACATGTCACAAAAATGGACAAGGTAGAAAGTCCAAGATTATAAGGTCACAAATACCGAGGTTCAAGTTTCTAATGATTTGTTGAAATGTACATTAATTTTCTCTCCAAACATAACTAATTATTAATTTAATTATGTGTCATCACATTCATTTATAACATCCCAGTTTTCTATAAAAATTAGATATTTCTCTTGTGATTGATTAAAGGAGTTGTTCTGTAAAATTCCAAATGAAGGTTTCATTACAAAAAAGATGTATCAGTCAGTCCCCTTTATGAAACAAAAAAATTATTTAATTTCTAACATTGTCTTCATAACTATGGTTTAATTATATAAAATACTTCAACTGGATTGGATTTTAAATATATGTTGTGAAAATTTATTGTGTGAAGAATGAAATAACGAATTTTGAAGAAGATGAAGAATCCCTTATCATTAAATTAGAAACGATATTATCTTATTTTTATCTATATCCACCTCTAGTTGATTTATTGAATGCAATTCATGGGGAGGAGAAGAGAAAATCATCTATTTATGAATAAGGGAACATTCAAATTGAGTATGTAGCTTTTGCTTAAGAATACATTGATGTATTTCTTAAGGAATTATACGGACATCTCACAAGTGTGATATTGAATTTTCCATTGATGTAATCTATGATAAAAGGAAAATATCAAATACTCCATATAGAATGGACCCTATAGAATTGGTGGAGTCGAAATAATAACTAGATGATTTGGATAATAATGAATTTATTCACCCTAGTGTTTTTCGATGGGGACACCATTTATTATTCATTAGTAGGAAAGATGGATCCATGAGGTCGTTCATTGGTTATAGGTAAATAAATGCTATTAAAATAAATAAATATTATCATATAGATCATATATATGACTTTTTGTATAACCATTATGAGGCCCAATATTTATAAAAGATTGATCTTCATTCTGGGTATCATTAATTTCATGTAATGTAAAAAGAAATTCTAAAGACATATTTTTGGAAGAGGTATAAACATTATTAGTTTACAGTAATATTATGTGGATTCACTAATGAACCCTATATTTTTATCGACCAATTAAACAGAGTATTCAGGGAATATCTTTTGTATTTATTGGTGGTATTCACTGATGACATTATGGTATATTCTAAAATCTATGTTGATTATGAGAATCATTTGAGTTTTATTCTTAAGACTCTTATAAGGGATGATATTTATAGAGAATTTAGTAAGATTTATTTATGGATTCAAGATGTTTATTTTCATAGATAACTCTTCTCCAATGATGTAATATAATTTGATACTATAAAGATAAAAGAAGTTAGAGAATGAAATATATCAAAAACATAAACTAGGTACAGAGTTTCATTTGATTGGTAGGTTATTATCAGTGGTTGGTTCAGAATATTTCCTGATTTGAAAACCCATTAAGCATTCATACATGTAAATGGGTAATGTTTCCTCTGGAAAAAGGAAAATGAATAATTTTTTGATGAACTAAATAGAATATTACTAAATGATCTAATTTTAACACTAAGATCTCAAAGTGGTGGTTTTTTCATATATAGTGATACATTGAATAGGGGAATTGGTTGTGTCTTAATGAAAAATGAAAATGTCATTACATAAGAATAAATGAAATTGAGGACTCATAAATAGAATTATCCAAACCATTATAGGGATCAAGTGGATTTAATAATAAACTTGAAAATAGATAGATATTATATATTTGGTGAATATGTGAGATATACACAGATCATAAAATCCTTATATAAAATTTCTCAATAAATCGTCTCAACATGAGATAGATGAAATGTCTCAAGATATGTAAGGATTACGATAACATTATTTAATACTACCCTAGAAATAATAGGTAGTAGATGAATTGATTTGGTGGGATCATGGATTTCAAACCCATGTGAGGATTCAGAAGGACACTATGGTCATGGACATACTAAAGATAGATATGATTATTCAATGGATTGTGAGACATAAATCATCATTAAAATGATTGAAAAATCATCATTATTGGAGATGATAAAGAATTTTCTATTTGATGATGATGAATTTAAGGATAGGAATAAAAGTTTAAATGATTGAAAATTAGTGAACCTTGTTTGTGGAGATGGTGTTAAAAATTTGGAAAGAGGTTATGTGTTTCTTTTATACTTGACCTAATTAGATAATTTTTAGATAAATATCATTGAAAAAATTTCTCGGTACACCATTTGAGAAAAATTATTTATAATTAGTTGAAGAAAATAATTTTTGGGATAAGATGAAGTATGAAATTTCTAATCATTTTTCTTGATATTTGGTTTGATAGAAAGTGAATGGTGTGAGGCAGCATCCTAAAGGATTCCTACAACCTCTTACAATTCATGTGTGTAAATGGAAGGATATTATTTTATAATTTTTCATGGGATTACCAAAGACTCATAGGATCAATAGTAAAATATTCATTATCATTGATCACATAAAAAATCAGAAAATTCATTTGATATAATAAAACACCAGCATGTTGAAAAGAACACAATACTCTATATTAATGAAGTTGTAAGACTTCATCATGCTCCTCTAACAATTATTTTTGATTAATATCCCTATATTACAAAAACATTCTTTAATATTATTCACAAGTATCATTACACTAAACTCATCTGAGCATTTATAAGGCCCCAGCGTTAAACCTTACTTAATCTTGAGTTACTACAAGATTACACATTGAGGATCTTTTCAGGTTTAGAGTTTTAGAGAATTAGATCATAAAACGTTCATTACATTCCACATTTAAACAATGTGGTTACATAAAAGATAGTATTCATTTTTCCCATAAATGCAAACATATTTAAAATAAAACATGGATTCTTTCTTGACACTTCCTTAACACTATCCTCATATCATGTACCCTTCCCTTGACCTGTGAATTTTTTTTCAAAAACATGGGATGAGCATAAAAATCTCAGTAAGGGATATAAAAATATGGAAAATAAACATGAGTACATGTATACATAAGAATGAAATCATACTTTACCAATAAAACATAAGAACTTTAACATACCTCATAAAATCAGGAATAAATCCAAGAAATCATAAGACATAAAGGTAACTTGAGGACTTCATAACATTCTTACGTAGGGAGAAACCCTCTTGGTTACGTTTGGAATACCCACCACAGTATATTCCCTAAATCTCTTCGGAGAAACCTTAACGTTTCACTCCTTCACGTTACCCAATGCATTGGTGAGCTATATCGGGCTCACCCACCCTTAGTTTATCACGGAACCACCCTTCTTCATAACAATTCACAAGAACCATAACATAATCTTATCACATAAAACATGCATAAAGTAAACATAACATTTCCATCTTTCAATAACAAGATATCAATACAACCCATTGAAATAAATACATTATGAAAACCATTTCAATACCAAAATAATAGAAAAGTAAAACATGGTATTTATTTTTCTTTTAAAAAGAAGCTATGGCTTGTAGAGGTAGCTGAAACTCAAATAATTGTCACGGCGGCGGAGAAGTTGTTGTCGCCGCATACGTAGGACAAAAACATTCCCTTTTGTCGTTTAGTAAAACGCTTTGTATAAAAAGATTCATTTTGGATAAACTTAATAGTCAAAGTGGATTATACACCGTATAATAGAATGGTGTGTATAAAACAAAATAAGCCTCAATTAAATGAGATTGAGACGAAGGCCCATTCAAGGATGATATCCTTGGATTAAGGATAAATCAGTTACATAACTATCTGTGAAAAATGAATACATGAAATATAAGTGGTTATTAAGTGTAAAATAATTAGAGGACATTCAAAAATAATCATATAATGACATATTAAAGGTTTACAAGTTTATCCCAAAGAATCAAAATTGGGTTACGAAGTTCCCTTGCAAAAATTCGACAGCCTAACGGCATCACTTCAAAATTCAGAAAAAGAGTTGATGAGAGATAAAAAGGGTATCTCATCACTTGGACATAAAATTTACATCAATAAGGATATATTATAACATATCCCACCATAATAATATGTAAATTAAAACACCCAACAAAAATAAGTCTTTTATAAAGAGGAGGGTGAATGGTTCCCTTACCGACATTGGTATCTTTCGAAACATACACCTCGTGAAAGAAGGACAATACAACATTGATGTAAATAATCATATAAGAAAGTATATTAAAAAATGAGTAAAATAATGGGAAGTAAATACACCACTCAAAGAAAATTGTGGCAAATGTAGCATAAATCTCACGGCAATAAAAGTGAGATGAAAAATCCCTTACGAAAACTCGGCAGCCTAACGTCTCCACATAAAACTTACAAAAATGAATTTATGAGATCATATAGGGTCTCTAATAAAATGACCATAAAAATTACAGTAGTAAGAATATAAAAGAACATCCCCAAACATAATAAAGATGAGCTCAAAAGAATTGACATAAAAGAGAGTACTTAAAAAGAAATAGAGAGGTTAGATCTCTTACAAAAATTCGGCAGCCTAACGGCGCCACTCAAAACTTACAAAATGGATTGATGAGAGGAAATAGGGACTCTCATCATATGAAAATAATAATTAAAGTAGGGTTAATATAAAATAACATCCCAATCATAAGAAATATGAGCTTAAAAGGAATGGCATAAAAGAGTGTACTTAAAAAAGAATGAGAGGGGTAGGATCCCTTACCTCGGGTCCGACTTCACTCGATCATTATTTAACGTCCTGAATAATAAACTTGAGTTAATTTCCAATTTATTAAGAACCTTTTTATAGTTAATTATTCCTTTTATATCACTTATTTCCATTTTATAAACATTATGTAATCATTTATGTTAATAATGTTTGTTTTGTCGATATTTGGTTCTTAAGTCGAAAGTGGACTTTTTATAATTACATGTTGTTCGTGTGGTCAAATTTTCATTAGATATAGAATTATATTAATGATTTGGATATCATATATATCATATATATACATAATATACATGTATTTATAATATTACATAATCATTTAGAGGTAAGAAATGAAATGCACCATTCATGGAGATGGTAAGCCGTATGTACGGATGAATGCTACTTTCATTTCTATGTCATATTAATGGAATTAAAACCAAATGAGTGGTATCTATATTTTAATTCCAGAATTATATTCATAATTTATATCTAACATACATCATATATAATAACTTTAAATCCATCTTTTATACATCCCACATGTGGCAGTAACGAATCAAATCACTTTGAGGGGGAAGTAATCCGCACTTCCTAAAATGAAATTATCATGTTTACCCACAATGGAAACCATAAATATATTCCACAAAAGAAAAATACAGAAACATAAACATATTATATATAATATAAAAATATAGTGACATCTTAATGGCCACCTTTTAAGGTGTTATATGAGTGTTGAACAATCATCACTTCGTGAGGCAGAAATTCGCCTTTCCACCGAAACAGTATGTTCTTTAACCATTTGATGTATGTGTGTGTAAGTTTAGCTCGAATGATTCTTATAAAAACATCCTAGTATATTGAATATACTGTATTTGTTACAAAATAAAATAATAAAAAGAGTTACGGGGTTGGAGAAGCAAAATAATACAAAACAACACAAGTGAAGACATTACGTTAAAATCGGGTAACTCCCTTTGGTTTGAGCTCAAAGGCTTCCTTGGGAAGACTTATGCCCGATGTGAGGCTTCAAGGAGTTAGAGAGGGATTTGGAGAGACAAAATGGGCAGGGGTTGGCCTATCCAATGGCTTTGGAAGTGTGGGTATGGAGGTAGAGGTGGGGGCCTTTTATAAGAGAAGAGGAGGGGCACTCTTGGAAAGGTATAAAATGTAACATTATTTTCAAATGAGTTTCGGATTTTAATGGTCCCACATAGATTTGTTTCAAGGATAAGGTGATAAGGGTTATAATTCCACCCATACAATAGGTTTTGGACATGTTTAGGTCTTAGATTTTACATTATCTTTCCATTTTATTTAAATCGTTAAATAATTAGGTAATCGCTACATAATCATGATGTCATAAATAATTTAATTTATTTAATGTATAAAAATTATAAAAAAACTACTATGATGTAGTAAATATTTTTAGCTTTCCAATTAATATTTATAGTCCAAATGATAATTTATGTAGACAAAATTAAAAATATTTTACTTAGGTGATGCATTCTTTGTTGCATTTAACATTTTCTTAAAATAAAAAGATAAAAAGTCACATTCTCACAAAAGTGATGCCATGGGGCCTCCAAGATTGGAACAAGGCATCCAATGGTCGGCCATGAGACAAATCGTAGACTTAGGACTCATTTTGTTGTCATTTTGTATTATTATGATATTATCTTATTTTCTTTAACTACCCGATTACTCATTAATCAAGATAATGAAAGATAATTACCATCTTTACTATTCATAAAGTCTAAAAACAAAAGAGTATTAATTACATAATTTGGACCTTATGATTCCAAATATTTAATTCATTTTACCAAATTCCAAACACATAAATTGCAATAATTAATTTAAAAAAACTTCCCATTGTCAAAACAAATAGTGGGTTGTTTTGAAACAATATTTATGAAAAGTTTGGTACTAGTTTATGCCTAATTCCAAATTGAAATTAATCCCAATGACCATCATTGAATTATATGGTAAAAATATATTCTAATTACACTTTAAAACAAATTAAAAAGATATTATTACAATATAACTAAATTATATGAAATAGCAGTTTTGATGTAAAATGTAGTATTTTTCACTATTCATTGAAAATTGAACATTGTCAAAAAAATATCAAAAATTTACCCAAGATAAATATCAATGTCCCGATCATAAATAATATGTTTATTTTGAAAAATAGAGCTTATAAATTGTCAAAAAGTATATTTAAAAGGGGTTCTCCATCAAAAGGCGGTTAATCGACCTTTTAAAGAATATTAGAATGTTTACGCTTAAAAAATGGATTCATTTTCATTTTTAATCATTTAACATTTATTGTAAAAAGTAAAAATATTTCACAAACATATATAATCATTTTTTAGTTAGTTCTGTTCATTACCTCCATTACAATGGCTTGACGTTGACTACCATTTAAAATAATATTATTTTATTATTAGAGTGCAATGTAAGATTCCCAAGAAACTCGTTGTTGCGTATTGGGTACGCCATCGAGCATAGCATCCCATTTAAAGTAATATTAATATTTTATTCACAAATATGGATAAATATAAAGATGTCATTTTCTTTATTTACCTGGGGTGTTACATCCTTCCCCCTTTTGGGAATGGCGTCCTCGCAATTTTAAAATCGGGCTTGGAAATATCCTTGAAAGTCCCACATCGTAACAAGAGTCAGTAAAACAATCACTTTATAATAAAGGAAGATAAGTACAGAGGTCACCTGAGTTAACACATACTAGGATTCCATGTAAAAAAACATGGACATGGAGGAGAAAACCTAGGGTCATGTTCTGATGGAGAGTGATAGAAAACATGTTTAGGAGAAAGTTAACCATAAGAAAATCACAAAATTGTGATGGGTTAAACGGTATTCGATTACCTAGTAGAAAAAGTTAATAGACAACATTTTTTAAGTTAATTTTTATTGAGGA
Source organism: Viscum album (assembly GCA_963277665.1). Classification (NCBI taxonomy): domain Eukaryota; kingdom Viridiplantae; phylum Streptophyta; class Magnoliopsida; order Santalales; family Viscaceae; genus Viscum; species Viscum album. The sequence goes on along the minus strand of OY728139.1, from coordinate 445,224,366 downwards.
ATTTATTCATAAGGAAACATAAATACTTATCATGTTGACTTTCAACTTTTATTAGATTTATTACACAAACTCATACTTTCCCCAAAAGACGAGTATTTAGAAAGACTTGTTCACATTAAGAGTACTATAATCAACTTCTATGGAGTCACCTAATACACAAAAGTGAACTATATACTTCCCATGTCTTTAGACTTTAACCAAAACCAAAAATGTTAGTACAACATCAGATAATCCAGAAAAGGATAACCCTTTATAAAAAGAAAATCTATTCTTAATCTCCAAAATTTGTCCATCAAAACCCAAAGTTAAATGAGGACCATTCGATAATAAATTTGTCCATAAAATTCTTCAATGTAAACCAAACTATGATTGAAACCCCAATATTTGAAGGATTTAGTCGCATAGTCTTCCAAGTTAAATCGTAACATTTATCTCCAAACAACATCAGTTTCTCTTAATGTCTCGTATTGAAAATTAATTAACCTAATCACATATCCTCCATGATAGGTTAATAAATTTCCATAGATAACCCAAAATCAGCTGACTCTTAATTCATAAAATCATATAACTAAAAAAGAATCAGTCAAACTAACTAGGGACTTCACGTAGTCCAGTGGTAGGTGATAAATACCAGTTGCACTTTGGTTGTGGGTTCGATTCCAGCAGCTTTGTCCGACGCGACGGGTTGTCACGTGTCTACGTGTTGTCCTTTTTCCAAAACTATATAATTCTCAAAACATTTCCCAAAACGAGATAAAATCTTCAAAAATTACCATAACATGTTTTAACCTCAAGGTTATCTCATGCCTTCCATTTTCCAGCATATCATATAGTAACCCATAATTACCTCAAAAGTAAGGATCATATAAACCCAAATGGTTTTTTATAACTATGTCCACAAAAGAACAGATAACTATTCCTTGAATAAAATTTTCATATATTAAACATCAGGGTTACATATACTATAAAAAGTATTCTAATGTATCCCAATCATCAAAAGAGACTTAATACTCTTAAGAATTTCACCATAACTCTTGAAGCCATTTTATGTTGACATCTTACTCATTCAACATTCTTCATGACCCATTAAGCATTCCATTCCAACATATTCTGAAATAATTCTTTCCTACAAAAAAAATCATGAATCATATCATAAGATTATAAAATAGGAAAACAATTGTTATGAAATAATCCATACCTTTGATTGGTCATTGTCAGTTTTTTCATCCTCAATCGGAATGGCATTAGGTATTGTTAAACGAACATTTTTATGATCTTGGTGATCCCATTCATGAAACTTCTTCATAGGACATGTGTTTGCATAATGACCATGCACACCACATTTAAAACATTCAATTGATCCCTCAGAAAAACTTCTTTCCCTTTCCTCGAGTCAAATGGATGCTTCCTTTTTCATGGCAGGTTCTTGTTTTATGACCTTCATTTCCACATATATAGCATATTTCTATCCCTTTAAAACATTTTCCTAGATGTTTCTTTACACATTTTTGACACATAGGTTTTTGAACACACTTACCTTTATGATTATTACATGTTGTTCCGTACGGATTTTTTTCTCGCATATATGATGCCTTAGAGAAATCACCAAGGTTTAGGTGGTCAATCATGACTCCAGATAGTTGGTTGAGGATAATCACAAGAGTTCTCATTGCATCTCCCATATCATTCAGTTGCTTCCTCAAAAAACTGTCACAGTTTCCTTCACATCCACTATTACTTTGGTTCCTGCTAGATCCAGCCATTTACGAAAACCAAAAAGGTCAGTGTTAGTATCTCAACAAAATCATCATGTACTAATGAGGAAGATAAAAACTAAGATATACTTACTCATTCAATTTATCTAAAACTTGGACTCTTTATGAAATCTTAACCATTATGGTAATGTCACTTATGCTTAAAAAATTCCCTAACCTCTAAAGTTATCTAAACTGACCTTTGATACCAACTATAAGGCCCCAGCCGTAAACCTTACTTAATCTTGACTTACTACAAGATTACACATTGAGGATCTTTTCATGTTTAGAGTTTTAGAGAATTAGATCATAAAACTTGCATTACATTCCACATTTAAACAAAGTGGTTACATAAAATATAGTATTCATTTTTCCCACCAAGGGAAACATATTTAAAATAAAACATGGAATCATTCTTGACACTTCCTTGACACTATCATCATATCATGTAACCTTCCTTTGACCTGTGAAAAACATTTCAAAAACTTGGGATGAGCATAAAAAGCTCAGTAAGGGATATAAAAACATGGAAGGGAAACATGAGTACATGTATACATAATAATGAAATCATACTTTACCCATAAAACATAAGAACTTTAACATACCTCATAAAATCATGAATAAATCATAGAAATCATAAGACATAAAGGTTACTTGAGGCATTCATAACATTCTTATGTAGGGAGTAACCCTCTTGGTTACGTTTGGAATACCCACCATAGTATATTCCCTAAATCTCTTCGGTGAAACCTTATCATTTCACTCCTTCGTGTTAAAAAATGTATTGGAGAGCTATATCGGGATCACCCGCCCTTAGTTTATCACGGAACCACCCGTCTTCATAACAATTCCCAAGAACCATAACATAATCTTATCACATAAAACATGCATAAAGGAAACATCACATTTCCACCTTTCAATAACAAGATATCAATACAACACATTGATATAGATACATTATGGAAACCATTTTCAATACCAAAATAAAAGAAAAGTGAAACATGGTATTTATTTTTCATTTAAAAAGAAGTTATGTCTTGTAGAGGAAGCCGAAACTCAAATAATGGTCACGGCGGCGGAGAAGTTGTTTTCGTCGCATACGTACGACAAAGACATTCCCTTTTGTCGTTTAGTAAAATGATTCGTATAAAAAGATTCCTTTTGGATAAACATAAAAGTCAAAGGGGTTTATACACCATATAAAAGAAATTTGTGTATAAAACAAAATATGACTCAATGAAAGGAGATTGAGACAAAGTCCCATACAAGGACGGTATCCTTGGAATTAGGATAAATCAGTTAAATAACTATGTGTGACAAATGAATACATGAAGTATTAGTGGGTATTAAGTGTAAAACAGTCATATTACATTCACACATAATCATAGAACGACATATTCAAGGAGTACAAGTTTATCCCAAAGAATCGAAATTGGGTTAAGAAGTTTCCTTGCAAAAATTCGACTGCCTAACAGCGTCACTTCAAAATTCAGATGAAGCGTTGATGAGAGATAAAAAGGGTATCTCATCACTTGGAAATTAAATTTACATCAATAAGGATATATGATAACATATCCAAACATAACAATATGTAAATTAAAAGACCCAACAAAATAAGTCTTTTAAAAAGAGTAGGGTGAAAGGTTCCCGTACTAGCATGGGTATCTTTCGAAACATACACCTCCTGAAAGAAGGACAATACAACATTGATGTAAATACTCATAATAAGAAAGTATATTACACAATGAGTAAAATAATGGGAAATATATAAACCACTCAATGGAAATTGTGGCAAATGTATCATAAATCTCACGGGAATAAAAGTGAGATGAAAAATCCCTTACGAAAACTCGACAGCCTAACGTCGCCACATAAAACTTACAAAAATGAATTTATGAGATCAAATAGGGTCTCTCAAAAAAGGACCATAAAAAGTACATTATTATGAAAATAAAAGAACATCCCCAAACATAAGAAAGATGAGATTAAAAGAAATGACATAAAAGAGAGTACTTAAAAAGAAAGAGTGAGGTTAGATCTCTTACGAAAATTCGGCAGCCAAATGGCGCCACTCAAAACATCCAAAATGGATTGATGAGAGGAAATAGGGTATCTCATCATATTAAAATAAGAAGTAAAGTAGGAGTAATATAAAATAACATCCCAATCATAAGAAAGATGAGCTTAAACGGAATGACATAAAAGAGTGTACTTAAAAAAGAAAGAGAGGGGTAGGATCCCTTACCTTGGGTCCGACTTGACTCGATCGTTCTTTAACACCCTGAATAATAAACTTGAGTTAATTTCAACTTTATTAAGAACCTTTTTCTAGTTCATTATTCCTTTTATATCACTTATTTACAAGTTATAAAAAGTATGTAATCATTTAAGATAATAATGTTTGTTCTGTCGATATTTGTTTCTTAAGTCGAAAGTGGACTTTTTACAATTACATGTTGTTCGTGTGGTCAAATTTTCCTTATATCCAGAATTATATTCATGATTTTGATATCATATATATCATATATATCCAGAATATACATGTATTTGTAATATTACATAATCATTTATAGGTAAGAAATGAAATGCACCGTTCATGGAGACGGTAAGCCGTATGTACGCATGAACGCTATATTCATTTCTATGTCATGTTAAGGGAATTAAAACCAAATGAGAGGTATGTATATTTTAATTCCAGAATTATATTTATAATTTATATGGAACATACATCATATATAGTAACTTTAAATCCATCCTTTATACATCCCACATATGGCATTAACGAATCAAATCACTTTGAGGGGGTGGTAGTCCACACTTCCTAAAATGAAATTATCGTTCTTACCCACAATGGAAACCATAAAGGTATGCCACAAAAGAAAAATACAGAAACATATACATATTATATATAATATATAAATATAGTTACATCTTAATGGCCACCTTTTAAGGTGTTATATGAGTGTTGAACAATCATCGTTTCGTGAGGCAGAAATTCTCCATCCACAGAAACAGTATGTTCTTTAACCATTTTATGTAGGTGTGTGTAAGTGTAGATAGAATGATTCTTATAAAAAAATCCTAGTATATTGAGGATACTGGAGTTGTTACAAAATAAATGAATAAAAAGATTTTAGGGGGTTGGAGAAGCAATATAATACAAAATAACACAAGTGAAGACATTACCTTAAAATCGGGTAACTCCCTTTGGTTTAAGCTCAAAAGGTATCCTTGGGAAGACTTCTGCCCAAAGTGAGGCTTCAAGGAGTTAGAGAGGGATGTGGAGAGACAAAATGGGCAGGTTTTGGCCGAGTCAAAGGCTTTGGAAGTGTGGGTCATGAGGTATAGGTGGGGGCCTTTTATAAGAGGAGAGGAGGGGCACTCTTGGAAAGGTATAAAATGTAACTTTATTTTCAAATGCGTTTCAGATTTTAATGGTCCCAAATTGATGTTTTTCGAGGATAAGGTGATAAGGGTTTGAAATCCACACATCCAATAGGTTTTCGACATGAGTAGGTCTTAATGTTTACATTATCTTTCCATTTTATTTAAATAGTTAAATATTGAGGTCATCACTGCATCATCATGATGTCATAAATAATTTAATATATTTAAGGTATAAAAATTATATAACAAATACTATGATGTATGAAATCTTTTAATCTTTCCAATGAATATTTATACTCTAAAATATCAGTTATGTAGACAAAAATAAAAATATTTTACATAGGTGATACATTCTTTGTGACATTTAACATTCTTTAAAAATAAAAAGATAAAATGTCACTTTCTCACAAAAGTGATTCCATGGGGCCCCCAAGATTGGCACAAGGCATCCGATGGACGGCCATGAGACAAATAGTAGCCTTAAGACACATTTTGTCGTCATTTTTTATTATTATGATATTATCTTTTTTTTAACTACCCGATTACTCATTAATCAAGATAATTAAAGATAATTACCGTCGTTACTATTCATAATGTCCAAAAACAAAAGAGTCCTAATTACATAATTTGTACCTTCTGATTTCAAATATTTAATTAATTTTACCAAATTCCAAACACATAAATTGCAATAATTTATTTGAAAAAACTTCTCGTTGTCAAAATAAATAGCAGGTTTTTTTGAAACAATATTTATGAAACGTTTGGTACTTGTTTATGCCTAATTCCAAAGAAAAATTAATCCCAATGACCATAATTTAATTACATGGTAAAAATATATTCTAATTACACTTTAAAACAAATTAAAAATATATTATAACCATATAATTAATTTATATGAAAAAGATGTTGGGATTTAAAATGCAGTATTTTTCACTATTCATTGAAAAATGAACATTGTCAGAAAAATACCAAAAATTAACCCGAGGTAAATTTCAATGTCCCAATAATAAATAATATGTTTATTTTGAAAAATAGAGCTTATAAATTTGTCAAAAAGTGGATTTAAAAGGGGTTCGCCATCAAGAGGCGGTTAATCGACCTTTTAAAGAATATTAGAATGTTTACGCTTAAAAATTAGATTCATTTGCATTTTTAATCCTCTAACATTTATTGTAAAGAGTAAAAATATTTGAAAAACATATATAATCATTTTGTAGTTAGTTCTGTTCATTCCCGCCATTACAACGGCTAGGCGTTAACTACCATTTAAAATAATATTATTTTATTGTTAGAGTGCAACGTAAGATTCCCAAGAAACTCGTTGTTGCGTATTGGGTATGCCATCGAGCATAGAATCCCCTTTAAAGTAATATTAATATTTTATTCACAAATATGGATAAATATAAAGATGCCATATTCTTTATTTACCTGGGGTGTTACAGCATTGCCTACCATTCTCATGATAATGGAAGTTATGAAATTATAATTCAAATAATGAATGGAATGTTCAGTTCTCTCTCACTCGAGTTATAAGGTATATGGGATTAGTAATTACATTTGGTAGAGTATAATTTAAACAATATTTTCCATTCAAGTATTCAAACAGCACCATATGTAGAAATATATTGAAATATATTTCATAATTCCAAATGCTGGGATGAATTTTGTGAAAGGAAACTCATAGGCCTAGAGAATGACGATGAAACAACAACAAAGGTAAAGGATCTTTATTCTCACATTAAAGAACCACAATGTAGGTAGACACATTTTGATGATAATTATATGAAATATATAGAGTTCCAAATGGTAGGTCATGTTTTCAAGAATGTATCTCTATTGAAGGGTGTTATAAGGTTTAATACGAAATGGAAATTGTGTCCCAAGTACATCGGCCCCTTTTAGATTCTTTAAAGCGTTGTAGTTCTTTCTTATAATTTTTTAATGTCAGATATACCTTCATGATTATATTATTTGCTTCATATATATATATATATGATAGTGAAGTACATTATTAACCCAATAAATGTTCTCAGCTCTGCTAAAATAGATTTTGATCCAAATCATTCGACTTAAAAAGAACCTATCCAATTTTTTAATACTAGAGATAATGTATTGATGAATCATATAACTCATCTGGTAACTATTTTCTAGAGAAATCAAAAAATGGAAGAAGCAATATGGGAACTAGATTATTAAATGGAGAAGTACTACCCACTTATATTTTATAAGGTAACAAACCTAAAATGTTGAGAATAAAATTTTTGTAAGAGGGAATAATGTATAACCTCTATACTTAATCATATTTTATGCTAATAATAATTTTAATATTTGGGATAGAGTTAATTGCACACATCGCTTCGTTTAAACAAAACACAATTTATTCACCTTTTTAATTGTGAACTAAATTATAACACTTATAGAGAATTTATTTTGTGATTTTTATGAAATATATCCATTAAAATATTTTTAAATTAATCCAATATATTTGATATGTAGAAAATAAGAACAACCAAAAAATTATACATAAAAACCTAATTTTTTTAAAAACAAATTTCCACCATTTAAAAGATAATTTATTTTAAGTCCAATTTTTATCACTTTTATATATTATATTTGAAATAATAAATTTAACCTTTTAAATATTAATATAAAATATTACATCGTTTAAATGTTTTGTATTTTTCTTATAAGATTAATTTTTTGTGTTCTGAATTCTGAAAAATTCTAAATGTTAATTAAAAACAACATTTCTAAAAAAACAATTCATAGTGTTAAATTTTATTATTGAATGTTTTTAATGATTTAATAGACTATTTTATTATCATATAATAAAAATTATTTCAGTGGCCACATGTCTAAATTGAATTTAAATATAAACACTTTTCAATTTTTTTCATGTTTAAACCTTAAGAAACCATTTTCTCAACGAGTTAAGGTGATTGATTTTAAAATAATTAGTACAAATTATGTGTTTTGAATTTCGAAAAATAGATTATGTATTTTTAATAAGTGGTTCCATATTATATAAATACATTTATTTAATTTTAGGGCATAAGAATATTAAAAAATAGTTATATTTTAATTGCAACATTTAGGGGAAAATGTAATTATAAGTAAAAATAATATTTAAAATACTAAAAAATTACTCTAACACATGTCATAATTTCATTTATAAGTTTTTCTGACCTAAATGATAATTTCCCTGAAATTATAATCTTTATTAAGCAACATGCATTAGAATATGACATTTATTATTATTTTTAAAGAAGAGAGAATGATGTCATACTCATATTTTAAAAATTATTTCAATTAAAATATATGGTTTTACTGAATATAAATTTGTCTATAAATATTCATTTGAAATATAAAAAAGTTTTTTTTATCATGTAAATTTATCTCTAATTTTTAGGAGAAAAATTATTATCATAATGTATTATACAATTAGGATGTAGTAATTGTGTAATTAATGAAAGCATGAAACAAATGATACTAAAAATATTAAAATTAAAATTATTTGATATAATTAATGTCATACATGACTTTTTTTCATTAATTTGAAATCTTATGTATGATTTAATATAGTTTTTTTAATGATATCATTTTGTTGTGATATATTTTAAAATGTATAGTAATGGATATTGTCAAAATTGTCCCCAATGATTTTTTATAAAAATTATATTTTATTGAATTGTATAAAAACCATACAACATATTTGAAAATATAAAATAATTATAATATCGTCCAAAATTTGAAATATATTTCTTTTCTGGTAAAATTGTCCCCAAATAAGTAAAAAATACTACATTTTAATATTGATAAGTAATGTAACCATACTTAAAATAAAAACTTTCTAACTAAGGGTGAATGAAAATGATAAGGATTAAAATAATGAAAAAATATTCTATAATATATTTGATTTTTATATTTCCTCATTATATCATCTTATATTAGAATAAATATAATTTTGTGGTATATTAAAAAAATTTGAATTTATTTTGAATTAATATTTTTAGAAATTCGAAAAGAGCATGTCACCTCAATTATAAAATAACCTCCTCCCTCATCTTATTTATTTACACTACACCATATAGACTGACCAAAAACTACACAATTGTCTTATAAAACTTACTATCCACATCCTAGATGTTACGGTATTCTAAAAATACTATCCCTAATGTACCTATGAGGAGATCCGGTGGAGGTATTCCAAAGAAGAGTTAATAATTTGTACCGACTCCTTTTAGATTGTTTCGTCTTATACTTACTCTTTATGTAATGTTTAAAATATAAAGTAATAATTACAATATAATATATATTATGCGATTTAATTATTATTATGGAAATACCATACCCATCAATTTACCTTTCCCATAGAAAAAAACAATTGTACATGTGAACATACACCTTATTGTCTCCACACTGTGGTGTAATTTGTTTTTAATTACATCCTTACATGGATAGGTTTAATGAAGTAAATAATGAGAATATAATTTAATTATGAAATAATATTTTTTTGTATAATTAAAAAAACAATCATATTCATTACGCTATTCACTTTTAATGGAATAATATCATCACTCATGTGTAAGTATAACCTACTATATCCACGACGCGATGAGACTCATTTTCCTTGTTCACCATTTAAGAATGATTATAAAAATATATACAATGAGTAAATATAATATATATTATCTTAATGAAATTATAATATATATATATATATATATGAAACAGGACTTACACAACAAAACATGTATAAAAAGTGAAGTTATTAACACTCGAAACAAGGAAGATAATGAAATATTATTAACAAAATGATATAATAAGATAATATATGATATGATAAATTTTTATATGTTTTAGGTGTAATTTAATAACATGATTTCAAACATTATAGATGACATTATGAAGCATCTCACTTGAGGAAATTAGAATATAGTGTTATTTCAAAATCTCATTATTATTCTAGATTGTTTATATTTAATTATCTGATTGGGAATATTTATCATTCATGTACATGTTTCATAAAAATATAAAATATATTTTTAATAATATTTTAAAAATTAATATTTAATTTTAACGTAGTTTAAATTTTTATAAAATGTTTTAAAATGTTCTTTTTTTTTCGTTTTCCAAATGAGATACTTTTATATTTTTGGAAAGAAGGAATGTATTTTTAACTTTTGTAGAATGAGAAAATTTTCCTAATATCATGATAAAATAACATGTTGAATCCTAACATAAAACCATACAAGTTTATTTTCAAAGAAAATTTTTTATATTATATGGTAAAATATTTTAAATAAATTATATCAATGTAAAAATGGGAAATTCTCTCAAGAGGTTTTTAATGATTTTATAAGAGTATTTTCTTCAATTCCAATATCCATTGTTGAATATTATTATTGATTGATAATAATATATTATGATATCATTTACCATATTTCATTGAATTTATTATGATTTAGTTTGACTGTGGATGTGCTATTTTGATAACATTTGTAGTTTATATTTTAGGTATTCACAATTCATATGATAGTTTTTATATAAATTAATATGGTTATTATGTTTCATCACCCCTTAAATATAAATAATAAATTAGAAATACAATGTGATGGGAATGAACCTTAATTTGTCATGGATCTATCAGTAGATCCTGTGAGACAAACTGGTTTGATTATTGGCAGATATCCTACCAGTTAATGTATGATGTCTTAGGTGAAACCTCCCTAGTATATTTACAATGTTAGAAATTATGAATTCCCTCATTATTAAATTAGTTATTGATATTTCATTTGATTATACAATTATTAGAATTTACATGTGATTATCTATATGGAATCATTAGATTTATTCAAGCAATATTATACTTAGGATTATGTTTAGATGGATTGTTTTTAAGTTATACACTATTCCATAATGTTTATTCTTATTTAATCATTATATCTTGTATTGTATAATTACCCTCATAGATTATATGATCTCACGCCATTCTTATCTTTTATTTTTCCCAGGTTTCCAAGATGTGTATTATGACTGATATGTAGGGTTATTCTAGGAGAATAATTACATTCTCAAAAGATTATATATATTTTATTTTACATTTTAAATTTTAAATTGATGTTAATGTATGTAATCAGGATTATAAGAATTCTTAAATGATAATTCCATTAGAATTCATTTTTTTATTTATGAAAATTTAAAAAATTTAGGCAAATACTTTGGGCCACTATGGTTGGGTTCATTAAAATATTTACTGTACCAGATAACCGATAATCTCTACTAAGAATCTTAAGGACTACCTATGGATGATTGATGGAAAAGAACCACTGACCAAATAGTGGAATTATAATGAATATTCTAATTATTTTAATCATAACGAACAATCCATTATGTATCCTACCCAACAGTAGTTTTAGACACATTGAACTGAGAAGTTAGTGACATATACCAATTAACGAATACAGCCTACTATTATCAACTTCAACATGTTCCACCACTAATACCATAAAAGGACATTGAATTTTATTCTATATTTTATTTAAAAATTTTATAAATTAATTTTTAATATACTATATACTTCAACAAAAACATCATGGATTAGTAAAAGAAATAAATATATTTATCAAATATATAAAAATGAATATTTAATTAAATTTTGTACAACTTTATGTAACATTTTAGAATTAAATATGAGTATTTGTGATCATGATGAAACCATTAGATAGTGAGTTATGTCATAGAAACCCTTAATGTGTTTCTAATGTATACATAATAATGTTTATTTTGGATAATGGGTTGAATGATATTTAAAATTTATATTGGATAGTATTTGCTGACGTGAAATAAATTAGCATTTTGATAAAAGTGTAATTTATGTTATACTTTATGATGTATTATCATTTATGGATTTTTTGAATATATTTAAAAGATTGTGGCTTTATATTAGACAAAATTATGGAGTTATGTTTTTTAATCCAATATGATTTCATTAATGTTTTATGATGATTTAACTTATTATCTTTTTAATAGAACATTTGTAAATGAATACACATGTTTGGTCGGTGACATTAAGAGATGTGTTGTTTGGGGATTAAAATTAATTTTATTCTTGAAATTTATTGATATTTATAATTTTTTGAATAATTTTTAAGAATAATTTGAGGAGTTGTGGAATTTTACTATTAATGGATATAACTTTGTATATCATTTGGAATTATTATTGAAACAATTGAGAATAATATTAAGAATAATAATTTATTATTATTAGTTATTTTATCCCATATTGACCATTTTGAGATTCAGTAATTAAATAGTTATAAGAAGAATAACTTTTCATCTTTTTATTGATATCATGATCTATTATAATTTAATTTTAGTTCATCGAAAATGAAAAATTCATACATTTAATTTATTATTTGAATATGAGTTGAAAAGAGGTTGGAACTAATTTTACCATTAATTATATGGATGAAATTTTATTTTTACATTTAAATTAATCAACTATGTATATTTTCTCACATTACATGGTAAAATAATTTCATAATTACAAGAAAAATGATCTAGAAAATGATTTTGTTTTCCATTTTTCAATTATTTCTGAAGAATTGATGCTCATCTCACCTCTCACTAATTTGTTTTTCTAATTTAATTTCACATAACATTGTTTTATATCACTATCTATAATTATATTGACATTTTTATTCTCTTATATATCCATATTTTATCTTTTCTCAAATTTTTTCTTTATTTAAGAACATAATCATGTGTTAATTTATGAAACCTATAATTTTATCTCTTCCCCTTTTTATATGATGTTATATTTTTCATTCGAACAATGCGATGTGTCAAAAAATCCATTTTGAAATATTAAACACTTGATTTATGAGGAAAAAATGCATGGAAGTATTTTATTTATGTCAGTGTATGGTGGAGGGAAATGTAACACACAACCAATTTTGTTAAAAATAATTTTATACTCATTATAATACTTGATATGAAACACCAAGAATTAAAAGAACTGTAATATAAAATAAAAATTTTATTATCTAAATGAGATCATTATAAACCATTCATTAAATTTATAGTAATCAATGATATTAATAAAATTATCAAAAAAATATTTATAGTTGAAAAAAATAATGTAAATATATTCATTAATGAATAATAAATAAATATTAAATTTAAACTACAGTCATTTTATTCTTAAAAAACATTCATTTGAAAATAATTTTGTTGTAATTTGTTTGAAAATATTATTAACAATTTCAAAAAAATTGAAATTATATTTTTGGTAATTAATATAATTTTTAAAATTATAATTTCAATATTTTTAAGTGTTAATTGTTGATATTTTTTTATAAAGATATATTTTTTATTGAATAGTCGAAAATACAATTTTTTATAGAACACTAATCTATTTTCCTTAAATTAAGAAATTTAAATAACCAATTGTTTTTCAAATTTGAAAATAAAATAATATAAGTATAAATTAATTTGAAATATTCTAATAAATTACATGGAAATAAAAATTGTACTTAATTATGGTATATGTTTATTTATGGGTAGAAAATCAGGTTTTAAAAAAACTATTGTATACTTGATATTTGTTTTTATCTGTGTAATTTAGATTAATTTCTATTTATCCATGGTTGTACTGAAATGAATAAATTATAAAGTAAATAAAATATTGTAACATTAAATTGATATTTTTTACTGTGAAATTAATTGATGTATATTATATTTTATACATAAGAATACGTTTTTCAAAAATAGGGTTTCATTGCATTTTGCACTCTTGCATAAAATTAATGGATAACCTTTATAAAAAATTAATATGAAAAATAGATATAATATTTATAATCATGATAATAAATATATTTTAATATGGTCAACATAATGTTTTCATTATGAATAGTGAAAAAAGTAAAATTTTGTTACCGTGGTTAAAGTTAAAATTGGTTTATTGCGGGTCAAAACCAGATATAAGGGTAGGAATTTCACATAAAATTTTCTTATTCTTAATTTATAAATATACTTCGACATTATATTCCATTATTATCAATTAATAGTACATTTAATCACTTTCTCATGAATGTGACTTTATATTATGCAAATGCTTTAAGTAATTCCATGTATGTCCCTTCCATATATTATAAAAGGCAGCCTTTTATCATCCATTATTAACTAGATTTGTTCCATCAAGCTCAATTTGTACATAATAAAAAACCTTACTTTATACAATTACTATTTCATAGATCCTATTTTCGTCTCTTAAGATCAATTTTTCATGGTTTAAGGTGTCCTATAATGGAGGTCTTTCAAAGAAGAGGTATAAATTTTAACTGAGAACATTTTATTTTAGTTATTCTTTAACGTACTATAATATTGTGGTCTCCAATTTAAAATTATTTTTCAATTATCATAAATATATCGATATTATTACTATTATCAAACAACAATTACTAATTTATAACTGTGCTCCCTCAAATAAGAGATATAAATCCTAACCGGGCTCTTTCGATCACCATAATTAATGGATGGTTTTTAAAATAAATTGAATTTTCAAATGTAAAATTTATGAAATAATTTTCTCCGGAATGTATAAAATTTTATCTACCATCTTAATATCTCATATTTTTTAAGATGATAATGTTTTTTTATATGTAAGGATTACCACCTCCACAAAGTGGTGTGATAATTTTATTATTTATTATTTATTTGGATTGTAATAAAGACTGATTGAATTAATATATATGAAATTATGACAATAAATTTATCCTTCATGGTTTATTTTGTACATTTATTTATTTATATACATCGAAAAGTTGAAACATCACTTCTGCGTACATACAGACTACCATCTCTATAAAGTTTTATAATTCATTTTAATTATCAATTTAAAATATTATATATAATCATTATATTTCATAATTATGAAATTATTATTATTATGGATAATATGGATCCATGGTCAATGATCAATGACCATACATTCTAAACATATTCATACATGAAAATTCAAAGAGTTATCACCTAGAAAGAATGATTTAAATATGAATTAATATTAAAAGGGTGATGGAATGTTTTAAGGTGACAATATATGATATTATTACTGTATAAATGGTTCTTATATATAATTATAATATATATATATATATATTTATTATACATGAGTTTATGGTGTTTACAAAGAATGTTAAACTTTAGGTAAGGGTAATTTATCTCAAACTTATTTCAATAAGAAATGATTGATCTTATGAACCTATTTATTATCATGGGTGTATATAGTAATAAATTTATATTTTATTAAATCTATACTTTTTAATACAAGATATTTAATTAAACAAATAACATTATTTTATCCAATGTTATTTGAATCGAATGTTACCATATTGGTAAGGCTTTACTCCATCAAATTGTCTTCATTGGGTCATAAGTTTTTTATATACAAGTATGAATTTATTGATGTATACATAAAAACCCATTTGATATTTTGTATAATTAATATAAATATATTTATGTGTTTTAATTTTTTATTTTAACTGATTCTTTTAATTGGAATCACAAATCTACAGTTTTCAAATTAGTGAGGATTTTATGTCACAATCTCATTTTTCATTGGATTGTTTATGATTAAATTTTTTTTAATTAATTATATGATAAATCCAAATAAGATATTTTATATTTTATATTCATGTTTTTTTTTGTGATATTATATGTTTTTGCTTCATTTTCTTCTCATTATGTATTACAGAGACTGAACTAATTTTTTTAACTGAAATAGACTTTATTCCTCTCTTCGATCATGAATTGTTTTCTTCTACATCCTTAATTTAAATAAAATTATTTCAAGAGTATTTTTATTTCTATAAAATTATATTCCATATTCATTTTTACACAATTATGTATTTCTATGAATTGTTTAAAAGGAATCGTCTAATAACATTCCAGATAAGGACCCTTTGAATTTTGGTGAAAATGTATAAGGAATCTTTGTTAAAACGTACATTGCATTAATGAATATTTCCATCATAATTAAATATTTTTTAATTTAATAATACATTAAAATTTACATGATTATTTTCAAAGAATTTTTTTTCAATTTCATGTAGAAATATTTCGATTTTGGATATGTGATTAACAAATGAAAGTTGTATTTTATTCTACAAATATCTCAATGATCTCTTGATGTTGTTGTAATATATAACAATATACTTTAAGCTTTCTAATTTTTTACTAAGGCTATTATCCAATGTTTCCATATTTATTATTTTTTAAATGTTTTTTTTATTTTGATAATGAAATTCTGTTTTATTGAAATTTCTATTTCACTAGATATGTTATTATGAAATGATAAATGATTTATTGATATTGTGGAATATATATGAATGGATTATGCTTTTTTAATGAGTTTGTATGTTATATCCAACCAAATAGTTTGGTAAATATTAATGTTTTATTATCTAAATGGCCACATTAAAAGATATCTATATCCCTAAAGTTGGGACATGGGAGGTTATCAAAAGTCTAAAAGATGGTACATATGAGGTAATCCCAAGACAAAATCTAAAAAAAAGGTAGATAGTATAAGAATAAATTTTTTTGAATGCATTATTTGACATAAATACCATAATATTTATATAATTCTGATTATGAAACAATTAATTCCAATCTCATATGTTATGTTCTTATACTGATGTTATTTTCTCTTGTCTCATGATCTTTGGTTTTCTTATGATTAATTTCTTCTGAACTACCAAAGAATTATGTCATAATTCATGTTTACTATCTATGAATTATGAGTTATGATTTTTAAATGTTAATATCATGCTTTTAAATAAATATTCCTATATAATTCTTACTTATAATCATTAATTGATATCTCTCATGTTAAGGATTACAAAGAATTTGATTTAAGCCTTTATTATATTTCATTTCCCAATGTAATAAAAAATAGTTTTATGATGTTTATGAAAAATTGGTGTGAAATGTTAGAATAATTTATGGGATAATTTTAAAATATTTAATTAAATAATATTATTATAAATATATTCTATAAATAAACAATACTATATGTTCATCATACAAGTATTATTGTGAAATACTGTCATGACCCGTCCCCCGGGGCCCGTGCCTTGACTATCCAAAAGCATACCTTCTATAGGAAAGGGGATGGCGACTAGCACCAAAGGCATATCCCTTTAAACTGGGAATGAATTGCCTTTATAACCTCTAAAAACATGAAACTAAGTACACAACATGATACGAATACAAGTCAACTATATGGAAAAAAGAGTGTAGAAAGTAAAAAATGGGCCCGATACATGCCCAACAGTAATGTACAAGAAACTGAAAGAACAAGTAATCTGGAATAGGAAGGAATATATCTATTGGATCATCCTTTGAGATTCCTTCTTAAAGGGTAGGTACATATCTCATTTTCAGCACTCCTCATCCACCTGTCCCCTTTGTGTCCCGATACTCCCTATGATCCATCTCCGGGCACAGTCTCGTCCTTGTACTCTCATCCTCAGTCATCGTTGGCTGTCATATGTATCCAACACAACATGGTGCGGGCATAGCCCAAGCACGGGTGAGTATAACGATACTCAGTAGGGACCCTGAGACCCTCAAGGACTCACAAAATCCACCAAGGGTAAACCGCAAGTAAGAAATCAACAGATAACCCTACATAGGTATATGCTTATACATATACCTAAGTTATCTTGTAATTCATCTCAATCATGTGGAAAAACATAGAGGTACTGACTCAACACACACCATGATTTATTCTATGGTAGTATCAAGTAACACTCATAGTTACAACGCCAAACTCCTTAGCTGTTAGAGAACTTATCCTCTATCGAGTACAGTGGTTATGCGACATCACACTGAGGCACTTCCCACTAACATTGTACTATTGGGGTACTCCTCCTATCGAGTACCATGGGTCTGCCATGTCACCATGGTTCTCCCCACCATGGGCCTTCCCCGTCACCAAGGCGCATGCCCTCATGGCCTGCTGAGGTACTCTTCCTGTTGAGTACCATGGGTATGCCACGCCACTAAGGTTCTCCCTACTGTGGTTCTGACACGTCACCAAGGCACTCCCCACTGGGCCTGTCAAGTCACTCCAAGTCTTAATGGTCAGCATTTTTCAGGTCTCATCCATCCACTGGGTTCCCACACTATGCTCACTCGTCTCCAGGAGGATCCACATCACGAGCTACATAGTTTACACTCTAACATCAATGAAGTCCCATAGAGAAATATCTCAGTGGTTTGACATGTCATAGGGGTCTCAACGTAATAGACATTACATCAATCTGATGCTCGGCCTGTGAGTTATTAGTCTTTTAGTCTTGGGGGCCCGGTTGGATTATTGCTGATCTAACCTAATCGTACCCCATCTTAATACAAATCTCAGTGGGGTATCACTCAATGGGACCATCTCACTCCATGGTTCCAAACACTGCTTATAGTTCATAAAACGGATGTCCGGTGCCAAAGCTATGACCAAAAGAAGTAATTGGTCATAGTGGGCCTAGGTCTGGTTTGACCCGGTCAAACTGACCTAGACCGGCACGCAAGGAGGACTAGGTAGATAGGCCGGGAGGGGCTGCGGAGGGTCGCAGGTTGTTGTGAGGCTATGGAGGGTGTCGTGAGGGCATGAGGCCGTAGGGACAACATTTTTTTAGCGGGGCGGCGGTGTGGCCATGGGGCGCCGGTCCGACCGCCAGCAATAGTCAAGCCGTGAGGCGGTGCCCTGGCAATGGGGCGGCGGTCCGACAACTGGGTGGCGGTCCTGCCGCGGGGTGGCGGTCTGGCCCCAAGGTGGTTCCAGTACGTCATTGCCTATGGTGGTGTAGGCTGCTATTCTCGTGCCCCAACCATGGATGGTTTCCGTCCTCCTCTATTGGGAAGGATGCCACATGATTTGCATAAGGTTCAGGCCATGTTGGTTTGGATCATACCTTCTGCGTTATGGGGGTTGCCTAAGCCTCAACAAGAACCCGAAAGAATAACGTCACGCTTTACAACCTCCCACAACATTTCATTACCAATCAAGAAAAGAAAACAAGGAAAGAATATGTGAAAATATTTAAACACAATTAAACCCCTACTTGATCATTTGTTGACATTGATGATACGGAAAGAATGTGAAGATGTCAATGTTCATCTAATCCTCTACACACCTCCAATTCCGGGAGCGGGCGTTGGTTTGTTGTAGTCGAAGACGTTCCTCCTTGAAGGTAGTCCCGATGAAGAAGTCGAAGTTGTCGTTATTCATCGGCGGAGGATTCTTCGTTGGATAGCATTTCTCCAAGAGCTCTCTGTTTTGTCAATCCCTTCCCTAAATCCCACCAAAATGAAAATACCGAACTTAATAATTTATGTTTGTCAAATTAAATTATGTGGGCCCATTTCAAGTTGGCAAAAAATTAATTGGATTAATTAATTTACCAGGTTGGAATAATAAATGATGGAGGATTTGAAGATTCTCCCCTACATTTATGAGGTATTAGAGAGGTTTTGGCCTCGGGTGGTAGCCACCACCATAACCTCTCATGGGAGGTTAGAATAGTGCGGTCCCCACCACCAAAATCTCTCACGGGAGGTTATGGTATGGTGGTCCCCACATCTCAACTTCTACATGGATGTTTTAAAAAATAAAATAAAAATAAAATGTTGTACAATTTTATTTATATTATATTATTTCATGAAAACCCCAAATAACTAACTTCCACCCTCAACCAACTATAGTCGAGGGGAAAGTGTCTTTATGTGAATATCATTACTGTGACTTGAATGGTGCCTTCAAATTTCAATTTTGAGCACTGATTCAAATGTTATAAAAACGCGCTCACATGTTCACTGAACGTACCCAGAATAATGTTCAAATATTCATTCCAGGCACTCAGGTATTTGGAATCATGCGCCGTCAATTTTTGTGGCCTCCTAAAATTACCATATATTTAAAAAAAAATATCAAAATTATGGGCATTTAAATTATCCCCACCTTAGGGAATTACAACCCCATAAACCACAACTCAAACTAAGAGAACAATTTGAGGTATTGAGCACGCATCTAAGCCTCCCGCTCTCATGTGCTCTCCTGGAGGTCCCCGTGCTGCATGTAAACGCATACCAGATGTATCGAAAATTCATGAAGGACCTGCTCCTATCATTCCTCAACCTCTACTGCAACCTCCATAAAATTCACCCAATTGTCGACGTCTAACTCATCATGGTCGATGATGTGAGAAGGGTCATGCACGTATCTCCTCAATAGGGATACATTGAAGAAGTTGTGGACCTGGTGAAACTAAGGTGGATGAGCCAAGCAGTAAGACACCTCTCCAACTCTACTGTGGACCTGTAAGGGTATAATGGATCTCAGAGATAACTTTCTTCCTCGACCAAATCACTATAGACCTCATCGGGGTGATACCCATTGAATGACATGGTCACTATCCTCAAACTCTAGTGGTCGCCATCTCTTGTCGACATACGACTTCTTCCTACTCTGTGCAGTCTTCATCCGCTCATGGATGTTCCGTACCTTCTCTGTGCAAGACCATAACATCTCTATTCCCACGAGTGTTGAATCCCACAGATCAGTCCATCACAAATTTGATCTTGATGGTCGCCCATATAACACCTCAAAAGGTGCCATCCCAATGGAGGAGTGATAGATGTTTTTGTATGAAAACTCCACCTAAGTCAAGTGATCCTCCCAGCTACGTCCGAAGTCAATGACACAAGAATAGAGCATTTCCTTGAGGGACTAAATGGTCTGCTCAGTCTGGAAATCCATCTTAGGATGGAAGGTGGTGCTGAAACGAAGATGTGTCCCGAAAGCCTCTTATATCCCCTTCTATAACTAGGAAATAAAATGTACATCACGATTGAAGATAATCATAGAAGGTACTATATGTAACTGCACAATCTCTTTTATGTAGAAAAGTCCCATGATCTCTATTGAACCCTGCACTCTGATCGGTAGGAAGTGGGCCGACTTGGTGAGATGCTCAACGATCACCCAGATAACGTCATGACCACTTGATGTAAGTGGAATTAATTTCATGAAGTGCATGGATATCCCATCCCACTTCCACTCTGGGAACTCTTAAGGCTAAACCAAGCCTACTGGTACCTGATGCTCTACCTTCACTTGTTGACAAGTGAGGAACCGAGAGACAAACTCTGCTACTGCCTTCTTCATTCCCAGCCACTAGTGTTATCATTAGAGGTCCTGATACATCTTCTATACTCCTGGATATACCGTTGGAAGGGATTTTTGGAACTCCTGCAACACATCATCCTGAAGTGACATTGGCACCATGGTACATCTTCTGAAGAGTATTACGTGCTCCCCACAGTCAAAAAAATCCATACGTTTCCTGCCCTCTGGATATCTGAGCACATCAAGCCTCACAATCAGCATCCCCATCCTGTACCTCCCTAACTCACTGAAGAAGTGGTGGAGTGACTGTAAGAGATTGTAGAAACGATTCTCCATCTCTATCCAAAAAGGCTATCTGAAAAGTTGTTATCTGCTTTGTCGCCTCACCTAGAAGATGTATACTTGATCTCCTGTTGAGTGCATCTGTAACAACATTCCCCTTCCCAAGAGTATAGACTATCATGAAGTCATAGTCCTAGAGGAACTCAAGCGATCATCGTTTTCTTAGATTTAGGTCCTTATGGGGGAAGATATACCTGAGACTATTGTGATGAGAGTACTCTGTAAAATGTTTTTCCATCAGATTATGTCACCACATCTTCAAGGAAAAGACCACCAATGCTAACTCCAGGTCTTGGGTAGTATAGTTCCTCTCATGCGGTCTCAGCTGTCAAGAACCATATGTAATCACTACCCGCTCCACCATTAGGACACTTCTGAGTCTAGTCCCTGATGTGTCACTGTAAAATATGTACCCTACGTCCTACTCTGGAAGCCTCAAGATGGGGGCACTAGTCAGCCTCTGCCTCAACTCTTGAAAACTCTGCTTGGATTTCTATGACCAAATGAAGGGTTACTCTTCACATTCAAGGATGATAGTGGTGCTGCAACTCTAGAGAAATCTAGAAAAAACCTCCGGTAGTATCCAGAAAATACCAGGAAACTTTGTACCTCCATCACACTCTTGGGTGGCTCCCAAGTAAGTACCACCTCAATATTTGCTTGATCTACTGCAACTCCAACCTCCGATATGACATGTCTCAAAAATTGAACATCACATATCTAGAACTGGAAGTTGAAGTGCTTCCCATAAATCTGGTTCTCTCAGAGTGTTTCTAGTATTACCCTCAAATGATAAGCATGCTCTCCCTAAGTAGATTATTAGATCATAATGTCTTGATTGAAGAATACTAAAAAGTGATCAAGGTACAGCTGAAAGGTCATGTTCATGAGTCTCATGAACACTGTTGGATCACTGGTTATGCCAAATGTAATAACCAAGAACACTTAGTGGTCGTACAAACATCTGAAATCCATCTTCTGCACATCCTAGTCTCAAACTCTGAAATGGTGATAGCTTGATTTGAGGTCTATATTTGAGAACCACCATGATTTATTCAACTAATAAAAGAAGTCATCAAACCTCGAGAGTGGGTACTTGTTCTTCAAGGTCAACTGGTTTAGGAACCGGACAAAAATACTCATTCTCCCATCCATCTTCAAGGTGAATAGAATCGGGGATGCCCAGTGAGAAACGCTAGGCCGAATGAATCGCTTCACCTAGAAGTCCTCTAGCTATACCCGCATCTCACAAATCTCTGTGGGAGCCATCTGATATGCTAGTGTAGATATCAGTGTCATCCTGGGTTTCAAGTCAATGTAAAATTCATCCTCTCTACAAGAAGGTCGAACTATGACATCATTAGGAAGAACATCTATGTACTAGTCCACCACTATAGGATAGCTCGGACTCTCGACATCAACTGCTCCAAGGGTATATCTAGCCAACTGATGTGTAATCAGATAAAATCTCCTCTGGGTAAGTCAATCATTCACTAAAAAGGCTCCCTTTTTCACAGGTGTAGGTAAATCTGGTACCATCCATGTGGACACACCGCACCTTGAGCCTAATACAGTCAGTCTGATCATTGACTGTAGATAACCAGTTCAATCCAAAGATTACATCGTAAGGCCTTGACACTGCTACTATGAGATTCCAGCAGATGCTCTCACCTCCTAGAGTAAGCTTGCACTTTCGGCACTAGTTTGTAATCATTGTATCCTCTCCTATAGGAGTCTAAAGATGTAAGGAAAGAGCCAACATCTCTGTCGAAATATCCATGCTCCGAATGAGTGTAGTGGAAATAAAAGAATGACTGGCACCTATGTATATAAGTACTACATGTAAGGTGGAGTAGACATAGATCATACCTCGTATCATCTCTAGAGTGCCATGTTCATATGCCTCAGCTACATAGAGCTGAGCTCTCCCTTATCCACCTTCTCCTTACGGTCGTGGTGGACCTCTAGGTGGTGGTGGTAATATCTCGAATTTTCTCCCACCACCAGCTACTCATCCAGCTCTTTTGCCATGAATTCCTACTCCCTATGGACCTCCTCGGTCAATCCTCTACCTTTTCTTAGTAAGTCCTTCAACTGTATTCTGATCATCCTCACAGTGGGTAAAACATTCACGATCTATGTGACACTGCCAGCCGCATGTGAAACACTTCCCACTCCTGGTATGAAAGGATCCACCTCGGGTTCCCCACTCAATTGATACTGAGTCATGCGGTCGTACACCTGTAGTTCTCGTCCTCATGGACCTCTGTGACATCTTTCTACTGATAGCTGTAGAATACTCTGATACATGATAACTGGTAGTGGGTCTTGCTATGGGTGATTGTTTAGCAAAGAAACTCTCCACCAAGAGGGCTCTATCTAACACCCCCACCTGTGTTGGGATGCAGAGCTAGATCATTGAAGCCCTGATCTCCCACCTGAGCCCCAGCTCGAAGGTCCGGTCCCTGAAGAATGGGTCATGCACAATATCTATGTAATAGCGTGAACGGTCCATGAACCTCACTGAGTACTGATCCACAGTCATGCTACCATGCTATAGATAAGGTAGCTCTTGTATGCGCACTATGTGAAGAGTTGCTGGGAAATACATTTCATGAAACAAGCTCTCGAAATATGCCACTACTGGAAAAATAGCATATACCCACGGTTCAAAACCGTGGGTATAGCCCCCAAAACCGTGGGGATAGCCTATACCCACGGTTTTGGGAACCGTGGGCTGGAACGGCGTCGGTATAGGTCCCCAGCCTATACCCACGGTTTTGGAAAACCGTGGGTATTGGTGTCCTGCCACCGTGTCACCGAAACATATAAAATTTCCACGGTGTCAACGGCTTTTACCCACGGTTTCAAAACCGTGGGTATAGGTCCTAAAATAATGCAGCCGCCGAGTTTCGATCCCGCAACCTCTTCGCTGCAAACACCACATCTAACCACTACCCTAACTTCACATATATGTATATATATATATATATATTTAGTTAAATATAGTTATAAAAACCGTGGGTATAGAGGGAAGAACCGTGGGTATAGGATTCCCGCCAAAAAAACATTCCTTCCCGCGGAAAAAAAAATTTACCGCGCACACAAAATTGACCTATACCCACGGTTTTTCATAACCGTGTGTATAGGTATTTTATCCCAGACCTATCCCCACGGTTTTGGGGAAAACCTTGGGGATATGGACCCCTATACCCACGGTTTTGGGAAACCGTGGGTATAGGTGTCTTTTCAGGACCTATCCCCACGGTTTTCCAAAACCGTGGGGAAAGACCCCCCCATACCCATGGTTTTGGCAAACCGTGGGTATGGTCATGAAAAGTCAACTATACCCACGGTTTTCCAAAACCGTGGGTATAGGGGGGGGGTCTATCCCCACGGTTTTGGTGAAAACCGTGGGGATAGGTACATTTTCCAGTACTGTGCCTAGAGGAGAGTCACCTCGTCGTGAACCAGGAGCATCAAGATCCACCATCTGCATGAAAATTCCAAAAGAATGTTGGCTGAAAGGATCACCATGAGATCAAATGGTGTCTTTACCTGTCAGGAACCTCTCACTACAGCCTCCATCCAATCCTCAAACGCATGTGGATTCATCTATCCTCTGATCCTGGGTGGCCTCTAGCGCTGGAACTCATTCAACATTTCAAGAAACAAGCACTTTATACTACTACGACCAGTGGCATCAGTTTTGCAATGGGTAATGGTACCACCTGTGCCTCTGCTGGTTCCTCTACTAAAAAAGGGCCCTACACCAAGGCCTCTTTATTTGGTGGGCTATCATTACATACAACTCTCAGAACCCTATCTTTCTGTATGTGTTGAGGAATCCTGAAAATAAAAAGGTGTGCCATAGTTAAAAAGTTATAACTTGTGAGATGACTCAAAAGTTCACAAAGAAAACATTTAAAAAACTCCCATTACATTAGTGTTTTTGTGCACTATTTCGTAAATCAGAAGTAAGGGTCCTACTGTATGGATATATTAGCCATCGCAGCAACACTGGACTCCCTGAACTGAAAATGTCAATAATCACTCTTAACAATATTGAATCATAGAAAATATCAGAGTCTGAGTTCTTCGGTTAAACCTCCCTCTAATAACAATTTGTCATGACCAATCCCCAGGGCACAAGCCAGGACTAATCTCAAGCCTGCATTCAATAGGCTAGGGGCTGGTGACTAGCACAAAAGGCATATTCTCTAAAACTAGGAAGGGATTTCCTTTATAACTTGTAAACACATGCAACCAAGCACATAACATGGTACGAACGAAAGTCAACTGTATATCAAAAAAAGTTTTGAAAGTAAAAAGGGGCCGGAAGACAAGACCAATAGTAATGTACAATAAAATAAAAGTATAAGTAATCTGGAACAGGAAGAAAGATAGCTGATGGATCTTCTTCCAAGGTACCTACCTGATGGGTAGGTAAAGATCACCTCTCCAGCGCTCCTCATCCACATATCTCCTCTGTGTCCCAACACGATGTATTATCCACCCCTAGGCATCATCATGTCTTGGTACCCTCAGCCTCAGTCATCACTATTCGTCATCTGCATTCAACATAAAATGGTTTGTGCATATCCCATGTAGTGGTGAGTATAATGATACTTAGAAGGGACCCCGAGACCCTCAAGGTCTCACAAAATCCACCATGGATAAACTACAAGTAGGAAATCAACATATAATCCTACCTACATAAAATCCCACACATATACCTATGTTATCAAGTAATCCATCTTAATAATGACGAAAAACAAAGAGGTAATGACTCATACCCCACCAAGATTTATTCTAGGGTTAGTATCAAGTTACACTCCCAGGCACAGTGTCGAACACATCGGCTATTGGGGAACTCCTCCTCTTTCGAGTACATTGGGACTGCCGTGTCACAATGAGGCGCTTCCCACTAACCTTGGACTGCTGTGGTACTCCCCATGTCGAGTACCGTGGGTCTGCCGTGTCACCAAGGCGCTCCCCACCATGGTCCTACCACGTCACCAAGGCACTCCCCCTTGTGGCCTACTGAGGTACTCCTCCTGTCGAGTATTGTGGGTGAACCACATCACCAAGGAGCTCCAAACCATGGGTCTTCCCCGTCACCAAGGCACTCCTCACTGGGTCATTCAATTCACTCCAAGTCGAAATAGTCAGCAGTCTTAAAGTCTCATCCAACCACTAGGTTCCAGTACTATGCTCGCTCGTCTTCAGGAGAATCCTCTCCACAAGCAACTAGTCGACACTCCACCTTCCAAGAAGTCCCGCTAAGATGAATCTCCAGGGTCTTCCACATCATAGGTGTCTCAACATAATCTACGGTATATCAATCAGATGCCTGGTCTATGAGTTATTTGTGTTTTAGTCCTCTAGGCCCAGTTGAATCCGTGCTCGATCCAACCTGACCATACCCAATCTCAATCTAAATCATAATTGGGTAACACTCAAAGGGACCATATCAATCCAAGGTTACCAATGCCGCTGATGGTTCGTGAAACGGAATTTCGTTGCCAAATTCATGGCCAAAAGAATTAATTGCGTCTTAGTGGGCCCCAATCTGGTCTGACCCTACCCGGCAGGTCGCGAGGGGCCGTAGAGGGCCACGGGTAATCGTGAGGCCGCGGAGAGTGCCACGAGGGCACAAGGCCATGGGGCGGCTTGGTCGGGGATGACAGGTCAGTTGTAGGGTTGCTCAGCTAGGGACGATACCTCGGAAGTGGGGCGGCGGTCCAGCTGTGGGGCGTCCCTCCACCCGCGCGTGGCGGCAGTCCGGCTGCACTGGGGGCAGTCCGGACGCGGGACGGCGGTTAGGCTGTGGGGCAGCGGTCCGACCCCAGGAGGGTGGTGGGGGCTACGGGGGGGAATCCATGGTGGTGAGGTCCATTCGCGGGGCGGTGGCCTAGCCGCACGACGGTGGTCCGGCCGCAGGGCGGCAGTACGGTCGAGGGGCAGCGGTCCGGCTGCGGGGTGGCGGTCTGGCTGCGGGGCAGTGCCGTTGTAGTGTCGCCTTCTTCATGGCCGATGGTGGTTTTGGCCACTGTGCTCATTCCCCAACCATGGATGGTTTCCATCCTCCTCCATCGTGAAAAATGCCACATGATTTTCTAATGTGTCGGGCCATGTTTGTTTGGTCCATACCTTCCGCGTTAGGGTGGTAACATATGGCTCAACAAGAACATGAAGGAAGAATATCAAGATTTACAACCTCCCACAACATTTCATTCCGAAACCGCAGAGGAATCCAAGGAAACAATATGGGATAATATTTACACACAAATAAACCCCTACATGATCATTTTTTGACATCGATGAAGAAATAAGAAATTGATGTTGTCAAAATTCATCCTGTCCTCCATAAACCTCCAATTCTAGGTTCTTGTGTTGATTAGTCATAGTTGAAGAAATTCCACCTTGAATGGTGTCCTGAGGAAGAAGTCGAAGTCAGCGTTCTTCATCGGTGGAGAGTTCTTCGTTGAAAAGCTTTTCTCCAAGATCTATCCCCTTTGCCAATCCTTTCCCACAATCCCACCAAAATTAAAATAACCAAATTAATAATTTAAGGTTTTCAAATTCAATTATGTTTTCACATTTCAGTTTGGCGCAAAATTAACTGGAATAATTAATTTACTAGGTTAGAATAATTAATGTTGGAGGAGATGAAGAGGATACACTACATTTATTAGGGAGTTGAGAGTTTTTGGCCTCGGGTGGTCCCCAACACCATAACCTCTCATGAGAGGTTAAGCTTGGGTAGTCCCCACCAACATAACCTCTCATTGGAGGTTATAGTCTGGTGGTCCCCCTACCTAACTTCCACATGGAGGTTTAAAAAAAAATAAAAAAAATGTTATACAATTTTATTATTATTTTATTCTTTTATATAAAACCCAAAAACTAACATTCACCTTTGACCAAGTGTCATCGAGGTGAATGTCTCTTTAAGGGAATACCAGCGTTGTGAGTTCAACAGTTCTCTCATATTTCAATTTCGAGCACCGGTTCAAAATTTAGAAAAAATCACTAGCACGTTTACTAATAGTAACTGAAATAATGTTCATAATTCATTCAGAGCACTCCGGCCTTGGAATCTCACCCCGTCAATTTTCGTGGAATCATAATATTTCTATATATTTAAAAAACTTTTACATGGAAAATATGGGTCATTAAAAATATTATAATAATCACAGAAATGATGTTCTATTTATGTATGTAATCCTCATATCACTAGAATGTCAGCTATCAAGCGTCATTTTAAAATAGGGCCTCCGAGACATGAAGTATCTTAGGTGGAGTGTTTTCAGTGGTTGTTTGAGAAGTCTCTACAAGGGGAGTCCATTGAAGGTGTAACAATGGAGTGACCAATCACTAGTAGTGTAAAATAACTACCAAGAGAACCAATAAGTCAATGTTGTAAATTTATAGATTGTCGAAATTATGACATAGAGGTATTGATGGTAGATTAACAAGACGAATTGTTCTAATTTATTCATTATTCAACCGGGACTTTGGTCTCTATAAATTTAACTCATTTCTTTATATGGGACTTCAGATCATCTAATGGTTTACCTATCAACCTTGTTATAAATAGGGTAACCAATAAATTAAAAACATAAAATTTTAGAAATTATATTTTGAAAACAATTTTCATTTTTGTTATAATTATTTCAAATCAATAATCAAAATATTTGGAATGTCAATTGCCTAAGGAAAAATATTTCCCACTTCTTAATAATTCACATATAAAACATTACTAAACCTAGAAATAATGGATCCATCTAAATAGACATCATGTATAACACTCTATGATCCTTTTAACTCAATAAATAAACCATTATTTTTTATTTCCTACAGTGGAAATATGTTTCACAATCACTATTCATAACTATTTTGATCATACTCCTTTATCTCATATTGAGCTCTTTCTATAGTAATATATACCTAAAACAGTTATGATATCTATATATAGGTTATAAATCACCAAAGATATATTATCTCTATATTATCATTGACAAAAATTATATCATTTATCTTATTATCTGGAGTAAAATAGTTTTCCTAATATGTTTTTTAAATTTTCATTATTGAAAATCAATTTCCATATCATTTTTATAATAATACACCCCAGTCCTTTAGTCCATGTACCTTAACTATATCAAAAATCATTCATTCATATATGTTAATGAAATAAAATGTAATGAAAAATCATTTCCCCAATTCCATAATACATTCTTGACATTCCATTGACAATAATATTTTGTCCCTTTACATATTATCTTTGTCAAAATGTTTCGAAATATATAAAAAATTAAACAAATAACTGATTGAAACTTTTTAATAAATGGAATATACATATCTCAATTTTATTTATTGGATTTGGCCATTATTAGTACAACCTATCCTTAAGGGTATTTTGATATCTAATTCACAGAAAAATATATATAAGAAATAGATTAACCAATTTTTCTTATTTTCCCTGTAGTGTTTTCCCTATTGTATGGGTTGATTAATGAATTAGGAATCTGAAAAATATTTTGAGGGTTATAATATTTCAATGATAAGTTTTTATATATGAAACATGTTCTAAGAGGTTTCTCGGTTGCTGAGGTTAATGTTGTCGAGGTGTCAGGGTAACCCCCTCCCCCTTTATTGGACTTTTTCTATAGGAAGGTTTTCATGCAGAGACCCTTAGGTAACACCATAAGGGTCAACCATGAAACGATTTATAATGGGTTTGAGGTGATAAGGTTCTATAAATCATGGAATTGTGGCAGTACCCAAGGGGTTGGGTCTCACATGAAATGGAACAGAGAACTACAAAGATGTAAGATGGGGGTCGGGTCACGTACATAGGGACATACACACTAAAATTCAAGGAGGTTCACACAGTGAAATAGGAGGGATGAGGGTTAGACCCCATTCCTATGGTGGTTTATCTATGACCTATGAGGGTCATTTCATATCCCAACTGGGTGAGTCAACATAATGGTGCTACTCTCAATATCAATCTATTCTCAAGTCATTGTCATGTTTTTTAATAGGTATAGACCAATCATTTTACAACAACCACCAAATAATATTATTTAGAGGTTATCATAGAGTTCAATTGAAGTTGTAACCTCCCTTATTAGTATCATATTATTATACATTGATGTTGGGTTGTTCTTGATGTAATTGTTTTGGATATTTGAGGTGTTTCCTCCTATTTAACCCCATATTTATTATTTTCGATTGTATTTGTCTAATTTGGAATGTCTCTATGATATGTTTTTGAGGAAGTTTCCACATTTTCTTGTTATAATCATCCAAATTGTCTGATGTTTTAACATGGATTGGATAGAGGACATCACATGAGATTCGTCACACATCATTTCTCATCATTTCATCATAGGTACACCCCACTATGATTTTATGTATGGGTTTCGATTAAATTTAGTTTTATTAATAAATTATTTAGTGTTGGTTGATGGGTATTTTATTAAAATATATTCCAAGAGGATGTCATTGGATATTGGCATACAATTTTTAATCATTTTAGTGTCATTATGTGGCTCGATTACTTTCATGAAAATATTAATTTTTTAAATCAATTTTATAAATAATTATAATGTTTTATAACAAATTATTTCTGAATTGTGTATTGTGAAATAATACAAAGTGAAGAGACGAGTTGGATGTGGCTCGGTAGAGTTTAGGAGATTAGTTTCAATCATTATTATTGGGAGTAACATTGAATGAGTTAGGTAGTCCGTAAACATATCTCTATGTTCTATATAAGTTCTTATGTAGAATGTGATATTCATTATCACCATATATATATAGTAAATCATTAATAAAAAGTAATCTTTTTATTAATTCATACTTATATAATGAATGTTTCAAGGGATTTTGGGGGACTATGAACAATATTTTGATTCCACAACCTCAAATGGATAAATAATTTATTATAAATATTCTACTTGATGTACATGGACCTATTCGGTGTAGAAATGTAGTGAATTAATGTTGTGAACCTTGGTATGGGATACCTTAAATAAAATCCATGTTCTAAGAGTGACATATTATAATAGTTTACCCAAGTATAGATTATTAGGTGAAATAGGAATTCAGTATATCCAATACCCTGAGAAATACTATATTAGTTGTAGGTTTTTAGAAGGGGTTCAACATATCCCCTTATATTCATCTAATATAGAGGGGGTTTACAAACAACTCTATATTTTTAGCATTATTTTTTTAATATATGGTTGGATTTTTAATGTAGGTATTCCAAAACCATCCCTAAATTAACAATTAATGGTTGTATATGTTCCGTCGGATTATAATGGATATATATATATATATATATATATTAATAGTTTTTATATTAGAGGCTATATATTTATAACATGGTTTTTTAAAGGAAGAAGTGGCTATTTGTAGCCCCTATAATATCATAAATTAATGGTGGTTCAAAACCCTAATAAAGTATTACACTAGAGGGTGTCTAAAACCCTATCTAATATCATATATTATAGGTGGTCTTAAAACCCATCTTATGTCTTTATGTTATAGGGGGTTCAAAACCCCCTCAAATTTCATTAAATTAGATGACATTCAAAACTCTGTATAATTTATGAGATTAGAGGGGGTTTTGATCCCCCTCTATTAGAAAAAATTCCAATATATATATATATATATATATTTAAAACACTATATGGAAATGAATTTAAATAAATTATACGAATAAATTATATAAAATATTTATATGGTTGTATTTAATTTATTTATATATATACATAATTATATTTGAATATTTTTATGTACATTAATATATATTATTTATATAAATTTCATTTCATATAACATTAATTATATTTATTATAATGGTATACAAATTTTATATAAATATATACTTAAATAAGATTTATTTATAAAATATATCATATAAAAACCCAAGAATTTCATTTTAATATTATATATAATAATAATTATAACTATATTTTCCAATAATAGGTTTCTGATTTTATATTATATATAATTAATATTACATGATATACAATATATATAAATGAATATATATTACTGTACATAATATTATACAATTATATTTATT
Source organism: Viscum album (assembly GCA_963277665.1). Lineage (NCBI taxonomy): Eukaryota > Viridiplantae > Streptophyta > Magnoliopsida > Santalales > Viscaceae > Viscum > Viscum album. The sequence continues at coordinate 445,191,587 of OY728139.1, read as the reverse complement.
AAAATACATATATATTAATGCACATAATTCTATACATTTATATTTATTTATATACGTAAATATTAAAATGTATAATAATAAATATATGTGTTGAAATAAATTATGTAAATATTTTTCTAAATAGAAATTAATATAATATTAATTCTATATTAAATATATATAATATTATACAATTTATAAAAATAAATAAATTTTAATTTACATAAAAATTAATATATGTATTGGAAAATATTATATAAATATATTTTCAACTACATTATATAAATATATTTTAAAAGAAATTATATAAATTAATTTTTAATGATATAATATAAAAAATATTAAATAGACACTTAAATATCTTATATAAATAAATATTTACATATTTTATAAATATGTATCTATATAAATAATTTAAATATTATTATTTATAAATATATAAATATATGTTTATATACAAAAAATAAAAGGAATTATGGAATATATTTACTCAAATGTATGTAAATAAACCTATAAATTATATAAATTATATGAATGTATAAATTGTGTATAATATAAATATATTATAATATAATTACATAAATACATAATATAAAAAAGTATTTGTTAATTTATTTAAATATAATATTTTTATTTATTGATATTTGTTTAAATATTTATTTAAGTAATAAGTATTTAGATCATATTACTAATATATAGAAATAATATAATGTGTAACTAATATATAATAATTAAATTACTATAGTGCTGTAAAATCATGGTGGTTAAAGAATCATTTAGAGGTTCGAACTCCAGCAAAAAAATTATTTGGAAGCTCATGATGTGTAGGAACGGGGTGGGGAGCTGGGTTAGGTGTAGGAAAGGGATGGGGTATGTTGTGGTTTCGTTTACGAATCGAAGGGTGAGAATAGAGGGGGAACTGGAGGGGTTCGGTGAATGGGAAAATTGGAGTGGGTGTTTACAGGAATGGTAAGTGAGGTAGGGAGGGGTAAATAAGGTTTTTCAGGGGGTTAGGGGTGTTGGGAATGGGTGGGGAGAGAGAGAACAAGAGGGGGTATAAATAATTAATAATAATAATAATTTGAGGTGGTTTTAATACCACATGTAGTATGCAGCTCCATTATAGGGGTCAAACCCCTATTAAATTTATTCTTAATTTTTGGTAGTTTTCAAAACTATCTCTAATTATGTTATGTATAACTCAACAGAGGTAGTCCACAATAGCCAGTAATTTCTTAAATAAATTAGTGAGTGTTAAAACACCTTGTAAACTGAAAATCTAGGGGGAATTTAGAAGGGGTGTTAACCGCCTCTAAAACAAAAAACCGAGAAATTTAATATCATTTTACTAGTGGTTCCTTAAAAAACCTCTAATAATTTTAGGCAGGCACATTAGAAGTGGTTCCTCATAACAACCACTGATGTGTCTAGAGGATATTATAACCACCTTTTATCACTCAGTTTTTCTATATTTATAGATTAGTACATTTGAGAGTGTAGTGAGTTTTTCATCCTCACTGGTATGTGAGTGCCCAAGAGAATATTACCTAGGTAAGATTATTTATAGGATTTGTAAGAGAGGATCGACATGGATTTTAATGTGATGTGAGAAGGGAATTATTCCATTTCTCTAATGTTTTGGTTGTATGATATTTCAAATTATTCAATATAATCTATTATAATGTTACAAAATATTGATTGATCGTATGACATATGAGTAATTGGATTAGCCCATGGAGTTTGGGATGTGGGAGAGAAATCAATGTTGGGTGTTCATAATTTGATCTGGCATATGGAACCTTGGTTGGTGCCCCAATTTCTTGTTGACTCTTTATAGGGATGGTGTAGGGAAACATGTATGGTTGATTCTAGGAGTCACATAAAACCCAATGATTGATTGTTTTGTCTTATCTAGGATATAGTAATGTTTTTATGATTTGGACCTTTAAGGTTTACATTAGTTATGGGTGTAGGGTTAAAATTGTGGGTAACCTATATGTTAACATGTGAGGTTCCAATGCAATGTATGGCCTTGAGTGTATATAATGTATGAGGATATTGGGTGGTATGATCTCCATCCTCTAGTGTGTGTAATATACATTTTTAGGGAGGGAGGGAGTATTACATTTAGTTTTTGAATTTTGTGATGTTTGATTCCAATAAAGGAGTGGATTCACCTTTTAGATTCTTGATGATGTGATATATGTTTCTATTTGGGGATCAGTGTATCCCAATTGTACCCTTGATGATTTGATTTTTTTTAAAGTTAGGGTATGGATATTCCCACCTTAATTTCCATGATAATGTTATATATGTCTCAATATAAGGAATGGGTAATACCCTTAAGTTTCTTGATGATCTGATATTTGTTTGTAGGCAGTGACTGAGTATCCCTCATGTTTCATGTTGATGTGATATACACTTCCCAATTATAGAGTGAGTGTTTCCCTTGGGTTCTAAAAAGTGATATATGTGGTTTTAGGGGAAGACAGGGATCCCCTTGGGTGGTAAGAATTTTTGAGAAAAACCCCTCAAGTTATCATTGATGCATTTTTGACGTGATGGTGTTTATGGACAAAGTTGACCTCCATGTTTTTTTGTTGATAGAGCATACCACTATGTTAATTTTTTTTAAAAAGGGGGTTTACATGGTGATATTTTGGGTTCCATATATATTGGGAAAACCTATATTGAAAAAGAAAAATGTAAAAGGAGCGGACAATCTGGAGGTGGTATAAAAAGAACTGATCTACGGTGGTGCCACTTTCCAGGAAAAGGCATGTTACACGCAAGACATGTCTCGAGATCAAAACATTGAAAAATGGAAAATTCATGTTTCACGTGAATTATTTGAATACATGTGAGAAATATAGAGTTGTGTGAAGGAATCTTGTGCGCAAGGTATGTTTCGAGAGAAGAACATCGAAAAATGTAAAAGGAATTAGGTGCCTGAGAGATTTAAAGATGTGTGAGAATGATGGAGTTCTGTAAAGGAATCTTGCACAAAAGGTATTTTTTTGGCAAAGAACATCGAAAAATAGAAAACGGATGCAGTGCGTGAAATATTACGGCAAGGGTGTGAAATAGGAGGTTTGACGAATGTAAGTTTCATGCCCAAAGTGATGTCAAATGAGGATTTGTGTGCTCGAAGAGCAACTTGCGCAAAAAAAGTTGAATCTTCTATGTAGGGGTTAATAATTCTTATATATAGGAGGTGACCCCAGTCATTCAATATAGGTCGACACTTTGAGAAAATATGATCACCATATCGCATAAGAATTTCACACAAAGGGAGTTGTACGAATTATTTTGAGTTTCTCCCAATCTAAGAAAGTTGTGCATAAGATTTGATATGCGTGGAAGATTGATGTTTCCCAAAAGTGTGGTTCACGACAAAAGTAGAATCTTGTGCTCAAGACATTATAGTTCCACGCAAGCCACAGTAAGGGTTACACAATATATTTGACGTTTCCTGGTACACCCAGTGCAAAGTGAGATTAATTTGTGGGTGAATGTAAGATGTCAACAGAACATCTATCATTAGTTAAAGATTTAGAATTCAATAGAGATAATGAAGTTATGTCCATGTCTATAAACTTTAAGCGGATCTTCTAAAGAATCAATTAACGCAATTCATTTGAGAGGTAAGTGAGCTTTAATATCATGATTGGTTGTAAATCAGAAGGGATAGGGAGTCCACTTTGAACATTGTGAAAAAGAAGTGTGATTTTAGTGATGTTCGTACATTATCACATTGCCAGTGTATTCTCTGTGGATGTAGCCCAGTGAGAGTAAACCACGTAAAAATTGGTGTGTCATGTGCATGATTTGATTTCATCTTATACATTGCTACGAGAAAGAGGGAGAAGATAGTTTTTCATAATAGTGAAACAAGATAAATAGTGGCAGTTGTTTTAATATGTCATATCATGATTCAGACCCCACTAACAATATTTTACCTATTTGACCTAATAAGAATTATGGTTAGATACATCCATTACATGATAATGTATGTTTGATCAATCCCATGTTTCTCATTAGAACCTGAAGATCAAGGGTTTTTATTCATATTACCATAACACAATGCATTTTTTATTATGAGAATATCACTTTTGTATACAATGTGTGTACAGTTTATGATATATACATTGTTTGAGGTGGAATTATGTTATAACCATTCCATGCACATGTGACCCTAGAACATTTGTACCATAGAAAACCACATGATTACAAGTATAGGAATGGATAAGCCTTATATTTCATGGATGATCTATATAACATGGATGGAGTTTGGATATCATGGGGATGGTAGTATAACCTCCTTATGTTTTTATGTTTATTTATTTTTTATATGTTATAGACCTAGTGGGTTATCAATAGGGATATATTACTGTACGACTTCTTATTCATTTTTTATAAAATGTTTCTTTTTTATTTAGTTTTACATTCAATATTTTTTTGTTTTGGTTTATTTGTTATTATATATATTATTTTATATTTTCATATGATGGTATATACTCCACATATAAAAAACTAATACCCATGTTGTATGTTATCAGATTCTACAATATGGGGATCCATGCAGGACATCAGGTAACATCGTAGTTGTAACGTTGTTGAGTGGTCTTAAGAGATGAATGTTTAAAAATTTTATCAAATAATTTTTTATTTATATTACTATTTGGTGTTTGGTAAAAATAATAATCACTTGTCGGATCTTTTTATGGATCATGGATTGGTGCATCATGAATACCTTTTTCTATGGGATGTCCATGTTATCAGGGATGTGTGTTTTTTGTTCTAGATTTTTTTACTATTATGAATTAGATATTTATTTTAGTTTTATGTGTGTATTTTAGATAGATATTTAAGGTTTTGGATCTAATCCCCTTCAATAAATATAACAATGTAATGACATAATTATTGGGACTTATGAAATTGATTAAAATTTTATTCCTTTGTAAGGTTGATAGCTCTCAAAAAATTATGTCCATCTATTTAAACATCCAACATAAAATTATATTGATTTGTCCTATGTAACTTATTTGTGTAATTTTACATAGATGAACCAGGATATAGTCTTCTAATGATAGGTCATTTGAATATTATAGAGGGATGTTACTTCATGATAGTTACATATACCTTCTATTTCTAGGATGTTTAGTGACCATGGTTGTGTTAATAAAAACATTTCATTACTTGGTAATAAAACCCTCATGGGTCTATGTCATGGTGTATGGTTACTAAATGTCTCAAAAAAATTCTATATATTGTTTTACTATATATATTTTCAGTGGATTGAAACAAAATTGAACCATATCATTATGGTTTTAATATATGGATGAATCTTAATGGGACGATATTATTATATGTATATAGTTGTGACCTAGTCCTCAAGAAGGGTAGTTAGGTATATTTATAGCAAGTGAGGATAGGTTCTTGGGGATGGTATGTAGAATCAGAATGTGATTCTTATTGTGTATAAGTATGAATCCAAAAGTGGGTGTGTTTTCATATGATTTTACTTGTGATATTCGATATGGGATAGGTGATGTATTATAATGATCAATATCATATTTGAGGCATAGTTATTGGAATATGTGGAAGAGACTTGTAGAATTGAGGTGTGGCATAAGAAATTAGTGATCCATGTTCTATGATTTAGTAGTGGAGCAGTTTTCAAACCATTGTTTAGATGGGTTTTGATATCCTTGGGTAACATGGGATAGGGGTAATCATATACATAGTATTTCCTCATATATGATAGGCATGGGTTGGTTCTTTTCAGTTGAGATTGATTCATGGGAAATTTTTTGATGATGAAAAAATATGTCATAGGAGATGTTGAGGAATGTTAAGTCATTACATATTGAATATATGTTGAAATTGGATTAGAGTTCTTCGGTGTAATAAGATTCATGAAATTAGTTACCCTCATGAATGATGAACTTATTGTATCGGTCCTCCAACCATTGATGAAAGTTATCTTTGGATAATGAAGGTCACCATCAAACAAAAAATGTCTTAACACGAAGGGGACTGCCCAAGTTCATCATTTTGTGAACCACATGTCATAGGTATTATCCTTTGTGAAACAAGTATTTCCACCTTTTTGGAATGTATAAATTTATCCCTTCACTAACATATTATCAGACAAAACCTTTGTACATCCACCAGAAGCACTAAATTCATGCAACATTATCATTTGTCAGGAAAATAAGAGACACAACATACATGTATATATCATTCCTAAAAAGGATCAAATGAGTCATTTAAATACAAATTACATTGTTAATATACCATTGCGGATGGTTCATAATCATCATGATAGTGTAAGACCCATCTGACATTTATTTGAGAAAATTATCTTTTATGAAAATAACTCTATAGGGTCCATGAAATTTTCCCAAAGCAGGGAAACCATGTATCATTATTCTTTTTTCCTTAAAAAAACACCTAAACATTATGAACTATTTAAACTTTTTAAAACTCACCTATTATTTCCATACATGGTTCCTCTTTTCAGTATACCAAGTTTCAAAAAATTATAATACTCATGAGACCTATACCCATTAAAACCCAATTTATCTAGAAACTAGTCTCATGTATGATCATTATCATCAACCATTATGTCTATAATATTTTCATAAATCGTGGTGTGGTTAGTTGTACATCATTTTTCGTAATAAAAGGTTCCCAAATGTTGGAAACCCAATTTTCCACTCCACTGTGGATGTGTTTATGTCATGTTCTTACCAAAATAACCTATATATAAGGAATGTAATCTCTAAAGGTATCTATATCAGGGAAAACCACTCACTTTCCCTAGTTCTGGGAGTTGTTTTTTTTACATTCACCAAAACCTAAAAATGGACTCCCTAGATATAGGATCTATGTAATCAATGATTCAAGTGGTTTGATTTCAAATCCCAACATCCTTGTCCTATGTTTTTAATTTGAAGATCAATATTCATAGAACATGGCATTAAAATATAGCCCCAGCCTTGTTGAGGACATTAGAATCCCCATATATGACTAGTATGGGATAATACCAGAACTCTTATCCTATTTTATGAACATAAAATTACCCATATATGATCATAATGGGATTACAACTCCTCCCCCATCATGGGATGATACACCTACAATAGTCAGCTTCGATGCATAATCCCCACACAATCACTTGTTGTCACACATTCCATGTTGTGGTAATTGTTAGCACAAGAAGATAAAACACATGAAAAAATCTTGACGCGTGAACATAAACTATGCCATAAAACTATAAAAGATTTATCCTTATCTTTATTATGGTATGTTGGACGCCTCCCTATGGTCCAATAATGACACTCATGGGTACCTCCCTATAGTTTAGTCCAGATCCCTCAACATCCCTATAAAATTTTATTTCCTTCCACATTGGAAGGATACGAACCCAAAGTGTGATAATTTTCTCAATGGTAATACACTAAAATCCCATAGTTCAACCTATACCAACAATATGATTACTATTTGACCAATATTTCCCCAAAATATGTTAACCACGTGACCAAACTATCCTAGAAGGAGGATAATCTTATGACGAACCTATATCCACAAGACATTAGACCTCATAACAACAAATATAAAAAAGACTCAAAACACATGATCGGGTCCCCAAAAAACCCTAAATATGCGTCCCTTTAAAATTGACTAAAATATCTACATTATAAAATTAACACAAGATGGAAGAGGAATCAATTCATAGAATAGTTTTTCATTAAGCATATATTACCATATGATGAGCATGTGATTCATTGACTTCCATGAATGATATTATTCATATATGACATTAAATATATATTGAAATTTGAATAATGTAATAATTCCCAACAAACCCAAATTAAACAGATTCCATAATGTTTTCAATGTCACTAAAAGCTCCAACCCTAGGTAACATCTCTTTGATGATAGAAGCAGTGTAATTAATAGGTATCCAACATTATATGGAATAAGTAATGATCATTTGGAACATGAATCATATCTATGAGGGATACCAAAAATAGTAAATGATCTTTATGTAGGAATCCAAGAAATGAGAAACTAACATTACAGCATCCCATTTTGATGAACAAGTCGGCATCACCAGTCACCCTTGTAGAGTTATCCCACATTTGGAATTCTAGAATATAGGGTAACTATCCAAACACGCTATGGATTGAGGAACAAATCTATGGAAGAAATAATGATAGGACTGTCATGTAAGGAAAGAAGATCATTAACATTGCCATCATGATAAGTACCATAGTTCAAAATAATCTTTAAAAATGGTGAACCAGATGCTAATAATTTTCTGTTCTAACTCTGAGTCAAATAGAAAGATTGTGTAATGCACGATTTGGGTATTACCAAATCCATACATTCAGTGTGGAGTGTCACAAAAAAAGGTTTCACCTAACATGATATTTTTCTTATATAATATTGGGAAAATACTATCATTTTGGAATCCCTAGTTTGTGAAATCATTGATGTGTATCCTTCCTTCAACATTATACTATTATGGAAATAATGTGACATGTTGGGAAACTTGATCATCACTTCCATCAGTAAATTAATAAATATTTTTATTATGCATGATACAAGACTTAGCCTATTGAAAATTTTTGATAACCCACCACTAATGGGTTTGGGGTTAGGAGGAAATGTGTTGTTGAAATCCCCAAAAACTACACTCCTGGTATGATGGTCACTAATCCAATAACTACCTGGTTCCATTACCTTATCACCCCCTCTAAATTCAATAAATAATGTTTTATCTATTCCCATGTTCATCGATATATATATGAAGAGATCATCCTAACATGGGTTGTGGTATGTTTAGAGATTGTACCCTTGATGCCCCACCGACACTACCACCCTAAGGTCTATGTAGGGAGAATAACCCCCAGTATCAATGAAGAATCATTTTGGGAGCCTCTCCATACAATGTTCCATTGTATAGGTGATGCTTCGGTTATTACCAAGTCTATCATCAACACAAAGCCTCCCAAGAGGGCTCCCACACTGTCATGCAGACACCATAGACCATTCCCATAATTAAATTAGTAAGATGATACAATATCTACTATGATAGTCCAAATCATGAACTTATCGTCTTATTATTACGATTATATTATAAACCCAACCAAACCGAAGGCCACTTTTTTAGCTCTAGCGGCCCCATCCGCCACCGGTGAACCTTATCCATCCACTATAACCATCTCATAGTGGACCCTCTTCGCCCGATCCGAATCAAGAACCTATTCAACTTCCAATAATTTTGGTTTGACTATACCCGTCATGGATGTGACCACAATGTGTCCCAATACACATTGTGATAAAGAATTAATCCTCATAGTTTTCCCCCTAATCACTATAAATTGACATGGAGTTCCTCTGTATGATTATGAATAAGGACACCCTAAAGACACATCATCATAAAAGTGGGATTTTTTCCCTTGATGTCATTAACATAATAATATGTGTGATGGATATGAAACAAAACACTATGAATCTAGGCATAAAACTCGAATAACTCATATTCCACATGATTTTGGGCATCACATAACCATTGAACTCTCATATTTTAATGTGATGGACTATTTTATGGAAATGCCTCCACCCCCACCATTATAATAGGGGAATAATACCATTAAAATCGGATAATAATTAAGAGTTATATGTTCCATAAGGTCACCATAACCCTTTCAAGTTACAAAAAATTTGAGTATGTTCTAGCCTCTTTTTAGGGACTCATAGTGTAGTTGTCTTTGTCGTTGCTAGCTTCCCCCCTCTTAACCAGAAACATATATGTAAGATAGAAATTTTTTTCTAGATTATTACATTTAGATGATGGAGAAAACTAGAGTGAGAGTCAAAAATTTATTTTCCCTTGTATACAATTGTCCATAGTTAACCCATCCAATGTGGATGTGGTCATAAATCTATCATATCCTTTAGAAGACACCTCAACATTTTAAAGATAGTTTTAACATGTATAAATTCCATTATCATGATTTTTGTAACAAAGTAGGTCTATATTACTACCACCCCTCATTTTGTGGACAACAATGACCGAGGATTTGCATGATTTGAAACCATAAACCCATTTGGATTATAAGAAAGAGGAATTTTTTATTGATATATTGGCAACAAATTAGTTACTAATTCTATTTTGTAGAAGCAAAACCATGTATATCGTAATACAAGAGCTGCTAACTGAGGACTAGGCTTTCTTTTTCTATTTGACTATCTAGAAGACATAAAAACATCGTGGGGATCACTAGATGGTTTATCCAAGGATTGATGGTTATCTTGAGGCCATCAATCTATTGTGTTGGAAGGTTTAAATTCATAGAATCTTAGATTATATATTCAAAACTCCTACAGTTGTCATCTTATATTTCTCGGGACCTTTATATGAAATGTGACCTTTTTTGGGTTTATCATGGAAGAATATTATTATCACATACATATAATCAGTGAGGGTTAGTATTCTACGATATACTTCATCCCCCTTCTAAGGTAACAACTAGACCATAGGGATAGTAATCCCAATGATAGTGAAATCTCTTCAACAATTACCTCTATGAACATCATCATTATAAATCTTATGAAGGATAACAGAACCCTGGTTGACAACATGGGACGTGATTGGGGAAAACTCACCCTCATGGGAGATATAATATCCAATAGATCCTATGATATGTTCTATTAGTCATTTATGGACACACACACTAGGAATTAGTTTTCACCCAAATTGGTCACTTCCACCTGACCTTCAACATCTCAAAAATGGAAATGTTGTCAAAAATCATGTTATCATGTGATAGGATCCACTATAAATAGAGTCATATTCCATGTTGTTCTATTTTCTCCTAGATCATGAAGTAAATGAGAGGCTTGATGCTGAGAAAATTTATGAAAAATTCCCCTGTTAAATAAAATGCAAGGGGGTAACCAGTACCTCCTATATGAAATGATCTAGTTATCCTTTTTCAAGATCCCTGGGTTTAGTTTTGGTAAAAAAAATAATATTTTGTGATATGTCCTTTAATCCCCTCCTAAATAGCATGACATCCCTCCATGAGACCATGATTGTTATGCCACATGTGCTAGTACACCTCTCAGAGCATTAGAGACCACCAAACCTCATCATGATGAGATATTAGATTCTATAAATATATATATCAATGTTTTGGGTATTCAATAAGATTGATTCCTACTTTAGGGGATGCCCTATACAGTATGGGTGGTACAGATGCACCCACTTCTAGAATTATGAAATCAAATAATCAACACAAACAATAGTATATGCGATCCACTGCAAATCCTAGACTATTTTACCTAACTTTTTATATCAATAATTATGACCCCATAACAATAGGAGGATTCCATGAATTGGTGGTTTTCCAATTCATTGGAAGGATATAATTTTGTTTGGTTTTGTTTGCTCAATCTTGAATTAATAACTTGTTGATAAGACCTCCATAAGATTTTTATCTATTAGTTCATCTCCACCATGAACATTGATAGTATTGAAATGATATCTAAATGAAATAAGAGGAATAATGAGTGATTTGAAGAATTCAATACCTAGTGGAAGTTTATCACAAACTTACATGACTTGTATCATTCCTAGGAATAACAAATGATGATGTACTTAGAAACATTTAAATATGAATTTTTTCCTACCCTTATCTCACTAAGATATTTGGGTGCATTTGAGAGTTCACTTAACAAACATAGATCATGGAATAATGCATATATAAGGCCAAGAAATTGTCTCACCTATAACATCTTTGTGATCCCATTTGAAATAATATGAAGGTGAAAACATATATTGCCGTATAGAATAATTCTACGTAGTTGGTCCACCATATGGTAAACCTTTTTGATATAACATCTCTACCATAGCATCATCATGTGAATAATCCCCATAAAATCATTTCTCAAAGAACCCTACAGGGTCAAGAACCCACAATTATTTTCATTGGGTGAATGAAAAAAACCTACACCTTTATGAATATAGATGTACCAGGAGACATTAATTGTGTCTTATAGAAGAATATCCTGAAGCCATAAAAATATAGGAGGAATGAAGATTCTAAAATAGCTAATCAAAAAAACATTTTCTCATACAAAATTGTCACTTGGAATACCATGAAAGAGTGTTTCATCATTAATGATTGAATTTGTAATGTGTTAGATTGTGTACATGTCACATTTCATGATGTCTCAAAACAAGTATGAAATGTATCTGATGAACCCAATAATAATAAAGTACACTCTGATGAACGGAAATTGGATCCAAGGGTGGTTATGTATAATTCGACTGATTTTATTACCTATAAAACATCCTCTATCACCTACGGTATTATCCATTTCCAACTTTAGAAAAATAATCCCCCTTATGATTTTCATTTGCACACAAACCACCTATTTGATATCAAAGTATTTCATGTCTCGTATGAATAGGTGTCAATGATTCTAGATCATTTAGATTCCCCCTTTAGTGACAACTCAATATTTTTCTCTTAGTGACATTATGTTTAAAAAATTAAGAGTGATCCTTAGGATTCATCTAGTATGGATGTATCACGCAAATGAAAATTTGAATATGATTATAACAATGGAATCAGGATGGTAGATCATTTCACGGTACTTAGAAATGAAAAATACATGTTGGTCCCTTTAGGCACATCAGGATGACACTATCATGGGATTCATGGGAATTATAGAAACATGAAGGATGCTCGATCCCTATTCTAGAAGATGATTTTCGTGGGTCTAAGGCAAGATAATAATCCTTGCATAGGGATCAGTAGCCAAAAATCTCTCTGACATCACCATTCGGTATTCCTCCAGAACCATCTATATTGGTTGATCTAGTGAATGAACCACAACAACATCATACTTATCCACGAACAACCAGGGTCCATCCTCATTCATCTTGTTCTCAGAAAAAATCTTCTTGTTATTATATGATTACATCTAACAAAATCCATGATCTACAACCTCAACTAATGTAATCCACTAGGATCCATAATAAAGAGAGACACATGGTGGGTATAATTATTTTTATTTCCTATAAATATGGTGTCCTAAAGAATGAATCTAGTATTCCATTGGGAATCTCAATCCCTGATGCCCTCAAATATAAAAGGTGATGTGTGATTCCCTTATCGAGTCCAACAATATCCAAATCCATTTAAAAAACTAGGGTAGCTACAACAGAGGCTCACTATATAAGGTAATATGGTAAGGATAAAATAAATTTCAACACTTCCTTCCCTAAAAAGTATGACGGTTCCCATGTCCAATGGATCATTCACATTTTTTATTTCATGGTCTAGTTCAATGGTGTCGAAAACTATCACCACCTAGTGTATACAAGATCCCACATCAATATCATCATTATTCAAAAACTTGATAATCCAAGGTTTATGAGAACTGATCTTACTCCTTCCATCCTAACAATTTATGAGTAGAATAATAGTGGTAAGAAGCATCATGGCCAGATCTAGAAGAAGATCCACCTACATGGCTTGGTAACAATCAATTTATTTATGACTGTCCTACAATATAGAACCTGAAATTTTATGTTTGTAGTGATCTATCTCTACATTCATATATTAATACCTTCTTCATACCATCATTTCTGCGAAAAACATCATCTACAAGAGATTAGGGGTTCTCTATAGTGACACATTTACCTCAAATCCTATGATACCTACTACCTAGACATTGTGTATTAAAATTGGGGGGAAATAACCTCATTATTGAAGTGGTATAGTGCATCAATACCACTATTGATCTAATGAAAACATATATAGATCCTTAAAAAATATAAAAGGCAACAATATTACCTCAATCAATTTGTTTGAATCCCCAACTCTAGACATAGGATACTACATCATAATCTTCACAAAGAATGTGTTCTTGTATATTACTCAAAATATAATAGGATACATGCTCAATTATTTAAAAAATCCATAATCCTATGGAATTAAAATGGATCATCTCTACAACCACTTTTCCATGACACCACCGCATATTCTAAAAGGAAGGGTTGACACATAGGAAGTCCACTCAACACCACGGATTTATAATCAATGGTGAGTCACATGGAACAAAACCACATGGACATGGTTTATTAGATTGTTTTTCATGGTCTCCAAAAGAACAAAATCCTTTGAGAAGTGTTCCGGCCCTCCTACTACCACTTCTTGGTCCATAGGTCCTGAAGATGTAACTCCCTACTATAATCCTTATGCTTTAAATGTAAGATAAGAATTTGATAACTCACCTCTAGAATTTGAAGATGTTTCCTCTACTATGGATGATGAAATTACCTATATATATATCGTCACAATGGATGAACCAATAAAGAAACTAATCAATGTAGTTAGTTTTTTGGAGGTACAAAAATAGTACATGGATTTCTTAAAGAATCATATTGATTTATTCTTCTCGAGCATCAAATAAACTATATGAAAAAATTCCGAGGTTTTCATTCTTCACAATGGGCACCCTACAGGACACTATGAGTTCAAATAAACACCATGGATGAAGAACAATTTCCATGATTCCATATTGGAAGCAAAATTTAATAATCCAATCAAGGGAAACATAATTAGAGTGGTTAAATTACCCAATTGAATAGCCAGTATTTGCATGGTCATGAAGAATAATGGGAAGATCCTAGTCCTAATTGACATCACTGACCTTATATAAAATTACATGGAGGATGATTTTACCCTTCAAGTGAAAATTTGTGGATTGATGATACATTAGATTTTCAAGAACTATCTTCATGGATGGATATTCTGGTTGTTATCAGATCTAGATGGATCATTGGGATACATAATCCAATACCTTTGGGTTAATCTATGGAACCCTATTCTATAGATTGGTGGCATTATAGTTTAAAATTTGTTGATCAAACAATAAATATGTCATGAATAGTATCATCCAACATATCCTTGAGAAATCTATGGATAGTTATTTAAACGATTTAATTTTCGATTCCTATATATCTTAGGATAATATCATAGACCACGAGAAAGTGTTCGACTTCCTTAAATCCATCATCTAAATATAAACACCATGGAATGCATGGTTAAGGTTACCAATGTAATATTATCATCATTAACATCTGATAAAGTGGCATTTATGTCAATCTCGTTAATATCAAGGATTTTTAAAAATTAATTATCAACAAATCCTCTAGGTATTGGGGGGTCTCAAAGGCCACTTGGACTATATCCACTACTTCCATGTAAATATAGATGACTAGTGTGAGACCATCTGAAGACTAATGCAGAATTGAACTATCTACCCAAGGGGTAAAGGCTGTTATAATGAATTCATGGACATAAAATAGTATTTACTGCATCTTATGGCCTTGATTTCATGCATCCCAAAGAAGTATAGGGTCATTTATTTGAAATCCATAGAACTGTCACGTGGTTCCCTAAAAAACCATATGAATAATGCATTCATGGAAAAATAATCTATATTCTCTCAATCGCATTCGACATTAAATAGTGACTTGATATTCCCCCATTTAAATGAGTTACCTCTCTATAGTTCTTGTTGTTCATAATTTGTGACACTAATTATAGAAATATCTGAGAAAAATAGTATCCCATGTCAGTAAACTGATATAAATTATTGACCATCCCTTT
This sequence comes from Viscum album, assembly GCA_963277665.1. Classification (NCBI taxonomy): domain Eukaryota; kingdom Viridiplantae; phylum Streptophyta; class Magnoliopsida; order Santalales; family Viscaceae; genus Viscum; species Viscum album. The sequence goes on along the minus strand of OY728139.1, from coordinate 445,175,904 downwards.
TTCATATAATGACTAGTTTGTTGGGAGTTAATTTTATAGTAGTTAAACATCAAGTTTATCCATTGAAAATAGGTCATGGTCAAAGAATAGAGAGATTTATAGTTAGTGTATCCGACCTCTAAAGATCTTCCCATGGATGTCGATTTCCTAGAAGAATCCATCCACTCCATGGATCATAAAATTATTTTATGGAAGTTGGTTTTTTTGGTTCTTCATATAAATCGAATGGGAGAAGGATCAATAAATGCTTACTCAAAAGGTTCATATGTTGAATTGATTTTATAACACTTTCACATTCCATAAGTCCATACTCATTCATGTTATAGGATGTATATACTGTTGGAGCCATGGGTATTCTATGCATGAATTGGAGTGTGATTTTTGTTTATTTTCAATCCTTAGTAGAAGATCAGAATGTGTTCCAGTAAAGTGATAATAAAGTTCAACCAAAAAATAGTATTAAAGGTGGCTCTGTTTCCCAGTTTTTTCCAAATTTTTGGGCCTCAAAATTGGAAAATTAAGACCTGGATTCTTAGTAAAAGGAGGTGAACGCATAGAGGAAGTGGTGCGTGAAAAAGGAGGGTTGTTCGTGAAATATTTGAGTTGGGTGCAAAAAACATCATGGTGCGTGAAATAGTGGATCAAGATTTTTCATGAAAATTGTGTTTCAAAATCAGAATGTCGAAAAAAGGAAAAGGCAAGGGATACTCAAAAAATCTGGTAATGTGCGCGAAAAACGGTACCTCGCAAAATATTATGCGCCAAATGAGTGGATTTCGTGCCAGATGGGTTTTTCACACTGGGGTCTGAGACACCTATAAATAATTGGTGACCCCCCTCATTCCATATGGTGGAAGACTTAGAGAAGACTTAATGTCTGATGTACATAGAAGGTTTACATTAAGGGTATTGCGCAGAAAATTTTGAGTTGCGCGAGAAATTCCAGGTTGTGCGAAACATTCTGTGCTCCACAAAATAATCCAGTTTTACAAAAAAAACCGACCTGCGTGACAAACATGGGGCTACACCAAAAAAAGGCCGAGTTGTGCGTAAAAATTAATGTGGCGCCTAAAAGATTCAATTTTTTGAAAAAGGGTGTTCATGAGTGAAATATTTTTTTGCACGCAATAGTAAGGTCTTGCGCGCAAAGGGTTAGTATTGCGTGTAATTGTTAGTGAATCTTGTTTTCTCATTCTGGTTATCTGGCTCAGTGGTTCAGTGTGTACAAGTGCATCATTACTGGACATTGAGGAAATGAAAGTCTCATGCTAAGCCAAGACAAAGACTTCAATGCGAATGTATTGAAGAAACCTTCTTGTGTATAAACTGATTTGTACATCACCAAGGGCAGTGAGCCAGGGGGTTCCAATTTTAGTGATCCAAGTGATGTAGTAGTCTATCCCTAAATATTAGTAAAGGTAGTGTGCCTGGGACAGAGTGACTATTCCCAAACCTTTGTAATCCATAACTAGTGAAGAAGAGTGGACATTGGTAGGACCTAAAACCTGTCGGTGTATGATCCATGGACGTAGCCCTTAGTCGTGAACCAAGTAAAAAGTTTTGTGTGTTCTCATTGCACGTGAATGTTTGATTACTTCTCATATCCATCATACAGGTTAAACTAGTTCTTACTAACGTGGGAATAAGATCCATCGGTTTAAACGAAAAAGTTGACACCCTGATTCACCCCTCCCCTCTCAGGGTGTCCCGGGGTCCTGCAAGTTGTATCAGAGGGTAAATGTTACAAGTGTTTGATCTGTACTTTGTCATCATGTAGAATTATGTTAATGCCAGGGAATCCCTCTCTTCGATGGAAGTAATTTTCAGATTTGTAGGAACAGAATATGATCTCATTAATGATCTCTAGGAATGGATGTCTTATTTTCAACTATGAAATTACTACATGTTATTGATCAAACAGGTATTTCTATGACTGATATAGATAAGAAATTTCTTGATGCAGATGCTAAAGCTCAAAATGTTATCACTACAAATCTTTCTGATCAGATCTATCTAAAGGAGATCATTTTTACCTTAGCATTTATATATGGGATAAACTTGAAAATATCTATGAAAGAGACAGCAATTGTGATTGATGAAAAACTTCAAGTCCAACACAACAGGTTTGACAATCTAACGATTCATCTTAGTGAGAAATGCAGATTCATTCTTCAATCGAATCATTGAAGTAGTGGGAGAAAATCGTGGGATTTCAGAGGAAATCAAAGACATAAATATCGTAAATAAATACTTGTGAAGACATCATCTTATATTCAATGCAATGTATTCAATCCCTGAAGAATGATATCTATCTAAACTATCACAAGATGATCTACTAAGTAGTACAGTGACATATGGGATGAGAGTCAAACCCAAAAAATCTATGACTCATGTTATCAAGGAAATGGCATTCAAAGCCCCGGTCAAACTGAAAATTTTAGAAGATAGTGGTGGTGAAGATGATGAGGAAAAAGAAATTCTTTCTCTCATTTCAATGAAGCTAAAGAAGGGAAAAGATAAATTTAATGGTAAGTTACCTCTGGCATGGTTTCGTTGTGGAAGAGTTGGGCACATTGCCACTCAGTGCCAAAGAATGTTTGATGATTATGAGAGCGAATCAGAAGACATAGAGATGCCTAGGAAAAGGACTTTCAAAAAGAGATAATTCAAATATGGAATGAAAATATAGAATAATAGTTTTGTCTGTGAAGAGGAATATGATGATATTAAATTTTGTGAAGAAGAAGAACCAGAGTTTAAAACAGGAAACCTTGCTTCCATGATGTCAATAATTGTAATGTCAGAACCCCCGATCAATAAAGATTGAGATAATCATATTACTCATAATGGTGATCCAAAAATTCAAATTAAGGTTGATTTCACCAATCTTGATAATAAATGTAACAAATGAAATAAGTGGAAGGAAATGATGTAAGAATCTTCAGAATATGTTGATGAGCTTGAAGAAGAAATTGAATGACCAGAAGTAGTGAGAGTTCAGTCATCAATCCATAAAAGCAAAAATGACGTTGTGAAACTAATTCATAGAATTTATGAATAAGAAAAGGTCAAAAATCACCTTTCTTCAAGATATGAACAGAAGTCCAAGACTGTTGAGGGTCATGAGGAAGAAGTTGTTACTCATGAAAGTAAAATTGAATGTAAATCAGCCACAAATGAGGGTAAGAAGAAAATTCATTTTGGAAGATTCTCATAGGAATAATTACTAGAAAGAGGCAAGTCTGGTTTAGATGGGGTTGGAAAAATCTTGTGAAGTCAAAGAACCACTTTCATAGGAAAGAGTGAAATTGGCTGTGATGTTGAGACATCAACAGCTAGAAGTGAAGAGAGGCAGAAGAAAGACAAGATGAAATATGGACATGTTGAAATGTTTCCTGGCATGCTGAAAAAGACACCCTCATTCCAAAATAAAAGGATAACTAAAAATTACCATCAAAATTTCCAAAATGATAGGTAGTCCAACTATTATCCCAAGGAAGAAGGCATGAATTGAAATTCAAGTGAGAAGATATCTCACCACATGATGTGTCAGTTCTGTGGCTATATGGGCCATACCATGTCATATTATGAAGAGGCAAGGAGATACTTAAATGGGGAAGATCTGGGATGTCAACAAAGGAGACTGAATTCATATCATACATCTTATAGAATAAATAGTTTATATGGATGTATATTTTATCGTTCTAACTTTGGCAATAATGCTTTGAATTTCATACAGATATTCGATAGGAGAGATTCATATAACTCTCTGAGACAGGTCAATATTCACCCTCCTGATGGTGTTGATCTCACAAACACATTTTCTCCTCTAGAAGAAGATTATGGGTATGAATAGTCTTGTTATATGGAAGAAATAATTAGATGGCCATCAATATATTATAGTCAATATAATATCTCAGGGATGGAAAAGAAGAAAATTGAGAAATACAACCTTGCAGAGGTGGCCCTCAAAGATACAAAAATCAACAACACCTGGATTCTTGATAGCAGGTTTTCATCTCATATGATAGGTAATGTAGGTCTGTTAAAGGATATCAAAAGGAAGGTTGATTGTACAGTCCTATTTGGTAATGATGGAGCTCTGAATATCAAAGGTAGTGGAAGTATTGAATTAGATAATGGAGAGCTAAAGAAGACTGAATTCCTTTATGTAGATGGCCTATGTCATAATCTCCTGAGTGTGAGTCAACTCCGTGACTCGGGACTTATTTTTACTTTTAATCAGAAAGGATACACTATCAACAGAAAGATAAGAGATTCACTTATTAAGGGATTCATAATAGAAGGAAACTTGTATGAGGTTGATAGTAAAGAAAATGTTTGTTACATGACTATTGAAGAAGAAAACAATTTGTGGCATTGGAGACTGGGGAACATCTATCAACAAGACATGGAGAAAATTTTGAAATTGAGGATTGTCATGGACATTCCCAACCTAATGTGTGAGAGTGAAAAGTCTTGTGATGCTTGCATTCTTGGGAAGCTAGTTTGCAGTTCATATCGGCCGAAGAATAAAAGGGTATATCATCTTCTTGATCTAATTCATACAGATGTATGTGGGCTGATATATATTGCTAGAACTCATGAAAAAAGGTACTTTGTCCTTTTTATAGATGATTACACTAGAATGGAATGTGTAATTTTTATTCACAGGAAACAACTGGTGCTTGGCTGCATGAAAACATATTGATGAATCACCGAGAATGATACTGGATGATCAATCAATGTGTTGCGATCTGACAATGGAGGGGAATGCAAGTCCATTGAATTTGATACTTACCTGGAGAAGCATGGGAGACAACATGAGGTATATACTGTGATAACTCCACAACAAAATGGAGTTTTTGAACATAGGAATTGATAGGTGGACAACCTGGCACGAACTATACTGATTGAGAGTCGTATTCGACAACTTTTTTGGAATGAGGCAGTTCAAGTTGTATTTTATTTACAAAATCAAATAGGATTTTATATGGGTGAGACGAAGACACTATATGAATTGTGGCATGGAAGGAATACCTATTTGAAATACTTTCATATTTTTTGAAGTAAATTATTCATCATGAACAAAGAAGGAAATCAAGGGAAGTATGGTCATAATGCAGACGAAGGAATTTTCCTTGGATACTCAATGAACATGAAATCCTAAATGTGTTGAAACAAGTGATTATGAAGGATTATTGAAAGAAGTGATGTTAATATCATTGAATAGAAAACCACAAATTCTTCTAGGATTTCAAATGAGGACGTGATTGAATGTGAGTAAGAAAATGATCATGGAGTAAATAAAAATATAGGAACAGAGGAAGGTAGAAGAAACACTCAACAGCCACATCATGATGTTGGCTCAGAGGAAGAATCTGAAGAGGAAACCTTGGTTGGAGAGAATGCGACTGAACCTCATAGGAGAAATCGAAGAGCTGAGATTGATCGATATAACATAATTGGGGACAATAGTGCACCCACACAAACAAGGAGGATGAGGAATAACACAAAATCTATATTTTTGTCAGTTGTGGAGCCATCCTCATTTGAAGAAGCTGAAAAGGATGAATCTTGGTTGAAATACATGAATGAAGAGTTACATCAGATTGATAAGAACCATACTTGGGATCTAGTCAAGAGACCCAAGGGTCACAATGTTAATAGTACAAATGGAGCTTCATGAAAAAAAATGTTGAGCACGGAAGTGTTAATAAAAACAAGGCATGCCTGGTCTGTAAAGGATATTCCCATAATGAAGGTTTTGATGTAAAAGAAACCTTTGCACCAATGGCTAGACATGAGTCACTTAGGCTTTTCATTGCCAAGGCACTCCAAAGAGGATATAAAGTATATAAAATGGATGTTAAAATATCATTCATGAATGGTATACTCAAAGAATAAGCCTCTATATAACAACCAGTGGGTTTTCATCTTATTACTAGTGAAATAAAGGCTTCCAAACTAAATAATGCACTCTATGGTTTGAAATAGGCACCAAGAGCTTGGTATTCCCGGATAGATTCTTATCTCAAAAAGCTGGAATTCAAAAGAGGAGTAAAACAAAATCCTTTTGTGATGAATTATCTGGATGATCAATTTATGGTTCTAGTTTATGTTGATGACATTATATTTGGTGGCGGTAGATAGAAATCAGTGGATGAATTTGCCAGTCAAATGAAATTAGAATTTAAAATGTCAATGATTGGGGTGCTCACATATTTCTTTGGTCTGCAGGTGACTCAAAAGATATATTACACTTTCGTCTCTCAGGAAAGGTACGCAAGAGAGATGGTGAATAAATTTAATGTGAATGAATCCAAACCAATGTCAACTTCTATTGTAGTTGGAACCATACTTAGAAAGCATGGGGACTGGACTTCTGTATATCCCACCATGTATAGAAGGATCATTTGGAGCCTACTGTAGCTAACATCGAGATGACCTGATATTGTCTTTGCAACATATCTAGTGGCCCACATTCAGTGTAATACAAAGGAGGAACATATAGCGGCAGTAAAAAGAATCATATGGCACATTCAAGGTACTCATAATATTGGGTTATAATTTTCTGCAAGAAGGGACAGTAAATTATTACTGTTTTCTAATGATGACTGGGCTGGTGATGTAGTGGACAGATAGTCCACCAGTGGTGAAGCCTTCTATATTGAGAAGAAATGTGTTGTCTAGTTGAGAAATAAACAAGAAAGTACTTCTGAAGCTGATTATATGTCTGCTACAAAGGCATGCACTCAAATGCTATGGATGAAGCAACAACTGACAGATATTGGTGATGAGGTGAAGCAATCAATGATGATTTACCGTGATCCCAAGAGCGTAATTGATCTTATGAAGAATCCTATTCAGCATTCTCATACAAAACATATTGAAATTAGGTTTCACTTTATCAAAGAAAATGTTGTGCAAGGCGTGATTAGAATGGATCATGTGGGAACTGATGAGCGAGTGGTTGATATCCTTAACAAGCCATTGTATGCGGCTGTGTTTGAGAAGCATCAGTTGAACCTCGGTGTTCGGCCACGTCCCAGTGCAAAAGAAGGTTAGTAAATACCCCACACCCTAGTTATGATAACTGTTTTTAATCATTTTGTGTATATGATGCAGGTTTATGGGGGAGATACTATCCAGGGTGTGTATTGAGATGTTCAACTATAAAATATCGATCTTGGGGTTTATTGTCAGTGGGGGAGAAAGTAATAACTTCAGGGATAAATTAAGGCTAGTCATGGAAATGTAATGCTTTTGTAACATTGTAAGAGATTTGATTAGGCATCCTTGGGAATTCCAAAACACGAGAACCCAATTAAATATTCCTATCTTCTATTCTACATCGAGCTTTGCTCACGTAGACTTAGAGTGTTGGCTGAGTTGATACTGGAATTTTTTGGTTTACATGAGGGTGGTGATCTATTGAATTTTCATTTATTGATTACCAACAAACCCAAATGGAAATATTTTTAGAACCATGGATATTCTATGAAATAATTGGAGTGTGTTTTGTGATTTTTTGTCAATCCATAGTGGAAGTTCAAAATGTGCCCCAGTAAAGTGATCATACAGTTCAAGCAGATAATATTATTGAAGGTGGCACCATTTCACAGTGTTTTCCAAATTTTTGGGCCTCAAATTCAGAAAATGAAGACATGGATTGTTGGTAAAAGGAGGTGCATGAAAAGAGGATGTGGTGTGCGAAAAATGAGGTATGTGTGTGAAATATTTGAGATGGGTGCGAAAAATTGTGTGGTGCATGAAATAGTGGATCAATGTTTATCATTGAAATATTGTTTCAGAATCGGAACGTCGAAAAATGGAAAAGGCATGGGCTGCGCGAAAAATCTGGTGATGTGCACGAAAAACGGTAGTTGCACGAAATATTGCATGAAAAATGAGAGGATTTCATTCCATATGGTGTTTTGCACGTGGGGGTCTTATACGCCTATAAATATGAGGTGACCCCCTCATTCCGTATAGTGGAAGAATTAAAGAAGATCTGAGGTCTGATGCACATAAATGGTCCGCCTAATGGGGCTTGCGCGAAAAATGCTGAGGTGTGCAAAAAATTTCAGGATGCGCGAAAAATTCATCATTTTGTGAAATAATTTGGTTTGCACTAAAAACCCCGTGTTGTGCAAAAAAATCCGGGCTACATGAAAAAAGGTAGAGCTGTGCATAAAAATTGATGTGGTGCGTAAAATATTTAGTGGCGAGAAAAAGGGTGTTGTTGCGCAAAATATTTTTCCGTGCAAAAAGGAAATCTTGCGCACTATAGTAAGGTCTTACGTGCAAAGGGTTGGTGATGTGTGCAATTATCACTGAAACTTATTTACATGTTATGGTTATCCAAATAAGTGGTTCAATGCATACAAGTGCATCATTATTGAAATTTGATTCAAGTATATTTTCATGCTATGGAGAGGCAAAGACCTCAATGTGAATCTATTGAAGAGACATTCATGTATATCACTAATTGGGACTTTGCCAAGGGCAGTGATCTAGGGGGAGTCAATAGGAGTGACCCAAGGGACGCATTGGGATATCTCTAAACTGTTGTAATGGATGTTAGCCTGGGACAGAGTGACTGTTCCAGAACCTTTGTAATCCACAAGTAGTGAAGAATAGTGGGATTTGGTATGACTGAAAACTTGTCGGTGTATGCTCCTTGGATGTTTCCCTTAGTGGCGAACCAAGTAAAAAGTGTTATGTGTTCTCTTTTCATGTGAATGTTTGATTGCTTCTCAAATCCATCATATAGGTTTAACTAGTTCCTAACAACATGGGAACACGATCCATCAGTTTAAAACAAAAATTTTGACACTCTAATTCACCCTCCCATCTCAGGGTGTCCTGGGGTCCTACATATACTAATAGCAAGGTTGAGTGATATACTATTATTAGAGGCCTTTATAAAACCCTAAGTAATAATTTATCTTATTTTCATATGAATGGACACTGTAAGATTCACTTCAAGAAGATTAATAGAGACTATGTAATTAAAAAATTGGATCTTTCTCTTCTTCTAGAGGATACTCGTGAGTTGATGGATAAATTTTCTTCACGACTAATGATGACTCATGTTACCTGATCGTGGAATGACTGATCCAATACTTTGGAAATCTTTTACATATATTTCATAGATTATATGAAAAATTATTTTGACATTCATTTGAATCATTTTAGGGTCATCACCCTAATTTCATTTTTATAAGTACTATTGATAGGTAAATCAATTCTCCAATAGCACATCTTCAAGAGGACCCTAAAATTCCATAATAGATGAATAAGAAATTGATTGGATGACTCCATTCATTGAGCCTCTCCAACATGGAACTCTCATATTATGTTGAGCTGAGAAAGATAAAATCTGTTGACATGTGATGTAATTTATCCTTTGGGATAGCCTTATCATTATGAAGACCCTATAAGGGAATAAAATCAATGGAATTATCCATTATTAAATCTAAGTGAGGGATATCCCTTAATTCATGCAATGAACCCTTGTTAGGTCATTCAATGAATATAGGGTGTGGTTAAAGTTCTGTCAATCAGTCTAGAGGTTGGGTTAATTTGGCCCCAGTATAGTTCATGATTACATAAACTTCATTAAGAGACATTCATTTTGGATTCGTGCCTTCATTTTTTGCATAGAAACTATTGATTTTATATAACACTATTTACTCTTATCCCATTGAATATATGAGGATTAGATGTTGTCTTCCCATACAAACTAGTGATATCAAGATAGTACAGGTTCATTCATACTAAAATAGAATTACTCTAAATGTCATAGAGTTTATCCTCCTCGAATAGGTCAGAACCTATTTCATTATTGATAATGTGAAGTCTCATATCATCAATATATATTGAATTCCCCACACGATTATCATTGACAATGAATGCACATTTTATGATTCTATTCTAAATATGTTGAATTAAAATTACATCATCTGGTCAAACCAATAATCCTATTATAATACATAAACGAATTGGAAAAGTGATATTTTGACCATCACAATATCTAAAATCACATTCAAGATGGTAGAGTGGAACAAGAAGAGGTAACTAAGGAATATATCCAATTCCATATGGGAAATATTTATAATGACTATGAATTCTACCAAAGTGACCTCATATTCATTGTTATATTGTAAAAAATTAGATATGCTAGTATAGATATAGTTTCCATAACTACGCTTGGATATTTACGATCATATGGAACTGAATAATAGGGAATAAGTTTAATTGGCCGATTTGGAATCCCTAGAGGAAGAAATACTCTAGGAATTGTATTAACTATAAATGAATCCAAACTGGGTGAAACATGTGCACAATAAAAAGGCCATTGTTCACTTATTTATTTTTGGTGATATTGTATTGGCTCTTAATATTCTAATGTCTCCATTGAAGAATCCCCCAAAAAGGAAAAAAATCTGAAGGACCATATATTTTTCATTAGGTATACTTCAATGGTGCATAATCAGTAATCACCCCAAAAAAGGATTAGATTAGAAATCCTACCAATTCTAGGTTCTATAGGAGTTATTTCACATTAAACCATTATAATCTGATATGTACGACATTAAACAACAAAGCCTAATTTTAATGCCATATGTTGTCAAATTATATGATAATAACCTTATAAAATTATGTTGAAATATAGGCTAAAACTATGTAATACATATGAGATGCAACACATGATTAATATGAGATGATCTAATATCCTCAGCACATGATATTATATTGTAACCTTATCATGTGTATGAAACTTTTATTATCATCTTAATACATTATATTGATTTTATTCTCTATTTTTGTTAATATACTATATTTCCTTACAATTTCAGCCCTTTTCCCTTAAGGAAAATATGATTCATATAATTTTATCTAATAATTTAATAATTCAAAGAATTATATTTCATTTTCATTTATATTATTTTTAATCAAAAACCACAGTTGACCTATATCTCCTCTTAGGGTACATACTACCTAGATAACATTTTCCATTTTCACTACATCCCAAAAAGAGGGATTAATTTTCTAAGGAATTTATCTATTTTTAATATATAATTAGATTAGAGGTTCCATTTAAGGACAAAAGATGATGAAACATGAATATTTATTTCATTGTTACACCATGCTATGGAGTAATATGTCATTATATATGGTCATTATTATTTATAATAACATCAATCAACTACCATAATAATGTAATTATCCTCTTAGATTGATTACCATCCTCACAGACTTTCTCATGAAGGAAATACACAAATTAATTATGATTGTGGGAACAATATTCTTATGATATAATGTTGATGTATTTCTAAAAAAATCAATATAATTATTTATTTCATTAGTTGGGGTTTGTCTTAGTGGTAAGCACCCTGTAATCCTACATGTAAAACGGGGGTTGAAAACCCATTGGGCGCAGGTATTGTAGGAGTACTGTAGCAGCAGTGTCAATGTTCATCAGGGGGTATTGTAGCAGTGGTAGGGCACTGTAGCAGCGGCGGTACTGTCCAGGTATTGTAGCAGGTGGGTTACTATTCACAGAATGTCATTTGGGCCAAAAATTTGGGCCTACAGGCTATGTAATGGGCTACAAGCCCACTAGGCCTTCAGGCTATGTAATGGGTTTCCCTCTACAAAGTTAAAAGAGGTCTTGGCTTTGATTTAATAATAAAAATGAGGCATTGACCAAAAACTTTTACAAAAATCAATATTGAAAAACAATACACTATTCTAATGAATTCATTATAAATAGACGCGGTTTATTATAAATGTTTATCTAATATTATATGGGTTTATCAATTAATTGTGATGTCTAATAATAATGTTCTAGAACTAGTACCCAATTTTTATACTAATATTTATATAATAATAAATGTTACACCCTTAGTCATGTAACCTAAATAATATGGTTTTATAATTGTATTCATATAGAATATAATAGATCATATTAAGAAGGTGACAATAGTTTAGTAGTCTAATGAGAAAAGATACATACATGAACCTTACATTCAATTTCATAACATATCATATATTTATAACCTAAGGAAATGATTTTATTCCACATAGAATATACATTTTTAGTTATTTTAGTCATATTGGTTTCATGGTGAAAATGGAAACAAAATAAATGGGTGTCCTTAGACTATCAATTAGGGGTTGCATTCAACATACAATATCTTGAATTATTCAAGGAATACATTTTATAGAGAAGATAAATAATAAATAAATATTACCATATATAGGATAACATGGGCAGGATATATATCCATGGATAATATAATATTAGAGAGAATTTGTAACATGGATAACAAAAAATGATTTTAAATTGATAGAATGAAAATATCATACATCAGAATCATAATGTCAACACATTATTCCAAGATATTATATATAATAAGTAAGGTATTATAAATATACCCCAAAATAGTTTTTCTCATGATACTTATATATACATCAAGGGAAAATTTAATTTTATACCCCACTCACCTAATAATACGTCTAATATGTCCATCATATGAATGAATTTGGATAACAATACATTTCATAATTTTTTGTCGGATTGAGTATCTCATGAAGGGGGTTAATTGGGTACCCGATAAACATTTATGTTAATATTTTATTATTTTGAAATACCACAATTGTTTTAAATTGAGGGGTTTTTATCAAAATAATTAGTATGATGTATATCTAATTCTTTATGAAGAATTTTTTAAATATTTACTAGGACTCTGATGAATAATATATAAAATTATTTAATCCTTTGAAATCAATTTACAATATTAAAATATTATATAAATATATTAATATAATATATTAAAGAATAAATATTGTGTACAATTAAAACTATTTGCAGTTTTAAAGCGGATAAAAAAGAAAATAAAATTAAATCATGGAATGGAAAAATGAATAACATGGCTTTAGTCTCAAGTCAATTTGTAACCCTTTTCACCTAGAGATCACCCGACATCAAGATGTTTATATAAAATAATCATGATAATCCAAAACCTAGATCTAGTTTATCAAATAGTTAAAAATTGTCCAACCACACACGACAACTTCTATAGTTATGCTTGGGAGTAAAAACGAAACAGGTTACCCAAAAACCTCTACCAATCTTATCCATTGAAGAAATAAATAAGAAAAAAATTTGAGAAGATATTTAATATATTTGGGATTAGTGTAGGATATTGTATGTGTTGTAAAGAAGGTTAAGAACACACATGGAATGAAATGTAATAAAACTAAATAGAATCTATCAATACAGGAGTAGAGTGTTAAGAATTTCATAGTCTTTTGCAACGAAGCTTGTTACTCTTTATTTGATTCAGAAATTAAGCTCGAGTATGTTTCTTATAAAATATTCTCGAAAACATAGTATCACAACTCTTGTTCTTGAACAGGTGGAAAGAACTGGATTTGAAAATTAATTTTCTTCTTCAATCTAGTAGGAATAACTCTATGTGAGTTCCACGTGTTCAATCATTCATCTTCACATTAGTTATCCCCATATACTACAACCTCTGTTTTCTTCTTTATGTCATTTCTCATACCCATCATGTTTTAGGAATGGGGGAGAATTCTTATACTTTTATCAATATATATAGAATGGATGACTGAGAAACCAAAGAATTTCATTGGCATGGAGAAAAAACTTCATGAGATTTATGAAATCCATTATAATTTTACAAATACATTCCACGGAACTAAAAAAATTCACTCTTCTCTTACAAAAATCTGTTCAACACAGGGGTTATAACCTTAGGCCTTTGATCATGCTTTTTAAAAGCATGAGACATTATAGGCATTCGATGATTCTCAAAAAATAATTTAAAAATAGAATCCATATCATGATTAATATACATATGAGTGAGAAAAATATTAATAGACATGGTGATATAATCTCTGTAATCCTGCATATATTTGGAATAACATGAATCCAACCTGTGAAAATGGTCAAAATTATACTTTATTACACTCAATGTCTCTTTGGAATAATTTGTTAAACATCCTGAAGCACTCGAAGATTCAGTTATAAGATTATTTTTAATTACTATCCCTAATATATCAACATGAAATGGTGGGGTAGGAATAACACCATCAAAATAATCTTAGTATGTATCCTTAATAAATTAATGGATACCATATGAAGAAGCTCTAAATTCATATTACATTTCCTGAACCAATGATTTGAATGTTTTTATTTCATTTCAAATCTGTTTTTTTAATTTCCACCTCATGTATGTTATGCATAATTTTTAGTTGTATATGTTGGATAAAAAACCTAAATAAATACATTTCATCTGTTTTACTGAGGTTTTCTAAACGAGGGGTTTGATTACTTACACACTTATGAAATTAAGACATCAACCATTACCCAAAAACATTTATGTCTGCATCAGTTAATATATTAATTTGAAAAACTATAGGTGATGGAGAAGGTTTAGGTAAAGGTGGTCTCAAAAAACCAAACATTTTGGGAATACCTACATGATCAACATGGTCTGTCATGGATCAATTAGGATCACCTTAAATAATGACTGTAGGATTATCACTCAAGGGATAGATTCATGCAACAAAATAGAACTTCCCCACTGCTCTTCCAGATGGCCAGTCCAAGTCCTTGGAAAAATAAAATGCTAAATCATGTAAAACACTAATATAATTGACTAAAACATCATATTCATCAAATCTATTAATGTTTGAGTATCCACTGTGTGACAAACAATGGAAGGACCAACATCCTTATGAGTATCATTAGTAGGTGAAAATTCCATCTCAACATCCTTTTGGGCATCAATAGGAGTAGACTCACTATCCACATTTTCATCTATAGGATACATATAAACATACACCAGCTATTCATTCCCAAATTATTCTTCATTTAGTTCCTTTTTCTATTTCTCGCCAACATGTTGTTCAAATGTATCAATGAATCTCATCAACTCATCTAGTGGAGAATATAAAACTTCATGACATGTGGAAACTAAACTAGCTTCAACAACATCAATAAAATTATTTTCATGATAAATCTCCACTGATGGGGAATTCTCCCCCTCAACAAATGAATACATAATCTACATAATCATTTCCACATCCTTTTACTTAATTGGACCAATATTTCCTCAACAAGATATTTTTAATTACCATATATATCTTTATTTTCTTATTCCTTATCATAATGAAAATAAATTATGGATTTGTATCTTTATTATTGATCCTATCAAGATACCTCAGTCTCTCCATCATCTCTCTTAGTTATCTTATCCATATTTGGAAAACTCCTAAGTTGACTAGGTGCTCCATAGATAATGGGAGAGAATTTTGCAGAAGGGCCAAAGTCACTTCCGATATAAAAATATGTCTCCATTTAAACTTCTTCATTAACACATTCTTCGTTATGAGAGTATTCCGCCACATCATCAGTAACCACACATGGATCCTTTACTTTATTAAGTCTGATTGGATGGTTAATATGATTTTGTTTAGAATAAATATTTTTCGAATCTCTATCCCATTCATTCTTCCATGGGACCAATCTTATTTTTATTCTTGAATAAGTGGAATTGGTTATGAAAAACCACCATAGTTAATCACATACTCTACTTCAACAAGAACTAGGTTTCTTGCCTTTATAATAATATAAATAATCTTACGATATATAAATGTAATTGATATGGGGGAAGGTTTTTCCATCTCCCACATATGTACCATTTATATCTCTACATACTAATCATGTGACCTTATTTTTTATGAGATAAGAAATATAAATTTTAAAATAAAAGGGTTTGAAAATAATCCTTACCTATGATAATCATGTTCAATAATAAATTATATAGAAAAATACATTATCAATCTAATTTATAAGAAAAATTATTCATGGATGTTAAAATTTCCCGTTAGTACAATTAGAGCATCCTAAAACATAAGGAAATCAATCATTTATAGAATATTACCATAGTAGTAATTATTGACTAAATCATGTGTCACATCCAAAACATATCAAATTTTAATGAATAAAAACCAAACACTTTTCTTTTATCTAGGAATTTAGTCCAATATTCACAATAATTATCCAATGAAAACTCTAATTTTGGATAAACCTCATATACCCGATTTAGGTAGAATGGTATATCATTTGATGAAAACAATTCAAACCACCCATGGTTTTGATAAAAATAATATACTATATACATTCTTGATAATATTTGATTTGATTCTAATTCTTATTCTAGTAAAACAATTTAAACATTAAGCTCAATGTTTTCAATAGAAATCAGAGCAGGAACCCTCAATTCAATCTTTTCTTATTTGAAGGTGTACTCATAAATAGAGAAAACCAGAAAATCCACTCCATTCATAACATTTAGAAAATCTTGATAATATATTGAGAGTAAGGTTAAACATTTAATAGAAAGAGAAGAAAGGGTTACAGTTGGCTCGAGAAAGATACACATATATAGTGTGGGGCTCAAGGTTTATTGGAAAACTTTAGATTCCATTTTCATATCCTTTGGGATATTAGTAATTTTAAAATCAAAACTATACATGGAATGGAAATAAAAACTACACAAAAAATTGCTTCATTTTTTAGTAAATGAAATAACCTATTAAATAAACAAGAAAATCAAAATATCGAATAGTAGAAATATTTCAATGTAATATATTCTACCACCTGATAACTAAATATTATGAAACCAATGATATAAAAAACCAATGGTAAGAAAAAATGAAAACCAATGGTATTCCAACCCATGGTATGACATAAAATATCATATTTAACCAAAATTTATATTCCTAATTGATGTTTGATATAACTGATTATATCAAAATTAAAAGTCATAGTAAATATCTAAGAAACTTATATTATTTTCTAATAAATTAAAGATTTATATCCCCCTTTTGATAATGATCTCACAAAAATGGATTTCAAATATAATTTTTTTGTTCATAGAATAAAAAAACATCATTTTATATATATTTGTTGCACTTTTATTATCAAAGAATATAGTGACATGTCATAATTTGTATCCATATTATAGTAGAGTTTGTTTCATCCACAAAATTGTTTAAAAAAAACTACATACAACTATGTATTCATCTACAACTGTAGACAATTCCACAAAAATTTTCTTTTTGACTACACCATCAAACTAGAGTGTTGCCAAAAAAGTGACATGTTCTAGAGGTTTTTTTCTAATCTAACTTGTATGCACACAAATTAGTATAAAATTAGATTACCAAAATTAGAATGTTGTACTCCAAGGGTAAAATAATCCTAAAATAGTTTAATATGTTAGATATTTGAATATTATATTATCCAAAAGTAAGACCAAATCTTTGGGTTGTTCTGAAAAGAAGCACATATATATTCACTAATCATATTATATGGTCGAAGAAAAGATGAGTATATAAGACATCCAATCATATCTATATGACTATTTTCATTGTTTAATCAAGATCCAATTTACATGTGGTACTCATAGGATTATCAATATATTTAGTTCTATGAAAATTAATATTTTTCAATAGTTATTTATAATTATTTCTTTGAATCAAAATAATTCCTTATTTGTTTTGAATAAATTGAAATATAAGAAAGAATTTGAGTTCCCCAATTAAATAGTTTCCAAATTATTTTTTTCATCATTTTAGAAAATACATTTGAATGAGAATTTATTTATGATCAAAATATAATATTATTTACATTAATTTATACTAGTAATATATCATATTAAATTAACTTTATAAATTTTTTTGAATCATGTATTCCTTGGGAAAATTATTTTAAAATGATAAAATTTCCAATCCTATAATTCCAATATCAAGAATCTTATTTTAAACCGTATAAATCATTAGCTAATTAAATAACATGAATTGGATAATGAGGATTTTTAAAACCAAGGGGTTGTTTAACAAAAAAAATATTCAACTATAAAACCATTTTTGGAAGAACTATTTACTTCCATTTGATATATTTTGAAATATAGATGATCTACATAGGTATGATGGATTCTTATGGGTTCATTTTTTTCCATAGGTGGAAAGGATTCTTGATATTCAATTACTTCTTCTTGACTATAATATTGTCCAACATGTCTATTTTTGTTTATAACTGTATTTCCTAACTCCTCAACTTTATTCATAAACACCCATTTATTGATAATAGTCAATCTATCATTGGGTCTATCTATAAGACCCCACATTTTATTTCCTTCAAAGTGATTTAATTCTTATTGTATTTATATCACCCAAACATCATTATTAAATGCTTCATTAATGATCATAGGAGTAAGATGATACAATAATCCATAATGTTCAACCTATTTCTAACAGAATCTGTATTTTGAGTTCCACTATTTATATCACCTACTGCATTTTTTAAACCATGGTAATTAATGGTTCTAACAGTTAAAGAGAATAAGGGACTATTCACTTCTAAATTTTATTTATTAGGTTTTAGATGATTTGGAAATTCATTATAACTGGACTATTTTCCTACATGTTTTACAACAGGATCTATATGTTTTGAATTTATAATTAGGGAAGCTAAATCAACCTCATGTTTTTCTATGAAGGTATTAGGCTCATGTGTATTAGTTTTATTAAATATTATATAGATTGATTCTTCAATATAATAGGCTTCTTATTGAAAACTCTATATAATTTACTAGAAATTTAACAAACGTGAAAATTATGTCATCACATTTGGATGAAAACTTATAGAAATTATCCTATGTGTTAATAATAAAGACATTGAAATGAGAAAAGCATAAGTAATTGATTATTGGTTTCCCATTATTCCATAAGTAACAAGGTATATACTTATATATAGGTCTAATAAAGACTATATTTATGATATAACAAAATGTATTAAAATATTCTGTCAAAAAATAGATAGGTACGTCATACTCATTTATCATAATCATAGAAATCTCAGGTAACGTATGATTTTCTTTTTAAATGAACCCATTATTATAATGGTTCATAGTTGTAGAGATGTTATGAGTGTAGCAACCTGATCCCAGTTACCTAGAGTCGGTGTATTATTACATAACATTGGAATGATACAAGGAAATCATGTCCTGAAAGACCGATCGGTTTAGTAGATTTTGAAATACTAGAAACATTCATAAGGTCAACATTACAACTTGAAAAGAAAAACAAAACTAAATTATTCCCTTGGAAACATCCCAGTTTCCTAGATTATGCCTGCAAGTCACTCATAACTAACTTCTTCACATCCTGGGAAAAATAAAACATAGAAATGGGTGAGCACAAATGCTCAGTAAGGATAACAATATAGTGGAAACTTTCACAAATAAGCATAAATATTTAAGGCAATGTATAACTAAAACAAAAGATTTCTAAACATTAAATTCAGCATAACATTGAAAAAAATTTAAATAATTCCATTTAATTATTCACATTGATATTATACTAGTTGAATAATAACATGAAATATCAATAAGCACTTTTATAATAATGGTATTCATAATGCCAGAGTATAATAACTACATAGTCTAGTCCTTTTTCCAAGACTACAAATAAGATTTTGTCAAGGACTTGTGCCAAGACACTAGTTTTCTCACAAGACCAACCGATGCATCTAAGAACTATATTAGGCTCCACCCATCACTTACTAAGATTAATTCAATTATCATATAAATGTTTGAATCACAACTTAAACATTCGTATTAAAACTCGCATATGAAATGTCAACACTTAATCTAGAAACCATGAATGGTATAAAAATATCACATCCACAGTCAAACATAACTCATTCAATATAATATAAAAGATTGTATTGTAATATATTGTCCTCAATCAAGAATAATTAAGGATATTTACATAGATGAAAATAATCATCAAAACTATTTGAGAGAAATACCCTTCTTTTCCTGAAAACATTTAAAAGTCACAGTACTTGTCAGGAAGTCATTTTAAAAATATATTTTTGAATCAAAGTTTCCCATACCATTTGGAATTTTTTAAAAGTAATTTTAATTATAAAAAATTAATGTCCATATAAATAAATCCTTAAAATCATTTTTAAAACATGGACATTAATGTGAATGATTTGGAAGAATAAATCATTAAAACATTTAAAAATGATATTTTAGTTAGAGTTTCTATCCAAAAGAGAGAACTTGCATAAAAATAAATGAGGTAATAAAAAAATTTAATATCATTAGAATAATGGGATTCGTGATATACTATTTCAAAGTACATTATATACATCATATAAAATTGATTTTGTGTATAACAACAAAGAAGTCTCAATGGAATGTTAATTGAGGTGAAATCCCTTATAAAGACCATATCCATAGGTTAAGGATAAATGAACGACATAATTATGTGTGAAAAATATAAATACACTAAATATGATTGGATATTCATTGTAATTCAATCATGGCACATTCATACATATTCTTGTAAAAACAACACCAATGAATTGGATACTTAACTCAATAAATTGAGATTGAGTTAAAATTACCCTTATCAAGCTCATATTGATGAATCAAGATTTTATAAACGGAGTGATTTTTTGTATCAAAAGTATATCCACATAAAGGGGAGTGTAAATTTTTACATTATCAAATGAATATTGATTCCACACAATAATCATGGAGTAAAATAATCAATGAAGTATGCATAAATCTGAATGAGTGGAAATTGAAATTTCAAATTCCCTTATCGATTTGGTAACATAAGAAACATACACCACTGAATGAAGGGTCATAAAATGATGATGTATATATAAATAAATTAAATTATATTACACAATGAATACATTAATTGGATGTACACACACCAGATGAAATAAATAAGTGGTGAACAATGGAAATCTCGCGGAATTAAAAGTTATATAAGAAACCACTTACCGTGAACATTCCTTCAGTCAAGAGAATGTTTATCCTCATGTATGAAGACCTTAGTATGTTATTAAATTATACCAGAACCATATTAATATTTATGATATCATACTTTATTCATTTATTACATTATACTACCCATTTAATAAGAATTTCCTTGTTAAAATAACATTTCGGGTAATAATTGTTTTCTTTCTCGTACGTGTTTTAACTTGTTACTCTTGATTGTATCAATTAGATCATGATTTGAATAATTACAGAATATAAAAAATGATTTCAATATCATATATATATATATATATATAATATAAATATGTATAGTAGAGATATATATGAAATGGAAAACAGCGTTTTTAGAGACGGTAGTCTGTAACTACGCATGAAAGCTACTTTCATTTATATTTTTTATTTTAGTGGAATTAAAACATAATTATACGTCATTATATTATAATTATAGTATAATATCATATGATATATGTTTTACATAATTCAATTAACTCTATCCTTTATACGTTCCATGAATTTCCTGAACGAATCATATCACCTTGAGGGGTGGTAGTCTACACTTCCTCAAATGAAATTATCGTGGTCACACATATTGGAAATCATATTTGTGTGTTTTTAAATGATAATTATAGAAGAATATAGAAAACATACAAATAATATAGATAATATATAAATACAGTGCCATCATAATGGCCACAATAAGAGGCGGTATGAGATAATCGAACAGTCATCGCTTCATGAGGTGTTAGTTTGTCATCCATAGAAGCATTATGTTCTTCCCCAATTAGATCGAGGTGTGTGTAAGCATAGCTAAAATACATATTATAACAACATCCGATTATATTCTATATAATATTTTTGTTACAAAAGAAATGAATAAAAAGAGTTCATGGGGTTGGAGAAGTAAAATGAATGAAATGAATTTAAGAGAAACCATTAACATTAATTTGGCTAACTCCCTTTGGTTTGAACCAAAAGGACTTTATGTAGTTCCTTCTGCCTATGTTAAGGATTATAAATGGAGGATAGAGATTTAGGGAGCTTAATTGGGCAGATTTTGGATGATCAAAAAGGCTTAAGAGGTGTAAAGAAATGGTTGTAAGTGGTCATTTTTTATAAGGGAGAGGAGGGTCTATTTAGGAAAGTGTGAAACTATTATTTTATTATAAAATTATTTTCGGTTTAAAAAGGTCCAAAACACATTAAAGTAAAATATAAGATGACTAATATTCTAAATAAAGTCATCCAATCAGAATTGGACATATTTTGGATAATATTTTAATCATTTTAATCTTATTTATTTAAATCATTTCTTAATGAGGAAAAAAATGAATTATTATTGTGTCATAAATAATTTAATTTATTTGATCTTTAAAAATTATAAAACAAATACCATGATGTAGGAAATTGTTTTATCTTTCCAATTAATATTTATAGATGAAAATATAACTTATATAACCATATGTAAACATTAATTTACTAAACAATATTTGATTGTGTCATTTTTTTCTTTACTATAAATTAATTAATCTAAAGATTCATTATCTCTCTCAAGTGGCTGCATGGGTTCCTAAATAGACACAAGGATGCCCACGGTTGGATATGACTCATCCAATAAGGGTAGGACAACTGTTAATGTAATATTTTATTATTATAATATATTTTTTACCTTGAATTTCCCTATTTACCTTTAACCATGGTAAATAAAAGTTAAAAGTTACTATTCACCAAAATTATTATATCTTATTAAATGAAAATTTACTTTTGATTTTAACCGTGCCTCTTAGATTTTTGAAATTCAACTCACAGAAGCCGTAAAATTTCATTTAATTGTAAAAGTAACTTTTTAACTACTACTAAGTGGTTTCACTATTCATCAAATATTTGATGCTTCTCATAAAAATACACAAAATTCAGCCTAAGAATTATTTGATATTCTGAATTCTGAAATGATGGGTATTTTGAAAAATTCAAAACATAAAAGTGGAATTAATTATTTTAAAATTAATTCCCGTTGTTAAAACAAATAGCGTGTTTTTACTAAATAATAACTATCAAAAGATTGAAACATGTTTATGTCCAATTTGAATGTGAAATTAATTCAAATGACCAAAAATATATTAAATGGTAATAATATATTATAATTATACTTGAAAACAAAATAAAAAGATAATCGTACCATATAAATAAATTAGATTAAAACACATTTTTGAATTAAAATATATTATTTTTCAATATTCATAAAAAATGAATTTTATCATAAAAATTGAAATATTTTACCCAAAGTAGATTTTGATGTCTCGATTCTAAAGAATAATATTATTTTGTCAAATATAACATATAAAAATGACCAATAAA
Organism: Viscum album; assembly: GCA_963277665.1. Lineage (NCBI taxonomy): Eukaryota > Viridiplantae > Streptophyta > Magnoliopsida > Santalales > Viscaceae > Viscum > Viscum album. The sequence continues at coordinate 445,152,637 of OY728139.1, read as the reverse complement.
GAGGGTTCTCCATAAAAGGGTGGTAAATCGGCCCTCTAATGAATATTAGAGTATTTATGCTTAAAATCGAATTCCTTTATTATTTTAATCCTCTAACTTTTATTGGATAAATGTAAAAACATTCAACAAAAATATATAATAATGTTTTAGTTAGTTAAATTCATTTCTACAAATACAATAGCTCAACATTAAATACCATTTAAAATAATAATATTATATTATTAGTGTGCAACGTAAGATTTCATAGAAACCTCTTCTTGTGTATCAGGTAAGCCATTGAACATAAGAACCCCATTTAAATTAAAATTAACATTTAATTCACAAATATTAATAAATATAAAAAGGTATTATTCTTTATTTACCCATGATGTTACATCCTACCCCCCTTTTGTGAATTGCGTGCTGGCAATTTTAAAATTGGGCTTAGAAACATCATTGAAAGCCCCACATCGGAAAAAAGAGTCAATAGAACTATCACATTAAAATAAATTAAGTGAAGTAAAATAGGTTACTCGGGACAAAATATACTACGATTCCTTGAAAACATGGATATAGAGGAGAAAACAAAGTGCCAAGTTCTGATAAAGAGGGACAGAAAACATGATTAGGAGAACGTTAACAACAAGAAAATCACAAAGTTGTATTGGGACAAATGGTCATTAGTTTCCTAGTAGAAAAAGTAAACGGATAACGTTGTTTTTGTTTTATGTTCCATTTAATAGAGTTGAGGAATATATTTTTGTGATTGAATAAGAACATAAAGAGATATATTTAATTTTTATGTATAGTTTTATTCTTTAATAAATATCTACCACCAACTCATTTTTTTTCAAATGATGAGTATTCAAGATGACTTGGTCATACCAGAAGAGATAGAATCAACTCCTCGAGAATCACATGATCCACAAAAGGAAAAATAAAATATATACCTGGTCTTTAGATATTAACCACCACCAAAATGATTAGTGTAAGATCAGATGATCCCCAAAAAGGATAATCCTTTAGAGAAAGAAATACTAATCATAATTTCTAAAATTAAACCAATAATAACCAAACATCAATTAATACCATTCAATAAACAATTGTCCTTAAAATCCATCAATACAATCTAAACTAATTTTGAATCCCAAAACATTGAAGAATTTAATTACACAGTCTTCCATGTTAAATTGTATCTCCAAATGAAATTAACTACCCTTAAAGTCACATACTTAATAGTAATTAACCTAATCACATATTCTCTATTATAGGTTAATAATTTCCATAAATAACCCAAATCACTATAAATCCACAATAAAAAAATAGATAAAAAACCACTATTACTCCTCAAATGAAATCCAATAGTATTCTATTTTCCTTTGGGATATAGTGTTCCCAACAAAGCAAACGTCTACCAAATAACATTTATCACTTAATCCCAAAATCATTTTCCTATACTAAGGGAAATCATTTGATATGACATAAGATCCAAAATAAAAATTATTATTGATCAATAAAATCATTTAACTAAAAATAATTATACACACTAACCAGGGTCTCCACGTAGTCTAGAGGTAGGCGATAAATCCTAATCGCACTCTGGTTGAGGGTTCAATTCCCACAGCTTTGTCCGACGCGATGGGTTTCCACGCGATCTTCCTATTTTCCTTTTCCAAAAACTATATTTTATAACCCTACAAAAATAAGATAAATTCCCCAAATTAACCATAACATATTTTAACCACAAATTTTATCTCATACCTTGAATTTTCATTAGAAAATATAATAACTTGTCATTTCTTCAAACCCAATGATAATAAAAAACTAAATGGATATTTATAACTATATCCACAAGGGAAAAGTTAATTTGTTCTCAAATATCATTTTCAAATGACAAACAACAGGGTTACAAATATAAGAGAAAATTATTCCAAAGTTATGCAATCAACAAGGAGTACTGATACTTTTAAAAATTTCTCCAACCATTTATTTCCACATAGCTTCTTCTTTGACCAAGAAAATATCCTATAGAATAGGGCATTCACTCAGGTAATGGCCAGGTCCCCTACATTTACGACAAATGACTGTAAATGGATTATTGGGACCATTTTTTTTCTTCCATAGTACTCTTCATTTTTCTTAATTAATTATTCACTTTATGTCCTCCTTTCCCACATGTAAAGCATTTCTTTGTTCCATTGAGTCACTTTCCTAGGTGTCTCCATCCACATTTCCTGCATGATGGAAATTGAGGATTCTTTACTCCATGGTGTTGAGTCAATAAGGTTTTTCTTCTGACTTTTCCATTTCTTCTTGTTTTGAAAACCAAAAACACCTTATACTTAAGTAAATCTATATTTTACTTCTATAAGGAAAATTTCATTCAAAAATGAAATTTTCCCCAACCATATTTTTAATTGTTCATATCAATATTTTTCTTAAGTGTAAAAATAGGATTCATACCTAAAACCTCATAATCATATAATACTCATTCTATTTTAGGTTCAGAATTCTTGATACGAACTCTAATGAAGTTCCACTCCGAATTATGTATATGAACTCTAATGAAGTTCCACTCCTAATTCTGGATACGAACTCTAATGATGTTCCACTATAAATTCAGGATACAAACTCTAATGAAGTTCCACTATGAATTCTGGATATGTATTCTCATGAACATCCACTCTAAATTCTAGATACGTACACTCATAATGTTCTACTCTGAATTCTGACTCCAAACATGTACTAGTTCGACTCCGATCTTATATGAGTTCGACTCTGAACATCAATGAGTTTGACTCTGAACTTCTACCAGTTCGACTCTGAACTTCTACTAGCTTGACTCTCAACTTCTATGAGTTGGACTCCAAACTTCTACTAGTTCGACTCTGAACTATGTAAGTTCAGATACCAAATTCTAGTGAAACAAGACTCCGAATTTCCTTTGAAATTCAGTCTCCATATTTCTACAAAATTCAGGTTCTGAATTCCTACAAAATAGAATATGAACATCTCTTTATTATAGACTCTGAATTCCATTTTTGGTTAGACTCCAAAATTTTATTTGCTTACATTACGAACTTCAGTTTTACTTATACATACACTTGTTTCATTAAAAAACAATTATGTGCCTTCAGATATTGACTAACTATTGGGGTGAGTGACATGTGTATAGGTCCCTCCTAAATTCAAGGAAAACTATAACTATTGGAGGAGGGAGCTTACTGTTGGAGAATCCCCTATAAATAAGAGATCATTTGAATGGGCTCATGACACATATTGAAAACACTGAACTTCGAATGATCATTGACGTCTGTGTCTACTTTTTGTTGATGTGATTTCTATAGAGAGAGGTTCTTATCAACTCTAAATGCTTCATGTAGAAAGTTTAAATAGCTTGTTCAAACTTTTCCTTTCACATACTTTCTTCTTGCGACTCTGATTGTTGTTGATTACAATCGAGGGCTTTTGAGTATATGAAGATAGAGGATTCAAAAACCTTGAAGTTGAGGGCTTCCTTTCTGAGGAAGATAGAGGTGCCGACTACCTGATAGTTGAGGGCTTGTGGGGATAGCAAGAAAGACTCTAAACATCATATAAAGGGCTTACCCTTGTGTGGGTAAGACATACCTTCAAGAAAGTATAAATTAAGGGAACTTTATCCATGGGAGTTAGATACCCTTCTATTTGGGTTAAAAGTGATTATACTTGTTAGTTTTTTTTGTTACAAGTTTTTCTGTTGCATTTTGTATTATTAAGGAAAGTATAACTTCATTATACTTCTTTAATTATACTCTGATTTAGTAAGATTCTATATGCTTTAAGGTAGAATATTTACCTTTGAGAGCATTAAAAGTCTTGTGAATTATCTTGTTTAACCTTGTTAAGCATAACCATCATTAAAATTTCCTTCGGGAATTTCTAAAAGGTACAATTCAGCCCACATATTGTATCTCTGTATCTCATTGTACTTATTCAATCCTACATTTGGTATCATAGAGTATATCATACTTAGAGTCATACCATCCTATCAATTTGTATCAGAGGGATGTTGCCAATATGAATTAATCTCATGATTAGATTCGGAATACTTTCTTCTTCTTATAAGTTTTGGAATTGAACTTCTGGATTCATATTTTTTTCAGAATTGATTTTTTAGAATCATAATTCGGATTCATTTTTTTAGTAGTGATACTTTTATTCTATATCACCTTGCTTAGTATGTTTTCCTTGTTTAAAAACTTTTTCTACTAACAAGTTTTTGTGGAACGTTTTTATTAAAGATGATAATAATCAATGTTGGTTCAATTGACAACATAAATCCTAACAGATCACCTATCATTGATGATAATGATTACTAATATTTGAGAGATTGAATGAAGACTTTCATTATCAATACTGGGGTAGATAATTTTGTTATTCTTACTTGTGGAAAAAAGATATCTCATAAATAAGTAAGTGCTTTTACTAATCAAGAAAATCATCATTACAAACTCAACTATAAGGTACGAAATAATTTATTTTGTTCAATGACTAGGAACATATATAGCCAAATTTCTTATGGTGAAACAACTTACTATATATGGAAGAAACTGGACGTTACATATTTTGATACATCTAATGTGATTGAGACTAGAAGATCTGTGCTTAGGGCTGAGTATCATGGTTTTAATTTTCCTTATAGAGAACCAATTTGTAATGTTCAATAGAGATTCAGGACCATTGTGAATAGCTTAAAATCAATGGGAGAGAATGGTCTAGATGATGAAGCTCATGTTTAAAAGATCATGGACATTATGCCTAATGAGTGGGAATCAAATAGAACAACTATCGATGAAAATAGAAAGGTCATTCAAATTTCTCTTGATGAGCTGTTTGGAGATCTTCTTCAGCACAAGACTAGAATGAAGAGAGATGCTGACAACATAAAGAAGAAGAATGGAAATGGTGGTTTTGCTTTTACTACAACTTCAAATCAGATTAAAGCTAAGACTATTGAGAGAGTTACGAGATCCAGATCTAATAAAGTTGTTATCCAATCTGAATCTAGTGAGAGTGATGTCTATGAAAATGAGTTAGCTAATCTTGCTCAAAGTATGAAGAAGATAGCTAGACCGAAAAATTTCCAATCCAAATATAAAAAGAATGAATGAAAATATAATAATGATTCAGAGGTCACATGTTATGAATGCAAGATAGCTGGACACATAAGACCCGATTTCCCTATGCTCAAAATAAAAGAAAGAAAGGAAATGCATTCTGAAAAGAATAGAAATAAGTATTATATGTCCAAAGCTAAGAATGTTCTGAAATCTAATGACACCTAGAGTACCAGTGGTGGTGAATCTTCAGATGAATCTTCGGATTATGATTCTTCTGGACAAATGAATCTTGGTCTTATAGCTAAGCTACCTATTGATAAACATTGATTTATACCTAAGGTACACAATGCTGAATCATTGACCAATGTTTCTTTAAATTCTAATGATAGTAAATATTATACCTCTTCAGATGAAGAATATTCTTCTGATGAAGAAAATACTTTACCTACATATGAATAATTTTATAGGTTTTCTGAACTTCTTGAGATTGAGAACTCAAAACTCATGAAAAATATTGATAAGACAATCTCTAGGAATATTATTATTACTAAGGAAATATTAGATATTTCAAAAGATATGGATATGAAAAATTCTAATTTTGAATGTATTTCAAAAAATCATGAGGTATTAAATTCTAAGAGGAATAAACATTCAAAAGATCTAGAAAATGTAATTTCTAGGAAAGATGTTTTTCAACCTAGATCTAGTTCAAATGATTTTAAAGACAAGAACATAGTTATAAAACTTAAATTTGAAATATTTTCTTTGAGGAAGTGTTTTCCAAACATTACCATAGGTATGGAAAATTTTGATAAAATGTATTCACAAATTCGACCTCGAGGAAATACTTCTGCTTTTGGTTACAAAATTTCTAAACCATTTTTTAGTAATGGCTACTTTATTCCACAAAGTGCCCCATTTTTCAAAGAGTGTCAATGTAGTTGGCACTGGGAAAATAATCTTTCATTAAACAAATCCCAATCATTAGGACATCTTAAGGCTTATTTTTCTATGAATATATGGGTACCCAAAATTTTACATTCTGAAATTTCTGGATCCAAGCAAGTCTGGATTCCGAAGTCCTAACTTTTTCTAATTTTTAGGAAAATATGGTATGTACCAACAGTTATACACGGTACATAGAGAGTGGATGTTCCTAGCCTATGACTGGTAATAAAAGCTATTTTGAAAAGATTATCAAGACATAAGGAAGAAAATTATCATTCAGAGATAATGCGCAAGGAGAAATTATTGGCATAGGTAACATCGTTCTTCTTGGAAAAACATTGATTTCAAAAAATTTATTTGATAAGGGTCTTATGAACAACCTCGTCAACATAATTTAATTATGTGATGAAGAATACCTTGTCAATTTTAGGAATGATAAGTTCTTAGTACACAATTCCAAGGAAGAGTTTCTTCTTTCTGCCCATTGGCAAGAGAATGTTTACACACTAAACATAGAAGACTATAGGAGCTAGGACATACCTTTATTTAGTGCATTGTAAGGTCATTCATGGGTGTGGCATAGAAGGTTAGGACACTGTAACCTTAGGATCTTATGTAAACTTTTAAGAAAGGTTTAGTTAGGGATCTACTGGAGGTTAGATTTGATTCTTCAAAGGTATGTGACCCATGTCAATATGGAAAGCTACATAAATCAAGTTTTAAATTAATCAGTGAAGTCTCAACAACTCATGAATTTCATGTGGTGCATATGGATCTTTATGGTCCACCAAAAAACTGGAAACATTGGGGGTATGTACTATGTATTTGTTTTGGTTGATGATTACACTAGATTTACGTGGGTTTATTTTCTATCAAAGATGTCTGAATCATTTTCTTCTTTCAAATGTTTTAGAGCCCAAGTTAAAAATGAGAAAAATCTTTCATTGTAAACATTCATAGTGATCATGGAGGAGAATTTCAAAATTCTTATTTTGAAACGTTTTGCAGAAAAAAAGGTATTACTCACAACTTCTCAGCACCCAAAACACCACAACAAAATGGTGTTGTTGAAGGAAGAAATATAATTATTCATGAGATAACTAGAACCATGTTGAGTGAGTATTTTGTAGATAAACATTTTTGGGAGGAAGCTGTAAGTACTGCATGTTATACTAAAAATCGAATATAGATTAGTCATTTTCATAATAAAACTACTTATGAGTTATGGAATGGTAGAAAACATAGGCTTTCCTACTTTATGGTTTTTGGATTCAAGGTATTAATTATGATTACTAAAGATAAATTATACAAATTCGCACCAAAATATGTTGAAGGAATTTTCAAAGGCTACTCCACAACTTCCAAGGCCTATAGAGTTTTCAACAAAAATACTTGTACTGTTGAAGAGACATTACATATCATATTTAATGAAACCAATCCTTTTGTTTTAAAACAACCCCAACCTTCATCTTCAGAAGTGTTTTCAAAAATTGATTATCAACCTTTGATAGAAAATCCTTCTGATAATGAAAATGTTCAGGAAGATACTTCTGAAACATTTACCATAGAAGATTTCCTACCCTATGTTGATGAACAAGTTTTACAAAACCTAAACTAGTTGTTTCTTAATAATCATCCGAGTGATAGTATAATTGGTGATGTAAATCAACTTTTATGTACTAGAAGTTCCTTAAGAAATGAAGTAGAGCATCTAGAATTCCTTTCCCAATTGGAACCAAAAAGTACTAATGAAGCTTTTGGTGATGATGATTGGATAAAATCCATGCAAGATAAACTAAATGAATTCGAAAAGAATAAAGTATGTACCTTGGTTGAAAAACCTAAGGAATCTTCTGTTATTGGAGTAAAATGGGTCTTCAGAAAAAAGTGTTATGAAAATGGAATCATAATAAGAAATAAACCTATATTAGTTTCTAAAAGCTATAATCAACACAAATCAATAGACTATGAAGAAAACTATGCTCTAATATCCATACTTGAATCAATTCATATTTTACTTGCTTTTGCAAGATTCCTCAATTTTAAACTTTTTCAAATGGATGTGAAATGTGGTTTCCTTAATGGTTGTGTTCAAGAGGAAGTTTTTGTTGAACAACCCCCAGGATTTTAAAGTATAAAACATCCTAATCATGTTTTTAGACTTACCAAAGCTTTGTATGACCTTAAAAAAAGTCCCACGAGCATGTTATGATAGACATACAATATTTTTGCTTCAAAATAACAACGTTAAGAGAAATGAAGATCCAAGCCTTTTTATAAATAAAGACAAAAAAATGTTTTTATTGTTCAAATCTATTTTGATGACATTATATTTGGTTCAACTCATTTATATTTAACTAATTCCTTGGCAGATCTAATGAAATATGAGTTTGAAATGAATATGATTGGTGAGTTAGCATTTTTCCTTGGTTTTAAAATTTCTCCAAAACTAGATGGAATCTATATATCACAACAAAAGTATATTAAATATCTTCTAAAAAAATTATGGATATGACAATACTAACAGTTTAAGTACTCCTATTGTTACCTCAAACACACTTGATCTTGATGATGCTGGAAAACCGGTAGGTCAAACATCATTTAGATGTATAATAGGAAGTATACTTTACATGAAAGCTAGTCATCCAAACATGATGTTTTTAGTATTCTTATGTTTAAGATATCAATCCAATCCTATGGAATCTCATTTAAAGGTAGTGAAAATAATTTTTAGCTACTTAAAGGGATCCATGGATTTAGGACTATTTTATACTTCTGTAAATGATTTTGTTTTAAAATGATTTTTAGATGATGACATTGGTAGATGTAAAATGGATAGAAAGAGTACATCCGAAACTTGTCCTTTATTAGGAGATTCATTATTTTCTTGGTCTTTCATGAAGAAACATTCAGTAGCACTCTCAACTACTGAAGCTGAATATGTAGCAGCTGGATTTTGTTGTGCTCAAGTGTTGTGGATGCAACACACACTCACAGATTATGGCTTGGGTTTTACTAAGACTGAATTTTTTTGTGATAACACAAGTTCAATTTCCCATTGTAAAAACCATGCACATCACTCTTGTACAAAGTACATAGTTATTAGGCATCATTTTCTTAGGGATCACACACTTAAAAGAGATATCATTCTTCAGTTTATTGGAACACAAGATCAAATTGTTGACATTTTCACAAAATCCTTACCCTCTGATAGATTTAAATTCATTATATAGAAGTTATTGATGATAACCCTGAGGTAATCTTCCTTCATTAACTTCTTATTGAACCATTCTCCGTACAGTAATAAACTCTTTTTCATAGAGGGGGTACATTTTTTTGTAAGTATTTTAAAATTTTTCATACTGAGTCTTTCTACAAATTTCGTAGTGAGTCTTTAAAAAGTTTTCATAGTGAGTCATTTCAAAAATAATTGTTGTGATTCTTTAAAAAAAATTATAATGAGTCTTTCAAATTTTCTTCATAATAAATCTTTAAAATTTTCGTCATAATGAGTCTTTCAAATTTTCTTCAAAATGAGTCTTTGAAAATTTTTTTCGTAATGAGTCTTTCAATATTTTTCGTATTGAGTCATTCAAAATTTTTCATAATGAGTCTTTTGATGTTTTGGTACTAGAAATTTTTGTAATGAAATTTTTATATTATAAATTATCGTAATGATGTTTTCAAACTTGAAATTTTCGTAATGATGTTTTCGTACTAGAAATTTTTGTAATGTATTTCTTACTAGAAAATTTTCATAATTTAAAATTTCATAATTTAAATTTTCGTAATGAGAATTTTGGTAATTATAATTCTCATAATGAGAATTTTTGTAATGAGAATTTTCATAATGAGAATTTTCGTAATGAGAATTTTCTTAATGAGAATTTTTGTAATGAGAATTTTCGTAATGGGAATTTTCGTACTCATACTTTTTGTACTAGAGTTTTTCGTAGTGAGTTTTTCGTAGTAAGTTTTTCATAGTCAAATTTTCTTCAAGAAGAATATCACCTCTTAAGAATAAACATCCTAGCCAATCTAAAAGGTATGACTTCCTTACATAAGTTTTCGTAGTCATTTTTTATGTTGCTTGTAGTTTCTTTTTCTTATAAAATTTCTCGGATTCGCTTCTTCTTAAATATGAATGTTTTTAAATTCTCAAAAGATCGGAGTCAATATTTCCTTGCGGGTATGATTTCAAACATCAGAACAGATAAAGTATTTTTTCAACCGTTAGATTGTTTTTGGAAGGTGAAACATCACCTCCATCGGCTATATAAAGGGGACCCCCATGGTTGTCCCACATCAATTTCAAGCTCTTGCGTGTTGAATCTCTACCTCAGTTCTTAAAGCCAGTTCTAAATTTTTCAGTTCTCCTCCAATCCAAATGTCTATAGAAGCTTCCTCTCAATAAATGCCTTCCATGAATCCAATCAAGAAATGGAAAATATTCAGGGAAAGGATGGCCCATCCTAACTTTTTCAAGTATGATTATATCATTTCTAATAATATCACGTTGAATGGTTGGGAAGATGTATGCATATCTAAGACTGGTGTTAAAGACATGGTCTATCATGAATTGCTCATAGAGTTCTATGAATCAGTTTGATTCTTCGAGGAAGAGGGTAGAGAAAAATTTTCTTTCAAGTCTTATGGGAAGACTTACGAACATATTTACACCAAGGTAGTATGCTTGGTGGGGATATCATATGAAGGAGAAGCATAATTGTACTCACATAAAATCATGGATGATCAATAAGTTTTGTTAAGGTAAAGGCCTTACAATGTCTTGGACTTGCTGATGTCAAGACTGCAATGATTTCTCACCTATCTTCTAATAATCAGATTCTTCAGTTATTGGTACAAGTTTTCTTGGTTCCGAGAAAGGGTGAAAAGGATACCCTGAAGAAAAGAGATATATATTTCATAGAATTCGTGGTGAATCTATGAAAAATAAATTTGATTAGGAAAGTTCTTGTGACAATCAAGAACATCAAGGAGGGAAATTTGAGAGATCAAATCATCTTGTACCCTGAAGTACTATCAAAGATGATAGTTCAGTGTCTGGATTCTTTCAAGCTTTCGTGTAAGTCAACGGCTCGGAATTGAAAACTTATGCTTGTCAGTGATTACATGCTGAAAATAATTAATATGTATTTTTCTACGGAGACAAAATTGTTTTATGATCAGCCAGAGGGAGAGGCAAAAATCAATCTAGAAGTTGTCGAAAATGATAAAACATCTAAGAAAGCTAGGAAGGAGAGAATGCTGAAGGAAGTGGAGGATTTAGACAAAACTCCTAAAGCTAAGGAAACCCAATCCGCACCTCCCATGCCGAAGAAAAAAAAACCTTATCCAGATGAAGTGGCTTCTAAATGGAGGGTAGATAAGGAGAAAATTAAATAATGGGATCCACAGTTCGGATTAGACCCTGCTGAGGCTCTGGCCATAAGAGAAAAAGCTGAGGATGGGTTAGAGAAACAGACTAAGGAGTTGAAGATGAATAAGAAGTTTTCTGAATCTGAAGTTCAGCAATCTCTCTTTTAATCCATAGAAATAGCCTCCGAGAATATTCCCATTCCAAAGTCTTTCTTGGTTGAATGTTTACCTGAGACTCTTGGGAAGAATTACTTCACTCCGGAATAGTCTAAAAGGAAAGAAGTTGTTAAAGGAGTAGAGAAAGGAGCGGGTGAAGAAGTACAGGAAGAAGTTGTTGAAGAAATAGAAGAATAATAAGAAGTAGAAAAAGAAGTAGTAGTAGTAGAAGGATGTGGTGATCTAGATGAGTTGATTAAACAAGTGGAAGAGTATCATGAGAAGGAAAACCCATCAGAAAAACCACCACTCTAAACATTTGAGGCCGAGTCCTCAAAGCATGTCACTCCAGGAAAAACTGATGAAAAAGATGGTATGAAAGATGATGAAAATAAAGAAGATAAAGAAAATTATTTATCTGAGGAAGAAAGCTACTGGAAGAAATTTTTTATAGAAGGAGAAGAGAAGGAGAAACTGGATAAAGATAAGATTGTTCATTTATCTAAAATTGAAGAAGAATATTTTAATGAAGAACCCATTCCGAATGTTGATAAGGGGAAGCAAGTGCTTATAGACAATCCAACAAAAGATATCATTAGGAAGAAATATATTGGTGTTTCTTCAAGAAGAAAGTTAGAGGAAATTGAAGAAGAACTATCCCCAAACAAGGTGTCTGATTCGAATTCATCAACACTGGGTCATGATTTTGTTGTTGAATATTTGAAGAAGTTGGTGGACACAATTCTGATCTTTCCCACCATATACTTCAGATTCCAAATACTTCAACATTGCCTAAATCAGAAATCAGAATGCATATCCATGGTGATGGATAAGTTTGTTAAGATTTTGGCTAATCATAGATATTTTCATATCATTTATAAGGTCAACAGAAAATCATTAAGCAAAATCACTATATGGTCAAAGACAATTGATGAGGATTTTTTAGAGCCTGATTCCTTCCAAAATGATGTAAATGAAGCTTTTGACACAGAGGATGCCAAGATAAAGAATCTTCAGGATAAGATATACCTTGAGAAAAAAACATGGAATCAACAGGTGAGGGACATGAATGGAAAGCATAACTCAGTTGCTCAAAACTGGAAAGGGGAAAATGATCTCTGGATTGAGATCGAAGCGATGCTTGTGAAGCAGGATGAAATTATGAAGGCATAGTTTGAGGCTCTGAAGGCTCAAGATGAAATGATTAAAGCTTTGGATAAGAAAGGTGATGGGGACCAGAAACACTTGAATAAGCTGAAAACTCTTTTGAATAAGTTAATCCCCAAGGTAAAGGAAGACAAATAGTCCAATCTAATTTATTTTTGCGATGTATTTCCTTGTAAAACTTTTTTCAACTATAATGAAATATATGGTTGGTTGTAACTTTTTTTGTTATGTAGTAATGTTTCGGGTACTCTATTTCTTTTCCATTCCCTTAAATTATCTTTGAAAATCACAAAGGGTGAGAAGGAAAAAGAATTTCTCAAAAGAGGGAGAAGGAAAATATAAAAGGGAGAAGAAAAATTTCTACGATAAGAACTATCCATAAGTATGGGTGAGTTTCTTGTTATGATGTTTTTCAATCCCATGATAATGAAAACTCCATTCTGGAAATCTAGAATACAATCCTTAGAGTTTCTAAGCCTAAGGGGGAGTTAGTTGTATTCGACATCATCCATGAACAAAGGGATATATGTTTTAATTTCAATGTATAAATAAATTTTTCCCTATAACATTATATTCTTTTTTGAAAGGCTTTTTGTGCATTCTAAAAAGAGGGATATTATTGAGCCAATATGGGTTTTCTTATAACTTTTCAATTCCTTCTTGTTTTGAAAATCACAAACACATTATACATAAGTAAATCTATATTTTACTTCTATATGGAAAATTTCCTTCCCAAACAAAATTTACCGCTACCATATTTTTCATTTCTCATATCAATATTTTTCTTATGTTCAAAAATTGGATTCATATCTAAAACCTCAGAATCATATAATACGTAGATATGAAGCATTATGTTTAGGATCTGAATTCTGCATACGAACTCTAAAAATGTTCCACTCCGAATTCTGGATATAAAATATAATGAAGTTCCACCTCGAATTTTGGATACAAACTCTAATGAAGTTCCACTGCGAATTCTAGATTTAAACTCTTATGAACTTCCTCTCCAAATTATTGATATGAAATATCATGATGTTTCACTCCAAATTCCTGATATAAGATCTCATAATGTTACACTCGGAATTCTTACTCCGAACATGTACTAGTTCGACTCCAAACATCTATGAGTTCGACTCAGAACTTCTATGAGTTTGACTCTGAACTTCTACTAGTTAGGCTCTGAAATTCTACTAGTCTGACATTGAAATTCTATGAGTTTGACTCCGATCATTTATTAGTTTGACTCTAAACTCTGTATGTTTAGATGACAAATTCTAGTGAATCCAGACTCTGAATTTCATTAGATATTTAGACTCCGAATTTCTAGAGAATTCAGGTTCAAAATTCCTACAAAATAGAATCTGAACATCTCTTTATTATAGACTTCGAATTTTATTTTTGGTTAGACTCTGAAATTTTATTTTCTTATATTCCGAACTTCATTTTTACTTATACTTACACTTTATTCATTACAAAATGATTTCATGCCTTAAGTTATTGACTTACTATTGGCTGAGTGAAACATGTACAGGTCCCTCCGAAATTCAAGGAAAAGTATGACTGTTCGAGGAGGGAGTTGACCGTTAGAGATTCTCCTATAAATATGAGATCATTTGAAGGAGCTCGAGACACAACCTGAAAACACTGAAATTCGAATGATTTTTGACATCTGTGTCTACATGCTGTTGAAGTGATTTCTAGAGAGAGAGGCTCTTATCAACTCTCAAAGCTTCGTGTAGAAAGATTGAACTGCATGTTCAAACATTCCCTTGTGGAGACATGCTTCGTGCAACTCCGATTGTTGCTGATTACAGTCGAGGGCTTCTGGGGAAAAGGAAGACAGAGTTTTCCAACACCATGAAGTTGAGGGCTTCTATATTGAGGAATACAGAGGTGTCGACTACCTGATAGTTGATGGATTGTGGGGATAGCAAGACAGACATCGATCTTTGTATCGAGGGCATACCCTGGTGTTCGTAAGATAGACTTTTTTAAAAGTATAAATCTAGGGACCTTTATCGAAGGTTGTTAGATAACCTTCTCTTTAGGTTAAAAGAGTTTATACTTGTTAATTGTTTTTGTTATAATTTTGTCTTCTTCATATTTTATTTTTAAGGAATGTATAAATTTGTTATACTTCCTTACTTGTACTCTTATTTAGTTAGATTCTATAGGATTTAAGGTAGAATATTTACCTTTGAGAACTTTAGAGGTCTTGTGAATTATCTTATTTAACCTTGTTAAACATAACCATCTTTAAAATTTCCTTAGGAAATTTTTAAAAGGTACAAATAACCCCCTTCTTGTATCTTTGTATCTCATTGTTCTTATTAAATCCTACGTTTGGTATCACAGAGTATATCATACATAGATTCATACCAACCTAACACATGGTCTCCACTGTAGGAGCTCTTATCATTCTTCACCTTTCTCTTCTTTGTTGATTTTGGGAGTTGGTTAATATATATTTTGTTGATCATATTTATGCAAAACTGATTTGGCATGAACATTATATCTTTTACGACTATCAACAATCCATTTTTTTCCAATTTCCACCATCGTTCCCACCTTGTACATAATTCACAAAGTTACTATGACTTTTTTGGAATCCATCCATTGACTAAAATAAGAAAACTTTGTGTGAGTAAGAATAGTCATAAAATTATTTAGATAATTTCATCTCACCATATTTTCAATAAAAAAACCCTACTATAAACCAAGGATATTTATTCTCGTCTTATATTAAAATCCTTCAGCATGGATTGTAACGAAAATTAAAATTATCCTAAGAATATCCACCAGGAGTGTCAAAACCAATAGTACAGCAAAGCCCGTTGTCATGCACCAGTTCCCATTCGAGCCTTTAACAAAGAGGTGTTTTTGGGTTTTACCACTAGGTACATCTGTGCTAGAGCTGCCTCTACCAGTTTGTATCCAGATAGGGATGTATTGCTTGGAAAAATAAAAAATCTATAAATTACAAATTTTTATGGAAGTTATTCTATACTAATTTTCAATGTCTATCTTACGGCTATGTGCTCTAATCAGATTTCATCTAAATCTTGCTTCCAAGGTTTGTGATAAACTTTCTCTGATACCAACTGTAATGACCCAACCTTAGTTACCCAGAGTCAGTGTATTATTACATAACACTGGAATGATACAAGGAAATCATGTCCCGAAAGACTGATCAGTTTAGTAGCCTTGGAAATACTAGATACATTCATACGGTCAACATAACAACTTGGAAAGAAAAACAACACTAAATTATTCTATTTCAAACATCCAAGCTTCCTAGATTATTCCTACAAGTCAGTCACAACTAACCTCTTTCACATCCTTGGAAAAATAAAACATAGAAAGTGGTGAGCTCAAATGATCAGAAAGGATAACAATATAGCAGAAAATTTAAAAAATAATCAAAAACATTTAATGAAATTCATAACTAAAACAAAATCCTTTTAAACATGAACTTCATCATAATATGGGAAAAAATTGAAATAATTCCACTTACATATCCACATGCATATTCTATTAGTCGAATAATCACATGCAATATTAATAACCAATTTTATAATGACGGAATGCATAATGCCATACTATCATAACCACATAGTCAAGGCCTCGTGCCAATACTACAAATAAGATTTTGTCAAGGCCTTGTGCCAAGACACTATATAGTCTCACGAGACCTAGTGATGCATCTAGTTTCTATAGCGGGCTCCACCCATCACATACTAGTTCCAATGCGTTCCTCATATAAATGTTTGAAACATAAAATTGACATTTGTATTAAAACATGAATACAAAATGTCAAAACATTATCCACAAACCATGAATGGTATAAAAATATCACATCCACATTCATACATAACTCATTAAATACGATATGAGAGATTGTATTGTAATAGATTAACCTCAAATGAGAATAATGAAGGATATTGATATAGATGAAAATAATCATCAAATCTATTGATAGAAATACCCTCATTTTTCTTATAAATATATAAAAGTCACACTACTTGTAAAGAAGTTGTTTTAAAAATAGATTTTTGAATCAAAGTTTCCCATACCATTTGGAATATTTTAAAAGGAATTTTAATTATAAGAAATTAATGTCCATATAAATAAATCCATAAAACCATTTTTAAAACAAGGACATTAATGAGAATGTTTTAGAAGAATAAATCATTAAAACATTTAAAAATGATATTTTTATTAGAGTTTCTTACCAACAGAGAGACACTTGAATAAAAATAAATGAGGTAATAAAAACATTATAATATCATGATAATAAAGGGAATCAAGATATACTATTTTAAATTACATTATATACACCATATAAAAGTGATTTGGTGTATAACAAAAAATAAGTCTCAATGGATTTTTATTTGAGATGAAATCTCTTATAAAGACCTTATCCTTAGGTCAAAGATAAATGAATGAAATTATTATGTGTGAAAAATATAAATACACTCAATATTATTGGATATTTAGTGTAATTAAATCAGAGGACATTCACACATATTCTTGTAAAAATAACACCAATGAATTGGATGCTTAACTCAACCAATGGAGATTGAGTTAAAATTACTCTTATCAAGTTCATATCGATGACTTTAGAATTTTTCAACAAAGTGATTATGTGTATCAAAATTATATCCACAGAAAGGGGAGTGTAAATTATTACATACGAAAATGAATATTTATTCCACACAATAATCTTGTTGTAAAATAATCAATGAAGTACACATAAAGCCGAATGAGTGGAAATTGATATTTCAAATTCCCTTATCGATTTGGAAACTGACGAAACATACACCCATTAAAGAAGGATCATAAAATGATTATGTAAATATAAATTAACTAATTTATATTAAAAAATTAATACAATCATTGGTAGTACACACATCACATGAAATAATTAAATGGTGAACAATGGAAATCTCAAGGAATTAAAAGTGTGATAAGAAACCACTTACCTTGCACTTTCCTTTAGTCGAGGGTACGTTTAACCTCATGTGTGAAGACCTTAGTATGTTATTAAATTCTTTAATAACCATATAAATATTTATGATATCATACTTTATTCATTTATTACTTTATACTACCCATTTAATAATAATTTCCATGTTAAAGTAACATTTCAGGTAATAATCGTTTTCTTTATCATACGTGTTTTATTTTTTACTCTTGATTGTATTAGTTAGATCACGATTTAAATACATTAATAATATAAAAAATGATTTATATTTCATATATATATATTTATAATATCAATATGTATAATAGACATATATATGAAATGGAAAACAACGTTTATGGAGACGGTAGTCCGTACATACGCATGAACACTACTTTCATTTCTATTTTTTATATTAATTGAATTAAAACATAATGAAACATCAGTATATTAGAATTATAGTATAATATAATATGATATATGTTTTACATAATTAAATTAACTCTATCCTTTATATGTTTCATTAATGTCATGAATGAATCATATCAACTTGAGGGGGCAGTAGTCTGCACTTCCTCAAATGAAATTATCGTGGTCACACATATTGGAATGCATATTGGGGTGTTGTTTGATGAAAATTATAGAAGAATAGAGAAATAATAAACATAATAAACATAATATTTCAATATAGTTCCATCATATTGGCCACTATAAGAGGCGGTAGGAGATAATCGAACAATTATCGTTTCGTGAGGCGTTAGTATGTCATCCACAGAAACATTATGTTCTTCACCCATTAGATGGAGGTGTGTGTAAGTGTAGCTTCAAATAATACTTATAAAAACATCCTATTATATTGAATATACTAGTGTTGTTACAAAAGAAATGAATAAAAAGAGTTCATGATGTTGGAGAAGTAAATTAAAAGAAATGAATTTAAGAGAAACTGTTACCTTTAATTTGGGTAACTCCCTTTGGTTTGAACCAAAATGACTTCTTGAAGTGCCCTTTTCATTAGGTAAGACTACTAGGTGGAGGATAAGGATGTATGGAGCTTAATTGGGTAGAGTTTAGATGATCCAAAAGTCTTGAGAGTTGTGAATAATAGGTGGTAAGTAGTCTCCTTTTATATGAGAGAGGAGAGGCTCTTTAAGAATGTCTGAAACTATAATTTTATTACAAATATATCTTTGGTTTAAAAATGTCCAAATCACATTACAGTCAAAGATATGATGCCTAATATTCAAAATAAAATCATCTAATAATAATTGGACATGTTTTGGATAAAATATGAATCATTAAAATCTTATTTATTTAAATCATTTATTAATGAGGTAAACACTGCATCATTAGTGTGTCATAAATAATTTAATTTATTTGATGTCTAAAAATTATAAAATAAATAAAATGATGTATGAAATCATTTTATCTTTACAATGAATATTTATAGACGAAATTATAACTTATATCTCCAAATTTAAAAATTAATTTACTAAAAGATACTTGTTTGTGTCATTTTTGTATTTATTTTAAATTAATTAATCTAAAGAGACATTATCACTCTCAAGTAGATCTATGGGGTCCCAAAATTGACCCAAGGATTCCCATGATCGGCCATGACTCATCAAATAAGGTTAGAACAAGTGTTAAGGTAATTTTTTATTATTATAACATACTTTTTACCTTGAATTACCATATTTACCTTTAACCGTGGTTAAAAGAAGTCAAAAGTTACTATTCACCAAAAATTATTTGCATCTTATTGGACCACATTTTACTTCTCGATATTAACTGTGTCTCTCATATTTTAGAAATTCAACTCACAGAAGTGGTAAAATTTCATTTAAATGTAAAAGTCACTTTTTTCAATACTACTAAGTGGTTTCACTATTCATCAAAAATTGATGTTTTTCAGAAGAATACCCAAAATTCAGCATAAACGTTATTTGATATTGAAAATTAAAAAATGATGTCTATATTTCCAAATTGAAAAAATTAAAGTGGCATTAATTAATTTAAAATTAATTCCCATTGTTAAAACAAATAGCGTGTTTTTAAGAAATAATAACAATAAAATGATTTGACATATGTTTATGTCAAATTTCAAAGTGAAATTAATATCAATGACCAAAATTGGATTTAATGGTAAAAATATATTCTAATTACACATAAAAAAATTAAAAAGATAATATAACCATAAAAATAAATTAGATCAAAACACTGTTTTGAATTAAAATACAGTATTTTTCACTATTCATCAAAAAATGTTTTTTATGAGAAATATACCAAAATTTTACCCATGGTAGATTTTGATGTCCCGATTCTAAAGAAGAATTTAATTTTGTAAAATATAACAAATAAAAATGACCCAAACTATATTTAAAAAGAGTTATCCATCAAAAGGTGGTAAATCGGCCCTTTAATGAATATTAGAGTATTTATGCTTAAAATCGAATTCCTTTCATATTTTAAGACTCTAACTATTATTGGATAAATGTAATAACATTTAACAAACATGTATAATAATATTTTATTAATTCTTATTAATTTCCACCAATACAGTAGCTCAGTGTTAAGTACCATTTAAAATAATAATAATATATTATTAGTGTGCAATGTAAGATTTCAATGAAACCTGTTGTTGTGTATCAGGTAATACATTGAACATAGTATCCCTTATAAATTAAAATTAACATTTAATTCACAAATATTAATAAATATTAAAATGTATTATTATTTATTTACCCAGGATGTTACAATGAGTTTTGTCATTTTGTGATAAAACGAGTTCAAAATATTAATTTTTAAAGTCATGAATGTGGTCCATTATTGTGGTTTTAATCCTTTGTCAACTACTTTTTTCTACAGACATATTATACTGGTTAAAAAATGTGAATGATTCCATTTTAGACAAAGAAATATTTAATCAACTATAAATATATAAATAATGTAAAAGAACAAAAACATAGTTCATTCCATTATGACTAGAAACTATAAAAGGCCTAGATAAATACATTTGAACAAAATCAAAAGGTTATGATTTTGACATCTCATTATTTAGTTTAAAATAATATTTATGTTATTTCCCTTTTATATAGGGGTTACAGACATTATCATTAGGTAACTTATGTTCAGAATGTTCCCAAAATAACTTGTTCATAGTTATCTTCCAAAGTGAGTGAATGTTTCAATGGACTAGTCTCCCATGCTGAAGCTCAGAATCCTTATTAAATGAACTCAAGCATGAAACATTCTGGGTTATAAACGAATTTAAATATACAACATAAACATTATCATTTGAATAGGTAGTAAAAATTATACAATTTTAGGGATAAATAAAATTTTAAGAATATTTATGAAACATTAAATAAAACCCATCATTACACAACATAAAAATGATAAGTAGATTATATTTTAATCCATAAACATATAAAAATTTAGAAATTAAAACTTAATTTTTGTTACCAATATGGATTCTGTTGTTTATTTTTCTATTTTCATTATCACCAAATGTGACATGGCCACCATAAACCTCAATAAGACTCTTGAATCAAGAATAGTAACTTGTCATATATCTTCAATATCCAATTTACATGTACCATATAAATTCTACTCGAGGTATTCAATCCTTTTTATTATAAAATATGTTTTGAACAAGAAATGATTTATGTACCCAAATATGTTCGGGTTGATAAATGTTAGTAATAAAGTAGTTGGTAACCAAAATAATCTTCATGGATTTACTATAGATATTTTTTTTGAATCTTATAATATTAAATAATTGACGGGTCCCTTGGAAAGTGTTTTCTAGAAGAGAGTTATGGTTTGTATTTAAGAACAAAAGTGATTTTAGATATTTTTCTTTCTCCAGGATCATATCCAATTATAGTAATATATTTGGTAAAATATTTATTTCTCTTGATTTGTATTACAATATCTCTATATTTTCAATATTTTTGTTGTTTTTTCTTCAATTCCACATTTTATATATTCTGTTCATTATTTTCTTTG
The DNA here is from genome assembly GCA_963277665.1 of Viscum album. Lineage (NCBI taxonomy): Eukaryota > Viridiplantae > Streptophyta > Magnoliopsida > Santalales > Viscaceae > Viscum > Viscum album. The sequence continues at coordinate 445,130,932 of OY728139.1, read as the reverse complement.
ATCAATTATACATTTTATCTTTTTCTATATATAGCTCAAATTTACAGTTTAGAGAAAGACCATGTTATATTTTCAATTTTTTTAATATTTTAACTCATTAATTGTTCCTTCTAGAATTTTATAGTATTCAAATAATTATTCATTTCAAATTTTTTCTTCATAAAAGTTTTCATTGTAAGACTTATAATATTCGTCAGTCTCATGTATTGATAGAACATTAGAATCATTATGTAAAGCTTATACCTCATTGAACTTGTTCATAAAAAACACATTTTCTCTATCCATCATTTCATCATGTGAATAATATGAGTCACTGGAGTTGTATTCAAATACACCCCCTGGTGGATATGATGGCCTTATTATACATTTCTTCCTTGAATTCGTATATATTTTTCAGTTTATTCTTAGAAAAATTAGATTTAATTTAAAAATTTTCTTTTCAATTATAAATAAAAACAACCATTATATAATCATCATTTATCTTCAAATTCCCAATATTGGCATATTTTCTTTCATAGTTTTGTTTTTTTAAAATATTATATTTTTATATAAATTTTTAAACCTCTTGGTTAGGTGTGAAATTTCCTAATCACTTGCATGGGTATTTTCAAAAGTACTCGAATTTAAATCATGGAATTTTTTTTATTTTCCCATTGGTTTTCTAGGGGTAGAAGTCTTAAAAATCACTGACTTCCTATTAGTATCATCATCATCCCCATGGTTTACCTTTAGTTCTTCAAACATCATTAGCTTTCCCATGAATTCTTTCGCATGCAATTTACTTATAATCACATTCTATTATTATTAAATCTGAAGAGCCTCTCAATCTTTTTGATATACTACACTGCAACCTCATTATATGTTCCCTGTGAGACATAAGATTTTCCAGAAAGATCATGGAGTTGAAAACATCCTTAAACCTGAGATACATATATTAAATAGTCCCATTAGGTTTCATTATAAAATTATAATATTTGATAGTGTAGGTATTAAATATTAGTTCTTTAACATTTTTATTTCCCTCGTTGGAATGAAAAATCTATTCTAAATTTCAAAAAATGAGTTTTACATGTAAATATATTATTGAACTATCCGTGATAGAGTTTATAATATAGGGAACTGATTGATTTTAAAATATTATTATAATTATCCTTAGTTGGATAATCCCATATAATTCTACTAGTAGAAAGAACATTATACTCATCCATTATGGAAGAAAATATTTTAAAAAAATTCTTTCAATGTGAATTTTATTTTTTATTTTCCATCGGCCATAATTCTTTCCAATGAAAAAAGAGAACTTTTGTAACTTAATATAATTAATTTATAACTAAAATATAAGTTAAAAAAAATTTAAACACTATAATATCAATAAAATATATATCGTTTGATAATAAATGTTTTTCTAAGGGAGTATCTAAAAAGGGGGTGAATTGAGTAACCAAAAAAAATTTATCAAAAATTGACTATTTTGAAATCCTGCAAATGTTTTAAACATCAATATATTTATAAAAATTAGTAGTATGGTATATATCATAATATTTATAAAAATTTCATTAAAGTTTGACTACGTCTCAGGTGAATAATATAAAATATTATTGAATCCATTGAATTAAACATTCTTGATTAAAAAACTATATGAACTTAAATAATGATTAATAATCAGAGACTAAATTTTTTCTATAATTAAAAATAGTTTTAAGTTTTATAGTAGAGATAAATGAATAAAAATTTAAAATACAATTTCAAAAAATTAATAAAAGAAGTCCAGTCTCATGTCGAGACATAGTCTTTTCCATATGGTAATCACTCACCACCAAATATATGATATAAAATAAATTTGATGTTCTAAAACCTAGATATGGTTTATTAAATAGCTAACAACTTTATAGGTAACACACGACCTTTTCCACAGTTATGCATGGGATTAAAAAAGTAACATCCCACAGAAGGACCACTACCACCCTTATATGTGAAAAAAATACATAAGAAAAATGTTTTAGATGACATTGAGAATATTAAAATTTATTAAAGGAGACAATGTCTGCAAGGTAAAGTAGAGTTAGCACACTCACTAATTGAAATGTAATAAAACAAAACAATATCATTAAATCTAGGAGTATAGTGTTTATAAGTTCTTAGTTTGTTGTAATGTATCTGTTGACTTGTGATTTGAATAATAAATGTGGCTTGAGTCCTGTTCATTAGAAATATTCATGAAATAGGGGTTAGGACTATTGTTCTCTAACTACAAAAATACAGTGGATATGATAATGTCTTTTCTTCCTCAGTCTAGTAGGTACAATTATATGTGTTTTCAGGTAGATTGTGATTTAATCATTACATTAGTTTTCTCTTTCGGCTAAAAACCTCTATTTTCATTTATGTATCATTTCATATATTCATTTTACTTCATAAATGATGGAGTGTTGTTATACTTTTATTAGTTGCAACATGAACATCATGATTGTCTTCCACATCATATTTCGTGTTTTAACATGATACATATTTAAACTTTTAAGTACACTCATTAAAATATTAAATAAATTTAAATTAAATTAATATATCCATTAGATTAATGAAATTTATAAATAATTAAAATAAAAAAAATATGACTATGTGTTAAGTTTATGTGGTGAGATGCTCTGGTGGTATCATGATCTGGTGGTATCTGTATCTCGTCGAATCATGGGGAACAATGATCATATATATGTCACTATCAAGTCCTATTGTGGAAGGTTGTAGATATATGACACAAATGTTGTCTTAGACATATAAAATTTTTTAATATGTTGGTAGTGTCTGAACTAATGGTATACGGTTTGATAGTGTCTCCAATATAGACAATTCATGCATTATTGGCATTATTAGTCTGGCAGTATGACATTAACAGGGTCTCATTTGAAGGTATCTTATAATTAGACATATTATCATTCTAGAAATATGACATCATTGTGGTGTGTCGATCAATGATGTATCATACATTTTCAATTCATTATTCCAGTGGCATGATAGTTTGATAGTGTGATTTCATAGTGGTATCTCAAAATCAGAGACTTTCTATGATGGTAGTGTGACATGGGAAACAGTGTCTGACTCAACATCAAATCATACATAGATAGATTTATCACATATTCCTAGAATAGAAATTTATTACTGGTAAACATGATATTCAATAGTATTATTTAAAAAATAATTTTTTGATCAGTAAAACTAGGAGGTCCAAAATAACGTTAAATGGAAACATTTAAATTCACATATCATAGAATTTAATACCTACTAATTTAGAAGAGAATCATATATGTATTATTAATCATTACAAATTTAATTTAATTATATAGATATCTAGGTAACTAACCAACAATGTTTTTGGTCTTATAAGATATTCAAAATGAAATGTATAGTAACAATGATAATTGTGTAGTTGGGTGGGATAATTTTATTATAAGAGTATGTTAAGAGTAATCTGTTAAGAAATACAATAGTTAGTCACAAATATAATTATAGAATAATTTTATTTTAAAAAATAATATTTATGGAAATAAAATAGAAATAGGGTTCATATAAGAAATGGAAATTTATTACTCACAATACCATCAAGGATAAGTTATAATAGAATATAACATCATTATATTTTTAAATGTAAAGGAATTCAAAATAATTTCCAATGAAAAATAAGGTAGAATTTAGGGAAACCATTTTCATTATATATACATTACAAAATCATGAAAAATGATCTTCTTATATCGTTATGTGTTTGGGGATTACTGAAAGAGAAATTTGGATTAGTGTTTTGGAGCTCATAACTCACTATGTCTTTTAAGGAAAACACTTAGGGTCGGAATTGAGATGAAAATAGTGATATATTTTGAATCCCTTTTCTACCAAAGACTCTAACCAAACATCCTTGAGAGGGTAAATGAGTGAATCCCCATGATCAATGGTTTGGGAGTGGATATAAATGGGCAGATGGGTGTGTTTCTTTAGAAAATTAGGGTGTATAAGTTTGTATTTTATAAACATATCCCTTGGAAAATATGTTGTATAAAAAAAAAATTTCTAGACATCCCCTGGTTTCAAACCATGGTATTTTACATTTAGGACAAATTTTTAAACTTTTAAATTATTAATAATTGATCTCACATAAATTATATTATTTTTTATATGGAGAATTATTTTATTCATAATGATTGTTTTAAAAGTTGAAAATATATTTTTTTATTCGATAAATATTTATTGGGTTGGAAAATTAATTTCATTTTTTGAAATTATAATATTATAAGAAAGGAATATATTATTTCCAAAAAAGAGATTAAATATTAAATAACATAATTATTAATTCATTAATATTTCAAAATAAGTATAAAATTTTTATATTTTATTTTACTATTTACCCAAAAAATTATTCTCTAAAAAATATAGGAAAAATTTACAATTGGGCAATTTTTCCTTTTTTTCTTATTTAGTAGTCATTTTAATGAAAATAATTTCCTATATATATCAAATTTAATTACTAAAAAAACACTTTTGTATTTCAAAATCATGAATTTTACGTCAAAAAGTATATAAAACTTATATATAAGCCTTATGTATATAGTAATACTGTTATTATTTAATAAATATCAATAAATAAATATAATAATTATATATTTACCAGATTATTTTATATACATTATCATACACTTATATGTATAAGGGTTACATTAATATTTGAATGGTCAAAGACACATTTGTTAGATTACAATAGTCACCTTACCCTTCCAAAAATCATATTATAATTTATAAAAAAAAATTATTAAAAAATTTAGTATAATTCACATTTTTCATTATTCCTATACTATTTCTTTTACAATGATTGTTTTTTTCTCATAAGAGCATGGTATCATATATATTTTCTATTCTTTTTTGAGTATGATCATTTAAAATTAAACATTATAGTGGTTCCTCATATTATTATGTGTTATATGGAACTAGTTGTCATCATTCATACAATTATATATTATTTAGTTTTTATTATATAGATTTTGAATTGTGAATTTCTTATTCTAATTAATTTTTCACTTACTATAATATAATATCTGGTTATATATCAACCATAAATTATTACCCTGAACTCAACTATAATATCATGACCAATGGATATGACCATAAAAAATATAAATACCATATAATTCACACCATTATTATTCCCCAGACACTAATATACCATTAATAATTCATTAAACCTTTTACCAATTTTAGTATTATAACCCAAACATTCGTTTCCCTCCAAGTAAAATGGACTGAGCATTACCTTATGTTTTTTTTTCAACATAACCATTTAGCAATGATTCCTACACATAATCACTCATCCCACTAAATCATATGATCGTATGTGAAAAATATTTTATAACTAAATTGTCAAATACCTTAAGGAATCATGTTTATCATATTATAAATCTCACATAAGGATTCATGAAAAAGGAATTTTTTAATCAAATCATATCCCATCTCTCTAAAGAGTATAATATAAAAATGGTAGAAAATATGCTCCCCTTCTGTTTATAGTGTCACTGTTAGAACTATTTATGTGTCATTACACTCTTTATTAATCAAAAATAAAAGTCCACAACAATATAACTATAATATAATAAATTTATGGAATTTTTCCTGTTCATGTGTGATCTAAGGTTTGAAGAATATTTTTGCATCTATTTCCACACCACATACAAGATTATACATTAACCTAGATCACTACCAAATGATTTACTCACATGTTGATCATTTATCCATACCAGATAGAGTCATTTTATGCAACTATGAAACCATTCATGAAATAATTCCACTAATGGGTTCGTCATCCAAAACTATCAACAATTATCATTAGAAACATACTCAATATAGGCCACTCAAATTAAAAACCACTAGTGGAAATAATCTATCCATTCAAAAGAGCCTCAATCTCATCCCAAGAATCCCCAATTACATTTATTAATATTTTACCCCTATCATGTTCACACTATATCATGAATATACAAATGTGGTTATGTATTAAAGGGTGTAGTGACCCAAACCACAGTATCATGGAGTTTGTGGTTACATTATTACATTGGAATGATATATAATGTATATCAACCTGGAGGAATGAATTTTTTTGTATTCGTAGTAAAATATATACATACTTGAATTTCACATAAATTTTAAAACAAAAAATAAAAAAATGATTTCATTGAGAATCTATTATTATTCATAGCCTATACCTAAATATTAATCAACAAACTCTTCCTCATATCCTAGAGAAAGTTAAATATAAGAATGGGATGAAATCATTTTCTCATTTATGGTAGTAACAATTCATACTATGTCAGGAATAAATTATCATAATTATTATGGAAATGTATATAACTAAAACACCAACCATTTAATAAATAAAATGAGTATAATATAGTTGAAATGAATAGGGATAAAAAAACCATGTAAATAACAACATATCCTTGAAACAGATACATGGATAATCTATCAAATAAATCAATCAGATGGACATAAATAACTAATATCATAATGAGGAAATGGAAAATTCCAAACAACTGAAATTTTCATTACCATTCACAAGATATTTTAAATTTATATGTAAAGACCCAACAAATTTAGTCAAGTGATTTTTCTCATGAGATCTGTCGATGCATCAAGGGGATATAAATAATCGGCCCCCTAACATCACATAAAATATCTCATTCATTGCTCATCTAAATGGGGAGAAACATAATAAAAATATAAATTATTAATGAAAACTAACATATAAAATGTTGATACTTAACCCAATAAAATAAACATAATGATAAACCATGAAAAACAATATGGTGAACAGTAATTAAATCATACATCCTTTTGTCAAAAAGATAATAAACCCTAAAAAAATAAATAATTATGTAATCAATAGAACATATCCCTATTGGAACATATTTACAACAAATTGTTGATATCATTGAATAATATAAATTCCATATAAATTTTATTTAAAAAATTTAAGAGAAAAATATCATTTTTCACTATGAAAATATTGTTAAAACCAAAAGTCTAAAAAATATTTTTAAAATATTATTAATTTAAAATGGAATTTTAAATATTTTAAAATTTGATTCAATACATTGAGTGGTGAAGAATTTAGAAATTTCTATTAATGTTTTACATGTTAAATGAGATATTCCTCTATCATTTTTGAGTAAAATCCATGAATATTTTTTTAAAAAATAAATGATGATTCCATTAAAAATTAGATAAATTTATAAATGTGTAAAAATATATTTAATAATAATTTTGAATAGTTTAAATAATTATTTAATGAATTTTTAGAAAACATTCATTTTAAAGAAATATTATTTTCTACTAAAGATAATGATAATGTCAGATTTTATTATAAACATATTATTAATCATTATGTGTACCAATGTGTGTAAAAATTGTAATATTACATGATAAATTCCATTATTATAATTAGATAAGAATTTTTTTAGTCAGGGTTATAAATATAAAATTATTCCTTAATGGGAGACTTCAACTATAATAATCTATTATAATGTTGGGATTTTGAGATAAACCATTACCACTTTGGAAATATTAGATGACAAGCCCCATGTAAGAAATAAAATATAAAAAATTAATAAAGTAAAACATATTCCATTAAATAACATGAATAGAAATATTTTTATAATATAATATATCTATAGTTGTATTATATAAACCCTACAACAGAATAACTTGTTAATATGGAAAAAGTCTTGCCAAATTAAAACTTAGACCGTAAACATTTACCTCATGTTCAAATTCCTTCATATTTTTTGAACCTCCTATATAATAAATATAGGTTTATTATTAATTTTTTATAGAATCATAAACATATATAACATACCATATATGATTAGCTTATATCATTTTATCAGTTATTTATTAGAAATTATTTTCTAAGACCACCATTTTGGTATAGAATTGATTTATTTATCATATATGTTTTCTTTTAGTAATTTTAGTACTCTTAGTTTTGAAACTATTAAATAACATATATAATGTTACCAATTATATAAATATGACATATATTCTTTATATATGCGTTTATAAATAGGTCGTGCATATGTATGAACACCATTTACATTTTTCTACATGGATGGAGTGAAATGATAATTAATATTAATTCACATTCACATAATCATTATTAATTAATATATAAAATATATATAAGTCAAAAAAATATTTTTTACTCTTCATGTTAAAATAAAATTAGAAAATTTTCTAATAGCGATGTGGTGGTCGTAGTCTATACATATGCCCAAGTGACATTATTTCTCAAAGGTATTGGATGGTAACAACATAAATGAAATTTTATATTTAAATAATTATTTTTGTATTGTAAAAATAACATATAATCATTATCAATAACCATTTTATCATTCCTTTCAATTGTAATTTCAAAATGAATCACAATGCATTGTAGAGGTGGTAGTCCTCCAATCATACGAGAAATGTTATCATCTCCACCACAGAATGGTAAGTAATAATGTATTTGTGATATAATAATTATTTTAGTATAATAATGTCCTAAATATAATATTAATATATCAAATACATCACTATATTAATCCCTTAATTGTTGTGATAGAAAAGAAATTACATCAGTTCGTGATGTAGTAGTATGACGTACATAGGATCAAAAATTCAGTTTCCTATTTGATGGATGTATTTATCAATATAGGTTATGAAATTTATATAATAACATATAATTATAATTTTTATTTTTTTCATTTTCTCATATTTGGAGATGATTAAAAAGACATATAAGAATTAAAATAAAAATGAATTGTATAAAACTTTACCACTTATTTGGGAAACCTCTTTTGGTTTATCATAAATATTTTGTATATTGGACTTCTGATATAATTAAGGAATATAGGATATGGAGAGGTAATGAAGTATGTAATGTTTTTTGGTATTTTCTTAACAAAAATGTGTTTGGAAGTGTGAATAAGGAATTAGAGTGGGTGGTCTTTTATAAGTAGGGAAAGGGATCAAACATAATTTTTGAGGGTAAAATTGAGAAATTATATAGGAAGGGCACATATATCTACACTTTTATATCAAATGGCTCCAACATAGCTTCCCAAGATGAGGGTGAAATTCAGTAATTATAGAGGAAGAGCTTTGTGTGAGGCAATGCTTCACCATGGGCATCCCTAGTACTGTTTTCCATGAAGGATGATTGGAGATTGAGGTAATGTGAGAATTACTAGCAGTTAAACTATGGGATCATTAAAAACAATTACCCACTACTGAGGAATGAAGAACACTTTTATCAGTTGAAGGGGAGTGATTGTTCCCACATATTCACTTCAAATCCTGCTATAACTAGTTGCGAGTATAAGATGAGGATATACCTAATACATCCTTCAGATGTTGTCATAGCCACAATGAGTACCCAGTGATTCTATTTGCCATGAATAACTACCCAAAAATATTTATGGCACCCAATAACCTGATCATTCTTTCATACATAATCCTATTCACGGTGGTCTTTATTGATGAAATCCTAGTGTACTCAGTGTATGGGGAGGAGCATGTGATACACTTGAAGGTGTTTCTTGATACACACTGAAAGAACCAAATATATTATATGATCTTGATGTTTTATTTTTATATTCAATGTGTCCATTTTTTGGGACACATTTTCGGTAGGGATAGAGTTTAAGTGGATCCAATGATGATTTTGGTAGTGGTTTCTTGGGAGCTTCCCAAGTGTGTTACTGATGTGTGGAGTTTTCTTAGGATATTAGGATATTGTCTATGGTCATTACCTATCTTCTATATAGTGGAAACACTCTTTACAACTTTGAAATAGAAGTGGAATAATTTCATGTGGACATTGGTGTGCCAAAAATTCTTTCAGGGGACGAGGGATAGGTTGATGAGAATTCAGATCGTAAATTTAACATAGAATGTATTTGTGTACGTGGTATTCTATGATGCATCAGGGACCAAACTTGGTTTTGTATTGATGTAGTTTAATGAATTGATAGGATATTGTTCATGCCTACTGTGACCTCATGAGAAGAACTACGTGACCCCTAATCTGGAGCTAGCGGTGGTATTCTTTACATTAGAGATGTGGTAACACTACATGATGGTAGAGAATTTTATCTTCTAATCTTATCACAAGTGTCTCAATTATATCTTCTCTCAAAATGGTATGAACATGAGATAGATTTTATAGGTAGAGATTCTCTAGGACTATGATTTTGAGATTGTTTATACTATTGGGAAGGGCAACGTGGTGGAAGATTCTTTCAGCAGTTGATTTAGTGTGAATTTGTTGAACGATCCGTCATAGTATTTGGCCTCATTGCTGATGTCTTTTTTTCATGGAAATGTTGAATCTGTACTCTACTAGATGGTTATCACCTTCCACTCTTATAATGAGTTAGGTAGGTAGAGATTGGGGGTGATGACTATGAGATCGTTTGTGATAAATTGCCCACATGAAATTCCCTAATGGGATATTATAAAGATGTGGAGCATTTAGTTTCTTCCAGAGGGGCACAGTTGTATAAGGGGTATTAAAAGAGTATGCTTTGAGGGAGTTTCATACATCCCATTTGGAGGTACATCCTAGTGTGGAGAAGATGTAGCAGGACTTTTGGCCTTTTTTTGCTACCCTGATATGATATAGGTATTTACAGAGTTCTCTCAGAGACTGATGTGTCAGAAAGTGAATGTTGAGCACCTTGTTCTAGCAGGTTTACCTCAACCCCTTACGGGTACAAAAATATTAGTGGGATGAAATAACGATGGAATTTGTGATGAGTTTACCATGTACGTCTAGGGGACACCATTAAATCTGGGTGATTGTTGATGGAATCACCAAATTAACCCACATCATATCTATCTTAGAGTAGTGTTTAGAAAATATCACGAGAAACTGCATTGTGAGATAGTTAGTTTGACTCCATGGAGTTCCATCAATTATAGTTTCATATCTTTATTCTTCATTTACATCCCTGTTGTGGAAGGATTGTCAGGGGGAATTTGGTACCTAATTAAGCATGTGAAAAACATTTCTCTCGTAAAAATATCACCTGACTAAGTGAACTATTCATGTTCTGGAGGACAAGTTTCTGGAATTCTTGTTATATTTTAGCCATAGTTTGGTGGATTCACTAGCTCTGGTGGATTTGGAATAAAACAAAATCAATCACTACACCATTAGTATTCCACCATTCAAGGCCTTTAATGGGTGACCATGTCAGTCACCACTTTCCTTGAATAACCTAGGAGAGTCTGCACTCCATGAACTGTTGATGGAGCAATCTACAATAAAGAAGGTTTATATTATCATGGAGTGGATTAAGAGTTCAAAGAGTTGACCAAACTATTATTATGATAGGTGGAAGATTCCATTAGATTTAGAAGAAGGATACCATGTGTTCCTTTATATCTCATCCAGAAATGGGTTACAAATATTTGGTCAGGGCAGCAAGCTATATTTTTGGGTTCATCAGCACTTTACAAATTCTATGTAGATTTGGAGAGATAGTGTACCTATTTGATCTCCCAATAGAGCTATATAAGTTAAAAAATGTCTTTGGTGTGTCACAACTGAAGATGTACGTCTGAGAACCATCAATCATCATCGACTGTGTCTTGCTGGACATCATGTATGATGCAACTATTTTTGAGTACCCAAGGGATATTGAGGATTGATATGATATTATATATTTATTTGAGGTCGATTCATTTAGTATGTGTCTTGTGGCCTCATGGGAATCTCTTGGTGATCACATTGGTGTGAGAGTCTTAGGTTCATGCTTAGCCAACTCATTTTTTGAGTAGCTATTTGTTTTGAATCTTAGGGATGTAAATCCCCATGGTGGGGATAATTTAACATCTTGGATTACCCATGTATTATTCTTAGATATTTTATGGTTTTATTTTGACACTAGGTGCTAAGAAGGAGTTGGATTTTGAGGTTTAGTTTTCCCTAAACAATTGTTTGAAAAATATTACGAATTATAATAGCATGTGCGAATGGTTTTCATGAAAATCTGGAATAATAGTTAAATGGATGACTAAATTAGAAATATAAGGGCACCATTGAGATCATAATTGTGGGTTTTCCACAGCCAGAAATTAAATTGTTTTGGAGCTGGTCATCTTGGAAATTTTTTTCACCGAATGTAAAAATGATAAGATAAATTAACCAAAATAATTTTTTTTGACATAGAAACATTTCCATTTTATTAAGCATTTCTTCCGAATTCAGGGTTGTCTACATAACAGTATAATTCCTCTGAGAAATGGAGATTGAATTCTCTCAAATAAATAGTCACAAAGCATGGGTTGATGGTGAATGTATAACAGATTCAAAGGAACCTCACTGACGAATATGATGCAATGATCATTCATTAGGGACCTATCCAAACTGAGGTAGGATGGTAATTTATTTGTGATTATTCACCATTAATTAGTATCCTAAAAAATTTGGTTGATCTGTGAACATATTGATCAATGGATCTATCATTGCGGGATAATTTTTAATAGTAAGGTTAATATATGGTAGTTTTCTTATCTGGTTATTCATTCCATGTTCTAATAACAAAGGATTAAGGCTAACACGAATAAGTCCTCAGATCATTCTATAGGGTGTTCATGTACCTATATCTCCTCTATTCCTCATTTTATTGTTATTTAAAACCATGTGTCCATGTTTCAACATGTTGAGTATCTCGAAACATGATCAAACCCCCGGATTGGATGCCAAATGACAATAGAGACTAGATTTGTCTTTGCTATCACCTGATGAGCCTATATCATTCACCATTTCAAATTCTGAGCATCGTAGGAGGGTAGAGTCCTACTGAATGGACTAGTGGTGCAGGTACGGCTTAATGGTTTAGTGAGGTGCCGCAACTGTTTATAGAGGAGGCATAGTTATTAAGAGAGGCATAAAAGTGTTTTTCGATGTTGCAAAGTTGAAAGTGTGGTAACCAGAGGCGAAGATGGAGCTGCATCAGGTCGCCATGTGAAGGTTTCAAAAGACAATAAGGCCCTAATGGGAGATATGGTAGTGGCCTCATGGGAAATGTAATAAAGATGAGTCAGGATATGTGCAGTGGTCAATGAGGCATGCACATGAGTGGGTAGACCACGGGAGATGAGTTGGGCCCATGCACACTATGATGGGCTAACCAGTGGTTCTAGTCAAGTAAGTTGGGTCTTTTGGGTTTGACATCAGTTAAACTCAGGGTGGTCTCATGGTTGACCTTCATAGTTGACTACCACATATTCTCGAGCTAATGCGGCACGGTCGCATGGATCGTCCATCCTAATTTTTTGGCAGCCTAGTGATGTCCCCTACTTAGAAACATTATTCTTTTATAAATTTTAAAGAGTGCATCTTTTTTATGAGATATATGTGATTTGGGACACTATCAATGAGACAACCATTTTTACATATTTGGATATGATTATATTTTGCAGAAGTATAGGGTGATATAGTTCCCTTGGTCATTTCCATCAGGTTTCAATACAACACTAAATCCATTTAACTAGATTATAATCCCCTATAACGGTTGAGTCCCTAATTGAGTTATGGTATCCCTCCATTATATTGGATTGATTTTATATCACACCTAGTGTTGTTTTGTGGGGAACGTCATTACCCCCGAGTTAAGGTCATTGGTGCTCCATCTAGAGGACCACATCATTATGGTTAATGGTATTCTTAGGTGTAAGATCCCCTATGTAATGAGCCACAAAAGTAGGCTTAGTTTTATTCTTTGGGAATCATATTATATGATTTCTATTAATCATGATTGGGTTACTTGTATTCTCTAGTTAGGATTCCCCATCTATGTATCATAATCCTCTTTGACAAATATGTTCTCTTTTGGTGGGGCCCAAATGTGAAAGACCTTTTTATGAATGTATCCTATGATATCAAGGTTCAATGATTGAGTTCTCCTATAATGAGTGTTCTTCAAGAAGAATCTTTTCACTGGATAATGGTTATGAATGCCTGATGGCATGGTGTTTCTCATGAGTATATCTAGATATACTTGATATATGTGTTGTTAAAATATAAATTTTTTTTTGGACTTGTATTTATCAATGGAATTTCCATCATGGTATATACATCATGGTATTTCCGTCATGGTATTTACTTCAGGGTATTTCTTTCATGTTATTTCTTTTATAGTTTTTCTTTTATGGGTTTTCCTTTTGGGTTTTGGGGTGTCTTACTGAGTATTGTTTTACTCACACTGGAAAAGACTTTTCCCACACATGTCATGTCATCTGCAAATGATACACCTTTTGATTGAGTTATAGGTAGACCCAAAATTGGTCGTGCATTGTGAGACCAGATAGACTGGTGTGTGTCCCAGTTAATTTTAAGATGACTTTCTGAGTACCTCTTACATTCTAGTTTGGACTTTTTCATGCATACTCCTTTCATTTGGTGGGCTTGTTGTTTAACTGTTCATATTCATGTACTTTCACTATTGTTCTATGTCTTAGGAGATATTTTGTTCTACATGCATTTTTTACTTAGGGTTTTTTTTCGTTTCACCATTTTTAGATTCTATATGTGGGTGTGTGTATAGGTAATTAAGGTTAATTCCTTCCATATATCAGATATTCCTTCTCAGAGATAGTCACCAGCCCCTAGCCTATTGAAGGTGGGCTTGAAGTATTCATGGAACAGGACCTTCCTGCAGGGTTAATGAAACATAAATAGAATGTTGAATCATTCTATCTTTATTTATCTATCATCACACATAAGTGTCCATCGCATGTTATTCAATATAAATAAACACTCTTATGGGGAGATAATACATTAATCCTTGAATCCTCATCCAGTGTTTATCTTAAACTATACCATAATTGTTTAATCTTATAACCCTTCCAGAATATGAAAATCTAAATTTTCAAAAATAAGGACACATAATTTTTCAAAAAAAAACTAAGAATTGATCCCCCAAATATCATAATGTTTCTATTTTTTGTAACTTAAAAAACTTGTCGATATCTTAATAATATATTCTATTGAAACATGGTAATATCATTAATTAGTGTATATCCTTTCAACATATAGTAATTTTTCCTTATTAAAAACATTATAAGATATATTATTTAAATCAATGATGCTGTAAACATAATCCATGATAAAATACATCAATTTTTCAACAAATACCTTATCTGTTCTAAGGTCAAAAATACGATCCAATTTTCATTATCCATATAATGATCTCTTTTTCCATATAATATATCAATTTCCAATCCTAGAGAACATGTTAATGGTACCATCCCTTAATGTAACAATTCAATTAAAAAAGTTTCCTCAGATGTTAGCATCATTTCAAAAATACATGAAAATCCTTAAAGAAAATCTTTTACAAAAAATAGCTATATACTATATGATTTATTTAACATAATCTTTGAATTAGAAAACACATGAAATTTAAAATCAAACTTTATTCTAAAAAAATTTCTCTGGAATCATTATCTAATTCCATAATACCCATTTCCTATAATATGATATATAAATCATGTGTTATGGTTTATTTAATCCAATATAATCATTATTTTTGGTATAATGTAAACAATAATAGAAGAAAAACTGATCCTTTAACATGAAATTTGTAGTCTCCTTATCATTAGTAGTAATTATAATAATCGTACCACCTTTATGATTATCTTCATGAAATTTCTATTAGGATATAGATTTTAATTTTTTCCATACAATACATATCTGAATAATTCATTGTTAAATGAGTTCTTTATGGTCCATTCTATTGGATTGAATATTAATTCCTCATGCCAGAAACAATTATCATAATGTTAAAACATATAATCATGAAAATTTAATTATATGATGTCAAAATCAGAACACCTACATATTAAATATATGGAATCATAGTTATATTATAGGTCATTCATAGATCACTTATATTTAAATCCTTCATGAGGGTTTTTAAAGTGTTTTTGAAATCCTAAATCACCACGTCCATGAGTGTCAAACTAGGCCTATAGCAAGGAATTTTTTCATGTACATGGTTATACTGAGTTAGGCATGAAGACCTTGTTAGAGTTATTACCCCTATGTATATATATTCGAGATCCACATCAACATATAGTATGCATATATGGATGTATTTCTAGGAAACCACACACTATATCATCTACCTAAATTATATAATTTTTTCCTAAACATGAACTCATATTTATACTTATCCTTATAGACACCCCCAAACATGTCATTAAAAATATATTTTGAGATCTCACTAAGGGTTTCTCATTCTAGTTTCCAAAGGATGACTAAAACATCACTATGATACCAACTATAAGGACCCCCTCTGTTTATACATTGACATTAATTTTTTTTAACATTTCATATATTACACAAACATATACCCAATGGATGCATTAGTTTAGTTCCCTTGGAATCATTCTAACCATAAAACATCTTAATAACATAAATAATTATTATCCAACCTATTTTATTATAATTATACCACTTTAACATGACATAAATAATACTTTTTTCATATCATTGATAAAAGAAACATAAAATAGGGAGAGATATGATGCTCAATAAGGGTAATGAATGGAGATATTCATGCTTTATCATAAGCATAAGGGCAAGAGAACACGATCATGAAAATTATTTATGATAACGTAAATATAAAAGATAAGGAACATGAATCAAGGAATAACTAATTATAGGTAATAAGTCAGGAATATTAAAGAAATTAAGAACATAATACATAAATAAATAAAATTGAAATAATAATTATAATTGTGGAAGACACATGCGCATATAAAAATGATTTCAATGTTTTTTAAGGCATAACTACAATATCCATATTAGTATTACGGATTCACCCAGAATACAATAATGATAGTCATACTTCACTCTCACAACCATATTTTTAGTCATGGTTCACCCCCATTACTATGATAGTAGACAAGGGTCACAAACATATACTATATAGTAGTAAATGTTCACTCACAAATCAATCTTATAGGATATGGTCCTTTATGTATATCTAATCATATATAAATATTTTCCCAATTCCTTAGATGAATATATTGGTCCCACCAATTTCATAATTAAAACCATACGTATATATTCAATGAGAACATATATAATTCATCATATCAGATCCCGTGGAATGAAATGGGTTTCAAAAACATCATTTAATCAAAACAAAAATCATTGAAAATAAATGGGATATATATAATTATAATTCTATCATGAAAACAAACCATTCACCTAATGAATAATTAGAGGTAGTATTAAATCCTTCCTCCAGTAACACATAAGTACCATAAGATAATGAGAAATTTGATGATAAATTTTTTGAGATATCACATAAATATTATTCTTGAGTAAAATATACTATATTCTTTGAAAAATTATTTTTAAATCAAAACACATATATTAATGTCTTTTCATTGTAAATAAACTTATAAACTAATATAAGATTATTCTAAAAACAAGTAAACATCATTGAAATAATTTTCATTAAAATTTATTGAATGATTAATTAAAAAAAAATATTTTTAGAAAACATAGATATGGATAATTATTATTTCCATACAAAGACATAAAACAAAAATATCCAAACATTGATGACATTTTGAAATAGACACTCATACACTGATAATCAATACAATAATATTCCCCATTACTGAAAGAAAATTATAATGGTACGAAAATACGACAATATCATGATTATGTATAATAATGTACATTCACGATTACTATATACACCATGTAGAAGAAACAAGTAGTGTATAATTAATGAGTCCAACAAAAATAAAATTGAATCATTAATCCCTCAATACTTAAGTAAATTTAGAATCATGTCATCCAAGATATTATAACATAAATTAATTACATTAATAAAATTAAATAGTTGAAAATAATGATATAACATTACATAGGCTAGCATATACAACACACCGTTCATGTGAGTAGTGAATATGATATGTACCCCATAGAATAAAAATGTGACATTAAATTCCCTTACCTTATGCCTAGTCATTCATAGTACATGTACAAGACTCTTTTATAATTAAAATTTTATCATATAATCGTATTCATATATATATATATAACACTACAAAAGTTTTTTATGGACTTCTATTACCCATTTATTAATGATTCTCATGTTCAAATTACATTTAAGGTAACAATCGCTTCATTTATCATACATGTTTTGAATTTTCATTTTTAATAATCTTACATAAATCATTATTTATTTATATTAAAAAACTAAAATATGACTTATATGTCATATTTATTTTTAGTACAAACATATATAAAAATTTTTCAAAAGGTAGATATATTAAAGGGAATATATGGTTCATAGAGGCAGTTGTTCGCGCGTATGTATGATTGTTCTTTCCAGTTTCCTGTCATGTAAAAAAAATAAAATTATATGATATATTATCATTAAAGATTAATTATCATGTCTTATAAGAAAATTATATTAATAAAAAATTATTCTTTATTACCACCCATTAAATGCAGGTGAATAAAGAATCACATTGCATCATTGAGATGTTAAGCCACACATATGCAAGAGTCGCGATATCAATTTATAAAAATATTAGATTGGAAAACTATTTAGGGAATGTAATAATTACCAAAATATAGTTATATAATATATTTATCCTCTATATAATATAAAAATATATATTCCTACATAATAACCAATGACCAGATATGGTAATGTAAAAATGAACAACAACATTTCGTGAGGTGGTACTTCACCATACATAGGGATGGTAAGTTCATTACCCAATATATAGAAGTGTGCTTGAGTGTATTTCTAAAAACTAATAGGAAAACACCCCAATATATTGAAGTAATTTATGTAATTACATAAAATTAAATAAAAGTAATTTAAATAGTTTATAGAAAAAATAAAATCAAAATGGCCATTGATGAACATTACCTCTTATTTTGGTATATGCTTCTGATTTGTAAAAGGACTCATTTGGTTGGTTTTATAACCAAAGTAAAGATTATATGATTAAAAAAGTTTGGTTTTATAAGAAATTGACATAGTTGTTTCATGAAAAAATGGGTTTATCAATGAGATTAATAGAGTAGGAGATGTTCCCTTTTATAAAAGAGGGGATAAGCACTCTTGGAATCTCTAAAAATATTAAATTAATATTTATTATTTTTTAATTCCAAATGAATACAATTAGTGAATTGAATAATATAATATGATGATATAACTAAATAAAATCAACAAAAAAATTTATACATGTTTACATTATATTATTACACTTATGATTTGGCTTTAACCCTTAATTAATTCCTTTAACTCTTACCGTGACAACATGTGTTTTTATAACTTATGGGATAATATAGTTACATTAAAATTTAAAAAGAACCTCAAATAAATCAATTATGGAATATTTAACCTTATTCATGTTATTTGGAAAAAATTAATATTTTTATGAATTTGATATCATTTAATGAAATATTAATTATTTTAAAGAATAATTTTTTTCAATTTTGATACAATTCATTATTTTTCTTTTTAAAAATATAATAAAAACCCGAATACGTATAAACAAGAGATATAAAATAACCATAAAATATATAAATTATATATAAAATTCATATATGTCACTAATTATGTTATGTAATATTCATTTTAATATTTTTGATATCATTTATTTCTTTTTTCTCATGACTAACAGTTTATCCACCGCTATTGTACAAGCCATTAAATAAATTATTTCTTCATTAAAAAATATAAATAAATAATCATGATTAATGTTAATTTATTAAATTTCCAATTACTACTTATATTTTAATATATCTTAAATATTACCATGTATTAAAAATATAATACATATTAAAAAAAACATTAGTAGGACATTTTAAAATTTTCTTTAAATAAAATATTATAAATGCCTTATTCTTAGTAAAGATTCCAAAAAAGGTTATAATATCATCTTAAGAGTGATAGTGTATAAAACCCACTTATCCAGTGTAATTAGTAAATGAGTAAGTGTAATATTTTAAGATTATATATTTCTTTCCTTAAACGGCCATATTTTCCATTAATTGTGGTTAAGAAAAAATTACTAATGTTTCTATAAATAATATCCAAAAAATAAGTTGACTATATTAAAAGAATAATATAATATTTGTTAGAAAAATTTGTTTAGGTTTATTAAAATTCAATTAATTAAAGAAGAAAAATTATGTTTCATTCCAATCCTGTCGATTCATTGAGAAAGTGGATTATTAAAGTTAAAACGTACAAAAGATTAAAATGATTTCATATCTAGACTTAATGTAAAATTGATTCCAATGAATTAAAATATTTTAAAAAAATTTATATATCTAATAATATTCTAAAACCAATAAAAATATATTTTCCCATAATAAATTATTTGGATTAAAAAATTTGTTTCCACGTAGAAGTTAGTGTTTTTTACTATAAATCAAAACATGAATGTTATCCAAAAAAACTACTATAAAATATACCAATGTTAATTTTTATATTACCCTTTAAAATAAGATGTTTATTTTATAAAATAGAATATATAAATGTGTTGAAATTGGATTTAAAATGGATTCTCCATTTAAATACTTTATCAATACCATTCTTAAAAATATAGTTTTTTATATACCAAAATGGTCTTGTTCATATCTTTTGGATATTAAATCTTTTAGATGAATATGAAAAATACTTTATTTAATATATAACATATATATATCATTAATATAATTATCTAATTGTAATAAATTTAATTTATAATGAAAAATTACTTTGGGAGGATAAAAACAATTTCATTTATAATCACTTTTTATATATTTACATTTCTAATTATTCCGTATGATATTAAATGAAATTATAGATATTATATTTTCATAAGTTAGTTAATAATAATAAAAACATATAATTAAATTTCAAGGTAAAATAATACATTATTAAATAATTGTATTTTTATATTATACATTTTTTTTGTAAAACACGATCTTATGTGTAACGCCGACTATCAATGGAACTAGAAATTATATGTAAAAAAATCCAACCATTGTGTGGGTTATACCAAAATCTAATCTGGTGTTGTGTGTATCCCATGATTATATTTTCATTTCATATAGTACAATCCAAACTTATTGTTTTCTTATAAAAATTATATTCAATATATATAAATGATTAAATTAATTTGAAAAAAATATTTCACAAAATCTTATGGTGTTACACATGGAATGTAACTATTTCACTTCTTTCAAATTATTTTTGTGAAGCTTCAAGTTTATATTAATAAAAGTGTAAGTTATGTTCTATATTTCACATTTATTATTCATTGTAAAATCAATTTCTATTATTCATGAACTCCTCTGTTGCAAGAAAAGTTTTTGAATATCATTGTCATTCCATAAATATTTATTGGTGGCATATATGATCTTTTATTTATGTGTTATCTGTTTAACTAATATTTTGTTTGAAAAAAAACATCGTAAATTATCTTTCCCCCTCAATATATAATGTATTCATTGATTCATTTTTGAATCTTCTATAATCAAATTTGTTCATCGATGTGTCTCCCCTTATGATTAAACATTGTGGATATTGTTGAGTTTTATGTTTGTGGGAGGGTTCTTAGTTAGAATAAAATATTCTTTACTGATAACACATCAAAATCACAAAAAGATTTATCAAATTACCTACTATTAAAACTGTTAATTATTTTTTAAAAAAATATAAAAGAACAAAAAAACAAACAATAAAAAAATACATTCTATCCAGCCTAGGAAAAAGTGTCATTTTTACTTTAAGGGTATTCATTAGTTCTGCAATTGCAAGAGTTGGGTGATTAATGAGTGAAATTTTTTGATGTTATTATAGAAATTCAGTTTAGGAACAAAAAATTTGAGAAATATAGGAAATATTTTTGTGGAATAGAGACTATAACTTTAGAAAAATTGAAATTTGAACTCAAACCTTGATGAGTAACCTTTTTGAACAATCACCTCATTGAGCCAATTCAAAGGATAATTATATATGTCCATTCCCAGTGGAGTAAAATTTGTAGTTAGGATTCAATTGATAATATCCAAGGCCTAAATCACTATGTTAGTGATTTATCTTTATGTTTATATCATATAAGTTCTATTTAATAGTGCTCTGTACCTATTTAGATAACGAAAAAAACAGCCTAATAGTAAAAAATGATTGCATTAATTTGAGTGTAATTTTGAACCGAAATGAATAAGGTAAAAATATACTTTATTAATCATTATATTAATAGAAATAATAATGTGAACAAAAATGGGCCTTCTGATTTTTGGGAACATGGGGGAGAGATAAGCTGAAGCGTCTTTTGTTAAAATATGATTTTTTACTTCTCAAAAAAAATTATCATAAAACTAGGACATCATTTTAAATGGAAATGAGATAATAAGAAAAATTAACATAGGAATCATGAAAATAACTTTAATGAACATGTTTTTAATTTCCATTATGTTCATGCATATTTAATTGATCTGGGTAGGATATTAATTTTTTTTCTTGTTTTCAGAATTCTATGTAATTATATATGTACATTGAATTGTTTGGGAGTTCAATAGATTATGTGTGGGGGATATTTATATGTAATTTTTTTCTCTAAATTTTCCATATAATTTTATGAAATTAATTGTATTTTTGTTGTTTAAATAGTTTCGTTTGTCTAATAATTTTTAATTGTTAACTATTTTATAATAAATTGATAAAACAATAAATTTTTTTTGTCAAATTTCACTTTTTATTAAATTTTAGAAATTTTCTTATAATTTGAAATCTATCAATTATTTCATTTATAAAATAAACTTTTTATTATTTTTTTATTTCTATTATAGTCTTTTTAATTTTTTGTTACTTTTATTCCTTCATTATTTCATTTCCTATATATTTCAAAAGTTTAATTTCATTTATGTTTCTAATTTATTAATTCTTTATTTATATATTTTTCAAATTTAACATAATTTATTTATTTAATCAATGTATATAATAAATTTATTCATTTATTTTCATTTAATTTATACATTAATTTTTTTATAAATTTAATATTATTTATTAATTCTTTTTCTTTTCATTCTAATTTGAAATAATTTTTTAGGATTTTTAAAATAATTTTGTAATTAGATTAATTTATTATTTTAATTATAAAATAAATATTTTCAGTTGTTTTTGTTTTTAAAATTTAAAATTTCAATGTTTCATTTTTATTTTAATTTGTAAGTTAATTTTTTTATTATATTTATAGTTTTTTCAAAGAATCACCCACCACTAGTATCTCTTCTACGGTGATTCTACCTGCTGAAGTCATCACCAGACCATATTACCACAACAAAGAGTTACCAAAAACGTTTGTATTACTAGACTCAGTTTCCTCCAACCATTCTTCCACTGGACTTCTGTCACCACCATCATTAGTCAGTTCTTATTACCCATTTGTGTCACTATCTAGAATAGAGAACATTGAATAAAGAGGAGTAGCATCTAGAAGCATTTCCACTCTATACCAGCACCATCTCCAACCCACAAGCCACCTACAAATCTTGAAAAACATCTATTATATTAATAACCATAAGAAATATTGATCCACCACTAGGATTTTACTTTCAGTTACTCTAACTCAGCTCTACCCTCAACCTTCACCACTCATGAAACATCATCAATTCACTACCAGCTGTGAGACACTGGTGGAATATACCCAATAGTGCGACCATTCCCTTCAATCTAGTAGCAACAAAAAAAGACAAACGACATTAGAACCAAATATAAATGGAATAATAACATAAAATCAATGATACAATATCTCAATAGACATAATAAAGAAAAATAGATGATGAAAATTGAAACAAATACCCAATCATCATGTACAACAATACATCACTGTTGAGATCCCACAATAGCTTGACATTCCCTCTATTGGAACACAAATCGAAACCACCATCATAAGGAAGAAGATGGTACATCATCCCAGAACCCGACCCACTGAAGCCATATATATCGCCCTCCTCCCTAATTCAAATCACCATTCTTAAATCACCTTATCCCTCAGATTTGAGTCACTAGTTCTACCCTTACTCCTTTCCATACTTTTATAGAGCTGCAAAAACACCCATAATCCAAATACCCCTCGAAGCTGATTAAGACCCCCTACATCTCTTTGTTGAAGTACCACCCAATTTTCTTTTTTTAATATACAATATAATATTTAATAATAATGGTAATAATAAAAATAATAATAACACTGTAATATACAATTATAACCATTGAAATATATATATATATTTATACACACACATAGAGATACAAACAAACACACACAAATATATATATAAATATTTCTACATAATATAATTAAGTACATAATTTTAAAATTTATATTTCTTGAAATCCAATACTAATTTAATTTAATATATCTGAGTGATAATAATTGTATGTATATTTATTTACAATTGTACACGTATTAATAATTAGACATAAATATAATAATTTTATAATTATTTATATATATATATAATTGAATGCTTGTAATAATTTAATTATATTAATTAAATCATTTAATTAGTTTTAAATGTGTAGGGATATGAAACTACTAGATGTTATGGAAAGGAGTGGATTATGTAAAAGAAGTATTGATGAACTCACATTTAGTTCTACTGAAAATAGATGACATGTAACCTAGGGAATACCACATTGAGGAGAAGTAGAAAAATCTTGAGGAATGAGGGGGTTTCAGTTAACAAATGATAATGAAAAGCCTTCATAGCAGGATCTATCCGGATTATTTTAGAACCATCTGGGAATAAATTCCACATCAACATTCAATATGATAACCCATTTGATATTCAGTAGTGGGAATCCATCTATTCCACACTATATAGCAATTTTTCTCACATTTTGAGTAAAAGAATAGTTGACCTTATATAAAATAATATAATAATATAAAACCATTAATGAAATTAAATTGAATATTTTTAAAAATTTCATTAATAAATCATTTAAAAAATGTTTAAAACCTTTTTTTAAAACATTATGAGAAACAAAATATTTTGATGAAACTTTATTTTTAACCAAATAGGGAAATAAAGTCCAATATTCTTAAAATATTTCCTTAATTATTTTAATTACCAATGAGTAAAAGTAAAATTATTATTAGTTTAAAATGTTCATTAATTAATATATGCTAATAAAATATATTTATCTTAGGAAATAAATTTCCAAAAATTCATCCA
Source organism: Viscum album (assembly GCA_963277665.1). Lineage (NCBI taxonomy): Eukaryota > Viridiplantae > Streptophyta > Magnoliopsida > Santalales > Viscaceae > Viscum > Viscum album. The sequence goes on along the minus strand of OY728139.1, from coordinate 445,105,638 downwards.
TGGGAGACTAAATAAAGTCAATCCCAAATAATGAGGAGATTGTAAAATAAACCCTCACAACATTGATAAAATTTGAATATAAAAACCAATGATTGAATAAACATCAAATGAATTATTAAATTACATGAATATAAATAGTTTTGTGATAATAGATATCAAAATGGGTAGTATATTCAATACCAAGGGGGAAAACGTGGTAAATATGGTGTATGTCTCACAGATGTATATGTGAGACAAGAAACCCTTACCTCAAGTTTGAATTCATTCATATTTGTCCGAATTTTTTTATAAATATTTTATTATTATATATATATATATATTAAATTTACATAAAATATATAAAATATAATATATTATATTCTAAATACTTTTATTACTATTATATTAACAATTCGTTGATAAAATAACTGTTTGAGATGTTACATTCATCATTTTTCATGTATGTTTTTTTTTTGTTAATTTTGGTTTTTTTAATGTTATAAAGGATATATAATCCTCATGATTTTAAAATAGTGTAAATATAATATATATATTCATTAAATATGTATTTATAGTAATCTGTTAAGGGTAGAAAAATAAAATGGTTGAAAAAATTCATGGAGATGGTAGGTCGCACACACGCATGAATGTTGTTTCCATATTCCACGATGGATAAAATAAATGGAAAATAAATATAAATTAAACATTATAGGTTCATTATTATTTAATATATAGAATTTATAATAAAAATTTACCTCATTTTTACCATCTGTGTAAAAAATGATAAACATTTTGTGTCACAACGTAGAGGTCGTAGTCCACGCATGTTCATGTGAAAAGTAATTGTTTTAAAAATTAATGGAATGTAAGAAAGTATTTTTTAAATTATATATCTATAATATTTTAAGATAATTAATAATAAAATTTTAAATAACATTAACATTATATCGTATCATCAATAGTGTTTTTAATAAAGAAATTTCATCGCTTCGCGAGGCGGTAATCCACCATATTGATGACCCATATTACAGTATCCTCGATTGAAATGATATTAAAATATTATATCTTATATATTAATTAATAATATATAATTTTATCATAAATATAATATAAATATGGTAAATAAGTCATTACATCCATCATTGAAGGTTTTTGTTGGAAAATTATTTCCATCGGTTGGCGATGTGGTAGTTTTTTATATATAAGATAAACTATTTCATTTAAAATTGGATTGAACTGCATATGTGTAACAGCCCAAGATTTTATAAAAAAAATATTCTTTTTAATTTTATTAATGTCTTGTGTTGTACGCTACACCAAAACGAGCTTGCACAACACACATCCTTGACTTGACTTGCATTACACGCAATCGCGACCTTCCTCGATAGCGTGTGTAGTACGTAATACCGAGTTTCACTAAACAACGATATGCTATAAAAATATTATTAAAACTAGCCATTATGAATAGTAATAACCACTTTTTTGAAATCCAGTAAATTTTATTTTTCAAAATGAACTTTATTTTTGGATTCGGAGTATCGAATTTAGCCTAAGGTGAAATTTTGGTACTTTTCAGATAACTTTCATATTCTGATGAATAGTGAAAATTACTAAATTATAATTAAAAACAACTTTTTTAATCGAAATAATTAATAGTGATAAATCATTAATTTGAGTGGTTTTAAAGTATATTTAGAATATATTTTTACAATTTAATACAATGTTGGTCATTGGATGTAGTTTCACATTTAAACTAGACATAAACAAGTGTCAATCTTTTGATAGATATTGTTTCTTAAAAACACGCTATTTGTTTTAACAGCGAGATTTAATTATAAAATTAATTAATGCAACTTTTATGTTATTAATTTGGTAAAATATACTTCATTTTTGAATTCAGAATATGAAATATAGCTTGGGATGAAATTTTGGCATTGTTCTGAAAAACATCAATTTTTGATGAATAGTGAAACTACTAAGTGGTAGGTTAAAAACTGAATTTTGCATAAAACTTAATTTTACCGCTTCTGTGAATGGAATTTCGAAAATCCGAGAGACACGGTTAATATCAAAGACTAAAATGTGGTTCAATGAGATAAAAATAATTTTTTGGTGAATAGTAACTTTTTACTATTTTTACCGCGGTTAATAGTAAATAGGGTAACTAAGGGTAAATATGATATTACTATTACCCTAACACATGTCCTAATTCTATTGGACAAGTGTAATTCGACCAAAAACAAACTTAGGAATAAAATATGACCATTTAGGCCCACTTGGATTAGATTAGGACATTTATTATTAATTTATTTAAAGAAAGGTTAAAATAGTTAAAATCAATGTTTAATAAGTAAATCATTTTTAATATGGGGTTATACATAAGATAAATTCGACTATAAATTTTCATTAGAAAGCTCAAAAGATTTCCTAAATAATGGTATTTTATTTGTAAATTTCAGACATCAAATAATTTAATTAATATATGTCACAAAGATGATGCTGTAATTATCTTATTTATGAAATATTGACATAATTGATGTTATAAACACCAAAATAAATGTAATTTGAGAATTTTTTATGAATTCCACTAATTTTATAAGTTACTATGATATATTAATGTTTATTTAATCAACTTGGTTCGAACATTTAATTCTGTTATGACTTTCACAAAAATCATATATCAAATAGTGTCAAAATTGACACAAAATAGTTTTTAAATCAAATATTATATTATTAATTGTTATTTTATTCCTAAAAATCTAAGGTTCGGCCAAATGACTTAGATAAGTATATATATATTAATAATAAACAATTTGGGGTTCGTTTGGCATGTTATAGTAAGTGTATTAACCATATAGTGAAAGCAAACAAAAAGACACGGTAAAAGTCAAATTATTTAACTTAGAGTTAAATCTAATTGATAAGGTTTAAAATAAGATCCAAACATGTCTAAATTTGATTGGTTGATGAGATTACAACCCTATCTCATCTAAGCTTCGAATATGAGTCATTTTTGGAGGTTTTTAAGTGGGTTTAGATTTATTATAAATTAATATTTTTAAGAATTCCTAAGGTGCCCCTCTCCTCCCCTATAAAAGGACACCTCCTCCCCCTCCTCCTCACACCAATTTGAGCACTCAAGCTCGGCCAACCCCTGCCAATTTCTCCTCTCCACTTCCCTAGCAACATCCTAGAGGTTCTGGTCTTCCTCAAAGACCAATTCTAGTGCCCTAAGAGGAGGTCTCAAAGAGGCACTTCAATGAAGAGGTAATTACCATTACCAATTCTTTCATCTTTATTTCTTCTTCCACTTCTTCTTCTTAGGTTGTTTCATTATGAAGTAATAACATCAGTATCACTCATATAATGATATGTTATTATAAGTATGAAACAACCCTATTTCACCATCTATCCATCCTACGGATAAAGAAATCACCGCGCGTGCGTACGTACGGAATATCGTCTCCACGTCGTGGTGTAATCTATTTTCCACCACCACCTTACATGGATGGGTATAATGGTGTAAAGAATAACTATACATAGTTATTACAACATCATATTGATTATGATATATTGTATAATCCACTCCAATTCAATTTAATATTTATAGAAATGATATCATCGCTCGTGCGTACGTACGGACTACCGTCTCCACGACGCGATGAGATTCATTCTCTATGTTAACCATTTAAGAATGATTATAATGTATATATAAGAAATAATAATGAAATATATGACATTATAAAGCTACTGGATTTATGTATATATATACATATGTATGTCATCTACTTACTTCCATTTCAGGACAATAAGGAAAGGAAAACAGCGTTCATGCGTACGTACGGACTACCGTCTCCATGAACGGTGTTTTTCATTTTATTTATCTATCTATTATATATATATATATACTGAATATATATGATATATAAATCATATTTTATATTCTGGAAGTAAGTAAATCATGATATAAGTAATAATGATGTCAAGAACAACAAGTCAAAACACCTACGATAAATGAAACGAATTTACCCAAAACGCTTCTTTAACATGGAATTTACAAAAGAACGGGTAGTATAATGTCATAAGTGAACCATATATGATATCATAACAATGAATATGATTCTGTAATAAGTCAATAACATGATTTAAATCATTATACAGGAGGTTCGGACACTTACAAAGCAAGTCGGACCTAAGGTAAGGGAAATATCACAATCTCATTTTTATCCGAGATTGTTTATTCGTAAGTATTTACTGCGGTGTATTTTATCATCCACATCCATGTTCCCTCAATATGAAATATTGTTTCCATCCACTTGCAATAGTTTAAATCCAATTTTACCCTTAGGTGAGTTTTTAGTAAAGAATATGAAAGGAATCTTTTGTCGTTTTTCCGTACGAGGTACTTTTTGACTTTTCCGACAAAAGTACGAAGAATGTTTTTTTTAACTTATACGGCATGAATGGATTTTTAAAACATTATTTCCAAGAAGCTTCCTTTACAAGTTTTCAAGTTTATTTTTAATAAACTTCTTTTAGTTTATAAATGTATGACATGTTATGAAAAGAAAAGTGTTTTTGAAAAAGAAAGGATATTTTCCACAAGAATGGAGTTCAAGTGTTTTATCAAAATTATTTTCCATCTAAGATAATAAAGGGTTCTGTTTTTATCCCTTTAATTACATTGATTTGATTATGTTGTGAGGGAATTATTTTTATGAAGTCATTTGCCTTATATGATTTTATGATGTCATGATGTTTCAAGAATCCCATTTTTGTTACATGTGTTATGCGATGATGTATGTTTTATGATTATGTGGCACACATAAGAAAGGAATCATTATAAGATGGGTGGGACCTATATCTCCCTCCAATGCATTGGGTAAAGATTTCATATCTCATGAGATAGACATGGCTCAAATGGTAGGTTATACCAGTTCATTGAAACAGGACTGAAACGAGGATTACTCGATTCAGAAAGGGACTTTGTCCACTAAGATAGTCTTGGCAATGTGTCATGACTAACAAGAAATGATTTCCATGATTATGTGTGCATGCCACAAAGTTTCATGTTTCATGTTATGATTATGGTGATCTCATTTTCACTTCTATGATTTGTTCCATGTTAAGATATTATGATCTCTTTTGCAGGTTATGATTTTCAAAAAGATATGATATGATTTTTATTTCTTTTGTATACCCTTACTGAGCATTTGAGCTCACCCTTTTATGTTTTCTTTTCCCCAGGATATAAATAAAGGTTTTAGGTAAAAAAAAGGGAAGATCTTTATGGGAGATATTGAAGATCTTTCACCACGATTAGAAGATTATGTTCCGAGTTTCCAAAGACACTAAACTATTACGATCCTTGTGTGTGTGTTTTTGTTATGTACTAAGTATTCCGCAAAAGTAATGTAATGTCCATGTATGTCAGGCTTCGGGTCTCTACATTTGGTATCAGAGGAAAGGTTTAGTCAACCTTTGGAAACTAGGATGCTAAAACGTTAGTGAGATCCCTAGAGATATTTCTAAGGTATGTCTAGAGATGTCTCTAAGGTTAAGTATACGTATAGGATACAGTCCTAGAACTACGGTAACGATCATAGAATTTAACCTAAGATGTTAGATATTGAGGGTGCTCCCCCTTTACTATGTTGTCTTCCCTAGCATGATTTCGCCTCTCACAAAATTATTTTTGTGTTTTAGTTAATGGAGGGAACCAGAAGGAATTTGGTTAACATTGAATCCAATGGACAAATTGGTGACTATGAGCAACAAAATTGTGTGATGCCTAGAGATAAAGATATTCTGATTATGCCGAATCAGTCATCGCGATATATGATTAACAAGGTGAAATTTAGTGGTATGACTAATTCATCAAAGAAGAGGAAGATAAACTATTATGCATGTTCGCATGTTGAGGAGCATAAAGAAAGGAAGATTGAGATTTCTAAAGAAGGGAAGAAGAACCTTGACGAATACCTCAAATGGAGGGACCGATGTTATCTGTGTGGAGAAAAGGGTCATAGAGCGACAGATTGTTATGGAGTTCAATGTCTTATTTGTGGAGAACATGGGCATTACCCAACTCAATGCCCTGATCTGAAAAGATACTTCTAAATCAAGGAAGGAATTATTCCAGGACAGTCATTGAAGTGGATGGACTGAAGTGTTGGTATTCAAGAATAATGTTGTTGAGGTACTTTTATGGTGTATTGGAATATTTATGTATTGGTCTAATGTGGTATTCGAAGTGATTGAGGTATTTTTGGAAAGTATATGATATGCGCATAATGAAGGGATAATACGATAATGAGATGTTTGATTGTATGCATGAGCTCATGATTGATATAAGGACTAAGTGATATCATGGTTTGAGTATATAGAATTTTGAGGATTTTGGTATGTGGAAGGTGTTAACTTTTAACTGCATTCATGTTTTCACTAATTTATTCAAGATAATACATGATTAAGGACTTTGAATGTTTGGAATGTGACCAAAAAAACATATCTTATGATATATGGGGATCAATGATGGTATTAAATCTCTGGTAATTGTTTTCACTTTGTTATGAGAGTGGACTGTAGTATTATGGATAAGCCTAAGGATTGGAATGAATTATGTTGGACATAAGTTAGTATTGTTTGTTTTTCGATATTATTTATGTGATGTTATAGTAATGTAGTTTTAGAAAAAGGGACAACCTGCAGGACGGGCGACAGCCCATCGCTTCGGACAAGGCTGTAGGAATCGAACCCACAACCGAAGTGCGACTAGCCTTTATCGCCTACCACTGACCTACAGGAAGTCCCTGTTTAGTAGAAACTAGTTTTATTATATTAAGCAGTATGATATATGAAGTATAAGTCCATTTTAGGAACTATATATGATTAATCTCACTATAGAATGACTTATGTATATTTAATAACTTTTGCTTACCTTTTGTTTGAGACAGATGGAATGACCCGTCATTCTATCACATGATCTGCTAACACTTCACGAATAACAAATTCAACTTCATTTATTTAAGAGATGAAGTGGAAATTGTTCAAGGCACGAATAATAGTGATATTGTATCAAAATAAAGTAAGTATTTATTCTAATTCAAATTTTCAACTTTAGGGAAATGATCTTGAAAACCAAAAATATTGTCCTAGTGATCTTATACCTGATGAATCAGATGGTACCTTAGATCGTCACAAATTTATGGATTTGTGATTACTGGCTTTTCCATAGCCATGTTCTCTACCACTCTCCATCAGAACATGATGGTTAGATTTCTCTTCCATATCCATATTTTCACCTATGTGGAAACCCAGTGATTAGTTTATTTGGGTAATCGTTACATTTCATACTTTAGTTTTGGTATTCCCTTTTACGATGTGGGTTTCTATTTAAGAAACTTTCAAATAGTAAACCATTTATAACCCCGACGAATTTCGAGGGCGAAATTCATTTTAAGGGGGGTAGAATGTAACAGCCCAAGATTTTATAAAAAAAATATTCTTTTTAATTTTATTAATGTCTTGTGTTGTACGCTACACCAAAACGAGCTTGCACAACACACATCCTTGACATGACTTGCATTACACGCAATCGCGACCTTCCTCGATAGCGTGTGTAGTACGTAATACCGAGTTTCACTAAACAACGATATGCTATAAAAATATTATTAAAACTAGCCATTATGAATAGTAATAACCACTTTTTTGAAATCCAGTAAATATTATTTTTCAAAATGAACTTTATTTTTGGATTCGGAGTATCGAATTTAGCCTAAGGTGAAATTTTGGTACTTTTCAGATAACTTTCATATTCTGATGAATAGTGAAAATTACTAAATTATAATTAAAAACAACTTTTTTAATCGAAATAATTAATAGTGATAAATCATTAATTTGAGTGGTTTTAAAGTATATTTAGAATATATTTTTACAATTTAATACAATGTTGGTCATTGGATGTAGTTTCACATTTAAACTAGACATAAACAAGTGTCAATCATTTGATAGATACTGTTTCTTAAAAACACGCTATTTGTTTTAACAGCATGATTTAATTATAAAATTAATTAATGCAACTTTTATGTTATGAATTTGGTAAAATAGACTTCATTTTTGAATTCGGAATATGAAATATAGCTTGGGATGAAATTTTGGCATTGTTCTGAAAAACATCAATTTTTGATGAATAGTGAAACTACTAAGTGGTAGGTTAAAAACTGAATTTTGCATAAAACTTAATTTTACCGCTTCTGTGAATGGAATTTCTAAAATCCGAGAGACACGGTTAATATCAAGGACTAAAATGTGGTTCAATGAGATAAAAATAATTTTTTGGTGAATAGTAACTTTTTACTATTTTTACCGCGGTTAATAGTAAATAGGGTAACTAAGGGTAAATATGATATTACTATTACCCTAACACATGTCCTAATTCTATTGTACAAGTGTAATTCAACCAAAAACAAACTTAGGAATAAAATATGACCATTTAGGCCCACTTGGATTAGATTAGGACATTTATTATTAATTTATTTAAAGAAAGGTTAAAATAGTTAAAATCAAAGTTTAATAAGTAAATCATTTTTAATATGGGGTTATACCTAAGATAAATTCGACTATAAATATTCATTAGAAAGCTAAAAAGATTTCCTACATAATGGTATTTTATTTGTAAATTTTAGACATCAAATAATTTAATTAATATATGACACAAAGATGATGTTGTAATTATCTTATTTATGAAATATTGACATAATTGATGTTATAAACACCAAAATAAATGTAATTTTAGAATTTTTATGAATTCCACTAATTTTATAAGTTACTATGATATATTAATGTTTATTTAATCAACTTGGTTCGAACATTTAATTCTGTTATGACTTTCACAAAAATCATATATCAAATAGTGTCAAAATTGACACAAAATAGTTTTTAAATCAAATATTATATTATTAATTGTTATTTTATTCCTAAAAATCTAAGGTTCGGCCAAATGACTTAGATAAGGATATATATATTAATAATAAACAATTTGGGGTTCGTTTGGCATGTTATAGTAAGTGTATTAACCATATAGTGAAAGAAAACAAAAAGACACGGTAAAAGTCAAATTATTTAACTTAGAGTTAAATCTAATTGATAAGGTTTAAAATAAGATCCAAACATGTCTAAATTTGATTGGTTGATGATAGTACAACCCTATATCATCTAATATTCGAATATGAGTCATTTTTGGAGGTTTTTAAGTGGGGTTAGATTTACTATAAATTAATATTTTTTAGAATTCCTAAGGTGCCCCTCTCCTCCCCTATAAAAGGACACCTCCTCCCCCTCCTCCTCACACCAATTTGAGCACTCAAGCTCGGCCAACCCCTGCCAATTTCTCCTCTCCACTTCCCTAGCAACATCCTAGAGGTTCTGGTCTTCCTCAAAGACCAATTCTAGTGCCCTAAGAGGAGGTCTCAAAGAGGCACTTCAAAGAAGAGGTAATTACCGTTACCAATTCTTTCAACTTTATTTCTTCTTCCACTTCTTCTTCTTAGTTTGTTTCATTATGAAGTAATAACATCAGTATCACTCATATACTGATATGTTATTATAAGTATGAAACAACCCTATTTCACCATCTATCCATCCTACGGAAAAAGAAATCACCGCGCGTGCGTACGTACGGAATACCGTCTCCACGCCGTGGTGTAATCTATTTTCCACCACCACCTTACATGGATGGGTATAATGGTGTAAAGAATAACTATACATAGTTATTACAACATCATATTGATTATGATATATTGTATAATCCACTCCAATTCAATTTAATATTTATAGAAATGATATCATCGCTCGTGCGTACGTACGGACTACCGTCTCCACGACGCGATGAGATTCATTCTCCATGTTAACCATTTAAGAATGATTATAATGTATATATAAGAAATAATAATGAAATATATGACATTATAAAGCTACTGGATTTATGTATATATATACATATGTATGTCATCTACTTACTTCCATTTCAGGACAATAAGGAAAGGAAAACAGCGTTCATGCGTACGTACGGACTACCGTCTCCATGAACGGTGTTTTTCATTTTATTTATCTATCTATTATATATATATATATACTGAATATATATGATATATAAATCATATTTTATATTCTGGAAGTAAGTAAATCATGATATAAGTAATAATGATGTCAAGAACAACAAGTCAAAACACCTACGATAAATGAAACGATTTTACCCAAAACGCTTCTTTAACATGGAATTTACAAAAGAATGGGTAATATAATGTCATAAGTGAACCATATATGATATCATAACAATGAATATGATTCTGTAATAAGTCAATAACATGATTTAAATCATTATACAGGAGGTTCAGACACTTACAAAGCAAGTCGGACCTAAGGTAAGGGAAATATCACAATCTCATTTTTATCCGAGATTGTTTATTCGTAAGTATTTACTGGGGTGTATTTTATCATCCACATCCATGTTCCCTCAATATGAAATATTGTTTCCATCCACTTGCAATAGTTTAAATCCAATTTTACCCTTAGGTGAGTTTTTAGTAAATAATATGAAAGGAATCTTTTGTCGTTTTTCCGTACGAGGTACTTTTTGACTTTTCCGACAAAAGTACGAAGAATGTTTTTTTTAACTTATACGGCATGAATGGATTTTTAAAACATTATTTCCAAGAAGCTTCCTTTACAAGTTTTCAAGTTTATTTTTAATAAACTTCTTTTAGTTTATAATTGTATGACATGTTAAGAAAAGAAAAGTGTTTTTGAAAAAGAAAGGATATTTTCCTCAAGAATGGAGTTCAAGTGTTTTATCAAAATTATTTTCCATCTAAGATAATAAAGGGTTCTGGTTTTATCCCTTTAATTACATTGATTTTATTATGTTGTGAGGGAATTATTTTTATGAAGTCATTTTCCTTATATGATTTTATGATGTCATGATGTTTCAAGAATCCCATTTTTGTTACATGTGTTATGCGATGATGTATGTTTTATGATTATGTGGCACACATAAGAAAGGATTCATTATAAGATGGGTGGGACCTATATCTCCCTCCAATGCATTGGGTAAAGATTTCATATCTCATGAGATAGACATGGCTGGAATGGTAGGTTATACCGGTTCAGTGAAACAGGACTGAAACGAGGATTACTCGATTCAGAAAGGGACTTTGTCCACTAAGATAGTCTTGGCAATGAGTCATGACTAACAAGAAATGATTTCCATGATTATGTGTGCATGCCACAAAGTTTCAAGTTTCATGTTATGATTATGGTGATCTCATTTTCACTTCTATGATTTGTTCCATGTTAAGATATTATGATCTCTTTTGCAGGTTATGATTTTCAAAAAGATATGATATGATTTTTATTTCTTTTGTATACCCTTACTGAGCATTTGAGCTCACCCTTTTATGTTTTCTTTTCCCCAGGATATAAATAAAGGTTTTAGGTAAAAAAAAGGGAAGATCTTTATGGGAGATATTGAAGATCTTTCACCACGATTAGAAGATTACGTTCCGAGTTTCCAAAGACACTAAACTATTACGATCCTTGTGTGTGTGTTTTTGTTATGTACTAAGTATTCCGCAAAAGTAATGTAATGTCCATGTATGTCAGGCTTCGGGTCTCTACAATATGGATATAAGATAAAAAATTAAAATAAAAAAATATCATTAAATAAGAGATACTATTATATTATATTATTAAATTTATAAGAGATTATAATGATTTAGAAGAAGTAAAAAAATTAAAACACATAGTTAAAAAAATTTAATCAATTTCACTCTACCTCTTTAGGGTGAACCTAAATAATTTATATATTGGATTTATTATCTAGAAAAGTCATCTAGGTTTTTGGTAGGGATGTACATATGAGATTTTGGTAGGTATTTGATGAGAAAAATGTTTTGGATGTGTGAAAAATATAGAACTATGGGTGTACTTTTATTTGTTTGGGAGTGGACATAAAAAGAATATTTGAAACGATTATGTGATGGCAACATTTTTCACATGCCATGTTTGATTTCTAGTACTATCTCACTTGAAAGTTATTATCATACTGGTGGACGCATGGACTAAAGTGTGTCTTTCTGTAAACTATTGGATGTTTTTTTGAAGAGAATATGAGGTGGTATATGGGGGACTATACCTCCTTTATTATAGTTTGACAATGGTGAAATAAATAGATAAAGAGAGGAATAATTATAAGAATAACTATCAATAGAAGGTTATCACATAGATGAAAAGAATAAAAATTTCATCAAAAGAAAAATTCAGTTTTTGATACAAGTGATTTTATTTCATGTATCTAACAAAATGGTATATGAAGTCAAGGTTTCATGCATACAATAAAATTGATGCATCAAAATAATAAAAGCCCCAAATGAACATCTCAAATAAAATCAGTATCCATACTCATTCTTATGATTCCCCTCTCCCATGCTATAACTAATAAAGAGTCAACAACTTCATTAATCCCATTATCCCTACTTTTATCCACATAATCTGTCTAGGTATCATCTATGTCCTGAATAGAGTGTGAGAGAAATCAATTAGGAGAGCATCGTTAATGAAAATAAATATCAAGTTCATATAATATATAAAGTGTTCAGATGTATTTCTAACCAGTAATAAACAATAAAAAATTGAGGTTTATATTTTGGAAGGGAAAAACGATGACAAGAACTACATTGACTTGTTCCAGACAATAAATGAATAATTTAACATTTGTATAAATATATATTTTTTGTATACATAGTGATATCTTCAACCATATATAAGGATACTACCACTAGTCCAGACCCATGGTGTAACTCTGACATCAATGTCCCATAGCATGAGTCTTTCAATTGTTAAGTGATTCTATGATGAGTCTCATAATGGAAGATACATCTTTCCCATGTATGCTGTCATAAGTATTTCATAACAATTTAGCATATTAGTATGGTATCCATGCCTAATTATCATAGGACATAAGGTTCATCATTTCAATTAATCATAATTCAAAATGTTCATCATTCCCAATTGTCATATGCTATAAGGGTCACTATACCCATGTGTTAGAGATTAATGGGAAACCAGGCCCAATTATAACAATATAGGGACACCATGCCTAAGCATAATCTTATAGGGATTCCATGCCTGTATTTAATAAAATTAACGATTAAATACATGTATATAAATGGTTTGTGGGATTCTATGCCCATACATCATAATAGTATAATGGGACTCCATTCCCATATATCAAAATAGTATAATGCATCATTTTTCATTTATATAACAATTAAATATTTTGTCTTCATGCCCATATGTCATAACAATAGTAATTAGTCAAGTATTAGGAAGATCCAATTGATTAGTAATAGTTTAATATCATTAAATAATAAAAATAGAATAACCATTGTCTAATTTACACAAGAGATGTGGTCGTACCACACAATCCAATTCAATTAATTATTGTAGTCACAACTAAGAGACATTCCAAAACCATATTGAAGATGGTTTGTCTAGTTATAAATTTATAGCAGAAATCAAAAAAATTTCAGCATACCGTAAGGGGTAAAAGTAATTGTTGTGACCGATTTCAATATGAATTAATGTATGTTATATAAATTATATCAATTATATTGGATTGAATATGGTTTATGTGTATTTTATAAGAAATTTGTGGATAATTCCACATGTGGAATCATGAAACATTTTATAAATCCACCGGACTTATGGGAAAAATACTAGACAACATATATTATGCCTATAGAGGTGCAATCATCCATTATGAACCTTCTATTTGGTCTAGATCGGAGGGAAATGGATTAACTGATGATCACACATAAAATAAGGCTTAACATGATGTACCAAAATAACATATCATTTAGAAAAAAATTGAATAATGCAAACAATGAGTGACGTACATATCGATAGGAGTCCTACGTGATAATCCAAATTTGAATATGGTTTTTGACATATTTTTTATCCATAAACCGTAGTTGATGGGAAAAGATATCTTAAAAAAGGATGATAGACCTCTTATACATTGGAATAATAAAGTGATATGGGTGTTAATTTTGTAATTAATTAAAGAAATAATCATAATTTCACCCAACATATAGGTTTATTGTGGTTTAACTAAATATTTACCAAAATCGGGTGCTATCCATGCACCATGTACTGTCAAATGAAGAAACTCACATGGTTAATGTGAACAGTTTGGTAAACCATGCACCTAAATACATAATTATCTCTATTAAAAACTAAATATCCTCCATTTGAGAATGTTGAATGGGTATCACTATTAGGTCAAACTATGAGGCCCACTATTGGGAATTAAAACACCCAATACTATTTGGGGAGACCATGCAGATTGGTCATCATAGTTTCTACTAACCATGCTGCCCAACTCCCACTTACACCAAATAGGGTTTTGTTTTTTAAACAAGAACGGGATACCCTTGTTTCTTCTATATTCTCAGTAATCATTATTATTACTTAAAAAAATCAAAAATCAAACTTAAAATTAAATTATTGGTACGTCATGTAAAAATGTTTTTTATAGTCTCCCCATAATGAAACATGTCCACAATTTTCACTTTCGAAGGTATTAGAATATTGTATAAGAAAAAATACATCCACTAAGAACATACATCACTATTTCAAGATGATTCATATCATAACCCATTTTTTGGTTGATGAAATGATACCACCAGGATTGGGTAGTATATTTTTTATGTTTCACAAATTAGGATCCGTAGTTGAGTGGTCCCAATAGGTGATTACAGGGGTTATGTTTATGTTAAATCATCCCATGTTGGGTATAATTTCATCATATGGCCTCTAATGGGTTTGTTCGTGGAGCCAAAAAAACTCAATAAACCTATTATCTATGATTTTTGTCACTTTATTCCAAATGCACACACTCATTCTATGATTTGGCCAATGACCCTTGAGGACTCACAATGGATAAGAGGATGGTAATTCATGTTCATCACACCCTTTTGGAGGGAATTTATGCATATTATGGGACACTACTAATGATTTACTAATGTTTTTATGTTCTTGAATCCTTGTTTCATTCCCAATCACGTGTCCATGTATTACTCCTTGTTCACCAGATCATTCCAAAATATGCATGGGTTTCAACTTAACTATATTTTTTAGGTTCTTCATCAATGAAGATACATTCATGTATCTAGAGTTTCACATTGATGTTTACTTCTATAGATAGATTAGATATGATTAAGTTACTCACCATGATAAGGTGGGTTTTGAGCTATAATAGATTTCGATATAGAATATATCATCATACATGGGGTAGGATGTTTTTTTTATGGTGGGATTAATCTAATAATATGGACTTCCAACATATCCTCATTAGAGGATTCTAATTTACCACAATCTAGTGTCACTTTATTATACACATCACCTTTTAAGGTCGTGTGATAGTGTCCCATCCCTACAATTTAACATCACGCAGTGAGGATGTCTAGGCCAAAAGTTCCAAGTCATGATTTGGTGTGGGGCTTACATTGGGGTGGCCAACAGGATTTAGAATTGGTCCTTAAAACTAGTAGGAGCCCCACTTTTATTTCGAATTTTGGGACTTGTACTACAGAGGAAGCCTAGTTAAAGGGCATGATCAGGTCATACACATTGGATCCACCCTCATGGACGTGGCTCAAAATTATATCTTTGCAGAAGGATTATTTGAGCTCAGGCTTTGAACTTGTGTCCATGGTATCTGGGTTAGATAAAGAATTATAGTTCTCATTGTTCATTATATTGGATCTTACACAATGTAGGAGGCACATAAAGGAGTCATTGTAGGGGATTATATTGTAGATGAGTCCCTTTTGAGGTAAATAAATTAGGGTTTATTCCTGAAGATCATTCATTAGTGGGTTATGGGAAATTTATATTTGGACTAAATTTTAATGAGATTTCCCCACATGATTGTTCTTTTTATAGGCATCCTATGTATCCTTATCAGAGAAAAAATCAATTTTCTCATAGTTCAGTTTTGGATGAATTGCATGGATGTTGTGATCATCACAAACCTATAAGCCCATGTGATTCATGCTTGACGGGGGAAACTAGAGGATGTGAATGATTCAACAAGAAACTTTTATTTACTTAAATAATGATAGAAAATGAGGGAGATGGCGGAAGAGGATGGGGAAAGAGAGCCACCTCGTGTGATAAATCTGGATTAGTCCTTATGGGATTCCATATTTAAGGTCCAATGGTGTATAATACAGTTTAAAGTAACATAGCTTCGATGATGAAATCATAGATTAATGTCATGTTGTAGGGAATATGAAAAATAAAGTTAATGATTTGTTGCAGGTACTAAATAACAGATATTATAACTTCATGTGGTCTGTACGATGAATCAATGATTATCTTAATAGTGTTTGGATCAATTTTTATTGAATAATTGACTAACTATAGGATAATCAGGTAAGAATGTTATGAAATCCCTCAAACATGATAGGGATATAATATATAAAACATGATTCTATGTGTTTTTGGATGCTGAGAAATGATACGTGGCTTGGAAGCCATTGTGGCATACAATGGTAAAAAAACCGCTCTTAAAAATGAATTTGTTTCTGGTTGAAAATCCTTTTATGGGAAATGTTTGTAGATCCGCTAGTGAAATGTGTACATAGTCAAGAAGATGTGTCCCCTAGACATAGACTGTCCCTTTACGATGGCACTGGATGTTTATTAAGATCCAATATCACCCATTATACTATATTGTAAATATATATAGGTTTGATAATGGCATCATAGATTAATGTCTTGTTACCAGGATTGAAAAAAACATTTTAAATTCGTTTTTTAGGGACTAATACAATACAATTTATCATCATGTGCTTAGGATGATAAATCATAGTTTAAATTCGTAGATATTGAAATATTTTCTTTTCAAACCATTATTTACTAAAGAATAATGTGTCTGGAATGTTTATATATGCCTTGATAATGAGAGTTAAGAAATGTGTAAACCATGATTTCAAGGGTTCATTGATTAGGAGAAATTATATGTGCCATGGAATCTTTTATGGAATGTTGAGGTGAGAAAATCCTCTCTGAAGAATGAATTTTTCTCTGGTTAACATACTTTTTTTATGATCAACATAGGCAGAACTGGCAAGGAATTATGAACATAGTCCAGAAGAGAATTTCCCCAAACACTTGACGTCCATTTTTGATTGTTATGGATGTTTATAAAGATTGGAAATCACCTAGTATAATATAGTTTAAACTGATATACCATGTACGATGGAATCATAGATTAATTTCATGTTGTAGGGGACATTACCATATAGTTTGATGTCATCTAGTAAAGATGATAACTAAAAGAATAATGTCATTGTTATTGGACCATTTTTTTATTAATCCATGATTAAATGTAGGATAATTGGGGTATAATGTTCTTATATGACTTCAATATGAGAGGTATGGAATGATTAATCCATGATTCTGTTGTTTCTTCGATAAAAATTAATGATATGAGGAATGGAATCAATTACGACATACAGAAGTTAATGAAGCCTCTCCTATAGATGAATTAATCTCTGATTGATGGGCCTTCTATGTGGGTAACATATGCAGAGCTGTTAGGGCATTGAGAACAGAGTCATATAGAGGTTACCTTAGGACACTAACTATCCATTTCTAATGGTCAAGGAGATTTATGGACATCCTAGATCATCTAGAACATATATTTTGTTTAATGAGAAGGATGTGTCTATTCAGGTAAGAAACATTCAAAACACGATTTTCAATGTAGTTCTGGATTAATAGAGAATATATGGTAGTTAATAGGTTTTTTAGAGTCTCGTGAGTAGTATCTAAACTCTTCGTATTTAATGAATAGATGATGTGGATGCATAATGGATAAATCTAAAATGTTGTCAACCTGACCATAAATGTTTTTCGAGTGACTCAACATTTTTCATGGGTGTCAGTGACGGTGGAAAATGGACCACCCTGGAGGAATGGGATATCAACCATCATAGTATGGACTATTGGGTTTATATGAATTTAAGAATAGTGATGTCCATGTAGAGATATCCATGTATGAGGGTCCAGAAAGGAGATTCCACGTAAGGGATTTTTTGGTGGTGGTATCCAGGTAAGATGGTTCTCATACCATTTCATGAAAGGGTCATTCATGAATCATTTTCTACTATGGTCATCTTTAAACCATTTTCTCCCATGGTTCTTCCATGTACTATTTTTTTTCAAATGGTCGTCCGAAATCCATTTTCTACAATGGGACCCCCACAAGTTTTTTTTCAATAGGGGTCACCTAGGAACTTTTTTTACTCATTAGTTGGGATAGAAAATGTTGCCTCAATTATGTGAAAGACACTCCCTCTAAATATTTTTATTCTGTAGAGGCTCATATGCTTACTGTTCGTAGGGTGGGGTTACATTAAGGGAAACCCACATATTGTTCATGGGATAGAGTCCATGAACTACTTCTTGTGATGAAGGTATTTATCCTATGCCCTATATAGTTTTCTCATGGATTCATCCCCTTTTCCGACTAAAGGAGCACACTTATTTCAAGAGAGTGGGCCATTTTATACCCACCTAATTGTTTATTTATAAAGTGGATGAGTGGGATTCTTATCATATTTTGTGAAATCCCATGGTGGACATAGTCATTGGGAGGTATTAATTTATAGGCACTAGCATTTCCACCTCATCCCATGAACTACTTAGATCATGGGGGGTCTTTGTTTGTGGGATAATTACGTACATCCTTGGTGACATGAATGAATTCATTTCATTTTTGAGGAGCTATATACTTCTATTTTCTTATAAACCATTTGATACAATAGAGAATTTAATACGTGAGAGAAATTAATTCTCCTCCATCTCATGAATGATAGCATTTGCGGGTGGCCAACACCATCTTTGTCATTCCATAAACTGATCAGTTCTTATACACCTCCTAGAGAGAAATACCATGAAGAGTGGTTGTCCGTGAATTGATTTTTCTTCATGGAAGCATCCATTTGATACATTCTTCAATATTTTTATCGGTTTTATTTCGACACTTTTTGTGCTTGAAGGAGTTTTATTTATATTGAATCAAAAATTTTCAAGACCCTATAGGCAGCCTCTCTATCACATGTATTTCTACATACATGGTTCTGATACCACAACAACAGTACCAAGGGGAGTAACCAGACATAGTGACTCTTCAGGCTCTGATAAATGATACATATGGGTTAGTCTTTGCATGATTCAATGACATCTTGTTCAAGATCCTCGAGATCAAAAGTATGAGATGGGTCGACATGATAACGATGAAGCTATGAAATGTGGAAGATGTTGTCCATTGAATTGTACCAATAATTTAAAAACAATTTCTTGTTTAATGGGACATGTCTATCAAATATTTAAAAATAAAAAAAACTATATGCAAGAGCTTTAATTTCCCTTGTATCCATCTATGGCCATGTTTGGGTGATTCCTATAAGGAAACATGAACTCCGACATGAATCTACACAGGCTATCAATAGTTTTTGGTATGCAATTTCAATATAGAATGAGTAGTTTACATCAATTTCTTGATTACCTGTATTGAATGTCAACTATCCTTCACATGTCAATGACCTTGTAGTACCACCTCCCCTCCATCTATATTGCATAGTGGTGTATAATATTACCTATGTTATGAGGACTCAAAAAGATCCATTTTAATTTTTTTCCTGAAAATTACATCAATAGGGAAACACAATGTAAGTTATATGATTCTCTAAATAATCACCAAAATCATGGATTCATGCATGGTGCTAGTCATCAAACACTTGTATAACTCGTTCTTACTGAACATCAGTCTAGGCATGAAATGTTATGCTCCAAAAGAACTTATGCATCTATAGGTCTCTATAGCCCCTACCATAACCTTGATGTGAAATGAGTTTGCTAAAAATAAAAGATTGCATGAGGTACACTATATAACCATATAATAACAAATACATACAATTTTACCAGCTAATCAACTAAGAATTTTTCTAGGATAGGAATGAAGTGGGATAATTTATTATGTAATTCCAAGAATACCCAAAAATATTCTAAAACAAGGAGACCAAAAAATCAACTAAAAATCTATTGAAATTTCATTCCATTCCGATTTTTCAACCTATAATGGATGTAACAGGATATCATTCCATTGGTGTTCCATCTTGAGAAACTGCAATGTGGACCACCTAGTGATAAATCCCACTATCTAACATTTATTCCCTAACAAAGAATACAATTGGTGCACATTGGGAAACATCATTAAGATAATCATATTAAATTCATTGTGAAAAAATGATACTCGTGAATGTATTGAAACTCTTGATGCATACGAGATTTAAAATCCATCATTTTCCATTATCAATGGATTCATGTATGGATTGTTCCTATGCTTTATGGAGCAGTGCATCACTTATGAAATTTCCTTTTCCTGGTGTATTTCCAAGACCAATGTTATGGGATTTAAGGATTTAGAGCCATATTCACAATATTGTATTAAATTCGTTCTTCAAAAAGATATATTTAAGGTTCTATTGGTCTGCAAAAACCACATAGAGCTCTTCGGTCAAATAATGAACCTAAAACAGAGTGTATAAATGAATACTACAATATTGAGGTCATGTGTCATGTAGCTATGATTATGAGTCCTCAACTAGTGAGAAATTAATGTAATGAATTGGAATTTTATATCAATACTCCCCTCATCTCGATTCCCGATGCATCATAGAACACCATACAACATCTTCTATTCTTATGAATAATATAGATTGGTGATGAATTAAGCCTACTATTCATATCTAAAAGGCCATATCACACACTTTATACAACAAGAACTTCACAAACATTCTTGTAATTATAATAATATATTCTAAAATGCATGGTAACTACTATATAAAATTAAATTAATATCAATATTTCCCTAATAAATTTCATCTATCAAAACAAATATTGGGATGATCCCCAAAAATTACCACATATGCATTATCTGGTTAAATAGACACTTCAGCCTTTGAAATAATATAACCTATAATGTGTACTATATCGAACCAAAATTTGAATTTTGTGATCTAAATACACAATTGGTGCCATCTCGTTATATTCATATTGATATCAAGATTTTTATCATTGTATATTTGAGTTGGAGAGTAAACAATGTTCTAATATACAAAGTCCACCATATATAAATTCATAAATGGGTGGAAACCCCGATTCATCAAATCTATGAAAATAATAGGAATTTTCATAAGATCGGAATACAAAAAAAATATTAATATAAAATTTATAGACATTGAAAAAACATTTATAGTATATCTGATGGACAAAATTGTACATGATAATAGAATACTCTTAGAAAAATAATTAAGAACAATCATTCTCTTTTTAGATTTTTTTAAATATTATCAATTCAAGTCAATGGATATCGGTACGTATCCATATAATTGTTCAATCATCAGTAATCTAGGAAATGGTTAAGGGTCCCATCCACCTTCTTGTACAAAGTCTTGGGTGACCACCACGATAATGTGATGGGTAAGATATGACATTTAGATTCTAAATCCTCTTGTTACCTCATGATCTCTTGAAACTCAGCAGTATACATATATTATGTAGTAATAAATAACAGAGAAACTTAATCAACTAAATCAATAGTAACTGTACCTCTCTCTCAAAGGGAAAACATGAAATGTCATCAGGGAAAATCATTTAAATGATAGACTACATGAGAGATTTGAATCTGATGTAATATTTGATCATATATATAAAGGATATCAATCTAGGCTATTACTTTACCTAGATAATGATTCCCATATCAATAGCTACTTTCCAAGATAACCCACCCACCATTGTGTGTATATGTACCGCCCTATGTTGATGTGAATGACATACATCTATGATATAAATCCACATATGTGTGAGAGAGGACAAATCATTTCATCCTAAGAATGAAATCCAATCACATCATCTCATAGATGATTATGTCTCATAAAAAATGAGGGTTGTATACCACTAGGGTTAATTCCTTACAATGGCGTAAACTCTCCAAAAATAATCCCAATAGAATATCTAATTTATCCGGGACCCAACAGGAAGCAAAATGCAGCCCATGGATTTCCAAAAATTGATAGAGAGATAAAAGAATGTGAATAACTCATATCAAATAAAGAATACACAATTGTACCTCAAATAGTAGATGTCTCTTGACACTAATACTCTATTATAGGATTTGAGTAGTACTCTAGTATCGTTGTTGGTGGTGTTCTACTAATCCCCCTCACGAATGTGAAGAAAAAATGGATACTCTCCCAATAAGAACAGATGGGATGGTCCTACAAAATTTTGGAAGATGTTACAACCTTCCATAGACTCAGAAATAAATGGGAATCTAGAACACTGGTGATTATTATGGAATGGATTTCAACACGTGTGACAAGCCATATAACAATTAGTTTGTATCACATCTCAATTATGGATCCTTCATGAAACATGAATGTGTAACATATAAATACTAGTCAAACAACCAACCTATCTCAGTTATAAATCATCCATTCCCACAATTTCATCTCATATTAGGGTTTTATTGATTATGTTTTCCTAGTATACTATATCAGATATGGTTCTCACTTAAACAATGTCTACCTGAGATCAAATAGGATGCCCAAGGACATCCTTTATTCATTTTTCATTCATGGTCTCACTTTTAGTATAGAAAGAAGCAAGGATATGAGGCTCTATAAAATGAGATGAGTAGTTTATAACATACATATAACCCTACTATTATTCTATGAAGTCCCAATAATGAACATCCCTCTAGGTCACGTGTATAAAATTGTCATTTTAGACATTCCTCCAAATCACTTTCCAAAACTGACCTCCATTGTTCAAAATACCTCCCAAATTTTTGTTGGATATAGTAATAATATAAGTAGTGATAATAATTATAATATAAGTAGCTATGGAACAATTCTATAGAGTATATAAGATATTCTAAAAAAAGTAATATAAATCCTTGGGGCCACCATTCCCTGAAAAAAAGTTGTCTTCTACTACTAAAACTCTCACATCAACTCTCCCATAGAAGGGGAAGGTCATGAATATCCCTATATAGTCCTCATAAGTTGTAGAAACTCCCCTTAAAAATGGAAATCATCAACTAAATAATATATTTTAGGTGGTTCCATAGGTGGAACTACTAGAGGTAATACTGGTCGCTCAATTTCCACCACCTCCAGATCATGGCCGTCATCCCCCTTTGGGTATACGGCAAGAGGACGCCATGGTGGAAGAACTCTAAAAATTAAAATAACATGCCTCATATATGTTCTTATAATGTTCAATATCAAAGATGAAAAAATAGTATAGGTACAAGATAACCTATATAAATTATTCTCCCCTATCTCTTCTCATAAATCAATGTCTGGGTAGTAAAACCAATCACAGAAAACAATTGATACACTACCAAAAGCCCAATAATATGGTTAGATTTGGGTCAAGTTATATGTTAAAAGTCTATGGTCCTAGAATACAATGTAAACCTTGAAATTTATAAAATAAAACACCTCTTGAATTATAATTATCATATCTATGTAATGGTGGCTATTTTATTCTGAAATTAAATTGCATTTAATTTCATTCTTATTTATATATAAATTATCCTTTAAAAACACTAAACTATAGAGATAATAACATATAATTTATAACGTCCCATCAAGTTATAAATTGAATTATAAAATCCATTCAATCCCAACCAGTTATCTATCATGTCCCTTTATGAAATGTTAAGAATATTTCTGGGAAATATCAACAAAGAACCAAAACATGCTTCAAGAAATAAACATTGTAAGTAAATGTGGCATTGAATAATGCATGACATATTAATATTATGAGGTTCTTAAAATTATTCATGATAAAAAAATTCATTACATATCAATACAAAGATAAAAAATAAAAATCAATAGTTTTAAATAATGTCATACATCATCTATGGCATTCAATGGTGTAATAAAATCAACAACAATAGGAACAAACCAGAAAATGATATCATATCCCTGGAAATTTGGATTTACCCATGTATACGGGTTATCTAAACATAGGAATTGGTTCATTAGAAAATTATTAGTCTTCATAGTCCCCTTTATACTGTCCCAAAACAATATAGTAATGAAAGTACCACCAATACCACAATGTTATTTCCCGACCGATCTCACCAAATAAAATTAGTCGAACCTGTAGCCACATGGTCTCAAGTGTGTATCCTCAGAAATTAATGGATTAAGATTAATGGGGATGGTCCATGAAGGTATAATTGGGGGATAATACACTCATGAAAAAAGTATAAAAAATGAAAATAAATAGTTAAAGAGTGGGATAATAATATTAATAATAACTAATAGTGAATGCCAATTTCTTAGATGATTTTAATAAACATGTCATCAGAAGAAATTATTAGAATCATATACAAATATTGTAGCGTCATATATAAAAATAAATTAATCTCGAATGCATGGAAGTATGAATTCAATACAATACATGTATAAAAAAATGTGAAAAATGATATCTCTAATAGAATCACAATCAATAGCTCAGTTCTGTGAATATTTAATACTATTCAACAAACAATTTTTTGAAAAAAATTGGGAGCTTTAACTTATCCCAACCAATATTCACATAATCTACTCGGGTACCATTGGAGGCCCTAATAGGGAGAGAGATAAACTTTATTGGACACAACCAATGGTGTTTATAAATATTCAACCAGTTCATATAATATGAGAATAGCACATATAAACTAGTATGCAATAGAAAAAGATAGAAATGATTCGATCTTGTTTATAATGGACACCAGGATAACACTACCTAATTAGGCCATTACTAAATAACCTTTAATTAGTAAAAATGTTTTTACATATATGTGGTATGCATATGTAGTGATTTATAAAACCATATATAAAAATACATCCACTATTTCGTAAGAGAGGGATAACATAGGTATCCATATTTAATAGAATGAAACTTCCATGTTTCAAGGTTTACCATGCCCTATTCCATAATAGTAAAGACATCATACACATGTATTGTATCAATAGGGATGTCATGGACATGTATCATTATAGAAGGGTTTCCATTCCCATTTATCATAATCCATAGGGGTCTTCATTTCCCTGCAACATAATTTATAATGGTCGTTGTGTCCATTTTTTCACAATCTATTTGGGTCACCGTGCCCACACATCACAAATTTAAGGGATGCCATTCCATATTATCAAAATACTGGGATTCCAATCCTGATTATCATTTTATCAAGAATATATTCCAATATATAATAAAAATAGGTATTTTGTGCCAATATATCATATGTGCAAGGTAATCCTTGTTTGTATATTATAATATCGTAAACGGTAACCATGTAATTATATCAAAACAGTATAAAGGGTCATCATGCCCGTATATCACAATTATATTAAGGGTCTGAATTCTCATATATCATACTAATAGAATGTAGAAAATGAATAGGGATATCTAATTGTTATTTTGTAGTTTAATAACATTAAAATTTATATAGTAATCATCCATTATACAATTTACAAATGTGATGTGGTCATACCACTCATTTCTATTCAATTATTTATTGAATTCACATTTAAGAGTCACACAAAAATCATATAAAATTTGTTTTTCCATTTGAACATCATTTAAACATCTAAAATTCCATCGACACAGCTCATTGGGTAAAAAAATTGATGGGGTCCTATTCTCATATGTATCAAGGGATACTATGTTAATTATATCAATGATATCTAATCAAAAAAAGAATCATGTGTTTTTTTATTGGATGAACATAGATAATAAAACTTGTGGAATGAAGAAACATATAACAAATACCCAAGACTAAAGTTATAATTTCTAAACCACCTACCTTATGAACGTAGAGGATCACTTATAAAGTATCAGCTTCTATATGAGGCCAGATCAGATGAAAATTGAAGAATGATATACTTACCTAAAGATAATACATACAATAATTTGAAAAAATAATGTCTCAAATATCATGGTAAATTTAACAATGATATTATAGATTAAATAACATTCTGAGAGACATCCAACGAGATGATTGGAAGTCGATTTAGAGTCTGGACAAGATAATTATAATGAATCCAAAGTAGTTGATAGGAGAAATATTAAGGGAAGGGTAAGGACATCCTATAAACTAATATAAGAAATGGAGATGATTTTTTAAGTTATAATAAATTAATTAAAAAATTTAAATTTACAAAAAATTATAGGGGTTTCATTATTTGGATTCATGGTTGTAAAAACAGTGCACCAAAAACACACCACGCATTGTCAAAAGAGTGAACTTTTTTGATTTTGGAATACAATTTTGGAAAATATTCACAAAAGATGAATATTTTATATTCTAGAAACAATATATTATTTTAGTGGGAATGTGTAATGGGTCACAAGGTTATGGAAAACTGCACAACCCACATTTGAGGACTGAAATGCCTTGTACGGTTAGAAGAATTATTTTAGACTGGGTTACACAATTTGTACTAGCAATGGAGCATAGCAATCTCTCCTACAGTGTAGGGATCTAAGATCCAAACAACCCCTATAGACCCCTATTTCCTTCGTATAATAACCATGAATTCTTATTATATCAAATCCAAGTAATTAAACCCAAAATTAATGGATATCAATATAAAAAAAACCAGGTTTTTACACCGAAATCTTCCCAAATGGGTCATTCATAATCCTTATGGATTTTATGATCAAACAATGTCAATATAATAATTTTTGGACAAGTTTTGGATTCTTTTAAACCATTTTCATATTTTTTTAACTCTAGTTAAACCGATTTTCACCTTAACTATGGTAATTAGTTTGTACTATTTTCACTATTAATTAAGCTAAAATATTATGTTGAGCTTGTTAAATAATATGAATTTTTCTTATTCTAAATTATGGAATTCATTTTTTGTGACTTTTCCTCACATAATTGTTAGAATTCAATTTAATATTAAACTACAAACATGAAGGAAGATAATTTTTTCAATGGGAAATTTCCCATAAGTATAGAATATTTGAATACAAAAATTCTATATGAAATTGATTAAAATTAGCAAATTTAGTTAAATGATAATATAATAGAACTAATTTGACATCTAATTTCTTTTATAATAAAATTTATCTTTATAAATAATTTTAATAGAATGTTATTATTCAATTATTAATATTTTTTTCACTATTCATAAAAAATTACACTTTTTATAAAAATATCAAAAAAATCCACAGAATGATATTTTTAAAATGTAGGTTTAAAAAATGAATCTTTTTAGTGAATTTTTTTAATACCGGTAAAAATTATTTTTAAATAATTTTAAAAACATTTAATGACACCACCATTTAGAAAATTATTGTATTCTGAAAAAATTTTCTAAAATGATTCTTATTTTTTTCTAATGAATAGATAATAAATTAATTTATTTAATACATATTTGAACCTTATAATTTACAAAATTTAACTGTTAATATTCATACCGACTTTTATATTTTCTAGGTTATTATGGTTATCTAATAATAAGAAATATTTAAATAGAATATCGCATTTCATTCAAACCCAGGGTTTCATGCATTGAAATCTATCAATATATAATTACATATGTAACTTTTTTCCATTTATAATAACGATAAAATGAAACTACAATATTTATACAAAGAGATAGAATTATTAAATGCTAACTATGAAAGCTCTAATGGGAATAACCGTATGAAAATTGTGGTAGAAAACACATATATATGATGTTTTAGTATAAATATATCACCTATTAAAAATTTCTCAACATAGAGTCCACTGATACATCTTATATCCAACATCAAAAGACTCAGGTTTGAACAACTCTTCTATCATCATAATAATACACAATATCAGATACGTAGTTTAAATTACATGCATCTTCCTATAACCATATATGTTCTTATTCATGTGGTATTCATATCAAAACCATTATGAAAAATCATTCTATGGTAATTATTTTAATAACATTCTATAACCAAAGTCTATAAAAAATATTTATTATATTCCATTATATAGTCAAGATAAAGGATGGGTGGGGATAATGGCCCACTTCACAACCAAGTCTATAATGGATTTAAATGACATAAAATCCTATTAACATGATTTAGTATGAATGAATGGAGCATCCAACTCCACTATGATGTCCAAGATAGAGAGGAATATTATACCTCAACATTAATATATTCTAACATGAAATAATGGAGAATCTAATTTTAATTCTATGACAAACAATAATTTTCCAAAAATCATAATTTATATAAAAATTAATACTAGGTTTGTTCTCACATACAGTAAACCCATTTTCCAATGAACAACACAAAGCAACACCCCTTAAGTAATTTTCCATCTTTAGTGGGTATTCAATCACTGGTCCCATAAATGTAATATGTCAAATGAGTTAGTATACATACCAAATTTCAATTTCAATGATACCCCAAATCCAACAAATCCCATATAAGTGTGTCCCTTCATCAATGAATACTCAAAGGGAACCTAACAACGTATAATAAACTGTGGTATATCAAAGGAGACCCCACTATGGAACCTATTTATCATGTCACAACTCACACCATTTCATTCATGGTAGTCAAAAACCATGTTTCAAATTAATATCAATCTAAGGGCCACTAAAAACTCAAAAATTAAATACTATAATCAATATATATATGGAAACTCGTTAGGAATATAACATAGGTCATTATGAAATTATTTAATTATATTTTATATCACATTCCATATGAATCATATATAAACTAATTAGAGAAAATAAAGGTAAAATTCCTACATGGAAATTTTCTTTTTCAACATATACAACGGAAAAAGTAATCATTTTTTTATAAAAAAGAAAAACCATAAAATATATACCAATTTTTGGATTTATAATTATTCACTATGAAAAATTTTGGGAGATTAGAGAATAAAATTCATATAAGGTTAGTATAAACACTCTATCCAAATAAAACTATTACATATTGAATGATGTTTAGAAGAGGTATAATCCACGTTTTTAAGATAAGATCACAAGGGATATATAGGGGATAATCATACACCATGGGAAGAGGGAGAATAATTGGATTTAAAATAATTTAGGGTATAAAATATAAAATTATCCCCATGAAATCAATAATCTATTATCCCACTGGAACTCTAATGAGTATCAAAATGAGTCCTTCTGGGGAATTGTTTTCTAGTGTATCCTTGTAGGACCCAATATAAAAAATTAAATTTCCCCGGACCATGCCACTAAAATTGTGTTGGGGTACCACTGGGTTCCTAGTGGCATTTCTACTCTAGGTTATAGCATTTGCACCGTGAAGGTTATTTCAAAAATTATAAATGAGCCACATTCATCAAATTATATGAAAAATATAAATTTCAATACACTTATTCATGAAAACAATAAATAATATTCATACCTTAATTCATGTTTATTTTAAAATTGTATATAAATATATACTAGTTCATGATCCTAGTGTAAACCCACAATGGATTATCATTCACCCAAGTGTTTCCAGAATATTTACCTATCTTCATCCAAAAAATATAAAACTGAACATCCCATATAATATAATTATCCAACAATTACATATGTTTCTATCTATGTTTGAAAAACCATTCATTCCTATAAATAAATCTTATTTAGTTTTAGAAATGATTTTTCATTCCAAATAAATCCTATAAAATGAATAAATTTATCTTGATCCCATTATAGTAGTGAAACCCATGTATTCTATATAATAATTATATAACTCGTTCCATAAGGTCTTTCCCAAACCCCATCCCCAAGGTTTCGAAAATATTGAAAACCAAATATTTTTATCAAATGAATTTCAACAAATTATTTGATCATAATTTAAATGAGTAAAATTACAATAAACATAGTGAATTATTGAAAATGGATTCACATTACAATGAAGTGTGGATATGAGACATCAGCCATTGATTATGAATATACAAATATCCAAGAAACTT
The DNA here is from genome assembly GCA_963277665.1 of Viscum album. Taxonomy (NCBI): domain Eukaryota; kingdom Viridiplantae; phylum Streptophyta; class Magnoliopsida; order Santalales; family Viscaceae; genus Viscum; species Viscum album. The sequence continues at coordinate 445,075,526 of OY728139.1, read as the reverse complement.
TGGATATAGTGAAAATGAAAATGATCAAATTTGTTGAATACTTGTGTTATAAACACAATATAATGATAATTTAATTCATCATTATAGATATATAACTCTATAATTATAAATTTTAACCACTATGATGGATCGATCAGGATAAATAAATAATGATATGGTGAAAAAGGGAAACCCAATTACAAATTGAATCCCATATATCTAGCTTCAATCCAATTATTTCATGATCAATCTTTAGAGGGTTTCATTTCATTCATCCATGAAGAGGATTTAAATTCTCTCCCATGAGACCTTAAATCCACCTAAAAACATAAATTCTTGTTTAAGAGGTATATATGTGGAATCAAATAAAATTCTAATTCCACATTGTATCAACAATTAAATCAAATAGAATGTCAAATAAAACCTTATTTTAGGGAGGGAAAGTAAAAGACAAAACCATGATATCCTATGAAATACTAATTCTAGTGGTACATAATCTATCTATTTAAGAATAATAAAAATAAATATATAACTTTGACTTTGTGGAAATGGAGTATGAATAATTTGGGTTTTAAAATTTTAAAACATTTAAATTTTTCCTGAATGATTTTCATAATTTCACAGTATCTAGAACCATTTCACCAACTATGAAAATTTTCCTACCTAACAGTAAATAATGAAATAAGGTCCCTTTAAATATGCACTTATCTATGAATCACCCTTGACATAAAGATATTCTATTCTTGATTGTGCAACATATTATAGGGAACTATTAACTTAATTGCACATTTTGTTATTCCCCTATTAGAACACTACATTCTATTCCAGAAGGAACCAAATATCATCATAGAATATATAACGAGTTTATAGATTCCCAATCACCCCCACCATAAGAATGTTTGTCAAAATTAATTCAATGATATCTAGTCTCTATGTAAATCCATATACTTTCATAATGCATATGATCATCTATACCACGAAACACTTATTCCTTTAGCCCATGATTCCACAACACTATAACTAATGGAATAATATTTTCCAATATACTTTATAATGATTATCAACATTATAAAATATCCTTTAATAAAATATATTATTCAATTCCCTATATATTTTATCATAAATAAGAGTATGAGATAGATCCATTTTATTGACCCTTACCTTAGAAACGTGAATCACATCATACATTGCTGCATAGATTATTTGAAATTATCACCATTATTAAACTATGGTGGTAATTTCACTTTATTCTTAATTTTTCCTTTTCCATAAAAAGTAATGTAAACAAAAAATAACATATATCTAATCTGAAACTCTAGAGGTAGTCATAAATAATTAATGTTAATAATTTTACATGTACTATTTGTTTTTAGTATTTTTCTAATTATATAATGGTGATATTTAATCTCACACATCAAACTAGGTATTAGGAGAGATTTTTATCAAAATATTTCCAATCTAGTTGTGACCAATATGTTTTTATATGTAATAATACAAATGTATCTATTTGAATAAAATTAGTACAGTTATTATTTAAAAAAAACATTAACAATGTAAAATAATCATCAAATGAAATTTAATGATTTATAAAACAAGTTTGAATCATATCCTTAAAATTGTGTGTCATTCATTTTTAATTCCATGGTTTCTAATGATTACCATACATACTCATTTTTATTTGATTACCCATTACCCTATAATTTGTTTCTATACTATTAGGATAAATCGAAGATATTAGTTTCATATGATAGATTATAGATCTCCATAATCCTTAACCCTCACTTTATTTAAAACATACATTTTAATTCTCACTTGAATGGGTAAAAAGTGAAAATAATTTTTTAATTAATAAATAATCACCCATATAGTATGAAACCTCTAGAGTTATCAAGGTTAACCAAAAACTGAATTTTTTAAAATTTCATCCCATATCAAATTCATTATTAGAAGATGTTGAAACAGACTTATCGGTCATTTCTTATATTCATTCTTATATTTATATGTTTAGAACCAAGATTAATATTCCACAAACATTCTATATATAACATAAAAAATATGTTGTTAATATCATCATATATATTTATCTCTCTTAGATGTACTTTCAAAATTGAGTTATAAAATAAATTCCTAAGCTCTATATTCATGTTCAAGAGGTACACTACCCTATATCAGAAACATAGAATCAATTATATTTATAATTAAAATCAATAAATGGATCACTTCCATTTATAGAGATAATGTTATTTATATATTTAGTATTGGTCACTTATCCTTTCATTATTTTGGGTATAAGTAATGAGGTTGTGTCGATCTTATATAAAACTATAGTGAGTCCCTCTCCCTTAAAACATCATATGAAAACCATCCATCAAGATAAATAAATTCCTTTTAATATAAAATCCATTCTACTAATTATTTTTAAAACTTATGTCATCAATTACAATATTACCCCATACCTGTATAATAGATAAATCAAAATTGAAATTATAAATATATTTTACTCACCAAAAATGAACCATGTTTAATTCCAAATTGATAGAAAATGTGCACTAATATTATTTAATATAAATATAAAATGAACAAAAATTCAAAATACATATTTTCTACTTCCAATAAATGTATTATCTAATGATCAGTTATGTATCACTTATGGGGGGAATTATTGGTACACAATTTTTACAAATTCTCTTACATTTTCATTATCTTATGTGATTGCTGAATGTCCGAATTCATCATAATTAATCCACAACCTCCCCCTAAAATAAATAATAAATAAAATCACATATGGATTTAAAATGGTTTGTTATAAATACACACACATTATCATGTTTCTTAGACACCCTAACATAAATTATATACTATAATAGAATTTTATTACAATAGAAATTGGATAAACCCCCAGTTACTAGATAGTTATATTCCCCAACCCTCTGCAATTAGACTTCAATATTTGGTTAGACCCCCTATCTTATATTACAATTAAATTTGTTATTAGACCCCCCCAAACTACACTTTATTCATATGGTTTCGTAACCACCCCCCCCCCGCCCCAATTATAATTTTCAAGAAACATATAAAATCGCCCAACTACAAAATTCTTATTCAAATGCATAGATCAACTATTAAATGATATATTGAAGATAATACTCCCATAGAATAGAGGGGGCACATTGGCTCCTGTAAAAAATCAAGTTCTTTTTCACTGTTTTTGTTATTTCTCAACCAATTTTTGATCACAGCATATAATAAGTTTCCTTAGTGAAACACATCCTAGAAAAGATAAATTTTTTAGACTAAAGCCCCTAAATAACTAAATAATAGAAATGTAGATATAAAATAATTATAAAAAATGATTGAAATTATATATTAGATTCAGTAAAAAATCCCTGGAAAATATTCATTGAAATTTTATTACTTCTGCACCACTTCCCTTCATTCAATCGGTAAAAATATTTGGCATGCCCTAATAGTATATGTAGGGCCTTCTCAAATTATAAAATCATAACATAATTTCAATGCACACTACCTAATTCTTATTCATGGAATTAAATAATCAAATTTTAAATAAAATACTTATATCCATACACACATTATTTAGTATTCTTTAAGTAAGTATATTACCTTCTCAACAAATATTCATTATACAAACCGTATGCATGTATTTCATGTATCACACATTTATATTTATATTTACATTACATAACCCGGATAAATCCACTATGAGTTTTAAAATCAATGGTATGTGAAATCACTTTATGAAATCATTCTAATGAAATAACCTATATGCCTTAACATCATTTAATGCACAATTCACAAGCACATTCTTATAATATAATATGTTGTGCTTCCTTCATCACCAAAATTTATTAGTGGGTTATTATATTTCATTCACAAAATCTAGTGTGGATATTGAAAATGGATTTCAGAAACTCAATAAAGTATCATGTACACATGAAGAAAAATTAATAGAATAAATACATGGAAAACTTTCACGAAAATAGAATTCTTCATTTCCTCCTTTTTAATCTCAAAAAGTTTCTCAAATATCATTTTGGATAAAAAAAATAAATTACTGATCCTTGGGATATGTATAGATAATCTTCACAAAATCAACTCATGTGACCCGAATTACATCAATCATGAAGTGCCTCATCTTGTAATTTAAAAATACAATAATCATCAACACAATAAAAACCATTTTTCATCACACAGTGTATCCACTATATAATTTTGCTAAAAAATAGAAATAGATTTCCATGATGATTAAATGATATTAGAATCATCAAAAAATTCTAATTATTTTTATAATCATCTTCTATATACATAAATATTCTTCCATTATTAAATTACATCACATTAATATTCATGGGACCAATGGAAGAAGTTGAAATTTTTTGAATATCAAACGGTCCATTTTGATATGATCGAACAACATTGTTTCCCTATATATATTTTTTATGAAAGAGTTATAGTACCCAAGTACCATGCGTACAACATTATATAATCATATAGAATAAAAAATATTTGACAATAAATAACAACATGGAGTTTTCAGTTTTGAGTATAAGGTCTAATCCTAACAACCCCTAGAACAGCCCCAAGATAGCATCCTCCATTTCCACACCGCCATAGATGGAGAATTGCCTCTCTTCTTAGGTACTTAAATCTAGATACACTATGTAAAACCATATATTTCTCCACCCACTTTTTATGGATAGGGGTCGAGTACCAACCTATGCAATGGATACAGACCCCTTGGCCAGGTAATTTTCTTATAGGCTATTTGTTTCTTATACTCCCAAACACAGTTAAAAAATTCCTTGATGGTCACCACTAAACCATTCAAAAATTTATTATAAATTTTGTACACAATATTTTTTTATTAAAAAAAATATTTTATAATAATAACAATATATAAATCATCAAAATTAAAAACATAATACATATTGAATTATTCTAACATATATTTATTAACTACAAAGAAATTCATTCTATGTGTACTTTAATATTGGAATTTTCATTTATTTTAAGTACACATATATGAACATGTTTTATTTTTTATCCTTGTTATTGTAAAGGAATAAGAATGATTATTTATGAGTTATTACTTCAATCAAATTATCTTTCAAATTATTTTCTTCTCAATGAATGAAATCATAATCAATAAAAGTACTATGCTTTTAGTTTATCAACTAGATGTATACATGGATAAGCCTTTGGTAGAAAACTAGAGTAATGTCACCCAATTATCATGGCGTATAAATTGATGTAATGTGATAAAATTATAAAATTTGTTTCAAGAAAATCATTAAATTAGATTTTCAAGAAATATTGTTAATATATTTCCTATTCACATCTGTAAAAATATTTAATAATGCTCATGTTTAAGAAAAATATTGATCCCCTATAGCTTGAAATCATTTATACTACCCCTCATGGGATCCGAACATATCCATTAAATCCATTCATGTTAGTAAAAAACATTTATAATTTTAAATTTGTAGGAAGCTATTTTTTATCAAAATTATTAGTCATGATGAGATTTTACAACCAACCTTTCCATTTCAGTCTTTATTGTGATATGAAATTTGAAAGGTCTCACCTTAATCTGTTGGGATATTTGTATCCTTATTCATTATTTGGTTCCATTACCAATCTTTTGACACCATAAAAACTAAAAAATTTTCATTTAATAATATATAGATAACACCACTTTATCTTTAAATTATTTAAATGTCACAAACATATTCCATTGAAAACTTTGGATCATATAAAATTTTTTTTGGCTACTCACACAATTTACTGGTGATATTAGTATTCTTCGTAATAAAAATTACCTTCTTATTTTCCTCTTGTGGAATCTAATTTGGTTAAAAAATCTACATTTCTCAACTTTGTGACCTTCTTAACCAAATATACTAAAAACATAATTAAATAATTAATATATGTATAAAAATTTATATTTTAGTATATGATTCCCATGCATAATATTTATGTTAACTTCCACTGTAATGCTTACCCTTACTGAGCGTTTGGGATCACCCCTTTGTTATGTTTCATTTTCCCAAGATTTGAAAAAGTTAATTATGAGTGACATGAAGGCATAATATTATAGGATTGGATGTTCACAATGGAATAAATTAGTATTTTATTTATTTTCATGTTGTAAAATTGAACTTATATAGGAATCTTGTTTCTAATAATACTAAACTAAATAGTCATTCAGGACATGATTCTCTTTTGATAACGCCAATGTTATGTAATAATCCACCGACTCTACGTAACTGGGGTTGGGGAGTTATAGTTTGTATTAGAGGATGTTTAGTACAAACCATAGAAACTAGATTTAGATAAACTCTAATTAGATCTCATAGACCTAAGATATATATTTTGAAGATTATTATTGAAGAACATCCTAGAATTTTGGTATTGTAGATATTTTGTGAGTTTCCAAGAAATACATCCCTTTCATGATACGATCAAGTTGAGGTGGCTCTGGAACATATGTAACTAGGGGTAAAACCCAAAAACACTCCTTTGAGCAAGACACGAATAGGAACTGGTGCACGAAAAGGGGCCTTGCCACACTCTTGGTTATGACACTGCCGAGGGATATGCTTAGGATAATTGTAATTTTCTTTATAAACAATTATGAAAGGATTATGAGTATATACATCCTCAAATAAAATATTTTTATGATTAGCTATTATATCCATAAAATGTTCAAATTATGTTAAGTGATTTACAAGTTTTGATTTATATATTTAAATTCATAAACTAATCTAGTGTATTCCATTGTTTAGAAATGATGCCTATGGGAAGAAATGGAAATCATACAAATTCATGCACTCCATGTAGGGATTTCAATCCTGCTCATGATAATTATAGGGGAGCTAGTGATACAACTTCTGCTGATCAACTTATCACTATACTAGGATAACTCATATAGGTTATAGAAAATAACCTTACCTGTATAGAGCACCCTGATCAACAGCATGTAGGATCAAAGTTACGTCGCTTCATGAGGTAACAACCACAAATATTAAATGGGGTAAAAATCCATTAGTAGATGAGCAATGGGAAAATAACATAGAGAAAATATTCCATACCATAGGGAGTAGCGAAAGGGAAAATGTTGTCATGGTAGTTTACCGCCTCACTGGAGAAGGCGGAACATTGTGGTCATTGATTCAAAACACAAAGGAAGATGAATAAGTATAAAATATGTAATGGAGGGAGTTTTAAAAAAATTCATAGAAAAATACTTTCATAATGACCATTGAGCAGATATGGGAAGACAATTTCTGAGTCTGAGGAAAAAGGAGGATGAGAATGTCGCAAACTATGAAGAAATATTTACAACGCTAGCGAGGCATGCTGCAAATTATATACGTAACCCAAGAAGTAAGATGGACCATTTCTTTCATGGGTTAAAACCATATATTCGTCGAGTATTATTATCACAATCCTTCTCATCATACGAAGATATTGTCTCGTGTGCTATCAAGATAGAAAATGTAAACCCCCGACCCTAATTACCCAGAGTCAATGCATTATAAAATAACATTGGCATTATCACAAAATATAAAGTCTCTAAAGACCGATTAGTTTAGTTTCCTTGGAAGTAATATATACATTCATAAAGATCACATTACATCCTTAAATGTAAAACTAAAACATTATTGTTCCCATTGACAGCACTGAGATCCCATAGACTATCCTTTCAGGTTAGTCATTATATATATCTTCTCATCCTGGGAAAAATAATACTTAGAATGGCGAGAGATGAGATGCTCAGTAAAGAATAAAATATAGAAAAAAGATTCATAAATACGAATATGAAATCAAGGGAATATATAGAACTAAAAAAACTCTTTTAAACTTGAACTTCAGCATAATTTGGAAAAGATAAATTCAAAATATTGTTATTTACTTATTCACATTGATATTTTACTAGTCGAATAATCACATGAAATATCAATAGCCACTTTTATAATGATGGAATGAATAATGCTAGACTTTCATAACCACATAGTCAAGGCCTTGTGCCAAGACTACAAATAAGATTTTGTCAAGGCCTTGTACCAAGAAACTAGTTTGTCTCATGAGACATACTGATGCATCGAGGAGTTATAGTGGGATCCACCCATCATGTACTATGTCCAATGTATTTCCCATTTGAAGAGGGTTTGAACATAACAAAAAAATTCATATTAAAACTTGGATAAAAAATGTCAATACAATATCCATAAACCATGAATGGTATGAAATAACCCATACACATTCAAAAATATCACAAAACCATCAATAAAATATGGATGTTTTCTATCATAATAAATCAACTTCAAACAAACATAAAACCAATCAAAGGATGTTGAAATAAATGAAATCAAAACCTTTTTAGAGAAATATCTCTTTCTATTTTGAAATCAGTTAAAGGTCACGTAATTATAAAGGAAAAGATTTATATTTCAAAATATTTTTATAACCTTGTAAGAGTAACTTCGGTGATGTTATAACACCAGAAAATAGCTGCACCCATTTTATAAGTTAAAAAAACATAGTTACCATAATTTTATCGAAAAGGTCATAAACTACCTTTTTTGGAAAATGACGGAAATATTCGTTTATAAAAATCTAATAAATGTAAAACAATGGTATAAATTTCTCTAACCCATAGTCTATAAAATAGTAATAATGTTTTGAAATACTTTTTTTAGAAACATGAATATGGATGATAAAGAGGTCCCATTATATAATTACATATAAACAACCTCAGATAATGAAGAGATTGTAGAATTAACCCTTAAAATGTACTTTTCCTTGGTTGAGGGTAGGTTAACATCCTGTAGAGTGGTTAAATAGTTGTTATTAAATTATACAAGAATCGTATATAATATTATGATATCATATATTATCTTTTAACATTTATTTGTTAATAATATCTTAGTATATCATCGTTTTTTGGGTGTTAACTGATTCGTTTTGCTTTATATGGTATGTTACGAAAGTAATGTTTGTTATGTATAGGATCTACTTTATCCCTATTTAGATTGATATTATGTCTCTAATCTTTATTTTTAATCATCTAATGAAAATTAGTCTTAAATGAATATGATGGGAAATGAATCTCAATGCGTTCGTGGAGATGGTAATCCGTACTTTCGCACGAGCGACAATATCATTATTTTGATATTAAAATAACATAAAATTAGATTATATATCATATATATAGATTTATTATCATTTTATATTTATTATTTAAATCAATTACACATCATTATTATACCAATCCAAATAATAATGTATTGAATGACAATTACACCACGATGTGGAGACGGTAAGTCGTACGTACGCACGTATGATGACATGTCATTCAAAGGATGGATAAAATAATGATTATGGTTATACCATATTTATGATAACATCATAGTATATATAATATACTGGATTTATCATTTTAGAATGAAAAAAACAATGAATGTATATGTGGAAGAAGAATGGAACTTGAAAGAGGTGATGAACTATTTACCTCTTCTCTGGGTTGTTTCTTTTGATTTCATAAAAATAGATCATTTGGTAGGATTTATGACTAAATTAGAGCCTCTAGGGTGAATTTAGGATAGTTTAGAGGGTGTTTGGGCAGGGGATGGCCAATCTAAACGGCGTTGAAGGTGTGAATTACAGAGAAGAGGGAGTGCCCTTTTTTAAGAGGAGTGAGGGTCACCTTAAGAAATGCTAGCTATATTATTTTATTATAAAATACTTTTCCATTTATAATGGCTCAAAAGTGGATTATTGGAAGGATAAGGTGGGGATGGGTAGAAAACCACTCAACCAATAGGTTTTAGACATATTTGGGTCACTATATTAACCTGATCTTCTATATTTAACTCTTAGGTAAATTGTTTGACATTTACCATGTCTTTCTGTATTTTTATATTATGTGGTAAGTAAAAATACTATAAACATCCAATAGAACCCCAAGTGGTTCATTAATGATTCAAATATCATTATATAAGTAATTTGGATGAACTTTAAATTTTTAGGAATATTATATCAATTAATAATATAATATTTGTTTTAAAAACTCTTTTTGTCAATTTTGACACTATTTAATAATTGATTTCTGTTAAGGTACTAAAAAATATATTAATTAGATAAATATTAATTTAATTAATACTAACCTTTCATATTAACCTATAAAATTTGTGTATCGCATCATAACTTTCATATTATATTTATTTTAACATTTATAATACCATTTAGTTGATTCCTTCATTAATAAGGAAAATACTTCATTATCATTTTGTCATAAAGAAATATAATTATTAAAGGTCTGAAAATTATAAATAAAATACTATTATGAATTAAATATTTATATATTTATAATGAATATTTATAGTGGAAGGTATAACATGTATAACCCTATGTAAAAATTGGTTTACTAAAAGATATATGGTTTTTTCATTTTCGTATTTACATTAACGTAATTTATATAAAGAGTCATTACCACTTACATGTGGCTACATGGGGTCCGAAAATTGACCCAAATATCACCATGTCTTGAAATGTATCATTAGATAAAGTTAGGACACATTTTAGGGAAATTTAATAATATTATAATATTATTTTTTACCATTATTTCACGGATTTTACCTTTAACCATGGTAAATAAAATATTTACCAAAATAATTATTCATAATGTATAAAAATAAATGTTTCCTATTAACACAATGTTGACCTCCTGATTCAAATATAGAATCATATTTTCTAAATTCAAATCACAGAAGTGCTAGAAATAAATTTAAAATTAATTCCCGCTGTCAAAACAAAAAGCATGTTTTTATAAAATAATAACTATCAATAGATTGACACTTGATTTTGTCCAGTTTAAATGTGAACATACGTCCAATGAAAAAAAATTGATTAAATGGTAAAAATTTAATCTACTTATAATTTAAAACCACTCAATAGTATAATTTAGCACTATAAATTATTTTTATTGAAATTATTTTTTTATTAAAATTTAATATTAATCATTGTTCATCTAAAACTGAATGTTTTCAAAAAAATACCAATAATTCACCCTACTTTAATTTCAATACTCTGAATTCAAAAATATATTCCATTTTGAGAGATAAAATGTATAAAATTTTTGAAAAGTGGGTATTACTATTCATAATGACTAGTTTGATTGGTTGTGGAGTGTTAGAACTCGATGTTGCATACAACACAGGCTACTGTATTATTCAAAGAGAAGTGTATCGTGGAAGATTGGGGTGTTACATTCTATCGTCCTTAAAATAATTTCATCATTGATATTTCTAGAGTATTACTGCATAAAAAGTCTTAGATGGTTCTTTATGATAAGTTATTTAGTTTCCCACATGACCTCTTCAATCTTATGGTTTCTCCATAAAACATTTACGAGGCGAGCCGTCTGGTTTCTCAGAACTTGTTCTCTTGTATCAAGAACCTCGACTGGCTCTTTACAATAAGACAGATTGGGTTCCAGCTCTAATTTCACATTGGTGAGTACATGCGCTGGGTCAGGCATGTAATTTCTTAAAAGTGATATGTGGAACACATCGTGATCTTTGGAGATATTGGAGGCATTTCCAAATGGTAAGCTACAACACCAATTCATCCTAGTATTTTTAAAGGTCCGATGTACCTGCGACTTAATTTACCCTTCTTACCGAAATGTATAACAACCTTTCATGGAGACACCTTCCAGAAAACGTGATATCCTACCAGAAATTCCAAATCCTTCATTCGATTATCGGCATAGATATTTTGGCTACATTGAGGTACTTTGATGTGGGTTTGGATTACCATCACCTTTTCCTTCGTTTCCTCCATAGGTTTTGGGCCTATCAGTATTCTTTCACCAAAATCCACCGAACAGGTTGGTGTGAAACATCTCTTCTTGTATAACGCTTCATTTGGTTCCATCTGAATACTTAAAGGAAGTTATTATTATAGGAAAATTCTCCCATAGGTAAATATTGATCCCACATATCTTGAAAGTTATGTGATCGTGATCTCAACATGTCTTATATGGTTTTAATAGTCTGTTCTGATAGACCATCAGTTTCGGGGTTGGTATGTAGTGCTCAAATGAAGTTCAGTATCTAGGGCTTTCTAGAGACATTTCCAGAATATTAATGTAAACCATGGATCACGATAAGTAACAATCGATAGTGGTACTCCATGAAGTCTTACAACTACATTAATATATAATTTTTCTAATCATTATAGTGGTATATACTCTCTTATAGAAATAGAATGTGCTGACTTGGTAAGATAGTCACAATGACCCATATTGAATCGTTCCTTTTAGGAGTCTTTGGTAGTCCCATGAAAATGTCCATCGTGATATTATCCCATTTCCACTAAGGTATGGGAGTATGTTGCAAGACACCTCTAGGATATTTCCATCCAAATTTCACTTTTTGAAAAACCATACATCTAGACACAAAATCAGCAATCTCCCTCTTCATGTTGTCCCACCAAAAATGTTCCTTCAAATTTCTATACATTTTGGTGCTCCCAGGGTGTATAGAGAAAATGGAACAATAAGAATCATCCAACAATTCTCTTTTTAGATCAGGTATATTGGGAACACAATGTTTATTACCAAATTTCAAAATTCCATCTTTATATACGAAGTTATTCAATCTCCCATCATTCCCATATCCATATTTACTAGATCCATGTATATAGAATCCTTTTCAACTCTCATCTTGTTCAAAACTCTATGATCTTTTCTCTTCAAATCATCTTTCACCTTATTTGCCTTCACCGGGTGGTAGTGTATCGTGCAATCATTATCCGTGAGTAGTTAAATACATCTCCGTTGCCTCATTTTGAGTTCTTTCTGTGAGAAAATATGTTTCAAACTGTTGTGATCAGTATAAGTCTCACATTGTTCACCATAGAGATAATGACTCCATATTATCAAAGTAATGATTATAGCCGCTAACTCAAAATCATGAGTATGATAGTTTTTTCTCATTAATTTTTATATATTGTGATGCGTAGGAAATAACCCTATCATTCTACATAAGGACACCACCAAGTCCTTTCTTTGATGCATTACTATAAAAAAACCCATTATTCCCCGATGGTAGAGTCTATATAGGATCATTGACTAATATTATCTTCAATTCTTCAAAAGCTTCTTCACACACTTTTTTCCAAACAAATTTAACCGCTATTCATGTGAGTTTTGTTAATGGGTTATCCAACTGGTAAAAATTCTGGATGAAACGTCATTAATAACCTAATAAACCAATAAAACTACATACCTCTATTATACTTATTGGTGATAGAAATTCATGGATTGCCTTGGTAATATAAGGATCAACGATGATTCTATCATTGGAGACAATATGGAAAATAAAATAAATCACCTGAAGCCAGAATTCACACTTGTAAAACATCCAATATAATTAATGTCTTCTATGAGTCTTTTCATAATGCGCAAGTGTTTTTCATGATCTCCGTACCTTTTTGAGTATACCAAGATATCATCAATAAATACCACTACAAATTCATCATTATATTCCACGAATACTTTAGTCATTAGATCCATGAAGACAGATGGTGCCTTAGTGAATCCAAAAGGCATTACTATAAACTCGTAATGCTCGTACCTGGTTCAAAATGTTGTATTTGGAATGTATTCCTTCTTCACACACAACTGATGATATCCAGATCAAATTTCAATCTTTGAAAAGTATTGAGCTCCATGAAGTTGGTCGAATAAATTATCAATGCGGGGTACTAGATAATTGATCTTTACTGTTATATTATTGATCTCTTTGTAGTCAATGCACAACCTCATAGATCCATCTATCTTTTTTAAAAAAGAATAGGGTCTCCCCATAGAGAAACACTAGGGAGAATAAATCCATTATTACTCAAGTCACCATTTTGTTTCATTAGTTCCACTAATTCCATAGTGGCCATTCTATAATGGTTCTTCAATATGGGCCTTGATCCAGGAATTAAATCAATAGAAAACTCAATTTCTAATTCTGGAGGATGTCCAGGTAAATCTTCTGTAAACACATCAACATATTCTTACACGATAGGTACATACTCTATTTGAACATTCTTCTCCTCACCCACAATAATTTCATTCTCTTCCTCCTCAATAATTGAATTTAGTTGAGCTACTGGGGGTGGATCTTGATAAGAATTAGGTGGTGATGATTCTGCTCTAAAGATAAGGTGTTCTTTATCATCGTCATCATAAACTATAACCTCTTTCTTCTTACAATAATTTTTTGCATCATTGTTTGAAAGACAATCCATACTGAGGATTATATCAAATTCAATCATGGGTATGACAATGATATCTATAGATTAAAACATTAATATTGCCTAATGGGAACTGATTCACAAAACATTCTATTAATGATACTTCTCTTAGGATTTTTGGGCTGACAACTCCCTTGTTAAATTAAATTAGAAATATCTACTTTTCTTGTCAAACTGGGAAGATAAGAAAAAATGAGATGATCCAAAATCAAATAAATCGTTGGATAAACATGAATAAACTATTAAATTACCTGCCACTATTTCTTTTGGAGCTTTAACAATAATAGTAGTGATAACATAATCTTGGACATGATCCCTTGGAATCTTCTAAGGTATGTTCCCTTGACCCTGAGGACATTCATTTAAAAAATGACCCCTTTCTCTACAATTGTAACAGTCAACATCAAAAACCTCTTTCTTCCCCTTGCAATCACATGCTTGGTGGACTTTTTCACCACACTTGTAAATACTCTCTTTTCCTTCAAGAAAGTACCTATGTGTTTCTTCACACATTTACTACAAGATGAATATTCAAATTTTCACTTCATACCCTTAATTCCATTTCTAGAGTGTTCAATAGATCACTTCTTCTCTTGTAATGATTTAAAGTCATTAGACTTAGAGAACTCTTTTGTTGTCATGATACAACAGGATACAATATCTTCGTATGACAAGAAGGATTGGGAGACTAATGCTCGACAAAGAAATGGTTTTAACCCATAAAAGAAATGATCAATCATACTACTTGGGTTACATTTATAATCTGAAGCATGCCTTGCTAACTGTGTAAAGTTAGATTCATACTTTTCAACATTCTCATCATCCTTTTGCATCACACTCAGAAATTGCCTTTCTATATATGCTTGATGGTCATTAAGAAAGTAATTTTATAAGAAAATTTCTTTAAACTCCCTCCATTCCGTATTTGATACTTCATCATCTTCCATTGTTTTTTGAATCAATGAACACCATTGATCAGTATCTCTAGTGAGGCTGTAAACTGCCATGACATCATTTTCCCATTTGCTACTCCCCAAGCCATGGAATATTTTCTCGAAGGAATTTATCCATTTATCAGCTACTAGTGGATTTCTATCCCCATTGAATGTTGGTGATTTTTGCCTCATAAATAAATCTAACATTGATCATCCACGCTGCGGATCAGGGTGATCCATATAGGTAAGGTTATTATTCATAACCTGAGTGAGTTGTCCCAATATAGTGATAAGCTAATCAGCACCAGTTGTATCACCAGCTCCACTATAATTATCTTGAGCATGAGGGAAATCCCTACATGGAGTGGGTGCATTGATACAGTTTCAACTCCTTCCACTAGGTGCCATTTCTAAACAATGGCATAAACTATATTAGTTTATGAATCAAAATACATAATTTGAAAATGGTAAAACAATTAACATAAATTGAACAGTTTATGGTCATATTCCATAATCATAAAATCTGTCTATTTTGAAGAAGTATGTACTCATAAACAATTCATAATGGTTCATAAAGAAAAATAGAAGTAACCTATGCATATCCCCTAGGAGTGTCATAACAAAGAGTGCAACAATTCTCATTGTCTTGCATGAGTTCCCATTCGATTCTAGCTCAAAGAGGTGTTTTCAGGTTTTATCCCTAGGTACATCTGTGTCGGAGCTGCCTCTACCTGATTATATCCAGACAGGGATGTGTTTCTTATAAAACTCACAAAATCTCTACAATACCAAATTTTGAGGATGTTCTTCTATAGTAATACTCAATGTCCATCTTAGGTTAATGTGCTCTAATCAGAGTTTATCTAAATATAGATTCCAACATTTGTACTAAACTTCCTCTGATACCAACTGTAATGCCCCAACCTCAGTTACCCAAAGTTGGTGCATTATTAAATAACATTGGTATGATAACAAAAGATCAAGTATCAAAATACCGATTAGTTTAGTAGCCTTTGAAGTACAAGATACATTCATAAGGTTCACATTACATCATAAAATGGAAAACTACAACAACATTGTTCCCATAGACAACACTGAGATCGCATATACTATCCCTACAGGTTATTCATAATATACTTCTTCTCATCATCATAAAAATAAAACATAGAAAATGGTGAGCTCAGATTCTTAGTAAGGATAACATTATAGCATAAACTTTCCTAAATAACCATAAACATTTAATGTAATGTATAGAACTAAAACAAAAGCCTTTTAAACAGGATCTTTAGCATAATATGGAAAATATAAAATCTAAATAATTATATTAACTTATTCTCATGTATATTCTTCTTGTCGAATAATCACATGAAATATCAATATACACTTTCATAATGATGGAATGCATAATGCCAGAATTTCATAACCACATAGTCAAAGCCTTCTGGGATGACTACAAATAAGATTTTGTAAACGCCTTATTCCAAGACACTAGTTTCTCTCATGAGACCGTCTCATGCGTCAACGATCTATATCAGCCTCCACCCATCACATACTAAGTCCAATGCATTCCCCATTTGAAAAGGGTTTAAAAATAACATAATCATTCATATTAAAACTGGCATATGAAATATCAATACTTTATTCATAAACCATGAATGGTATGAAATATCACATCTACATTCAAACATATCACAAACCCTTCAATAAAATATGGATTTTTTGTATCATAATAAATCAACTTCAAACAAACTTTAAATCCATCAATGGATGTTAACATAGATGAAATAAAAACCATTTTTTAGAAAAATATATTTCTATTTTGAATGAATTTAAATGTCATGTAATTATAAAAGAAAACATTTATATTTGAAAATATTCTTATAATCTTGTAGTGGAAGCTTCGATGATGTTATAACGGTGGAAAATATCCACATCCGCCGTGTAAGTTAAATAACATTCTTACCTCAATTTTGGCGAAAAGGTCATAAAGTACCGTGTCTGGAAAAGGTCTGAAAGATTCCTTTATGAAAATATTATAAAATTCAAAAAAGGGTAAAAATGACACTAGACTATAGTCTATAAAATAGTAATAATGTTTTGAAATACATTTTTAATGAACATGAATGTGGATGATTAAGAGGTCCCAGTAGATAATTACATATAAACAACCTCATATAATGAAGAGATCGTAGAATTAAACCTTACATTGTAATCTTCCTTGGTCAAGGGTAGGTTAACCGCCTATATAATGGTTAAATAATTGTTATTAAATTATACAATAATTATATATATTAATATGAAATCATATAAGATCTTTTAATATTGCTTTGTTAAAAATATCTTAGTATTATTGTCATTTCAGGTGTTAACTGATTCATTTTCCTTTATATGCTTTCTTATGTCAGTAATGTTTGTTATGGATATGATGTATCTTATCCATATTCAGATTTATATTTAGTCTTTAAACATTATTTTTAATCATCTAAATTTTTTTTTCCTTAATTGATAAGATGGGGAATGAATCTCGTCTTGTTCGTGGAGACGGTAATCTATATGTATGCACGAGTTATAATATCATTCTTTTGATATTAAAATAATATATAATTGGATGGTGTATCACATATAAAGATTAATTGTCATGTTATATTTTTTATTTAAATCATTTACACATCATTATTATGCCCATCCAAATAATAATGTATTGAATCACATTTACACCACGATGTGGAGATGGTAAGTTGTACGTACGCACGTATGGTGACATGTCATTCAATGGATGGATAGAATAATGAATATTGTTTTACCATATTTATAAGAACATTACAATATATATAATATGGTGAATTTATCATTTTATAATGGAAACAACAAATAAAGAGGAAGTGGAAGAAGAAATGAACTTGAAAGAGGTGATGGAATATTTACCTCTTCTTCAGGTTATTCCTTTTAATTTGTCAAAAACGAATTATTTGGTTGGATTTATGACTAATGTAAGGCCACTAGGATTAATGGAGGGAATTTGAGATTGTATTTGGGCATGGTTTGGCTGAACCAAAAAGATTTTATGGTGTGAATTATAGATAAGGGGGAGTTCCCTTTTATAAGAGGAGAGAGGGGAACCCTAGGAAAAGCAATAAATATTATTTTATAATAAATTAATTTTTGTTTTATAATGGATCAAAAGTAGATTATTTAAAGGATAATGTGGGTATGGGTCTAAAACGACTCAAAAAAAGGTTTTATATAGATTGGGTCACTATATTAATCTTACCTTTTAGATTTAACCCATAGTTAAATAGTTTGACATTTACCATGTCTCGTTGTATTTTTATATTATATGTTTAGTAAACGTACAATAAACATCCATTAGAACCCCAAGTGGTTCATTAATGATACAAATATCATTATATAAGTCATTCGGTTGAACCTTATATTTTTACAAATATTATATAAATTGATATTATAATATTTGTTTTAAAATCTTTTTATGTCAATTTTGACACTATTTAATAATTGATTTTTCTTAAAGTCCTAACAACATTATTAATTGAAAACATATCATTTAATCAATCCTAAAAAGTTATTTTAACCTATAAATACGTGTATGGAATCAAAACATTCAAATTTTATTTATTTTAACATTTATAAAACCATTTATTTTATTCTTTCATTAATAAGGAAAATACTGCATCATCATTGTGTCATGAATAAAATTTAATTATTCAATGTATAAAATTTATAAATAAAATAATATTATGTAGGAAATATTTCTATCATTATAATAAATATTTATAATTGAATATATAACATGTATAACCCTTTGTAAAAATTGTTTTACTAAAACTATTATGCTTATGTTATTTTTGTATTTACTTTAACATAATTAAAATACAGTGTTATTATTACTTAAAAGTGGCTCCATGGGGTCAGAAAATCATCCCAAAGATTCCCATGGTTGGAAATTCATCATCCATTTAGGTTAGGACACATTTTATGGTAATTTAATATTATTATAATATTATTTTTCACACTTACATACTAGATTTATCCATTAATCATGGTAAATTAAATATTTACCGAAGTAATTATTCAAAATGTATAAAAATAAAAGTTACTTATTTACACAATTTTTACCTCCTAATTTTAAATATGGAATCCATTTTTAAAAATTCAAAACACAGATGTGGCAGAAATTAATTTAAAATTAATTCCTTTTGGTAAAACAAAAAGCCTGTTTTTAAGGAATAATAATTATCAAACAATTGACACTTGTTGATGTACAATTTAAATGTCAAATTATTTCAAATAAAAAATTTGAATTAAATGGTAACAATATAATCTAATTATAATTTAATACCACCAAATATTATAATTTATCACTATAAATTATTTTTAATAAATATTTTTTTTAATTAAAATTCAGTATTTTTCACTATTGATCAAAAACGGTATGTTTTCAGAAAAATACCTTCATCATAATCTAATTTTAATACTCTGAATCCAAAAATAAAATACATTGTGAATGATAAAATTTATAAAATTTAAAAAAGTGGGTATTACTATTCATAACGTCTAGTTTGATTGGTTGTGGTGTGTTACAACTCCAAGTTGCGTGCAATACAGACTACTATATTATTCAAAGAGAAACATACCGTGTAATATTGGGGTGTTACAAAAAAGAAATTATCTATGTCGTATAATGTTAAAGCAATGCATGATATGAAGATATAAGCTGAATACTCTTTAAAAGGAAATAAGGAAACAGGGAGGAATGAAAGAATTGAATTTCCACCATGTGATAATTGTGGGAGGAAGAACCCTGGTGCCTGTCTAAAATGAAATAGAGTATATTAAAAATGTGGACAGAAAGTAAATGTTGCTGGGGATTGTAAGGGAATGAATGATGCTACCATGTTTCAATGCTACAATTTCGGGGATATAGGAAATTATGAAAATGAATGTCCTAATAATAAGTGAAACATACCTTAGAAAATGACAAGAGATCAAGGCCAAGCTTATGTGATCACTACTGCTAAGGTTGAAGCCCCGAAAGAAGTGGTGGAAGGTAATTTAATGGTTTCCTTAAGTTTATCCAATGCTTTATTTGATTCTGGATCATCAAATTATTTCATATCTTTCCAGTTTGCTATGAAAATTAGATATTTTTAATTTTATTTAATAAGGGAGTTATCAGTAAAAACTCCTATGGGAAGTATCATTGCAACAAAGTCTTGTGAATCAGTTCCGATTAAGGAATATAAATGTTATTTATATGCTGATCTCATCATCATACCCATTATGTAATTTCATATCATCCTTGGTATGGATTGTATTTTGGACCATGATACAAAAAATTATTGTAAGAAGAAGGTGGTTACAATTTCTGATGATTAAAAGTAGTACCTTATCATTATAGTAGAAACATCACCACCTAATTCTTATCTACATCCAACCTCAATAGCTCATATGAATTCAATTATTGGGGGGGAAGATAAAGAAATAACTGTGGTTGAGGAAAGGAATTTTCAAATAGTGGATCTACCTATTGTGTAAGAATATATTAATGTGTTTCCAGATGATTTACCTGGACATCCTCTAGAATGAGAAATTGAGTTTTCCATGGACTTAATTCTTGTTTCAAAGCCCATATCGAAGACCCCATATATATTTTCAACTATGGAATTAGTGTAATTACATAAAAACTAGAAGAATTGAGTAATAAGGGATTTATTCGCCCTAGTTTCTCTCCATGGGGAGCCCCTGTTCTTTTTTTTGAGAAGAAAGATTAATCTACGAGGTTGTGAATTGACTACAGGGAGATCAATTTTGTAACAATAAAGAAAAAGTATACACTACCTTGCATTGATGATTTATTCAACCAACATCACAGAGATCAATATTTTTCAAATATTTTCCATTGATCTAGATATCATCAGTTGTGTGTGAAGAAGGAAGACATTCTGACATCAGCATTCTGAACGAAGTATGGGGATTAAGAGATTACAATAATGCATTTTGGGATAACTAATGCACCCTCTTTTTTCATGGATCTAATGAACAGAGTATTCAAGGAATATGTTGATGATTTGTAGTAGTATTTATTGATGATATCCGGGTATACTCCAAAAGTGATGGAGATCAGGAATATCACATTTTTACCATTATGAAAACCCTTAGATGAAATTAATTATACAAAAGGTCTAGGAAGTGTGGATTTTGGATTCAGGAGATCTCTTCTCATGGCCATATTATCTCCAAGGATGGAATCTCCTATGAACCTTCTATATCAAAGGAAATTCAGGAATGGCCAGAACTGACAATTATAACTGAGGTACGCAGTTTTATTGGTTTATCAGGTTATTATCGATATTTCGTTTAGAATTTTTCCTGACTATAAAACCCATTAACGAAGCTCACACGTAAAAGATCTATGGAGAAACCATAAGATGGAAGAGGCAACGTGGGAAACTGACAATCTTATGATGAAGAACCACTTGAGTGTTTTTATGCAGCAATATTTTAAGAATTTCTAGGATGAAATTATTTGTAGGGGAGAATGTAACACCTCAATCTTCCATGGTATAATTCTCTTTCAATAATACAATAGTGTGAGTTGTACGCAACATCGAGTTGTAACACAGCGCAACCAGTCAAACTAGTTGTTATAAACACTAATAACCACTTTTTGAAATTTTATAAATTTTATGTTTCATAATGGAATTCATTATTGGATTCAGAATATTGAAATTACCTTAGGGTGAATTTTTTGCATTTTTCTAAAAACATTCAATTTTTTTGATAAATTGTGAAAAACACTAAGTTATAGTTTAGACATGAATTATTATTTAAATAATTATTTATTTTATTTAAATATATTTAAGGTCAAAATTTATACATAATATCTATATAATTTCATTGTAATTCATTGGAGACAGTTTATAATAATTTGAGATATTTAAAAATTATATTGAACTTTTTACCATATTTTACCCACCTCCTAAGAGCATTTGAAAATTTACAGAACTCTTATTTTTACCGCTTCTGTGAGTTGAATTTATAATTTTTAAGAGACATGGTTGATATCAGTTTGTAAAATTTGGTTCAATAGGATGAGAATAATTTTTGTGGAATAATAACTTTTTACTTTTATTTACCACGGTTAAAAGTAAATATTGTAATTAAGGGTAAAAATGATATTATTATTACCCTAAAACATGACTTAATTCTATAAGATATGTATAATTAGACCAAATAAATCATTAGGAATAAAATATGAACCTCTTTGGTTCACGTGGATTAGATTAGTACATTTATTATTATTTTATTTTACGAAGAGTTGAAAGAGTTAAATTCGAGGTTCAATAAGTAATCCTTTCTTAATATAGTGATACACACAATATAAATTCAACAATAAATATTAATTATAAATCTAAAAATATTTCATACATAATGGTTTTTTATTTATAATTTTTAGACTTTATATAATTAAATTTATTTTTGACACAATTTTGATAACGTAATTACCGTATTAATGAATGATTAAATTAATTGATATTATAAATTTACAAATAAATCTAATTTGACACCCTTAATGAATTAAAATAATTATTTAGGTTAACAAGACATGTTAGGGTTGATTAAATTCATTTATTTCAAATTAATAACTTTTCTATGACTTTAAAAAAAATCAATTATTAAATAATGTCAAAATTGACATAAATGAGTTTTTAAAACAAATACCATATTATTGTTTGATATAACAGTCCTAAAAATATTTTTTTCAGAAAAAAGTATTATATAATTATATATGTATTATTAATGAACCACTTGGGGTTCTCTTGGAAGTTTGTACTATATTTATAAATGATATAATATAAAAATACAAAGAGACATGGAAAATGTCAAACTATTTAACTATGAGTTATATCTCAGAGATAAAGTTAATATAGTGACCCAAACATGTAAGAAAACCCATAGGTTGAGAGGTTTTCGACCAATACTAACCATATACATTGAATAAATAATTTTGGAGCCATTATAAATGGAAAATTATTTTATTCTAAAATAATATTTCTAGATTTTGATACGGTACCCCTCACCTCTCTTATAAAAGGAAACATCCACTTCTCTCTAATTCACACCTTCAAAGAAATTGGGCTCAAACAAACCCTTCCCAAATAACCTCTCAACTATTATAACTTCACCCTAGTGTCATTAATTTAGTTAGAAAGCCAACCTATGGAGCCTTTTTGATCAAATCAAAAGGAAGAACCCGAAGAAGTGGTAAATATTTCAGCACATCTTTCAAGTTCCTTTCATCATCCACTTACACTTTATTTTTATCCATTATAAAAAAAGTAATCTAGTATATTATATATAATGTGATGTTATTATAAATATGGTACAACCATAATCATTTTTCTATCCATCCTTTGAGTGACATGTCACCATATGTGCATATATACGGCTTACCATCTCCACGCAGTGGTGTAGTTGTTATTCAATACATTATTATTTGGATGGTTATAATATTAATGTATACTTGGTGTAAATAATAAATATAACATTATAATGATTCTTTATATATTTTATACCATCCAATTATATATTTTTTAATATAGAAATATTGATATTGTCGCTCGTGCGTACGTTTGGATTACGGTCTCCAAGAACGTGATGAGATTCATTCCCCATCGTATCCATTCAACAATAATTTGCATTAGATGATAAAAAAATAATTTTTGAAGACCTATTATCAATCTCAATATGAATAAAATACATCTTATCCGTAATAAAATACTCATGTAAAAAAACATATAAAAGAAAAAAGAATCAGTTAATGTACATGATTATTGTATAATTTGATATCAATTATTTCACCATTATATAGGATGTTAACCTTCCATCAACCTAGGAAATTAACAAGGTAAGTGTTAATTCTAAAATCTCTTTATTATCCATGTTTGTTTTTATGTAATTATCTACTGGGACGTCTTTATCATCCTCATCCATGTTTCTTTAAAATGTATTTGTAAACATTTTTACTATTTACTAGACAATGAGTTAATTCAATTTATACCCTTATTTGAACTTATATTTGTCGAAAATAATCATTAAGTCATTTTCTAAAAAGGTACTTTACATCCTTTTCGACAAAATCAAAGTAAGAATGTATTTTTTTAACGCATACAGTGGGTGCAGTTATTCTCTGCCATTATAACATCATCAAATAATCCCTTACAAGCTAATAATAATATATATAAAATAAATGTTTCCTTCTATAATTATGTAAATGTAAATTATTTCAAATAAAGAAAGATATATTTCTCTCAAGTAGTTTTTATTTCTTCTATGTCAACATCCTTTGATAGATTTTATACTTGTTTGGAGTCAATTCATTATGATACAAATCTTCCATATTCTATTGATGTTTTTGTGATATGTTTGACTGTGGATGAGTTATTTTTATACCATTCATGGTTTATGGTTAATGTATTGACATTTTGTGTGCTATTTTTAATACAAATTCTTATGTAATATTTCAACATTTTTATATAAGGAATCTATTGGACTTAGTAAGTGACAGGTGGAGCCCGCTATAGATCCTCGATGCATTGGTAGGTCTCCTGAGAAAATATACATGGAATTGTCTGAGGCCATTCCAAATTTGATATATGGTTTTGGCTGAGGCCTTAATCATTTCTAGACCATTTGGCTGAGGCCTGGAAAAAATGTTTTACAATGTGCAACATTATACATTCCCTCATTATGAAAATAATATTTATATTTATTGTGGTCATTCGACTAGTAGAATACCCATGATTATGTTTTATTATGGAATCTTTTAAAAAACTCATTTTATGTCCATAAAAGTTTTCATTTTAATTACTGTAAAAGGAATGTGTTTTTAATTATTCACCATGAATAATATTTATGTTAACTTCTACTGTATTTCTTACCCTTACTGAGCATTTGAGCTCACCCCTTTTGTTTGTTTCATTTTCCCAGGATAGGAAGAAGTTAATTTTGAGTGACTTGCAGGATTATTCTAGGAGTCTTGGATGTTTCGAATGGAATATATTAGTGTTTATTTCTTTTCATGTTATAATGTTGAACTTTAGTATGAATCTTGTTTCCAATAATACTAAACTGAACGGTCTTTCGGGACATGATTTAATTTTTTTCAAGACAATTTTATGTAATAATGCACCGATTCAGGGTAACTGGGGTCAGGGGATTACAATTATATCTAGAATAATTGAGATGATATTTTTAAGAAAATATTACTCCATTTCTCTATTTGGTCTGAAATACATTTTTTGAGAACCATGTTATCTAATAATCATTCCATAAATATTTATACACTTTTAAAAAATATTTATTAATAATATTTTTACCCATGTTCAAATTTAGAATTTTTTAAAAAAGGAATCAACATGACATTTTCCAAAATAAAACTATTTGGCTTTTATAAAAAAAGTGAAATGAATATCTCTTTTAACATTTAGGGCATGTACAAAATTTTAAACTATCATGAACACTCAATTTTTTAATTCCACGTTAAAATTTTCCGATTTTACTTCAATGAATATTATTTTCATAATTTTTTTTAAATTTTTTTAATGAGTTTTGAAACTGAAAATTATATTTTCATCAATATTTTTTTTAATGAAATTTTAATTGTTTTTCAATTCATAAATTACTATAATAATTTATTTTATATATACTCAACTACGATATGATTTATAGGTTCCATCCATATTTTTTATTTAGTTATTTTATGATTATTTTTAACAGGGATAATATTGACACTCATTTTTTTATTAATTTTTGAAGTCATTATCATTCCCTTAAATTATTTACATTCTTATGATCATTGGATATTAAATTTCACCAATATATATATATTATTTATCATGTATTTGATTATTTCTTAAACATTATTTAATTTCAATATAGAGTGATTTAAATTATATTTTTTTATTTAGTAGGAAAATAATTATAATATATATTTCCTCTTTAATATAGACAGTTGATTCTAAGGAATATTGTTTACAAATTAAAACAAATATTTTTATAATAGAAAGTCTATAAAATGCACATACGTTTGGGTCTCGGTTACAGATAGCCCATCAATGCCTCTAAAGTATCATAAGGTAAATAAATAAGAAATATTTAAAAGGGTTTCTAACTATATTTAAATTGCATTGTGAAATTTTTTAATAGTATATATATCATTTCGCATTGAAGAATAAATCCAATAATTAAGAATTTATAGCATTGATAATTCATTTATTATCATTATACATGAGATTTAAACAATGATATTTTCTCTAGATGCATTTAATTCTCATGTTATTGATTAAATAGAATGTTTTTTCAATTATTTACCTTTCTATATTGATTATGTTGTATCATATCATAATATTCAACTTATTTAAATTGAATGTGGGTTTATTTATTGATTTTTCATGTCTGTTATTCTTATTTCATTATAATAGCTTTCATTTTACTTAACCCATATAGAGTAATTGATCACAACCTTATTTTATTTACTTTACCAGAAATTTATGAAATGTATTATTATTGACCAGCAATGAAATAGAAGAGGGAATAAGTATATTCTAAATAATATTATTTTTTAATTCGTGTTACCAAAAAGTGATATGGAAATCATGTATGTGTCAAGTTTACTAATATGACTACTCTATTTATTCCTAATAGAGGTGATTACCTATATCTTATTCCAATATAATAATATATGAATCTAGCTATGGGATACTAGAGTTGGGGGATACATATTTGGTAGTAATGGAATTTTAGTATAATACTTAGGATCTAGATTTAAGAAGTCATATATTAGTGATTACAGACCTATGATATACTTTGAGTACATTTATATAAGAATATCCTAATATTTTTTTAATATATAAATTGTGATGTTTTCCCAATAAATATATCCCAAAATGGATACTACAACTGTACATGTATCTTGTATTGTTTTACCCAATGGTAGTAACATTTAAAAATTCCATTTTATGGCTTGATCACCAATTTCTTCATGAACAAATGCCTTTCAATGCATTATATTTTGACAGTCATCTAGGATATGATTTAGATAATTTTTGTTTTATTTACAATCCATGATGATGTATTTTAATAGATGATTAAAATTATAAACCTACATTAAACCTAAAATGTCTAAGCATAAAAAAGTGTTTCAAGATTCAGACATCCTATAAATAATTCTTTGGTTCTCCACTAACATTAATGTTTCAAAAACTATACTACTAGTTTTTAAAAATGAATGAAAGCCACATGAATCAAGTAAACAATTTATATGAAGGAAAATGTAGTGACTATGTGAAACCAACTGGGATGATGATAAGAGTGAAATACATAATTATTATTTCGAATTAGTTTTCAAAAATATTATTTACAACCTATAACATAACAAAATCGCAAACACACAAATGAAAAAATTAGTATTTTTTTTCTAAGATAATTAATGATGGAAACCATATAAGAAAGAATTCATAATTATAATAAATTGATGAATTTTGAAAAAGACACCCAGGAATGTGTCACTAATGAATTGGAAAATGATTTCTGTTTATAAAATTATGTATTATTCAATTAATTGTTAATATAAAATGATGTGGACTAAGAGGGAGAATAAATATAATTATAGGGATCCATATATAGGACATTGTATTAAATATAGAGAAACTATGAATATTTTAAATAAATTCCCTCTAATAATGGATAACCAACCTGTCCACAGAAGGATATATTTTGAAATAAAATAGTCAATGTATTTATTTATCGAGAATAAAAAATTAAATTGTTTAATTATTTTTACCAGTGATATTTTGGTTATAAGAATCATGAAACATCTAATAATTTTTTTTATATTTTAGAGGAATATGTGTCTTCATATACATAAGAGTTATGGATAACATTATTGGTTTATTATTTAGGATCGAATGTGTAATGAGATGCTAAAATACATAAAGGTAGGTGATTTGTATTCTTTAAAAATTCCTTTAGAACCTTTAATTATTAGTTTAAAAATGTGAAACAAATATTCACAAAGCCTCATAATGAAACCATTTCATAAACTTTACAACCTTTACATAAATACATCAGAACGACTTTCATAAAAAATATTCTACCTTAAACTGTATAGAATCTATCATATAATGAGAGTAAAAAATTAGAAAGTATAAGAATGTTATTCATTCAAACTTTTACAATGTAAGGATTACAGTGGAAATAAATCAACTTGAAAAAGAAAACAGGTTATAATAAGATTATTATAACCGAATAAGAAGGGTATCTAACAACATTGGTTAATGGTTCCATGATTTATAATTTCAAGAATGTATGTCTTACCCAAACCCATGTATGACATCAATCCGAGGATCGGTATATATCTTTATATCCCCACAGGCCCTTGATTTTGAAGGAAATAAGAACCTTTGTCTTCCAGCCTCGGATTCCCATGATCAACATGATTAGAGTCTTCACAAATCAAGTCTGAACAAATTGTTCATGCATGAACAGCTTGTTCACGGCATCTGCATAATGTATTGAGAGTTGTAAGAGCCTCTCTCTAGAAATAACTTTACATCTTTTTCAAATTCATCAAGTTTATCCCCACATATCATTATTATAGAAGTTCTTTTCTCGTTCAAATGAACTAGTATTTATAGGAAAAACTTCTGAATGGTCGACTCCACTCCAACGGTCATATTTTCATTAAATTTCAGAGGGACGTTGACACGTGCCAAATATACAATGGTTAGTTTGTAATAGATTGTGCGACATCATTTGAAGTAGGATAAATGGTGTTAAATTAAGGATAAGTGTTATGTATAAGAAAACATGGAATCAAAAAAATATTGGAATGATACATTAAGCAACTCAAATATTATTAAAAAAAACATATTCTTAAGAAAAACATTATCATGAAAATGGATTCATAAGAAAAAGTAAATCAGATTGTCAAATCAGTATCACATTTGTACCAGAATCAGAATAAAAAAAACTGAAAGACATTTATACCAGAATAGGAATCATAAAATAAAAATTAGTTTTGCACTATATTCTAAATCAAAAAACACAATGACTTTTTGAACAAATTCAGAATCATAAAACAGAATGACTTTTGCACCGGATTCGGAATCAAAAAACAGAATGACTTTGGCAATGGATTCAGAATCATAAAACAGAATGACTTTTGCACCAGATTCAGAATCATAAAACAATATTACTAATACATATGTATAATGAAATGATAATTCTGTAAGTATAATAGATTTATTGGTTCATATCTTAAAAAACAGTACTTAAGATAAATTTTAGAACATAATAAAAAGTGTTTGTGATTTTCCAAGCATAATACCATAAGGAATGGAGAATTCATAAGATAACCATATTGAATAAACAATCTAACCCTTTTTAGAAATAAAATAAATTCTAAGGAATAATATATTCACATAGATAAAAAAGTGTGAAAAACTTATCTCCCCCTTTGAATGAGATTTCTAATAAATACGATAAACACCCCCTTAGGTTATGTTTCCCAAGGATCATATTCTTAATCTTTATTGTCCAGTTTTCATTATTATGAAAATATATCCCCCTTAGATAAATATCTATTATAATAAGAAAACTACCCCTTAGGTTATTATCCTTTCTTACCATACACTCCCTTAATAGATTCTCCTCCTTTGAGATCATCATTTAATAGTTCCTTTAAATAAATTTTCCCCCTTTGTGATTTTCAAAAAGAGGCAAAAATGGAGATGTATAAGATGTACCTGAAAGGTTAACCAAGCATACATTCGAAAACGAATGAAATATATGCAAGATTATTTTTCACGAAATTTTGGAAATAATAATTAGATTAAAACAAAACATATTAATGTAAAGAAAATCATCCATCCATTTTTTTCTCAAACAACATTTTCCTTTACAAGGATTTATATTTCTTTACATCCTTAATATATTCTTGAAGCTTCTTTAACATGATATTCTGATCCAGATTCTTATTTTCTAATCAATATATCCTTTCTTCTTGATTATCCACCATTTTCTCTCATTTAGCTTTGACTTCCTTGTCACTGCTTACAGATAAGGAAAAGGAATTGAGTTCATTATCCTCCTTAGATATTGATGCCTTGACCTTGATTAACTCCTTTTCACAAGTATTGAAATCTTTATTTGTTAAATCTATTAAGTCACCGAACTGTGTTAGCATTTCATTGATGGTTAAGTATGGATAAATACTTTTTTGCAAGTTGATTTCTGATATTTATAATCTATCAAAAGAATACTGATGTCTGCTTATTTCTTGTAAACCATGTCCAAAAGAATATTGGTCCATTTTATTTTTTATACTGATTTTATTGAATCATTTGACTTTAGGAATCTATATTTGAAAGAAATTTAATGGTTCCGACCAACATTATTAATGATATCTTGACAAATTCATGTTCAATAGATGATGAGAACTCAGAACATGAAACATCGTTCCATTTCTAAGATCCTATTGGTGTTATGGAAACTGATTTTTCTATTCTCTTAGATGACTTCTATGTCATTTCATTTTCAGATGAGTCAAACAAATCACTTTGACCTTCAATAGGATTTCAAACTACATATTGTTCATCAGATACTTGGATAATAT
This sequence comes from Viscum album, assembly GCA_963277665.1. Classification (NCBI taxonomy): domain Eukaryota; kingdom Viridiplantae; phylum Streptophyta; class Magnoliopsida; order Santalales; family Viscaceae; genus Viscum; species Viscum album. Next base: position 445,044,587 of record OY728139.1, on the reverse strand, counting down.
TGAGATCTACTTGTTCATCTTCTTCTTCTTGAAAATATTCTTCATGACCACCTTGTTAATTGACTTTTTCATTATATTATTCTTCCATTTCAACTTCAACTTGTTCTTAATCTTTATCTTCTACTTCTTCCTCAACTTATTCTTCAATTTATTCTTCAACATATTCTTCAACATGTTCTTCAAAAATATATTTAGAGACTGAAATTGAAGGAGTTCCAATGTATAATTCCACTTCCATTAAAACATCATCATAATATTCATGAGAAATATGATCTTTTATATCATGAATATGTTCTAATAAAGATAAAACTTTCTTGTCTTTCTATATTTTTAGAGTGACATCCGACTTCTTATGAACAACTTGAGTTTTAGTTACTTCTTGATATTTATTTTCTATATATTTTAAAAAATACTGACAAACTTGAGTTTCCATGGATTTATTCATTAACATCTTCTCCTTCTTTTATTTCTCAAGATTTTAGGCTTGATTTATTTTTAATTCCTTATCCTCTACATGGTTTATGCTAAAGGAAGGATCTTCTTCCTTTCTGGAATCTTCCATTACACTCCATTATGCAACTGTTGCATTGGAATAGGAATTCAGTTTCATTGTAGGAGAAGGTGTTAAAACCGGGACATTAGAAACTGGTACTGGAATTCTTGGTTCATCATGTTTCATTTTCATAGGTACCAAATACAAGGATTTTGGAACACCACCATTGTTCTGGAAAACCATTTCTTCAAAACATTTGGGTTCCTATAAATACTCGATCTTCATCCCCCTTAGAGTGTCATCACTGAGAAAAAAAATCTTAAAAGGCTTTGAGACTTATCTGAATGGGAAATCTAGCTCTTGAAGTCACATTACAATTATCTTGGAGATTGTTTCCAGATACAGAAGAATTTGAGATATGATGGATCCACCTTTTATTTCTTGGATGGTGAAGAAGATGTACTTAACCATGTTAATCTTCCTTAATTTTACAAGAAAGCCTAAATGAATGATATCACATATTTTAAGCGAGTATTTTTCTCATTTTATTAGGATAATAAATATTTTCATCCCAGGGGATACCATCTTGTGGTTTGTTGTAAGATTTGTAATCGTTGGATTCTTAACAAACATAAAACCATGTTAATCTAATGCCTTGACTTTTTCAAAAGAACCTTCCTTCGTTGAAAGTTTTGGTGTACATAGAATAGCTTCCCCTTCATACGGTAAGTTGAAGAAAATTTGTTTCCTTATTATGAGGAATAATATATGTCTTATCATAACATTTGAACTTAAACAGATCCTTACCATCCTTTTAAAGGAAAGTAACAGATTCGTAGAACTGAATAATTGGTCAAGGAAAACCAGATCCTGGATTTTCTCTTTAGCCACAAAAACACTTTCCCATCCGTTATTTCATTTCACCTTAGTGATAATGGAGTCATATTTTTCATAGAAGTCAATGCATACCAACCATTCCCTAAAGATTCGGAAATACTGTATTTCCTTGGTAATCAGTATCTGTTCTACTGAAGATTCAGGAGTCGTTTGTGATAAAAGAGACAAAGGAATCAGAACGAGGACATTGATGGCCACAAAACTTCCTCACAGAGATCAATAAAGATGGTGCAGTGCTCATAGACATGGAACCCCTTATATATACAAGTCTTATTTCCTTTCATCTTCTATAAGATAATCAAACAACTGAATATAACCTTATATGATCTAACAGTTGAGGATGATTATAGGAAATATCAATTCTGATCTATTGTAGTAAGGTAAACATGGATTTAAAATTTTTTCAAATACCAAAAATTAAAACATAAGATTATAAAATAAATTCTAACGAATTGTACCTTTTGAAATACTCAAAGGAATTTATCTATTTTATATGAATTCTCTTAGAAGTTTTAGATTTTTGGGTTTCAAAACTGAAATGTCATGTACTGAAATTTGCAATACTGAAATATCCAATACCGAAATTTCCAATACCGAAATTTCCAATAAAAAAATTTCCAATATAAAAATTTTATATAGAAAGATTGAAAATTATTAAAGAAAAAAACATAAGGAATGATAAAAATTAAAGAATGAATAAAAATTAAGGAAAGGAAAAAAATATGTTCTCCCCCTGAAATAGTGAGTAATGTTATGTTAAGAGATGATTTAAAAAAGAAGTTGATATGAATGATTACCTCACAGAGATCATTCCTAGATTCTTTTTAATGTATTAAAATCTATCTGAAGACAATGGTTTTGTAAAAATATCATCAAGTTGTTCTTGTTTTTTGATGAATTAAATAATAATATCTCCTTTTACTGTGTGATCCCTAAGAATGTGATATCTAATATATATATTCTTTTCACAAGATAGATATACAGGGTTTTTTACTTAGGGAAACATCACTTGTATTATCACACATTATTTGAGTCTAAGTAAAACACATACTGTAGTCTGTGAGTGTGTGTTGCATCCACAACACTTGAGCACAACAACTTCCAGTTGCTACATATTCAGCTTCAGCAGGGGAAAGTGCTACAGAATGTTGTTTATTTCATGTCGAAGAAACTAAGGAATCTCATAATAAATAAAAAGTTCCATATTTACTTCTTCTATAAATTTTAAAACCACCAAAGTCAGCATCTGAAAAAAAAATTTATGTTCAAAATCATTTCCAGAGGGAAAAAAATCCCAAATCTAAAGTTCCCTTTATGTAGCGAAAAATTCTTTTCAATTCTTTTCAATAAAATTATTTAGTATTTTCTAAGAATCATGCACATAATCATACTAAGAACATTATGTCAGGTCGAATATCCATTAAGTAAATTAAACTTTTTATCATACCCTTATAAGACGTTTGATCCACAGGTTCCTCTGTTTCATCAATATCATGAGTATTAGAGGTTCTGACAGGAGTACTTATACTCCTATTATTATCATACCCAAACTTCTTGACAAGATATTTGATATAATTATGTTGAGATATTTATGTTCCCTGTGGTTTTTAATAAACTTGACAACCAAGAAAAAAGGTTATCTCACCCATCATATTCATCTCAAACTCAGATTTCATAAGATTCACAAAGAAATCTGTTAAGGATTACTGAGTTGACCCGAAGATAATTTCATAACGAAAATTTCGGACAATGAAAAAATAATTATTATTTTTCATAATAAAAATGGTTGGATCATCAGTTCCCTTAACATAGTTATTTTGAAGGAAAAATATTGAAAGTCTATTATACCAAGATCTAGGGGCCTATTTAAGTCTATACAAAGCTTTGATAATTTATAAACTTGATTAGGATGTTTTGTATCTTCAATTCCTGGTGGTTGATCTATATAGACGTCATCCTATACATAACCATTAATAAAATTACACATTACATCAATTTGATAATTTTTAAAATTCAATAATGCTACAAAGGATAGAAGAATACGAATAAATTCATTTCTTGATACAGCAGTATCAGTTTCTTCAAGGTGTATGCCTTCTTGATTTTATAGACTTTTTGAAAATAATCATTCTTTATTACTAACAATCCATTTTTATCACATTTGTTTTTAAAATCCCATTTTATTCCAATAACATACGTTTCCTTAGGTTTTTCATCCATGTTCTAAAATTGAATCCTTACGAATTCATTGAGTTAATCTTGCATATCCTTAATCCAGTCATCATTACCCAAAGATTCTTAATGAGTATTTGGTTAAAATTTTGAAATAAAAACAACATGTTCAACCTTATTCCTTAAAAAACATCTAGTTATTACTGGATGATTAAAATTTCCAATGATACTATCATTGGGATCATTCCTAAGTAACAACTAACTTGGATTTTGAATGACTTATTCATCATCATTGGGTAGAAAATATTAAGGAATAATTGTTTCTGAAACATTTTCATGAACATTATCCTTGACTGAAAGATCATATATCAAATAATGGTGATTTGTTTTAGAAAATATATCAAAAATAAGATGAGGTTGTTTGAAAACAAAAAGGATAATTTTCATCAAAATTAACATGTACTACTTCTTCCACAATGCATGTGTTTTTATTAAAAACTATGTATTCCTTAGAGTTAGTAGAGTAACCAAATAAAATTTCTTCATCGAAATTGGGTGAAAATTTATGTTTGTTATCCTTGGTAATCAAGACAAATACTTTGCAACCCAAAACAGTGAAGTAAGAAATTTTATGTATTTTGCTAGTCCATAACTCATAAGGTGTTTCATTAAGAAAAGGTATTATTAAAAATAGATTTATAGTATAATAAGCAGTACTTACCGCATCAGCCCAAAAAAGTTTAGAAATAGAATATTAACTCAACATGGTTCTACCCATCTCTTAGAGAATACTATTTCTTCTTTCAACAACACCATTCTTTTACAGAGTTATATTAGCTGAAAAGTTTTGAGTAATACCTTTTTTACTACAAAAAAGTTTAAAAATTAGAATTTTGAAATTCCCTACTATGATCACTATGATTAGTTATTGATGGTAGATTTTTCTCATTTTTAACTTGAGCTCTGATATTTTTTAAATAAGAAAAAGTTTCATATTTCTTTGCAAGAAAATAGACCCATGTAAATATAGTGTAGTCTTCAACTAAGACAAACACATATTATTTACCTCCAATACCTCTAGTTTGTGTTGGACCAAATAAGACCATGAGTACTAAATTTAAGGAATTAGAAGTTGGAACTTCACTTATAAACATAAATCTAGATTTCTGTTGCTTTCCATTTTGATAAGGATCACAATCTTTGAATGAATCAAACCTAAAATCTGGAATACCCATAACAAGTTCATTCATATAATGTTTACTAAGATTACTTAAGTTTCAATGTCCTAGTATTCTATGAAAAAGCCAAGATTGATCTATGATTTCTTTTATTCAAGGAATTTCTTGACATATAATTCCTTCTATGTTTAGCGTGTATACATACTCTTGCATATGGGCTGAGATAATAAACCCATCCTTGTAATTGTGTACAAAGAACATTTCATTCATAAAATTCAGAAGGTGTCCTTCATCATATAATTGACTAATGTTAATGAGGTTGTTCTTAAGACCTTTAGCAAATAAAACATTTGAAATTAATGATTTCTGGTAAGAATAATGTTACCTATGTTGACAATTTCTCTTTTTGTGTTATCTCAAAAGGTTACTTTTCCACCCATTGATTTTTTATTTGAAATAGTCTCTGTTACTCATCATGTGCTAGGAAAATCCACTATCCATGTACCATATGTAGTTGGTACTTCCATCATTAATCTGAAAAAGAAATTTTAGGTTTTCAGAATCCAAAATTTTTTGGATCTAGAATTGTTAGATAAAAAATTTTAGGGTATCAACATTTGTTTAGAAATGTAATATTTATGAAACCCAAGAGATAATAAATTATTTCATAAACAATTATTCTTGCAATGCCCACCACATTGACATTCAGTAAAAAAGGGGTCTCTTGGAGGAACGAAATAAATTTTAAAAAAAATAGGTTTTTCATGATAATAACTTAAACATTGATTATTACCATGAGGTTGAATCTGAGAATACATATTGTTAATATTTTTCTTACCAAAATTAAAATTTGCATGAATTTTCATGACGAAAAATATTTAATATATTAGTCAAAGGGATAAGTATTTAACCTCAAGTATAATAGAGTTAGAGATATGTTTATCCACTGAAACAACTTTTTCAGAAAATAGATTTTTATAATCTTTTGAAATATTATCCTTCTTCAGAATTAGCTTCCTCGTGTTTCTTAGAAATATTTTCTAAAATATCATTTTTCTTATCAAGATATTTAGTATGATCTAAAATTTCTTCTGTTAAAATAAATTCTCTAGAATTTTATTGTTTATGTATCATAGAAACATTAAAATTTTATTTTTTAAGAAACATAGAATATCTTGAAACTTCCTCATATGAAAGAAAAATCCTTATCATTATCTGGTGAAGAATATTCTTTTTCCAAAGAAAAATTATTATCAAGAAATTATTTAATAGAAGACATATTGGTTAAGTATTCAACAGTTCATAACTCAGTTATAAGAAAATGATTTTGAAATGGAGCTCATGCTACTAATACAATTTTTTATTACTCAGAAGATTCATATTATGATGATTCATCTAAAGAATCTCCACCACTGGCAGTCCATGTGTCATTGGATTTTAAGTAATTATTATCCTTTGATCTGTATAAAATCTTCTTTTTTCTCTCAAAATTCATATCCTTCTTATCATTTTTCTTAAGTAAGGGATAATCAGGTCTAATATGAGCAGTTCTTCTACATTAATAGCATTTCTCTTCTCCAAATTTCATATATTTTCCTTCTTTATTCTTATAAATATATTGAATGTTTTTCTAAACAACAATCTTGTTCATCCTTCACGCAAGATTGGCTAACTCATTTTCAGAAGCTTCACATTCACTAGATTCATATTGAATAACAACATTCTTAGATTTATATCTTTTAACACTCTTTGGGGTCCTAGATTTCATATTAATTGAATTAATTTTAAAATAAACAACATTATTTCCATTATTCTTCTTAATATTATCAGTATCTCTTCATTCTGGTTTCATGATGTAGAAGGGTTCCAAAATTTTCATCAAGAGAAATCTGAGTAACTTTTAAATTTTCATCTATAAGAGGCCTCTTGGATTCTCATTCGTTAGGCATGATATCTATGATCTTTTCTACAGGAGTCTCATCATCTAATACTTTCTCACGCATTGATTGTATGTTGTTAGCGATAGTCATGAATCATTTTTGTACCTTACTTAAGGGTTCTCCATAAGGAAAGTAGAAACCATGATACTCAGGTCTGAACACAGCTCTTCTAGTTTCGATAACTTTGGAAGTTCAAAAGTGAGTTACTTCAAGCTTCTTACAAATTCTATTTTCATCTTCATATGATGATATTTTGTTGTATATATTTCTAGTCATGGAATAAATAAAAGTATTACATACATTAATGATCCGATGTTATTCTACCTTTTCTAGATTAGTAAAGGTTCTAAGTTCCTTATCAGGAATCTTAAAATCTCTAGTTAACATAATGTAGTTGTCTATACATGTGTTTATCACAATGGTCATCATTCTGTCTCTCCAGTACTCATATTAATTTCCATCAAAGTTTGGTGGTCTAGTAGGATTGAGATTATCTAGAGATCCAACAAGAATACCTGCCATACTAAAAAAATAACTTTCCACAAAACTTGTTTGATGTAAAATATTATAATCTAATAAGAAAGATAAAACCTGACAAGGAAAACATATATATGGATATGAGTATTTCAGATACCTTCTATGATACCAATTGTAGGATCAAATGTGTAATGAGATTCTCAAATTCAAGAGGGGTGAATTATATTATTTAAAAATTCATTTAGAAACATTAATGTCTAGTTTAATAATGTCATACAAACATTTACAAAACATTTAAAAGAAACCATTTATTAAACTTTATAACCTTATGAAAAAAGCTTAAGAATGACTTTCTTAAAAGAATATTCTACCTTAAATCATATTTAATCTATAATATAATCATAGTAACTGAATTAGAAGGTATAAGAAAGTTATATGTTCTAAATTTACAAAGATATGATTACAATGGAAATAAAACAACATGAAATAGAAAACAAGTAAAAATATGATTCTTTTAACCCAAATAGAAGGTTATCCAATAAACTTTTATAATGGTTCCTTGATTTATACTATAAATAATGTATTTCTTACCCAAATCTGGGTAATCCATTAATCTGATGATCTGTATCTGTCTTGATATCCCCACAATCCCTTTACTTAGAAGGAAATTGGGACCACAGTCTTCCATACTCGGAAGCCCGCGATCAACATGATTCAAGTCTGCACATAGCAATTCTGAACAAGTTGTTCATGATTGAAATAATATTATTATTATACTAATATATAATAAAATACATGTTTTCTTGATCCAATTATGAAACAGGAATCAAGAAAGAAATTATTTTTAGTTATTAGAAGAAAATATTACAACCATATCTCCAGTTTCATATATTAGAAAAAAAATTCATAAAGAAGAGGAAATAGAAAATAAGTCCAATGATGTTTATAGATTAAAATGTTAAGAAAAACATATGAAAGAAGAAATGGATGGGAAATTTACTAAATATATATAATCGTCTACTCAATATACGAATGGTGAATCCATGGCCAATGAATCAATCTAAATTTCTAACAAATCTAATAAAACATAGACCTGCAGGGTTAGGAATGTCCATCAGACAACATTATTATCCTAGATGGAACCATCCTTAATGTAAGAAGCTAAAATGTATGAATCATGAGTCAAGAAGATGAATGAATAGTTAGATCAGAAAGATAAAAATCAAATACAAGAGCTAGTAAAGAGCCCAGTGGATACTTCAATATTGATGGTTATAATTGAGTAAATTAAACTTTTCATGGATACAAAAATATAAAGAGATATCATAATCTATTAAATCGATGTTAATAAAAAATTCTAGGGGGGAGTAATAAATGTGGAAATTTTTATTGAACGATGAAAAATATTTATAAATAGTTATGATGTTTAACAGTTTCCATATTGAAATTAAATTTTCAAAGCCTAAAATATTCTCCATGGGCTTAGTTTGTTTGTTTGGAAATATTCTTTAGGAATATAGATTATACGAGGAGTAATATCGATAAATATATTTATGTGAAATTTTAAAAATATGTTTTCTTCATAGTTCCTACCAATGTTGATGATATAATATTTATACTAATATGTTTTATGTCTATATATTCATTTTTAATAACTGATGAGCATGGATTGAGATTATTATGATTAGAAAACTTATATGTTTTATCCAATGGTATGTAAGTTAAAATACAATATTAACTTTTATTTCTCAATAAAATTATATTGGGGGTATCATTGAATTATTTTTAAGTACATGACATGTAACTAAATTCGATGAACATAATATTTGGAACTAATCATGAAATTTATGATGTTGTAAAAAATGATTATCCAACACATTACTAGAAAATTAATAGAATAATATTATATATCATATCAACTAGTTAAAAAATATATTTTTCTATATTTTTATATTTCCAAATTCAATGATACCCTAATTTAAAACACTAATCAAATGGGAAATTAATAATTAGGTATATTTAAGAAACAATTTACTTTGGTTTACTATTGCTATAAGGAATAATTGAGAGTTTTTTTTAAACTTGAATGAGGATTCTGTTGGAGAGACTTTATAAATATAATCCATATATGGACGAGTCTTAATTATTTTAATAAAATTCATTTGATTTATTAACTGTAATTAAGAAATCACTTGACTATGTACAATAGAAGTAAATACATTTCAATAAAAAATAAATGACCATGGTTGATGTGGATAAATATAATTTTCTATACTCACTTTAATGTGTTATAATTATCAATAAATATTCATATGAATTCAATTTTTTTAATTAAATGATATTTTTTTATTAGTATTGAGATTGATTTAAGGTTGGAGGTCCGAATGAAAACTTCAATGTAGATAAAGAAGACTATGGGAGGATCCCTATCGGTCTGTCACCACTAGCTTCCCAATGGATTATAAGCAACCAAAATATGGTAGTGAATAGATCTAGGAAATATCTATGTATTTCACTGGATACCTAGTGTACTAAAATGGCTACATGGTTAAGGCATTATTAAAGGAAATACCTACAATAATTTCACATGCGAGCCGGTGGAATCATTAAACTAACCGTTGGATCTGATCTACAAATTTAATATATATATATATATATTCTACAGTCTTCAATGGAATATTTTATCCATTAACTCAATTGTTTCAACCATTATTCCACTTGTGTTGATAAATAAAATCATCAAATGGCATGGAATGTAACAACTTTAATAAATTTTGAATCTTATCAATCTAAATGAATCCTCAATGGGGGTCATTTTAGTTTGTTCTTCTTCTTGAGATCTCATTATAATTCAATCATATAATTCATTACTATCAATGTATATATATTTAATTTCCTAATTTATATCTTATGTATCATTCAACAGAATTGAAAAAATTTATTCAAATTATATATACCAAATAAAATCTCCCCTTTTCTCTCTCCATTTGTTATTGAAAAAAATCTAAAACCAAATAATTCTTTTAGGTTCATGGAAAATATTTAAAACTGAGGTTCATATTTTATGTTTCATAGTAACTATTAATAAACTGTTTTTGTTATATTATTGTTATCTTGAAAACCACTAAATTTCATGTCTATATATATTCACTGATCCACATCAAATTGATATTGGAGACAAAGGGGCTCATAATTAGGATATTATCAAACTTCTCGAAACAATCTTATCTTATTTAATTTATGCATGTTTTATTTTTTAATCAAATTAATCAAATTAATCAATTTAATTAAAAAATATTTAAATAAATCCATTACATATTAACATATAAATAATTATCTATTATTATCTATTATATTGTTTCTATTATGCCTTAGTTTTATTATCAAATTCACATATCATTTATATTTCTCAAACATTGAATATTTTATTTATCACTAAATTTATTATTTTTCTGTCACTTATTTATATATATATATAATTTGAATTTCACCCTCCTCATTATATTTCACTCATAATATAAATCGGTATCAAAGGAGGTAAGGTTTTTAAAATATTTCTTAATCCACAATTTCAAATGTGTAATATAAATATTATTTTTAAAATTATGATTAAACCATGTTTGCATAAATTTATATTTTATATTTTTTACAAATTATATTTTTTAAAAACTATTATAAATTTCTAGAAATTACGTTTTCTTAAATGTAATTTTCTACATATAAACAGTTTTCACTCAAAGGTAAATCTGTGGGACATGAATCTTATTTTGATTGTTTCAAAAATAATTACTATAAGTCACATATGTAATAACTTTGTTGAAAAATTGGTAATATGACTGGGAATATATTCATTCATGGTTTTATTCATACTAGTGAAAAAAACAAAAATAGGTACCCAAAGATATTTTAACATTTTAAGTTGACAGTAAGCATAATAACCTCATCTATTTTAGTTTAGATCAAAATGATTTTAATCATATATCTACATGATAAAACACTCATGAAATATTGATTCTTATAGAAGAATCTCATTAATTTAAAAATAAAGTAAATATGGGGGAATTGATATATACATACAATATTTGAATGTTTTGGTATGCATCGAAATAAATTAATTAAACTTTTTTTAAACATTTTACAAGAACAAGTAATTGTCAAAACTCTCTCGGTGATACTCTTTATATTCAAATTTTAGTTATGAAAACAATTTGGATTTTGCCATAAAATTGGGTAACTAAAGAGATTATGATCCATGATGATAATGAAATAAATAACATGGTCGTTGAAGAACTCATTTGTTTTCTCATGACCTTCCAAATCACCGTAAAAAGATAATTTTCCAAGGAAGCCAAAGAATTCAAAGAAAAAAAGTGAATTTATTTTTCATCAGTAAATGATTAATATTTCAAAAGTGATATAAACATTGAACATCTTGGAAATATATTTAACAAATACATGAATGGGAGAAAATCCTTTAACCATGATGAAAAGAAAAATCAATAGAATGACGACAGGGTAACTTTTTTCTTTAAAACAAAATGTTACAACTCATGCTATATTTTCCCTTACTCAAAAATGGGAATAAGTAAGGAAATAAATCTATAACAATGTCTACATATATTATAGGTTAGGACCATCACAACGATTATAACACAATTAATAGATGTTACATCTATAACACTAATGATATCGAGGTATTCTATAAAGTCAATTCATCCACATAAAATTATTCTTCCCTTTATTGTTCATCAATCCAATTTCAAAATGATGAAATAACAATTGGATTTTCATTATATTACCATTAAACTAAAATAATTAAAAAATTAATATAATCATATTGTTTGTTAATGTAATTAACATGTTAAAAAAATTATGAGTTTTTATTGAAATTACATATATAATTAATTGTAAAAAACATGAGTAAACTATTAAATATTTCATGATTTTTATTTCGATATTAATGCACGGTGAGTAGATTAATCTAGAATGAGGTTTCTTCAGATATAAAATGAATCTTTGTGGATTGATAATAATAAAATTCTTATTTATTTTCATTCTACATCTGTGTATAATGATTATAAAATTCCACTTTGGATTTGGAAAAGTATGGTTAGGAATATTTCCATTGTTATTATTTATCAGTATAATGAGGGTAGTATAACATTGAATCATTTCATTTTTAACCTCCATCAACTCAATAATTGGACTCTTCATGTAATTATTTTGAGTAAAAACAATTTTATTCAAAATATTATCTTTGTTTCAATCAAATTTTTTTGGTAATTTCATCATTTCATTTAAAATTTTTTCCTAGGTATTAAAATCACTTTTTCGGTTTTTGAAAACCATGTTGGTAAATAATAGTTTTTTATTGTTTTTTATAATGATTCATTTTTTATCTAGAGTCATACCTCATTTCTGGGTGGTGTTTATATCCATGTGTTTGTTTTTCGATGATGGAATCATACTTATTTAGTGGGGATTATTTTTGAATTTATTTAAATGGTATCAAATGGATTACAACTAAAACTTTTATATATATTTTAATAATGGGAAATAATATACTATATGGTCTATTGGAGTAAACATTCCAGAAGGCATTACTAGACGTCGAAGTGATGATTTTTTATCTGAGGCTATCTATTTTATAATAGATTTTAACTCATCCAAATTAATATCTATTAAATTATTTTCAAGAGAAGATTTACATACATTATATACTCCACATATAGGTATTGTACATAGATTATATAATTTATGTAATTTTTATCTTTATCTTTTTAATAAATGGTCGAGTATCCATAAAGGATTTTTTACCAATGCACCTATTTAAAAAACATCAATTATTATAATCACTATGGTAATTATTCCTTCATAGATTTATTATATGCGGAGCTACACACTAATTTTATAATTTGGTAAAGTCCCAAATTTCATCATAAAAACTCAAAATACTCATACATCGACTATCTTTTTTCATACTTGATTCAGGAGATTTTTTTCTGAAAAGATATGTTCCATGATATATGGAAATAATATCAATGGTAAAATAAATTTTAAATCATTAAAAGATGTACCATATTCAGGTTATTGATAATACAACCAATACTTTTTTCCCATCAAGTGGTAATGTAATTTACATTAATTTGATTTAGATATTAAGGATATTCCATGGTTTCATGGTTGATCATACCACATTGAATTATATAAGTTGTTTATTTTGATCCTCAGAATAGAGGCAATGAAAAATAGATATAATGATGATGGATCGAAATTTGGGCCCAATGTCTGATTAGAGTGTTGGGAATCTGATTAATGTTGGTTTATAATTAACATATGGTGGAGAAAACATTGAATTTTTATTTTATGTTTATTATTGTTTACATCAATTTTGTGAGAGTTAGATTTTGTAAGATGGTAATGAAGTAAAAAAATTATATAAATGTGTAAAATAAATAAATATTAAAACTTTTAGACGTCCTAAAATTCTAGAATATTATATTATATCCTTATATATTGATTAATATTCAAGTTATAGTTCAAAATGATCATTATATTTGTACCGTGAAATGAATTAGTTGGAAAAAATAAATCAAAAGAAGTAGACCACAACATCATAAATTATATTTTTAATTTATTTTATTAAGAATAAATATATTTTTATTAAATAAAATATTAGAACAGTAAAAATGATCAATTAATGGAAATAGGAAATGTACCAAAAAAACATTGAAGAAAACACTTTGTTTCATGTATAAAACCCCAATTCTGTGATAATTATACCATATATCTAATAATATTTATTATTTTTACTAAATTGTTACATTTTCCATGAAATAAGTTATTCTCTTTAATAATAAGTGAATTATATATCCTCTAATTGTTTTAGAAAAACAAATTAATGAAATGAATAATGGAATAAATGACAGAGGGCTTGATAGATTCTTTTTTTTATGAAAATAATGAGATAAAGAACAATACTACTTTTAAAATACCAATTTCAATGACAATTATATTGACCATTATTTTCGTACATAAATATTACTCCTTATTATATTAGTATTTATTATATAATAGTACAATAAACAGAAAAAAATAATGGTTATATGGATTTCGAAATATAGATACAAAAAAAATTATTTCCTAAAATATCTATATCATCCCCCACAATTTTGTTGATAAATAGATCCCTTATTAATAATATCATAGATAAATTATATTTATATTCTAGAGAAAATAAAACATTATAAGGCTTGATATCCGCTGCTCAGCAAGTGTAATTGAGGGACATAACCATGAAAATTTAAAAAAACGTTGCATAAGGGGTTCAAATAATGATCCTAAACTTTGAAAACCTTCCCTTGATCTTTTTGGATCGTAATCATTATTCATTTATTAAAGCATGAAAGCTCACAAGATCTAAATAATAAGTGAATGAAATAATATCTCTAATTATAATTTATCATTTTCATTTGATCTTTTCATTGAAAGTGTGGAATAAATTGTCTATATCCATAATCATAGAATTTTTTTCAAGGATAACAACCATGCTATTTATAACATGATAGTACAATGATTAATGATAGTATACCAACACCATTCAAGGGATAACCTCTTATGTATACTGTTTATGACATGGGATAACATCACATTTACCCTTGTTTGGATTAGGATAAACTCTATATACCACATGAGCACATATAACACTAATCCTTACCTAATTAATTGTTAAAGAATATAATTTATGTCCCACCCATTCCATTATCATAAATCAATTCATATTTATTACAAAATATAAAAATTACATCCATCATAACAAAATCAATTGAAGATAAAATCATGTTCATAAATATTTTATCATCATAACAAAAAATTTTCCAAATAAAAAATACACATGATATAATTGGATAATATCTCCATGAAATCCTACGTATCATCGAAGGATATTATTACAGATAAAAATTTTAATTAAAATATCACGGTAATATTGAATGATGAATATATCATTTTTGGTTTTAAATTTTATAAACAATATAAAATTCACAAAATAATAAGGAAAATTTTTTTTTTAAAATAAACAGGAAAATTCTAAAAGAATCTTTGAAGCACTGATTAGTTATGATATAAGTAAAATTTTTAAATGAAGTTTGTGTAAGAAAATATTTTTATTATTTTCAGTATAAATTCAGAATTACCTCATTCTGAAAATCAATAAAGTTCCTTCTTAAACATTTATAAAAGTTAAATAATGTGGAAAAAATAATTTAAAATCAAACGGGAATAATAAAAAAATTAATGGATTATTTTTAAAAAAATGGATATGGAAGAAAAATAATTTTTTTACAGAAGAGGGAAATGAAGTCAGTTTTTTTATAAAAATATTATTTTGGTCTCTTGATTAAATATAGTGATTAAAATAAAAGTAAAACATATATTCTAAATAAATAATCCATTATGAATAATATTATTGAGATTATTGAGATGCATATCATTAAAAAATGTCATCATTAATTTAATCATAAATAATCCCGATAAACAGAGATATTTTAACATAAATCCCTTACCTCATACTCAATTTTCGTCAAAAGTTGTTTAACCCCATGTTTATTAAATTTCAATTTATTAAAATATTATAATAATATAATTTAAAAACATATAATATCTAATATGATCTAATTAAAATATTTCATCAAACATATATTAATAATTCATTTTTAAAATTATTTTTTTCTAGTGTCAACATTCAAATTATTGTTGATGTTTTCATTATGGTATTTACAATCCCTTTGATTTGATATTAGATTCATAATATTAATAATATAAATCATTTAATAAATATAATATATTTTTATTATATATATATTATTATATTATTCCATATAAGGTTGACAAAGAAAAATTAATTACAACATTCGTGGAGATGGTTTTCCATATGAACGATGTTTTCACTTTTCAAAGGATATAATAACAAATGTAAAATAAAAAAATTATTTAAATGTTATTATATAATATATGTAATATAAATTCATTAATGTTTTCCTCATTACCATCCATGGAATGTATAAATGAAAAATAAATCACATCACTTCTTGAAATTTTAGTCCACATGTACACATGAGAAACATTGTTGTTTTATAACGAGTTACATTGTAAGAAGGTAGATACGATATTTTAGTAAAATTTCATAATTTTTCCATATATATAATCTATAAACTTTAAAAAATCAAAATAACCATCTATGAAATATGGTGAAGGGGAATTAATTGTATCTCTATATAGAGGCAGAAGTCTACATGTACGGAATAGCAGAAATTTCACATCCCATTTTATAAAATATATGGTTGATAATGGTGGTTACATAATAATAATAAAATTATAATATATTTATACTAATTTAATTATTATTTAAATATATATCATATATTTATATTATATAGAATAGGAAATCGATTAAAAGTTGTTGGGTATGATGATTACCTCTTCTTCAACAATCCTTATTTAGAAACATTACTAAGGACCCAGAGAATAGTATTTAAAGAAGACCAAAACCTATAATATGTTGATTGGGAACTTCTAAATAGAATTTGATTGGTATTGGTTGAAATATATTAATCTATGTGTTGTAAATAAAATATATATTTGAAAAACATTTATATAGGTGGTAAAGAAAAGACATTGAATTATTAGAAATATTGATATATAATAAATACATTAACAAGGAAAATTACCCCAAATGGAGATATATTTAATTAAAATTTGTTTTTTATAAAAATATCTTCATCAAATGAAATTTTTATAGGTTATCGTGTCATATTAATCATTATTATTTAGTTTAGCAGCTAGTTAGCTCGTTTTATTCTTAATTGTGGTAATTAATATTAACATTAAAGGTTTTTTATTTTAATTAAAAAGTATAAATTGCATGACAGCGACCTATAAAATTGGCGCCGTTCCCGGGGAGGCAAATAATTATTTCAACCAATTAGAGGTACTTATTTTTTTTTACATTTTATTTTCTTCCCCTCTTCTTTCTTCCATCATTACCCAATCTGATTTTTTTCCTTCTTCTTTTATTTCCTTCTACTTCTTTTTGAACCATTAACTCAAGCTTCTAATTTTTATTTTACTATGTTCCAATTTCCTTCTTTTCATCTTTCATTGATTTATGACATAAACTAATCCCAAAGATCTCTAAGATCTTGACCATGAGATTGAATGTAGCCTTAGGGATCGAATCAGACATTCTCAGTCTATGGGAAGTTTTAATATTCAACCAATTGTTGAATTAATCTCTTCTGGAAATATTGAAATTGGAAGCAATTCAAATTCAAACATAAAAGAGAAATTAATGGATGGAAATAATGGAAATGAACTTAATATAACCATTCGAGAATTGGCTACACCTAATATTAACTATCAACCAAATTGTATTGCATACCCAAATCTTGAATCGGACTTTGAACTAAAATCTGGGTTAATTCACTTACTTCCAATGTTTCATGGCCTCTCTGGTGAGGATCCTAATAAAAATTTGAAATAATTTAATTCGTTTTTCTCAACTTTGAAACCAAGAAATGTATCTGAATACCAAATAAAATTAAGAGCATTCCCATTCTCACTTAATGGAGCTGCGAAAGATTGGATGTATTATTTACAACCCCAATATGTAACTTGTTGGAACGCTTTGAAACGTCTTTTCGTGCAAAGATTTTTTCCAAAATCAAGGAAAAAATCCATTAGAAAGGAGATATCGGGGATCAAGCAAGCCCAAGGGGAGTCAATGTATGAGTACTGGGAGCGATTCAAGAAGTTGTGCACAAGCTGTCCGCATTACCAAATCAGTGAGCAACTCCTCATCCAATACTTCTACGAAGGACTCACACCCATGGAGAGGGGCATGGTGGATGCTGTAGCTGGAGGAGCATTGGTGGACAAGTCACCAGCAGCCTCACCTGCATTGATCGACATGATGGCCCAAAACTCCCAACAATTTGGCAATCGAGGTACACCACATGTCAGGGGAGTACATCAGGTAAGTCCTTCCTCTCTTGAAAGTCATTTGATTGATACAAAGTTGGATTAATTGACCAATATGGGGAGGCAGATTACTTTGGCACAAAAGACATCTCTACCCCCTACTTCAAGGCCTTGTGGTATTTGCACTGAGAGAAGCCACCCAACTGACTGTTGCCCACAACTCCAAGAGACAGAGGATTGCGCAGCAGTATTCCCAGGGAGACCATTTCAGCAGTAACAACAACCATATCCCTAAAAGAAGTTTGATTCATTTTCTCCAACATACAACCAAGGGTGGAAAGATCAACCGAACATGAGGTATGGATCTGGACAATAACAAAGGCACCCTTTTCAACCAAACTTCTAGCAGCCTCCACCCTACCAATAGTGTTTCCAATAACCCCAAAGGATATTTGAAGCTCAAACATCAACAATCCTACAACAAGGGAATCCCCCACCCAAGGTAGATTCTAACATTGATGTCCTTTTGAAGAAAATTGTTCTTAATCAATAGAATGAGCTAAAGAGTCAAGGTTCGGAGCTGAGGGAGTTGAAGACTCAAATGATCCAGATTGGCACTGCCCTCCATGAACTTGTATATAAGAATTCCAGAAATATACCTTCCCAACCCACTCCAAATCCAAAGCAGAATGTTAGTGCCATCACATTGAGAAGTGGGAAGAAAATGAATGATACATCTGTACCTACCATTCCACCGGGATTCACCTCAACTCCGGAGAAGCCGCATTCCAAACCAACTAATGAGAAATCCAAGGAGAAAGATAAAGGTATGAAAAAGATTGATGATGTTACTCCTAAACCCCTTGGTTTTCCAAACAGTGTTGTTCAAACCAAGAATATTGATGAAGAAGCAATGCAAAGGGAGGTTATGGACACATTCCAGCGTGTGGAGATCAATATTCCTCAACTTGAAGCCATTAAGCAAATCCCAAGGTATGCCAAATTCTTAAAAGAACTCTGCACCAATCGAAGAGGGCTCAAGGGAAATGAGAGGATCAACCTTGTAAGGAATGTCTCGGCACTCATTACACCAACTCTAGCAATTCCAACAATGTGCAAGGACCCTGGGACATTCACCATCCCATGTACCATAGGGTAGTTGCACTTCTCTGATTCTCTTTGTGATTTAGGAGCTTCAATAAATGTGATGCCTTACTATGTATTCTCTTCCTTGCAGGTTGGTGACTTGAAGCCAACAATAGTAGTGGTGAAATTGGTGAATAGATCTCTGGCATATACAGCGGGAGTCCTTGAAGAAGTACTTGTCTGGGTAAGAGACATGATCTTTCCAGTAGACTTATATGTGCATAGCATGGAGGATGATCAGGTAAGTTCTCATGCCCCCATTATCTTCGGTATACCCTTCCACAAAACTGCAAAAACTATCATAAATGTCAATGAGGCTACACTTTCCATGGAATTTGGAGATGATGTTGTGATATTTAATGTTATGGATTCCATGAAGTACCCCTCAGAAGACAATTCTATTTTTGTTATCTCCCATTTTGAACCACCAAGTAAAAACACCATGTAATTGGATTGTCCTATTCTTAGAGAGATTATGGGTATTGGTTCGAGTTTGATGTCTAAGAGGACTTCCACACATGTTGTTGATACACAATCCTCGATTGGATTTGATTTTGATGTGGATTCATATTCTGATTTTGATCAGGTTCACTCTGATTATGAAATGGTTATTGAGTATGCTGATGGATTTGATGCTTTATTCTCTGATTTTGATGATATCTATTCTTATACTAATGCTCTTCGTGCACATATTTCAGTTCCTTCAACATCTCCATCCATAATACACCCTCCTTCATTATAACTCAATCCATTGCCACCAAATCTGAAATACTCATACTTGTTGAGTGGTGAGAGGTTACCTGTTATCATTGCTAACAATATCCCTTTTTAACATAAAGAAATTCTTTTGAATATTTTGAGAGAGAACATCAGGGTGATTGGGTGGAACTTGGCGGACATATCAGGTATTAGCCCCTCCATTTTCATGTATAGGATTCTCTTGGAGGATGGGGCTAAATCGGTGAGACATCCACAAAGGAGACTCAATCCCACCCTCCTAGAAGTTGTTAAAAAAGAAGTTGAGAAATTTCTTTAGGGAGGTATAATCTTTCACATTTCAGATTCTCAGTGGGTAAGTCCTATTCAGGTTGTGCCTAAGAAGAGTGGTGTTACTGTTGTTAAAAACGAGAAAGATGAGTTAGTTCCAATGAGGGTGCAAAACAGTTGGTGTGTGTGTATTGATTATAGGAAACTATATTAGTCCACTCGTAAGGACCATTCCCCCCTCCCATTTATTGATAAAATGCTTGAGAGACTAGCTGGGAAGACACACTATTGTTTCTTGGATAGATTTTCTTTATATTTTCAGGTTCCTATAGCTCTAGAGGATCAGGAGAAGACTAAATTCACCTGTCCCTTTGGAACATTTTCCTACAGGAGGATTCCATTTGGACTTTACAATTCCCCAGGTACCTTCCAGAGATGCATGGTGAGTATTTTTTATGATTTTATTGAGACCTGGATGGATGTATTTATGGATGATTTTACAGTGTATGGATCCTCATTTGATGAATGTCTAAATAGTTTAAGAAAGGTGTTGAATCGTTATATTGAGAAGAATCTAGTCCTGAACATTGAAAATTGTCATTTCATGGTAGAGCATGGCATTGTCTTTGGGCATGTAGTGTTAAAACATGGGATAGAGGTTGATAGATCGAAGGTAGATATTATTTCATCCCTACCATATCCTTCATGTGTCTGTGATGTTAGATCTTTCCAAGGGCATGCATAATTTTATCGGCGCTTCATCAAAGATTTTAATAAGATTGCTCTTCCTAGGTCAAAATTACTTAAAAAGGATTTTGATTTTGTGTTTGATGTTTCTTGCAGGAATTCATTTGATGAGATAAAACAACATTTGACCACTCCACATATCATACAGTCCCCACGGTGGGAGATTCCTTTTGAGCTTATGTGTGAGGCCTCCAACTTCACGGTTGGAGCTGTCTTATCTTAGAGGGTGGAAGGACGTTCACATGTGATTGCCTATTCATCGAGGACACTGGATTCAGCACAATCAAACTACACTACCACAGAAAAGGAGTTTCTTTCTGTCATATTTGCTTTTGATAAATTCCGTTCATATTTATTGGGCTCTAAAGTAGTTGTCTTTTCTGACCATGCAGCTCTGAGGTACCTCCTAAAGAAGCCATATGCAAAGCCACGACTTATCTGTTGGATGCTCCTTCAAGAGTTTGACCTTGAGATAAAGGACAAGACGGGGTCAGAGAATTTGGTGGCAGACCACATGAGTAGGCTTACTCACACACTAGAGGATGAAACCTTGGACCAAGTACCACTTCGGGACACTTTTCCCAATGAACATCTTTATTCCATCTCAGGTACGCATCCTTGGTATGCTGATTTAGTGAACTACCTTGTTGCCTCTGAAATACATGCAAATTTAAAGAAACAACAAGTCCAAAAATTAAAAAGTGAGTCTAGGTTTTATGTGTGGGATGATCCTTTCCTCTAGCGCATGTGTAGTGACCAAGTCATTAGGAGGTGTGTTCCTGATCATTAGTTTGAGTCTGTTTTGAAATTTTGTCATACACTTGCATGTGGTGGACACTTTGGTCCCCAACATACAGCTAAGAATGTTTTATACTTTGGATTATATTGGCCTAGTTTATTCCATGATACCCATGTGTTTTGTAAGTCATGCTCTTGTTGCCAACAATCTAGGAATATTTCTAGGAGACATGAGATACCCCTACAACCCATAATATTCTGTGAGATTTTTGATGTGTGGGGAATTTATTTTATGGGTCCTTTTCCAAGTTCATATGGTTTCTTGTATATTTTGGTTTCTGTTGATTCTGTTACCAAATGGGTGGAGTCTAAGGCTACTAGGACTGATGATTCTCATGTAGTTGTGGACTTTGTCAAAGCACAGATTTTTTGCAGGTTTGGAGTACCAAAGGCCATCATCAGTGACCATGGGACACACATTTTCAATAGGAATTTTGCTTCCCTTCTTCGAAATTATTGGGTGACGCACAAAACATCAACATCATTCCACCCCCAAACAAATGGCCAGACTGAGGTTTAAAATCATGAGCTGAAACAAATATTAGAGAAAACCATGAAACAAAATAGGAAGGATTAGAGCAAGCACTTGGATGATGCATTGTGGGCTTATAGGACAACATACAAGACACCCATTGGTATGTCCCAATTTAGGATTGTTTTTGGGAAAGCATGTCATCTCCCAGTGGAAGTTGAGCATCGGGCATATTGGGATATAAATAAATGCAACATGGATTTGGCCCAAGCTAGAATTCAAAGAAAGTTTCAAATTCAAGAGCTTGAGGAGATTTGACTGTCATCATATGAGAACTCAAGGCTCTATAAGGAAATATCAAAAGCAGCTCATGACAAAATGATCCAACAAAGGGAGTTTCATGTTGGAGAGAAAGTCCTTCTCTACAGTTCACGACTGAAGCTGATGAATGGTAAGTTACATTCCAGATGGTTAGGTCCTTATATTGTGACTAATGTTTTTCTTTATGGTGTAGTGGAGATCACTAAAGAGGACACTGGAAGGAGCATTACAGTCAATGGGCAACATTTGAAGAGATACATTGAGGGAATTCCTACTAATGCAGTAGATTTTATCACACTGCATGACCCCATCATCACTTGATCACATCAGGCTGTTCCTAACCCTTTCAAAACGGGTGGTGATGTAGGAATCTATCAATCCTATGGTTACCCTTGTATGAGTTTGGATGAGAAAACGTTGAAAAAATTGATATTTGAGTGATGAGAAAAAATTCAAGTGAGGTAAGTGTTTTTTGCATGGGCGGATAAATGAAGTGGAAATATATTCAATGATATGAATTGGGAACTTGAAATGAAATTTTTTATGAGTAATTATATCTTTTTATTCTTGGTGTGAAATTGATTGATCTTTCGGATATGTGTTTTAAAATTGGTTTTGATTTGATATTGATGTTTACTGGATATGAGGTTTTGCCCAGGAGTGTAAAAGGGTAAGTGTGGGGGAGTTGATAAAACAATATTTTATTGAATATTTTAATGATAATAATTGATATTATTTCCTCACATTGTGTTAAATAATTTTAATTAGAATGTATTTGGGATTAGATCATTCATTTAAATATTTGATGAAAATTCCAGTTTTACCCCTTATAGTTTACTGTAGTATTTCGAAGATAAAAAATGTTATATTTATTATTTGAATTTTACATTTTGTAACAGTGTTTATAACGTAAGTATCTACAACTTTTGTTCAGGACACTAGAGCTAAGAAGTGAATTTGGTTGTTGAAAATGGGCCATGAAGTCATAGTTGGGCTGGACTCGCTAGAATGGAGAATCTTCGGTATTTCGGCCATAACTACTTCATATGGACCTAGATTGAGTCCAAATTTGGATAGGATATAGAGAACCCATATACTAACATTTTATCTTTCTAGAATATCAGCTAATGCACGCGTTTGGGCGGTCAAATAGGTGGTGAAAGTTGGAATAAAATATTTGGCCGAGATTCCTTATTCACACTTGAAACCACATTGAACCTAGTCTCCCCACCACTCTATAAATTGGTGTTTTTCACATTAAGTGGGTTTGGGAAGTGAATTGGAAAGTTGAGGGCATAGTATAAGTGGATCCACTCCAATTTTCCATCCATTTCAATAAGGGTATCTCTTGAAGCAAGGATCCCTTCGACAAAGCCCTCTTCTTCTCCTTCATGTTGTAATGATTTTGTTAATGTAATAAACTTTATTGTTCTTCTTTTATTTCTTCTCTTATCTTCGATTTTGTTTAAATTTATTCTCTTAATCTTCCCCTTGGGGTTGGAATTCTTGAGTAGAAGCGTTATTGGGTTATACCCATTATAAACCTTTGCATATGCAAAACGCTTCTACGATGATTACGCCACCAATGGAAGAATAGTTCTTTTTAGTAATTGATCGACCTCTATCCTTATTCCTTCATTTATTTTGAATAAATGAGATAACTTAATTCACATATTATGATAAATTAATTGAGGTTTTAATTTAAATGAAACTAAGCAAGAAATTGAATAGTTAAACCAAAACACTCGAGGTCGGGAATTGTGTGAATTGTGAGAGCGCAACATTAACTGGTAATTCAAAACCACACGGGATCAATTTGTAGAGTTCAAATATAATCTATAAACTCAATTAAACCACATTTACATAGTGTTTATGTGCCTTAATTTACCACTGACAATAAGCTAATCTGATAACATCAATCAAAGCAGGGTGTTGCGATTGCATGTTCCGAAGTTAGCCTAAGGTTAAATTTACTTCATCTTCATGGTAAAGTTAATTCTCATAGGGTTTGAGATTTAACAAATTAATGGATCATAATTAAGTGAATATTAATTTAAATTATAATTATAAATAAATTATTGAAGAGATAGAGTCAGATCAATTACGTCTTTTAAATATTGTCTAAGAAAACATCTTTTTGTTGTGTCATTTTAATCAAACTTCATTTCCAAACTAAAAACAAAAAAAATTTCCAATGTTCTTCCAGAAAACTTCTTCTAAATTCATAAAATATAACCAAACCCCATCCTTTCAAATAGTGGTTTTATTATATTCTATTTTATTTGTTTTAGAATACCTTTAATAAGTTGTTAAATTCACTTCCTCTTTTGAGAGACGACCTTGGTAAGCCACTCTACTGCACCTAAGAACCCCAAAATCACATTAATCATTTGAGGGCACCCACAAAAGTGACATGTCAATATATATATGATATATTTGATATAGAAATCATAAATATAATTCTGGATAAAATGAACATTTGACCACATAGACAACATGTAATTAAAAGAAGTTAATTTTTGACTCAAGTACCAAATATCAACAAAAGGGACATTATTAAAATTAACGATTATGTTGTATTTATAATGAGATAATAAGTAATATAAATTAAATAATAGAATTGAAAAAGGTTCATATTCAATTATAAATTAACATTAGTTTATGATTTAGGAGATTACATAACAAACGAGTCCAGTCGGACATGAGGTAAGGGAACTTCTTAACCCCATTTCCATTCATTGGGATCATCTTCTAATTATTGATTATGTCCTGTATGATTATGTGATAAATAAAATTTTATTTAATATATTTTATTTATACATTATTAATGTGTATTTATATTTAATACACATAATTGATCTATTTTATTAAAAAAATGATCTTTGCAAGGGAACCTTTCACCGGACTTTTTAGTAAAAGACTTCTTTTATGACATGAATTTTAATTTCCTTTATCATATTATGAGATATTTTCTTCTATATTCATATTGTTGTACATTTTATGTCCATGTGATGAGATACACTTTTCTCTCTCATTAACTAATTTTCTAATTTTTTATATGAAGCCTTTATTCTGCTGAATTTTTATAAGGGACATCGTATCAATCTACATTCATTGAGGAATAATTTGATTTATATAAACATTATTTTATATGGTTTATAAACCCCTTTTACTTTTAATTTCATTCAAATGGAATATTTTTCTATGTAGTGTTTTACTAAATGATAAAGGGAATGTTAATTTTTAAGCTATGCACTAACAATGTTATTTCTTCCATAGAGAGAATTATTTGATATTTGGATTCCTTAATAAGTGGTAATGTTTTTAAAAGGAATTAAATACAATATACTCATTTTACATATTTTTCTATTAAAAATGGTTTTGAGAAGGGAATGATTATGTTAATTTAGTTATATGATATATTGTGATTGCAATGTGTAAATGTTATCATTATTTTATACTTGTTCATGTGTTGTGATTATATAATGGTTCTTGGGAATTTTTTACGTATATGGGTGGTTCTATCAGAAACCAAGGGAGGGGGAGCCTGGGATAACTCTACATTGCATTGTGTAATGTGACTGAGGTAAACGTTAAGGAATCATTGAATAGATTTAGAAAATATACCGTGATGGGTATTCCAAATGTAACTCACTGTGTAGATGTGAAAGCTACAATGTAAGTATGTTATGTATTTTACAAGTTATGTTTATGATTCCAGATTTCTACTTATTATTACTAAATATATTGATTTCATGAGGTATGTTAAAATTCTAATGTGTTGTATGTATTGATGAACTAATGATTTCATTCGTTAATTTATAACCCTTACTGAGCTTTCTATACTCATCCCATTTTTTGTAATATATTTTCACAGGGTATAAGGATGCCTAATAGAAATAAAGAATTCAAGAAGATTTATATATAGAAAAGAATTCTTTAATTATTTTAAGTGATTTAATTTTCTGAAAAAATGGACACAATGTTGAAGTGTCTACATTTTAATATTTGAGAGGTAATTTAATATTTATGGTCTAATTATATAAAACTATAAACCTAAAAATATCATCAATGTGAATTACTAACTTAATTCAACATTATATCATGTTTAAGGTTGGAGACTTATAGTATGTATCATTGGTTGGTTTAGGCAACATTATAGATTAGTAGTTTTGTTAGACACTGGGTTATTCTCTATGTACACTCTTTATGTTAAATCCTTATTTTGTAACTTTTTTATATCAATGAATGTATGTTACCAATGGAAGGAGGAGGATCTCAAATGAAATTTCAATCTATTTTATATGACATACTGGAATTAATTGTTGAAAATTCATGACCAGACAATTCTAAAATACTTACAAACATACAACTCAATTGTAAGAAATTGATTAAGATATCAATCACCTCCCACATACCTCGATACAATAGTAGATCATGGGTTCTATTTAATCAAATCCTATTTTATCAATATTTTCATATATTAATGAATGCTAAATATTATCAAAGAATTTTAAAATATATTACCATATAATATGACTTTGAGGTATATTATTATTTTGATAAATGTACTAAATAAGGAGACCCTTGGATAACCTATTTATATTTGCATTTAAATTATAATCTTTCAACACAAACTTCTGGTATTTTAATAGGACCATTTATTGAAAGTATCAATTCAAACTCAGTTAGAATTTTTAATAAAAATAAAATTTTATTAGATGTTTTTTAATTTATGTCATACGTGATAATTTTCCAAAACTATTTTTTTTGATTATCCATATATCCCATGTTGTACGATGTGTGTTGGTATAAATGAAGTAGATGATATTGAGGGATCTTTAAATCATTGTTGCAATGCATGAACTATCAATGTACATGAATAAGATGACGATGAAACTAGGTGGACACCATGATCAAGGTACAATACTATTTTATTGGGAATATTGTTATTTTATGGATGTCAAAAATTTAAATATATATAAGACATCATGAATTTAGATATTGAGTTCATTATGACGTGGGATGAAAATGACATGTATAATACAACCATTGAGGTAAAATCTTGTTAGGGGTTTTTTTTGAGTTTTTTAAAAAGGTACCACTCGCAAGATGGGTGACAACCCGTCACATTTATAAAGGCTGCACTAATCGAACCCAAAACTTAAGGGAAATAAGGGTGCATCTCCTTCCACTGGCCAATGCGATATCCCTAGTCATTATGACTTATATGATTTAGTAAAATGATTTTATTGATCATGATTAAGTTGTTTTGGTAAATTATGTTTTACCAAATGGATATCCTTAGTATAGGAAAATGATTTGGTGATTAATTGAAAAAGGTTATTTTGGGAGTCATTCTCTCTTTTGGACACACTGTATGACTATGAAAAATAAAATACTATGGTATTTAATTTTTGGAATAATGGATGAAATTTTATTTTGGAGGAATCCATCTTTTTATTGTGGTCTTATAGAGATTTGAGATTGTTTTGGAAATTATGACCCTATCATTGAGAATATTTTATTATGTTAATTACTTTTCAATATGAGACTTTAAGATTAGTTGATCTTATTTATAGAAAAATGCTAAGATTTACCATAAAAGATTAAGGGATTTAATCTTTCAGATTTTTCACTTTCATCCATTCTTTTGATTATATTGAAGTATTTCAAGGAAAAATGTGTATTGAATGGTCCTAGTTTAACTTTGGGTATTGATTGTTCAATTTTAGAGATTAAGAGTAGTATTTATTTTTATAAAATATTATCCTTTTTGGGGAATATCTGATCTTTTACTAATAATTTTGGTTTGGGGTAACGTATAAAGATAGAGGAAATATATAGTTCATATTTTTTGGATTATTTGGTTCTCTAGATGTTGATTCTATCACTTTAGGTGTGACCAAGTCATCTTGAATACTCATTATTTATAAAATAGATGAGTTTTTGGAAGTAACTTATTAAAGAATGAATCAATAGTTGAAAAGTAAGTAAATTTTATTATGTCCGTAGTCAATCTCACAAATAAATTATCCAACATTATGAAAAAGAACTTAAATAAAAAAAATATGTTAGTTTACTTATCCTATTAGGAAACCAATGATTGTTTAACACATCACAAGTTTTTTGTTTTCTTTTTGTTAAATTTCTCCTAGGCATGTTTTCAATAACACTCCATCAGAACATGACAAATAGTTTCTCCTCTAAATTCATGTTTTAATACATGGAATCCTATTATGTTTTTTTCGGGTAACCTTTATATTGTACTTTATTTCTTTTATAGTGAATATTTTATTTACTGTTTTTCTGATGTGGGACTTTTAATGATGTTTCCAAGCACAATTTTAAAATTGCAAGGACATAATTAAAAAAAAGGGTGGAAGGATGTAACATCCCTGATAAATAAATAATATGAAATTTACATATTTATTAATATCTGTGAATTTAATATTAATTTCACATTAAAGGGGATTCCATGTCTAAAGGCATACACGACACACAACAATAGGTTTCTCTGAAATCTTATGTTGCACAGAAGGCTGAGTCATTATGAAAAATAATAATATAATATTATTTTAAATAGTACTGAACACCAAGACGTTGTATTTGAAATAATGAACAAGATGAACTCCAATATGATTAAACTTTTTTGTTAAATGTTTTTACATTTATCAATTATGTTTTAGAGTGCTAAAATAAAAATGAATCTGTTTTAAGCATGGAACACTTTAATATTCTTAATATGGTCAATTTACCCACTTTTGATGGCTAAATATTTTTAAATCTTGTTATATTCACTTTTATATGCTATATATGATAGAAAAAATTTCTTCTTTTGATGCGGGAACTCAAAATTTTCATGGGGTATAATTTTGGTATTTTTCTGAGAAAGATCATTTTTGTTGAATAGAGAAAAATATTGTATTTTATTTCAATACTATATTTTTCTCTAATATATTAATATAGATATATTATAAAATAAAAATATTTTACAGTTTAATTATATTATATTTTTACCATTTAATCCATAGTTTTTTATTGGAAGTAATTATAGATTGAAATTGGACATAAAAAATGTCAATCTTTTGATAGTTTTTATTTCTTAAAAACACGCTATTTAGTTTTGAAAAAGGGAGTTAATATTAAATTAATTTTTATAACATATGTGTTTTGAATTTGAAAAATGTATTACATATTCAGAATTAAGATGTTCAAATAGTGAAAAGAAGTAACAATTACTTTTAGACATTATGAATAATAACTAGAATAAATATATTATTACCATGGTTAATGGGTAAATCTGGAAAATAAGGGTAACAAATCATATTATAATAATAACAAATTACCTTAACTTGTGTCTTATCCCTATTGGTAGATACGTGTAGACCATGGGCATCCTTGGGTCTATTTTGTGTCCCCATGGTTTCATTTTTAAGTGAAAATGATAGACAATATAAATTGATTTAAAGAAAAAGAAAATGTAAAATAAACAACTATCTCATAAGAAAACAATTTTTATACGGGTTATATAAGTTATCATATAGATTATAAAAAGTCATTATAAAAAATATATTTCCTACATCATGGTAGTTTATTTATAAATTATTTATGTCATATATTTAAATTTATTTATGACACAGTGCTAATGTAATGATTAACTCATTAATTAATGTTTTAAATAAATGAGATTATCAATATTAAAATAAATTATTTTGAAATTTCTATGATATGAACAAATTTTATAGATTATTATTACATGTTATATTTGAATTAATGTTGTTTATTTGATATAATAAATTTTTTATACATTTTGTAAAATGAATTGATATGAATAGTTTATAAATTGACATAAATTAGTTTTTTAGTAAATTAACAATTTTTTAAATGATAAAACAGTCCTAAAATCTATGTTTCATCCAACTGACATATATGATTTTAAAATTTCATTAATTATCCATTTTTGGTCGCTTGGTATTTTATAGTATATATAGTAACCATATAGTACAAATATACAAGAGGACATAATAAAAGATAAATTAGTTAACTAAAGGATAAAGCTAAAATATCATGTTACTTTTATACCCAAAACGAGTCTAAAACCCACTGTATTATAGGATTTAGAACCATAGTCACTTTATATTTTAATTAAACTTGTTGGAGACCATTTTAAATTAAAATTTAGTTTATAATAAAATAATATTTTCAAACATTCCTAAATATCTCCTCCCCCTTATAAAAAGACATCATCTCTAACACTTAATCTGACCTCTCAAACCCCTTAGATCGTCAAAAATATACTAATATATGCTAAAAGAGTCTATATACATCACCTTTTATTATTAATTTTTGATGAATGTAATTAAATAAATCTTTTTGGTTCAAACCAATGGGAGTCACCCATTTTAAAAGTAACATCTTCTCTCAAATTATTTTATTTTATTATCCTTCTATAACCCACTAAACTATATTTATTATTTTATTTTATAAAAATACATTATACAAAATAAACTAGGTTGTTTTTATGTGATGTATTATTACTCCAGTTCAACACACCTCCATCTAATGGATTCAAACATACTTTTTCGGTGGACTTCGAACTACTACCTCACAAAATGATTATTGTTTAATTATCTCCTACTTACTCTCATGGTGGCCATTTTTATTGAACTCTATTTATATGTGATGTAAATTATTTTTATATTGTCTCTATGCTTCTGCACTTTTCATTTATAGTATAACTTTTTGGATTCTGTAATATGTAAATACAATAATTTCATTTGAGGAAGTGCGGACAACGACCTAATCAAAGTGATATAAACCGTTCATGTCATATATGGAAAATATAAAGTAAGGAGTTAATAAATTATATATAATTTTATAATTTAATTATAATATACCTAATTATAATTATCTTTTAAGTCTATTAAATACTAAATAGAAATGAAAGTAGCCTAAATGCGTTCGGACGACTTACCGTCTCTATGAATGGTGCATTTCATTTATGTTCATTAAATGTTATATAATGTAATAAATAGATATATATACTAGATATATATCATATATATGATATCTAAATCATGAATATAATTCTGTAGAAATTGTAAATTTGACCACATGGAAAACATGTAATTATAAGTTGTTCATTTTTGCCTCAAGTACCAAATAATGACAAAATGATTGTCGTAAACATAAATGATTATGTAATTATTATAATATGGTAATAAGTAATATAAAAGGAATAATAAACATTAAAAAGGTTCTAAATAAATTAAAATTAACTTTATTTTACGATTCAGGAGAATAATGAACGAACGAGTTAGTCGGACACAAGGTAATGTAACTTCTTAACACAATTTCCGTTCTTTGTGATCATCTTCTACTTCATGATTATGTAATTCTATGATTATGTGATAAATAAATTTTCAATTATTTTCTTGTATTTATAATTTATTTATGTTTATTGTTGGTGAATAAAAATAATTTAACTATTTTATTTCCAAAATTACCTTTGAAAGTGAACCTTTCAGCCTCCTCTTTTAGTAAAAGACATATTTTATGTCATGTATTTTAATTTCCATTTTATTATTATGGTATATGTTATTATATATCCATATTTATATTCATTTTATGACCAAGTGATGAGAGATTCTTTTCTATCTCAACAACTCATTTTCTGAATTTTTATGTGACACTGTTAGGCTGCAAAATTTTTATAACAGACTTCGTCTCAATCTTATTTCATTGAGGAATACTTGGATTTATAAAAAACACTATTAAATATGGTTTATAAAACCCTTTTACATTTAATTTCATTCAAATGGAATCTATTTTGATGTATCGTTTTACTAAACGATAATAGGTGTATTTGTTTCTTACTTACACGGTGACAATGACCTTTCCTCCATCCGAGGAATTATTTGATGTTTTTCTTCCATAACAAGCAGAAATGTATTTTTAAAAACATTAAATACCATATACTATTTTTACATATTTTATGTATCTAAAATGGTTTTTATAATGGATTTATTATGTAAATATAATTAAATTTTATATTTTTATATCAATTTTGAAATGTTATATTTCCATTATACATGTTCATGTGTTGTGATTATATTATGGCTCTTGGAAATTGTTTTCGTATAGGGGTGGTTCCATGATAAACCTTGGGTGGGTGAGCCTGATATAGTTTTCCAATACAATTGATAACATGATGATGGTAAATGTTAATTTTTCTCCAAATAGATTGATAGAATATAAAATTATGGATATTCCAAATATAACTCCCAATGTAGCAGTGAAAGCTACAATGCATGTACGTTATGGATTCCAGTAGTTAATTTTATGATTTATTACTTATATATGTTATTCATAAATATTATTATTTCACAAGGAATGTTAAAGAGCTTATGTTTGGAGAGTATTGATGATATAATTTTTTTCATTCGGTATTTTATTACCATTACTGATCTTTTTATGCTCATCCATAGTTATTGAAATGTTTTTCATAGGGTATAGGAAATCTTAAGAGAAATAAAAAATTTAAGATGATTTATATCAATAAATGAATTGTTGATTTCTTTTAAGTGTTTTTATTTTATGAAAAAATGAAAGCTGAGTTGAAGTGTCTTCATTGTAATATTTTAAATGTAATTGAATTGTTATTTCCAAATAATCTAAAACACTAAATCTAAAAATACCATCAATGTGAATTATTATCTTAATTCAAGATTAGGTAATATTTAAGGTGGAGCCTTATACACTCCCTTTTGTAAATATTAATATGTCATTACATAGGCTGTGTATGATTGTATTGGGCTGTGAGGCCTAATGCATACTCAAATTAACATAAATTAGTTGTTGATCAGGACATCTACACTAGTGTTACTATATGTGAATTTGGATTTACGTACCACAATCCATGGTTAGTGTGCTTACCTGATGGGTAACTCCCAATACCAAGTGTATTTACTACTGTCTCTCACTTTATCGAGATGTAGTGAATATATACAATTCCATGAGATTATAGACACATTAGAGTTGTAATCGATTTATATGTTGTTCCCTAATCCAACCAGCCCTAGTATTCCCGGTATATGGCCACTTACATCGCCACAATACTGGTTCATATAGGTGGATGAAATATATTAAATTATACTATATATATTACTAATATATATATGGTGATAATTGAAAATTTTCTTCTAGAACTGAGCTAAAGTAGGTAGAGATGTCTAATGTCCATTAAGAATTTTATCGGGATAATTGAAAATATCAACATTTCATTACATATTATATTATTTATGCACAATATTTATTTATAATAACATCATGGATTACACATAAACACAATTGATGGTGGCCCACTGAGTTTTTATCTCACACCCTACTCAAGATATCCTTTGTACTAGATAATAGTTATTATCTATAGGAACTGATAAGGGAAAGAGAAATGCATATAGTCTTTCACATGATTAATTTTATTCAGATGTTTAGATAATATGATTAGTAAAAGGGTAGAGATACTTGGGAAGTTTTATTTCTTTTTCCCTTTTTCTTATTATTGTATAGTATGTCTGTATCAACCAATTTACTTTCTATATTACCTCATTACATGAATCCATGTATCATAAATGTTTATAGAGAAATTATTTATTATTATAGGTTGTTTAATTATCAAATTATTCCACTTCTAACATGTTTAGTGATTTATTAAATCTTCCAAATTAGTTTATTTATTATGTCTATTTATACATGAGTCCACTACTATTTATTGTGTCTGACTATATTTTATTTTGAACTCTGACATGAGGGTATTTTCTCCCATTGTACCACTATTACAAAGAATCTTGTAGTCGTCATCCTCTGGAGGGTGGGGCTGCGTGCTTGAGGCCATGTGACCCACTAGATCGGGGCAAGAGATATGTGGATCTACGATCCGAATGTTACAATATGGCATTGGGTAGGTAATAAAATCGGCCACATGAATGATTATAAATATAAAAGCCAGAATTGAATTAGTACTATTAATGATTCCCCCTACATGTTTTTGATTTCATCACACTACCTGACCCCATCATCACCTTAGAGGAAGAGAAAATCCCATACCCTCTCACTTTGTTATTCTTAGTCCTAATTAAAATTTTTCATTTCATGTTCATATATAATTTCCTATATTCACATTGAAAAAAAATTAAAATTTACGTGTGGGGGAGGGGATAACATTTTTCAATCATCATTAGGATTTAATTTTTGGGATATTTTTCTGTTATAATTGATATTGTTTATAAAAACAAAAAGCAACATACATTAAAAAAAATAAAAAAATAAAACAAGTCTTGTTTAATTACAATTACTTCTAAGAATCTAGATGGAAATGATAGTTTAATTTTTCCAATATCATGGGAAGAACCAGAAGAATAGGTTTGTCTTCATGTTTGGTTATACATTATAGTGAAATTGGACATGGTTTAATGTTTGATAAGATGTGTGTTTATGAGTAATTTCATATTTTTTCCCAATTAATTATCAGGGAGTTTTAAAAAAAATTCATCAATTAATATCTCTTTACAAATTCACATGCAATCATTACATTTAAAATATTCTATCCCATTTTAATGTATAATAATGTTAATAAATTTTCACAACTTGCAACAATTTTGATTATATTTATTTTTCTTGCCTTCTGTTAAATTTATTTATCATAATAGATTGAACAATGTGTGCATTGATGATATCTGTCTATTTACACCTTCAATGAAATAAAAATTAAAAAATTACTAAAATGTGTGTAGTGGTGAAATGTAAAAAATATAGCGATATCCATATAGGAAGAATAAGAGTTGAATTTTATGAATTCTTATGTGAGTTGACTTTCGAAATTGATTTCAATAGATATTGACCAGGATTCGTAGTATAGAATCAAGTAAGATGAAATTTTTTATTTTTCTTCAATATAGTAAATAAAAGTTTGATATACCTACATTTAATTGTTTCTACGGACACATATATTGAAATTGTGGCATTATGGACTCGTACATTTTCTTCACATGATTATTATAAATAATATCATTTAATTTTTTTTCATTCAATTTCTACGAAAAATATATTAAAATTATTTATATTCATTTCTTTAGGAGATTATTGTAATTATTATATTTCTTTCATAGTTTGATAAATGTCATCATTTGTTCTTTTCATGATTAAATGATGGGATTTTTCATAAGAGTGTACAATGGTATTTGTGCGGGAGTTGATAAATAATGTATTTAATAAATATTTTTTTTGATAATTACTAATATAATTTCCCATCATTAAAATTTATATAAAGATTTAATCAAATTTTATTTTTTGAGATATAATATTGAAATTCTATGAATACTCTATTTTTACCTTTTTATGTTTACTCGATTATTTTAATCCTTAAATTTTCTATGTGTTTAATTGTAACATGATAATTTTTTAATGTATTATTAATTAATTTTTCCACATGATCCAATTTTAGTATTCAAATTTTATGTCATGTTTTAAATGTAGAAAGTGGTAGTAATTTAAAACATAGACTAGATTTCATCGATTGGATCATTCCTCAGTATTATTTCCCTAATTATTTCATACTAGTTTATATTGTGATGAACTTTTGTGTGAAGTTAATGGAATTCATTTAAAAAAATTCATTCAAATACAGTGTGTGTTATTTATGATGTAATTAATTCAGAAACTCATCCCAATGAAGTATATAGTTTGGAGGTAGAATTCTACATATTCCCCTATTGAAATATCAATCTCTATGTCTCCTCCATAATATATAATTTATATTTTCACACAAGAAAGGGATTGATCAAGGATATATGTTGGTTTGTCTAATTATAGATCTTCTATTCCACCTCTCAAAATATTTGGATTAAATAAGTTATTATGCATGGTTATTATTTAGAAGGTGGAACTCATATTTTTTCCCGTTGTTTCATATCGTTTAAGAATTGAATATATTTTAATTATAAATAAATATTTTTATTATTCTATTTTTTATCATTTTATTTTTGTTCATGTTTATAGAAAAATATGTGGATAAAATATTAGGTTATTCCCATTCAAAACATTTATTATTAAAATAAACTCCACGATAGTGAATCCCCCCCTAAGAGTGTAACACATTTTGTAGTCAAACTAATTCTTAACTCTTCAATTAGTTGTTTAGAATCCATGCAACATATTGAATTCATAAAAATATTGTTAATAAATTTATGTTTTAAAATATCTATAAATCAAATGATTCAAACGTTTCACATGTTGTGTAGATTCTGTAATTTATAAGAGATACACTTTAATATTTAATTCCAATATACATATGATCTAAACATATGGTTTGATTAAAATAAAAAATAATAATTCCAATTTATAAACTTGATTTGATTTAATAATTTTGTACATATGATATGTTTCCATTTTCACAATAATAAATGTAGTTTGTCATGATTGGAAATCTCATAGTGAAGTCTAGGTTCATTTATTCCAATATTATGGGTTATAGTTTCACCAATAGATTTAGAGTGTTATAAAATTAGGTAACAATAATTGTGAAAATTTAATAATAATTGAAAATGGTTAACTCTTAATAAAGGAGTGGATTATATTGATCACAATCATTCAAATTGGGGGGATCGAAGTCAAAACCTTCTTTATCACATTATTTTTTTATATAAATCACTGAATACAAACACGATATATTGTTCAATTACTCATTTATTTTATATGGTTCTTCAAAACATTTACATATTATTTTAATCATTTCATTTATCAAGATAATGATGTAGGTATGATAAAATATTAAATTTATTAAAAATCACAAAAATTTTTAGTGTGTTCATGGAAATTCTCATCAAATAAAAATTTATGTTCAGAAGGAATGTGTTTTCTTCAACCCATTATTAGGTGTGTTATTTTTTATCTTCATTATAAATTTTATTCCTCCTTAAAAAATTATTATTTTATTATTTCATTACATATTATTTATAGATCTATTAAATGAAAACTCATTTGATGATAATTTTTTCTAATTATTATTTTTATCTCTCAAATGTATGAAAATATCTATCCCTATTGTGCAATTTGAATAAGACATCAATGTTCAATGAAGCATCAGGACTCAAATTATCCAATAATGAAGTTCATGAAATTTTTAAATTCAATATTTTCATTAATTTCATCATTTTAATAGTTTTATTCCACATATATCTTCTCTTAAACAATATGAATATAAAAAAATAAATATAAACAACATTGAAATTTAAATAACCATTCATGTGTTAGTTTCAACTAATGTTCATTATCGACCAACATGGATTAAATATATTAAAGTAGCATTAGAAATGGGGAAAAGTTTGGGTTTATTATCATTATACCAAAATATGAATCCCTCTCTATTGGGGATCCAAAAAAAATCTAAAATAATTATTTGACATTTTATCAACCCTAAAACTACATAATATATCTGAAGACAGAATAAAATTAAGGAAATTCTTATTTTTAGTTGATGGGACCACAAAATAGAAGATGTATTACCAACATCATAGAGATTTATATAATGTAATGATCAGAAATGTAATTTTATTATAAATATTTTATCAGTATACTAGATCATAACAATTTAAATTGAGAACTTAGGAATCCATAAAGCACAATTAAGGCATTTGTATGTGTATTTGAAGTGATTGAAGAAGTGTTTATGAAATTCATGATCCCCAAAATAAATAAGAATCTACTAATTAAATACTTATATGATTGTATCACTTGTATATATTAAATCATGGAGGTTAATATATTATAATTAAAAAATTTCAAAAAAATCTTGATGTATTCGGGAGAATTATTGAAAAATATTCTAAAAAAATACAAACAATTCACTCAACAAGGGAAACATTTTATAAAGGTAGTACATTAGCTAAGCCCTTTTTCCTTTAAAAATATATTATTAAATACTATTTTGGATGATTTTACAACTTTGTTGAGAAAGATAACCATAGCTTAAAAACCATCAAAAAACGCTCAAGTAAAGCTATGTATAATTTTTACAACACTGGAATAAAAAATATATTACATCAAATAGTTATAAGAGAGAGGGGATTGTATAGATATGTCCCCTATGAGACTATTAAATTTTCAATAATAAGAAACCCAAAAATATAAGTATTATA
The DNA here is from genome assembly GCA_963277665.1 of Viscum album. NCBI lineage: Eukaryota > Viridiplantae > Streptophyta > Magnoliopsida > Santalales > Viscaceae > Viscum > Viscum album. Next base: position 445,005,786 of record OY728139.1, on the reverse strand, counting down.
ACTTCATAACAACAAAAAAATAAGAATAGTAGGGTCTTTCATTTATGTGGTATCTATTTTGAAATAGGGAAGGGATGCACTTCAACAAAACATTAAGAAAACTCAACCTTAAAAAATCTGTTTTTAAAAAACCCCAATATATATTTGATGCCCACTCCTAAAAAATTTAACAAACTACAAAATTCCGAAACAATGATATAATATAACATGGATGATTTTTTAAATAATTTTTTCTTAATATATATATTGATTAAACGTGGTGTGGCATGGATATAATGTAGTTGAAAATGGAAATAAGTTGTATTATCACCACCCTCCATCAAAATATAGTCAATAATGTAAACAATATTCCATCCTAATCTACGCCCAACTTGATGGGGAATGTTATTTACATAACACTATGAATTATAAATAAAATGACTAATATATATTATCATATCTTTTGATCAGATTCACTTCATCTCCGGATAATATTTAATTTTAAGGGACTCTCTTATTGATTTATGAAATATTCATAAAGCCTTACCAATTACCAATGTGAGAATATTTAATCCTATACTATTGATATTTTAAAACCACTTGGATATGATAACCATTATATATTATATAGGTTCCCTATTATTCTCTTATTAATTTTTGATTATTTTGTATAAATCTGTCTAGATGGAATATCTATATTTCATCATCATCTAGGAATGTTATTGGGGTTTTAGATTTCTGATTAAACATTAATAAGGCATCCAATAAATCCTATAAATATCAGACACAAAACCCACATATTTTGATTGAATGGGAAAGGTTAAAATACCATTGGGTTTGAACCTCAAAGGGGAATCCTATATATCTAATGATGAATAGGTATTAGATCCCATATTGTTTGGTGGAATGGTTAAGGGTGAAATGAAATTGAGTTTTAAAAAAAGTGTCACGTAATGTATCAGGCAATGAATATGAATCATATCACATGTAATTTGGTTGAATGGTAGAATATTACACCTAAACATGTGGCGTGCGATTGAGGAACATTCATCATATTTAGGGGATGATCATCACATTTTTCTATTCCCACATGACTCTTGCATGGTGTGAGAAATAAGATGGGTCATAATGTCAATCACATTGCATGAAAGTGTACTATTAGATGTGAAGAGCGTTCTAACACACAAAGGCTATCTTGAGATGATTATTGGCATGTGAAAAATTTAAAAATAAAAAATAAGGTGGGGCTATTGTATGATCTCCCTAGAGATAGTTTACCTAGTTTTTGGGTTATGTGTGATTATGTTTTGGGGATTATACGAAGGAGGAGGCCTATATGTGGGAAATAAGTTGAATATATCTCCTCAAGGTATATAATGGAATGGTTGGTTCATAAACCTATAAGGATACTAACATATTAGTTATGGATTACACATAGGGATATTATAACACCAAGATACATTTATGAAATATTTTTTAAAAAAATTAATTTTTTCAATAGCTTGTGTTTCACCTAAAAGATGAGTTTTCTGGAAATAGTGATATACTGTTAATATTATAATTTAAACAAGACTTTTATAAACATGAATGTTATTTGTAAACATTAAATACAAATGTATATTTTCTAAATAATTTATAAAGGATTTAGTTAATGAAAATATATTTTTGAATATTATTTTTTATTAAATTATTTATATGATTCTAAAATATATTTTCCTGAATTTTTTTTATTTTCTTCTTATTAAAAAAATACCAATATTAATTTTTAAAATTTTAATTTTATTTAAAATAAAAATATTTTTGGAATTTAAGTTTCAAAATAATCTTACTGTTATTTTATGATAATATTCTGAAATGATTAATTTTTAAACACATAGTGAAATCTATGATTTTTATGAAAAACTATCTTTTAATTTAATTAATATTAAATATTTCATGTTGATTAAAAATATATTAAAAGTTAAAATAGTTAAATTATATTATTATTAATTAAATTTAAGTCATTAGAATCAAATTCATGTGGACACTCAATATGAGACATTTCTACTCATATGAAAAATTGAAGTTTGGGAAATATTTTTTCATCGTATATAGGGGTATAATTTAAAATTAAATCATCCCAATTTTGATAATGAAATTTTGAAAATTTATTCAATGTTTTTATCATACATAAATATCATTTAATAATATTTTACACATAAGGTTTTGTAAAAATTAATTTTAAAAATAAAATAAATTATTATTATATTTATTATTGTAAAAATGGGTTTATTTTGGGTTAAACTAACATAATAATGGGTTAAATTATATAGATAATGGTAAAAATATCATTTATTACTTGGTTTTTTATGTTACATCATATAAGGCTATAAAATATTCCAATTTTGATAAATTTTTAAATATTAAAACATGGTTACACATTTTAATTTTTAAAAATTTCAAGTGGGTACTCTCTTACACATATAAAATGGAAGACAATATCCCCTCATCTTCACACTGCAAAAACCCTTTTGTTCTGCCAATACCTTCTCAAATCCTATCGTTACCTTCATCCCCACATCCTATAGGTAATAGTTGAATTAAGATACCCTTCTATGAATGATTTTAGTGAAAACCTAAGGAGGTTGTCTGAAGAATATGTAAAATTACTAGTAATGGTTTTTTTATTTCTTCACCACCCCGTTAAAATCACTATCAACTGTGTTGATATAAAAACATATATATATCCAATATAGTTATATATTTTTATGTTAGAATATTAACATAGATCCATCTCCTTTTTTATCACCACCTGTCATGGTTAGAGATAGTTGTTTATCTAAAGTTTATATAAGATATTTCTAAAATATTTGTACTCCTGGAATAATAATATCACATCTACCTTCTAACCTTTTTATTTTTTTGAAACAATAACATATATCACACATACATGTGGATAACCACCTTCATTAAGTGATGTGATACATTTTTAAATTTATTTCAACATTAATGGATAAAAGGGTTGATCTAATTTATAAATATGATATATATGACTTAAAAATTACTCCAAAAATGTTATATATTGTTTACCTTCCATTCATTCCATCCTTTTAGAAAATATCAAGAGTGTTCATGTATACTTACAACATGTGATCTCCATTAATGCTTTAATTAATATAATATATAAAATTACATATTACTATAAATAAATATAGAATAAATATATATGATATTTATATCATGGTTAAAAGTAGTGAGATTATGGTAAAATAATCAATCATAATGTAATAAAAATTGAATGTCAATATGTACCTAAAAAATTAAGTAGTTATTACATAAAACATTATATTAATAGGGAATTGTTAATAATATTGTAATTGTATGTCATAATTAAATAAATATGGTATTATATATATTAATATAGTCTTATGATAGTTTTATAAAATAATATATAATAATTAAATAAGAGTTGAATAATTAACAAAGAAATATAAGACTTGAGGCATTGGGATATTTGCCTAACATTTATTTTGGTTGGACAAATTTCATATTCACCACCTGTTTCTTTTGTGGGTTATATGTTCTACCACTGAATATCATTTATAATGATTCTAAATATAATTATGTGGATTTCAATATACATATATGGTCCTTTCATTCCCTGAACTTATGATTCATAATTACCATTATGGTAATGTTTATGTGTAACAATCTCAGTGTTTATTAGGATCATTTTTGAATTGGCCTGTAAAGATGAATTATTACGATTTATCACTCCAGAATCTCATGATATTTATTCTTATATATTTTATTCTAGAAATTAAATATATTAATTTAATTTTCTCCACTTTATGAACTCAATAATGAAAATACATTCTTTAAGAAACAAAGTTTATTTTTCCCATCAATTGATAATTATTTTTCATCCATGTACTTATAATATAAAAAAATGAAGGAATTTATATTTACTATTCAATGATTAATTATATACCTTATTACCAAGTATTACTTTTTAAAAATATTTTAAATATAATTTTAATTTCATTTTCCAAACAAGGCCATTTTTTATTTTTCAAAAAAATGTAAATTGTATCATCATATTAACATGTATGAAATAAATGGTGTTTCCCACTTCCATGACCAATAGATTATTTTACAATTAATTTATATGATTTAAAATTTATTTCTGAATAAATAAATTTATTTTATATTTGAGAATATTTTTATTTTTAAATAATAAATTTCCAATTTAAAATAGTATTTTCCTCAATAAATGTTTGAGTGATCTTTCAAAATAAATTTCCATGTAAGATGAAAAACATGGATATTTTTAGGGATTTACCTAGGATATTATCCAAGGATACCGTTCTTATTAATTATCATTATGGTTTAAGTTTATGATGTTTATATTTTTTTGAATCACATTTATTTTCCATGGTTTATGTTATTATGAAATTATGAAATAATTATTCAACCCATTTATTTTCCAATGGTTATAATAAGATGAATATATTATGAAACCAATATCTCTTCATGGGTTTTGATATTATTAATGTTCAATAATATTGTGGAAGAAAATATTTTAGATGATATGATGGGAAAGACAAATATTTTTCTCAAATACATTAGGTAAAGACTGATATCTATCGAGATAAACTGCACATTAATGGGGAGTGAACAAAATTTATTATCGAAATTTTTACACAATGAAATTCATAAGGGTGAAGCATGCATTCTATTATGGTTTGAGAATTGTACAAAATTTAGTATGAAATTCTTGAAAGTGAATCATAACTGCTATGATTTTTTTAGAGTAAATTAAATCCATTATGATAGTAAGGATTGTGAGCCTTGACTATGAATGAAATTCTTTTATATTCATATGTGTAACGTATAAATCCATGTATTATAACAATGTTATGTATCCCTGCATTATGTTATTTTTTTTCCTTTATGATTAATTTATTATGTACTTTCATGATTTATTATATGACTTGAGTTCTCGATATTTGATATAAATTGAATCATTTTTGAGTTTAATTCTCATGTTCTCATAACACTATGCTCATGTTATGTTTATATCTCAATCTATTACCCTTATATAGTATATTTGATCACCATGAATTATTATACCTTTCCCTAGGTGATGAATTAATTTATTATATTTTATATGTGCAAGAAGGTTGAAAGTATTAGGAAATATAGTGGGATATCATATGGTTCACCGATGAATTAGTTATTTATTTAACCATGTTTTTAGAGACAGTAAAACATGATGATCCTCATTAATTGTTTTGGTAAAATTTAATGGATATTCATATATTATGTTTTATTATATAAGTAAGATATTTTTTTCTATTTATTGTTAGTCTCATTAGGGGAGGTTTAGTTAAAATTTTAAAATTAGATGAAGAATCTTCAACTAGAACATTAAATATAATTTTAATGATACGTCCAATATTGGAAAATATCATGGAATTTTGGTGAAGGATAAAGATAGTGGATTCCATGAAATCAAGTCTGAAACTATATATTAATAGTTGATGTGTATTTGGAATATTTTTTTACTAAAAGTATTAACATTAAAAAGAGAGCATTGGTATTTAACATGATAATCACTAGGTGCCCAATAATTGAACTCGCTACAAAAAAAGTTTCACACTTTGGGGGATATGTTTTGGAATTCACAGACAACATAAAAACCACCATAAAGGGTATAAATATATAATTATATAGAATTAGTTAGTGAAAAGAAAATAGATTTTAAAAATTGAAATGAAAGAGTCCTAATTTAGACATTCTATGACTGATTTTTCATGATTGATCACTCTGACCAAAGGAGCCTGGTAATCAAGCAAACCAATTTGGTTTTAAAAAGGTATTGAAGTTAGAATTATTATATTTGGGTGGTTAAAAATACTCTAAAATATAATATAATATTAATTTAGAATAGCTATATAAATTGCCATATTTTGTGAGATGTCTATATAAATGTTAATTTTTATCCCCAATGATTGGATAATAAAATAGAAGTGAAAGCCATTATGGAAAATTGATTAGATCCCATGTTTTTTATTATTCTCTAGTTGATTTTTGGGGAACTTTCAACCTGAAAATCTCATCAGTCTCTCTCTTATTGATTATTATTTTATCTTAGGAATTTATTATCCTTATATAAATAATTTCCACATTAATTAATTTGGAAATGAATTGATGGTTGGTTTAAAAAACCAACCAATGAATTTATATTAGTGTGGAAATATATATTGTAAAGACCCACAAAATTTTCATGTAATTTTTCTTTAATTATATGGGAATTTTACAAGTCTGTAAAAAATAACGGTGCATGATTCTGAGGCCCGGTGTGACGGGAATGCATTTTTGATCTTTTTATAGGTACATTCTGTAATCATGTGAGACGGTTTTTGTAACTTTTGAACCAATGCTCAGAATTGAAATCTGAGGGCACTGTTGAACTGACAATGTTGATATTTGCTTAATGAGAACTTCACATCGACAACACTAGGTCGAGGGTGGAATATAAATTTTCACTTTTTCATGGAAAAATAAAAAAAATTAACATTTTATTTTTCTCTTGAAACATATATTTTGAAATTATGGACGTGGGGGCCACCCTGCCTAGAAAACCACCATTTTGAATCTCTTTGGTGGGGACCACCTGTTCTCCTCTTAAGGGGGGAAGACCTTTCAACACTCCATTTAATTAATAGATCCAACTAAAATTAATTAAATGTGTGAACATTAATTGTGTGAACATGGATTTAAATTGATAAACCTATTTTAATTTATATTGGCTCCTCTTTACCATTGAAGGGATTGGTTGGGCAAGGGTAATTGGGAGAGAGCCTTGGAGAACTTTGGTGAAAAATTTACTCAAAATAAAGAACACCCTCTCTAGTGAATAATATACTTTGGAATCGATGAACGATGATGATCATTGAGCCCATATCGGTAGTATCTTGTGGAAATGACAAACACCGACGTCAGCATCCCCAATGACTTTGTCTCCTTCCTCGCGACAACTTCCAATGAGCAATCGAGGTGGGGTTTATTTTTGTTTTGAATACCCATTATCCATACTTGATTCTATTCTTTATTCAAGAAAAAATAAGCCACTTTCTATGGTTCAAACGCGGAGGGTTTGGGCCAAACAAACACGACCCGAACTCTCCGCAACCTTTGTGGATTGTGGTGGTTTTAAATAAATGGTGACATCCTAGGACTTGTGTGGATGTCTATGGAATAAAGAACGAGCGAACAGGGCACACTCGGTGACCTAAGGAACATAACCAACTACCGTGCCACCGACCAACACCAGTGGGGCTTGGGGATGGTGGTCGGCACTCCGGCTGGACGTGGATATGGTGGCGGCACAACTGTGCCACTAGAGAAGGGATGCAGCCCGTCAGCCATGGCGGAACAGAGCCAAAGGCCCATGCATGGCCTTCTTACAAAGGGTAGGCAGCAGTAGGCGTCTTTGCCACCGGGTCTATGGGAGCTGTGGCATAGGGCCATGACAGAAAAGGTAGGGCGTCCTGCTCGCTGCTAGCCACCGGGGAAGGCGCGGCCCATGACCACTCCATGCGGAGGAGGCTGGCCATCCGACTAGCTGGGGAGCAGAGCAGGCCTCCCAATTAGGGCTGACCAGTGGGTCGAGCTTCATCGGTGGGCCGGGCCTGACCCAGCGGGCTGGGTCGAAACCTGGGTCAAACACCAGTCGGGCTGAGTCTGTCAGACCTAGTCGGACCAGACCTAGACCAGTTTCAACCCTTTCCACTCTATCGGCCATATCATTATATACATATGTCTATTTGATGAAATGTCTATAGATACAGAAACCTTGGATTGAGAAGGTCATTTTTGTATACACCAATTGAGTTTTGGATAATATTAGTGTTTGAACAGGTTCGATCAAATGCGAATCCAACTGGGCCCTCAGTACTAAATGGCCAATAACTTACAAACCTGATGTCTGAGTGATGCAATGTCATTTGCATTGAGACCCCTTTTACATGGCGGTCCATTGGGATACTTCTTAGTGGGACTTCATGGTTGTTGTAGTATCTACTTGTGTCTTGAAGAGAGGACCCTCACATAATCTAGCGAGCTTAGTGCAGGAACCATGTAGCTCGTTGTAACATGAGTAAGGGATCCTATTTCGATCTGTGATTTGGCATCATATGAGGGACTCTGTTAGTGTAACACCCCAAGCTTCCATGGTACGTTTCCCTTCGAATAATGCGATAGCGTGTGTTGTACCCAACCTCGAGTTCTAACACACACCACAACTAATTAAACTAGCCATTGTGAATAGTAATACCTACTTTTTGAAATCATATATATTTTATATTTCAAAATGGACTTCATTTTTGGATCTGGAATATTGAAATTAGCCTAGGGTGAAATTTTGGTACTTTTCGGATAACTTTTATATTTTGATGAATAGTGAAAATTACTAAATTTTAATTAAAAACAACTTTTTTAATCAAAATTATTAATATTGATAAATTATGAATTTGAGTGGTTTTAAAGTATATTTAGAATATATTTTTACCATTTAATTTAATGTTTGTCATTGGACATAATTTCACAATTAAATCAGACATAAACAAGTGTCAATCTTTTGATAGTTAATATCTCTTAAAAAGACGCTTTTTATTTTAACAACGGGAATTAATTTTAAATTAATTTCTGCCACTTCTGTGTTTTGAATTTGGAAAAATGGATTACAAATTTGGAATCAGGATGTCCAAATTATGTAAATAGGTAACTTTTATTTTTACACATTTTGAATAATTACTGCGGTAAATATTTTATTTACCATGGTTAAATGGTAAATCCGGTAAATAAGGGTTAAAAAATAATATTATAATAATACACAATTACCCTAAAACATGTCATAACCTTATTGGTGGACACATACCCGACCATGGGCATCCTTGGGTCGATTTGGGTACCCCTTGGAGCCACTTGTATGTGGTAGGGACACATTATATTAATAAAGTTAAAATAAAAATAAAAATGGCATAAGCTTACATCTTTTAGAAGAAAAATTTTTACATAGGGTTATACATGTTTTATTTTCAATTATAAATATTAATTAGAAAGCTATAAATATTTCCTACATAATGATATTTTATTTATAATTTTTAGACATCAAATAAGTTAAATTATTGATGACACAATAATGATGCAATGTTTACCTCATTAATAAATCATTTAAATAAATAAGATTATAATGATTAAACTATTATCTAAAACCTGTACAATTATTATTGGTTGATGTTATTTAGGAAATGAGTCATCTTAGCTTCGACCTCAATGATTTTTAGACCATTATAAACCGAATATAATTATATTATAAAGTAATACTTTCACTCTTTCCAAAAGAGCCCCTCCTCTCCCTTATAAAAGGAGACCACTTATACTCATTCCTCACACCTCTCAAGCGACTTGGCTCGTCCATACCCTGCCCAAATAAGCTCCCAACATCCCTATCCTCCTCCTTGAAGCTTCCCCTTAGGCAGAAAGCATTTTAAGAAGTCATTTGGTTCCAACCAAAGTGAGTTACATAAATTAAAGGTAACGATTTCTCTTAAATTATTTTCATTTATTTTGCTTCTCCAACCCCCAAACTCTTTTTATGTCCTTTCTTTTGTAACAACACCAGTATCCACAATATACTAGGATGTTTTTATAAGAAGGATTCAAACTACACATACACACAACTCCATCTAATGGATGATGAACATAATGTTTCTGTGGATGGCAAACTAACGCCTCACGAAATGATGATTGTTCAAATACATCTTACCGCCTCTCATGGTGGCCATTATGATGTCACTGTAATTAAATATGATATTAATGATATATATTTTATATATAAGCTTCTGTAATTCCATTTTATTTCATATCATTATTCGTTTCATGTTGTATATACATACGATAATTTCATTTGAGGAAGTGCGGACTACCGCCCCCTTAAAATGATATGACTCGTTCCTACCACACATGGAACGTATAAAGGATGGTGTTAATGAACTTAAGTAACATATATAAAATATTATATTATACTGGAATAGTAATATACCTATGTATCATTTGGATTCGATTCTTTTAATATAAAAATTAAATGGAAGTAGCGTTCGTGCGTACGTACGGACTACCGTCTCCACGAACGCGATGAGATTCATTCTCCATCGTATCCATTCAAGTCTTATTCTCATTTTAGGGTTAAAAATAATGTTAATATCATTATTATTATGAATAAGATATAATCTATCCATTACAAACATGTCTTACGTAACCAAACATTTAAGAAAAACGAATCGATTATCACCCGAAACGACGATAATACTAAGATATTATTAATAAAGCAATGTTAAAAGATCATATATGATATCATATTAATGTATATGATTCTTGTATAATTTAATAACAATTATTTCACCATTATAAAAGAGGTTAACCTACCCCAACAAAGGAAAAGTACAAGGTAAGGGTTTATTTCGCAATCTCTTCATTATCCGAGGTTGTTTATACATAATTATCTACTAGGACCTCGTTATCATCCACCTCCATGCTTCTTCAAAATGTATTTCAAAACATTTTTAATATTTAAAAGAATATGGGTTAAAGTCATTTATACCCTTGTTTGACTTTTTATAAGAGGTTTATATGGGAATCTTTCCGTCATTTTCCAAACAAGGTGCTTTTTAACCTTTTCGACAGAATTAAGATAAGAATGTTTTTTTTAACATATACGGTGGGTGCGATTATTTTCCGCCGTTATAAAATCATCAAAGCTTACCTTACAAGATTATAAGAATATTTTCAAGAAAATGTTTTATTTTATATGGCTCTTAAATGATTTCAAAAATAGAAAGAGATATTTCTCTAAAAAGTGTTTTGATTTCATCAATGTCAACATCCTTTGACGGATTTTACGATTATTTGAAGTTGATTTATTATGATACAAAAATTCTATATTGTATTGAAGGTTTTGTGATATGTTTGACTGTGGATGTGCTATTTTTACACCATTCATAGTTTATGGTGAAATTATTGACATTTCGTATGCTAGTTTTAATACGAATGTTTATGTTATGTTTAAACCTTTTCATATGGGAATGCATTGGACTTAATATGTGACGGGTGGAGCCCGCTATAGCTCCTCGATGCATCGGTAGGTCTCATGAGACAAACTAGTGTCTTGGCACAAGGCCTTGGGAAAATCTTATTTGTAGTCTTGGAACGAGGCCTTGGCTATGTGGTTATGATAGTCTGGCATTATGCATTCTATCATTATGAAAGTGGTTATTGATATTGCATGTGATTATTCGATTAGTAGAATATCCATGTGAATAAGTAAATGGAATTATTTCATTTTATTTATGCCATACTATGTTGAAGTTAAAGTTTAAAAGGCTTTTGTTTTAGTTATACATTGCCATAAATGTTTATTCTTATTTATGAAAGTTTTCGCTATATTGTTATCCTTACTGGGCATTTGAGCTCACCCCTTTTCTATGTTTTATTTTCCCCAGGATGTGAAGAAGTAAATTATGAATGACCTGCAGGGATATTATGAGGGGATAGTTGTGTGGATTATGGATACATTGTGTTGTTGTAGTAGTTTTTCATTTTATGATGTAATGTAAAACATATGAATATATCTAGTGTTTCCAAGGCTACTAAACCAATCGATCGTTCGAGATTTGATCTTTCATGTGATCATGCCAATGTTATGTAATTAATGAACCGACTCTGGGTAACTGGGGTCGGGGCGTTACAGTTGGTATCAGAGGATGTTTAGTACAAACCTTGGAATCTAGATTTAGATAAACTCTGATTAGATCACGTAGAACTAAGATGAACTTTGAGGATTAGTATAGAAGAACTTCCTAGAATTTTGGTATTATAGAGATTTTGTGAGTTTTCCGAGCAATACATCCCTGTCTAGATACGAGCAGGTAGAGGCGGCTCTGGTACAGATGTACCTAGGGGTAAAACCCGAAAACACCGCTTTGAACTAGACTCGAACGGGAACTGGTGCACGACAACGGGCCTTGCTGCACTCTTGGTTACGACACTCCCAGGGGATACTCTTAGGATAACTCTCATTTTCTTTACAAATCATTTTGAAGGGATTATGAGTATATACATCCTCAAAGAAAACATTCTTATGATTATGGATTATATCCATAAATAGTTCAATTTATGTTAAGTGTTTTATAAGTATGGGATTATGTATTTTGATTCATAAACTGATCTAGTTTATGCCATTGTTTAGAAATGGCACCTAGTGGAAGAAATGGAAACCGTATCAATGCACTCACTCCATGTAGGGATTTCCCTCCTGCTCAAGATAATTATAGTGGGGCTGGTGATGCAACTGGTGCCGATCAGCTAATCACCATACTGGGACAACTTACTCAGGTTATGAATAATAACCTTACCCGTATGGAGCACCCTGATCCGAAGTGTGGATGATCAATGTTAGATCGATTAATGAGGCAACAACCACCAACGTTCAATGGGTATAAAAATCCCTTAGTAGCCGAGAAATGGATAAATTCCCTAGAGAAAATATTTCAGGCTTTGGGGAGAAGTGAAAGGGAAAAAGTTATCATGACAGTTTACCGCCTCACTGGAGATGCTGATCAATGGTGGTCATTGATTCAAAACATGAAGGAAGATGATGAAGTATCAAATATGGAATGGAGGGAGTTCAAAGATCTGTTTTTAGAAAAATACTTTCCTCGCGACCATCGAGCAGATTTGGAAAGGCAATTTATGAGTCTGAGACAAAAGGAGGATGAGAATGTCACAAAGTATGAGGCTAACTTTACAAGGTTAGCGAGGTATACTGGAGATTATATTCGCAATCCAAGAAGTATGATTGATCGTTTCTTTGATGGGTTAAAACCATTTCTCCGTCAAGCATTAGTCTCACAATCCTTTTCATCGTACGAAGACATTGTCTCATGTGCTATCAAGACCGAAAAGGAATTATCTAAGTCTTATGATTTTAAAGAAAAGCAAGAGAAGAAGAGACCTTCTGATCAATCTGGGAATGGAAATAAGGAGAATAAGGGAAAGTTTGAATATCCATCTTGTGGTAAATGCGGGAAGAAACATCTTGGTACTTGCTTGAAGAGAATGAGAGTCTGTTACAAGTGTGGTGAAGAAGGCTACCAAGCTCGTTATTGCAAGGGGAAGAAGGAAGCTACCAACGTTCAGTGCTACAACTGCAGGGAGATGGGGCATTATGAAAATTCATTTCCTAAGCGTCAGCAGAACTTACCTCAGAAAAGGCTAAGGGATCAAGGCCAGGCTTATGCTATCACTACTGCTGAGGTAGAAGCTCCGAAAGACGTGGTGGCAGGTAATTTAATGGTTTCCTCAAGTTTAGCAAATGCATTATTTGATTCTGGATCATCGCATTGTTTCATATCTTCCCAGTTTTCTAAGAAAATTAGATATTTCCAATTTGATTTAATAAGGGAGTTGTCAGTTAAAACTCCTAAGGGAAGTATCACTGCAACAATGTTTTGTGAATCAGTCCCCACTAGAGCACATAAATGTTCGTTATCTGCTGATCTCATCGTCATACCTATGATTGAGTTTGATATAATCCTCGGTATGGATTAGCTTTCGAACTATGATGCGAAGATTTATTGTAAGAAGAAAGAGGTTACGATTCTTGATAAGGAACACCTTATCTTTAGAGCAGAATCGTCACCACCTAATTCTTATTTAGATCCACCCCCATTAGCTCAACATAATTCAATTATTGGGGAGGAAGAGAATGAAATAACTGTCTGTGAGGAAAGGAATGTTCAAATAGAGGATGTACCTGTTGTGAAAGAATTTGTAGATGTATTTCCGGAAGATTTACCTGGACATCCTCCAGAACGAGAAGTTGAGTTTTCCATTGATTTGATTCCTGGATCAAGGCCTATATCGAAGACCCCTTATAGAATGGCCACTGTAGATTTAGTCGAACTAAAGAAACAAATAGAGGAATTGAGTAATATGGGATTTATTCGCCCTAGCGTTTCTCCATGGGGAGCCCATGTTCTTTTTGTTAAAAAGAAAGATGGATCTATGAGGTTATGTATCGACTACAGGGAGATCAATGCTATAACGATAAAGAACAAGTATCCCCTACCTCGAATTGATGATTTATTTGACCAACTGCATGGAGCTCAATACTTTTCAAAGATTGACCTTCGATCTGGATACCATCAGTTGTCTGTGAAGAAGGAATACATTCTAAAGATAGCATTTCGAACCAGGTACGGGCATTACGATTTTATCGTAATGCCGTTTGGATTGACTAATGCACCCTCTATATTCATGGATCTGATGAATAGAGTTTTCAAGGAGTATCTCGATGAATTTTTGGAGCTATCTTGGTATACTCCAAAACCTATGAAGATCATGAAAATCACTTGCGCATTATCTTGAAGACTCTGAGGAGGCATGAATTATATGGGAAGTTTAGCAAGTGTGAATTCTGGATTCAGGAGATTTCTTTTCTTGGCCATATTGTCTCTAAAGATGGAATCTCTGTTGATCCTTCTAAGACCAAGGCAATCCAAGAATGGCCAGCACCTACGAGTATAACTGAGGTACGTAGTTTTATTGGTTTGGCAGGTTATTATCGATGTTTCATCCAGAATTTTTCCCGATTGGCTAACCCATTAACGAAGCTCACACGTAAAGGGGTTAAATTTGTTTGGACAAAAGAGTGTGAAGAATGTTTCGAAGAACTGAAGAGAAGATTAGTCAATGCTCCTATATTGACTCTACCATCGGGGAATGATGGGTTCGTTATTTATAGTGATGCATCAAAGAAAGGACTTGGATGTGTCCTTATGCAGAATGATAGAGTTATTGCCTATGCATCACGACAGTTGAAAATTCATGAACAAAACTATCCTACTCATGATCTTGAGTTAGCAGCTGTGATCTTTTCTTTGAAGATATGGAGGCACTACCTCTGTGGTGAAAAATGCGAGATTTATACTGATCACAAGAGTTTGAAGTATACTTTCTCACAAAAACAACTCAACATGAGGCAATGGAGATGGCTTGAATTACTCAAGGATTATGATTGCACAATACACTACCACCCGGGGAAAGCAAACAAGGTGGCAGATGCTTTGAGTAGAAAAGACCATGGAGTTTTGAACATGATGAGAATTGAAAGGGATCCAATTTTCATGGATCTAGTGAAGATGGACATGGGAATAACCAGGGAAGGTGAAACATCAATGCTTCTTCAAATGGTTGCCAAACCATCTTTACTAGAAATGATTAAGAGTTCTCAGAACGATGATGAAGAATTTCAGAAGAAGATTAAAGCTGTGAATGATGGGAGATTGAGAGACTTTGTGTATGAAGATTGAATTTTGAAATTCGGGAAGAGACTTTGTGTTCCCGATTTACCTGATCTAAAAAGGGAATTGCTGGATGATGCTCATAGTTACAAATTTTCTATACACCCTGGGAGCACCAAAATGTATAGAGATTTGAAGGAACATTTTTGGTGGGACAACATGAAGAGGGAGATTGCTGATTTTGTGTCAAGATGTATGGTTTGTCAACAAGTGAAAGATGGAAGGCAACAACCTGGAGGAGTCATGCAACCTCTTCCCATACCGGAGTGGAAATGGGACAATATTACGATGGACTTTGTCATGGGGCTACCAAAGACTCCTAGAAGGAACGATGCAATATGGGTTATTGTTGTTCGTCTTACCAAGTCAGCACATTTTCTTTCTATAAGAGAATATCTACCCCTGGAACGTCTAGCAAAACTATATATTAATGAAGTTGTGAGACTTAATGGAGTACCCTTATCGATTGTTTCTGATCGTGATCCCTGTTTTACTTCAAGATTTTGGAAAAGTCTTCAGAAATCCCTGGATACTGAACTTCATTTGAGCACTGCATACCACCCTCAGACAGATGGACAATCAGAACGGACTATTCAGACCTTAGAAGACATGTTGAGATCTTGCTCACTTGATTTTCAGGGTATGTGGGATCAATATTTACCAGTGGTAGAATTTTCCTATAACAATAGCTTCCATTCGTGTATTCAGATGGCACCATATGAAGCGTTATATGTAAAGAGATGTCATACACCAACCTATTGGGATGACGCTGGTGAAAGAAAACTTGTAGGCCAAGAACTGGTGGATGAAACGGTGGAAAAGGTGAAGGTAATCCAAAATCACATCAAAGCAGCTCAAAGTAGGCAGTAGAGCTATGCCGATAATCGAAGGAAGGATTTGGAATTTCAAGTCGGTGATCATGTTTTCCTGAAGGTGTCTCCATGGAAGGGAGTCATACGTTTTGGCAAGAAAGGTAAATTGAGTCCCAGGTACATAGGATCTTTCGAAATTCTAGAACGAATTGGGGCTGTAGCTTACCGATTGGCAATGCCGCCAAGTCTCTCCAAAGTTCACGATGTGTTCCACGTATCTCTGTTGAGGAAATACATGCCTGACCCAACGCATGTACTCACCTATGAGGAATTAGAACTAGAACCCGATCTGTCTTCCTGTGAAGAGCCTGTCAGGATTTTTGATACAAGAGAACAAGTACTGAGAATCCGGACGACGCGTCTGGTAAAAGTTTTGTGGAGAAATCATAAGATGGAAGAGGCAACATGGGAACCCGAGGAACTTATGATGAAGAACCACCTGAGTCTTTTTATGCAGTAATACCCTATAAATTTCTAGGACACAATTATTTGATGGATGGGAGAATGTAACACCCCAAGCATCCACGGTACGTTTCCCTTCGAATAATGCGATAGCGTGTGTTGTACGCAACCTCGAGTTCTAACACACACCACAACTAATTAAACTAGCCATTGTGAATAGTAATACCAACTTTTTGAAATCATATATATTTTATATTTCAAAATGGACTTCATTTTTGGATCCGGAATATTGAAATTAGCCTAGGGTGAAATTTTGGTACTTTTCGGATAACTTTTATATTTTGATGAATAGTGAAAATTACTAAATTTTAATTAAAAACAACTTTATTAATCAAAATAATTAATATTGATAAATTATGAATTTGTGTGGTTTTAAAGTATATTTAGAATATATTTTTACCATTTAATTTAATGTTTGTCAGTGGACATAATTTCACAATTAAATCAGACATAAACAAGTGTCAATCTTTTGATAGTTAATATCTCTTAAAAACACGCTTTTTATTTTAACAACGGGAATTAATTTTAAATTAATTTCTGCCACTTCTGTGTTTTGAATTTGGAAAAATGGATTACATATTTGGAATCAGGATGTCCAAATTATGTAAATAG
Source organism: Viscum album (assembly GCA_963277665.1). Lineage (NCBI taxonomy): Eukaryota > Viridiplantae > Streptophyta > Magnoliopsida > Santalales > Viscaceae > Viscum > Viscum album. Next base: position 444,988,454 of record OY728139.1, on the reverse strand, counting down.
CTAACTTTTATTTTTACACATTTTGAATAATTACTGCGGTAAATATTTTATTTACCATGGTTAAAGGGTAAATCTGGTAAATAAGGGTTAAAAAATAATATTATAATAATACAAAATTACCCTAAAACGTGTCCTAACCTTATTGGTGGACACATAACCGACCATGGGCATCCTTGGGTCGATTTGGGGACCCCTTGGAGCCACTTGTATGTGGTAGGGACACATTATATTAATAAAGTTAAAATAAAAATAAAAATGGCATAAGCTTACATCTTTTAGAAGAATAATTTTTACATAGGGTTATACATGTTGGATTTTCGATTATAAATATTAATTAGAAAGATAAAAATATTTCCTACATGATGATATTTTATTTATAATTTTTAGACATCCAATAAGTTAAATTATTAATGACACAATAATGATGCAATGTTTACCTCATTAATAAATCATTTAAATAAATAAGATTATAATGATTAAACTACTATCTAAAACCTGTCCAATTCTTATTGGTTGATGTTATTTAGAAAATGAGTCATCTAATCTTCGACCTCAATGATTTTTGACCATTATAAACCGAATATAATTATATTATAAAGTAATACTTTCACTCATTCCTAAAGAGCCCCTCCTCTCCCTTATAAAAGGAGACCACTTCTACTCATTCCTCACACATCTCAAGCCACTTGGCTCCTCCAAACCCTGACCAAATAATCTCCCCACATCACTCTCCTCCTCCTTGAAGCTTCCCCTTAGGCAGAAATCATTTCAAGAAGTCCTTTGGTTCCAACCAAAGTGAGTTACATAAATTAAAGGTAACGATTTCTCTTAAATTATTTTCATTTATTTTGTTTCTCCAACCCCCAAACTATTTTTATTTCCTTTCTCTTGTAACAACACCAGTATCCACAATATACTGGGATGTTGTTAAAAGAAGGATTCAAACTACACATACACACAACTCCATCTAATGGATGATGAACATAATGTTTCTGTGGATGGCAAACTAACGCCTCACGAAATGATGATTGTTCAAATACATCTTACCGCCTCTCATGGTGGCCATTACGATGTCACTGTAATTAAATATGATATTAATGATATATATTTTATATATAAGCTTCTGTAATTCCATTTTATTTCATATCATTATTCGTTTCATGTTGTATATACATACGATAATTTCATTTGAGGAAGTGCGGACTACCGCCCCTTAAAATGATATGACTCGTTCATACCACACATGGAACGTATAAAGGATGGTGTTAATTAACTTAAGTAACATATATAAAATATTATATTATACTGGAATAGTAATATACCTATGTATCATTTGGATTCGATTCTTTTAAAATAAAAATTAAATGGAAGTAGCGTTCGTGCGTACGTACAGACTACCGTCTCCACGAACGCGATGAGATTCATTCTCCATCGTATCCATTCAAGTCTTATTCTCATTTTAGGGTTAAAAATAATGTTAATATCATTCTGATTATTAATAAGATATAATCTATCCATTACAATCATATCTTACGTAACCAAACATTTAAGAAATACGAATCGATTATCACCCGAAACCACGATAATACTAAGATATTATTAATAAAGCAATGTTAAAAGATCATATATGATATCATATTAATGTATATGATTCTTGTATAATTTAATAACAATTATTTAACCATTATACAAGAGGTTAACCTACCCCAACAAAGGAAAAGTACAAGGTAAGGGTTTATTTCGCAATCTCTTCATTATCCGAGGTTGTTTATACATAATTATCTACTGGGACCTCGTTATCATCCACGTCCATGTTTCTTCAAAATGTATTTCAAAACATTTTTAATATTTAAAATAATATGGGTTAAAGTTATTTATACCCTTGTTTGACTTTTTATAAGAGGTTTATAAGGTAATCATTTCGTATTTTTCCAAACAAGGTGCTTTTTAACCTTTTCGACAGAATTAAGATAAGAATGTTTTTTTAACTTATACGGCAGGTGCAGTTATTTTCCGCCATTATAAAATCGTCAAAGCTTCCCTTACAAGCTTATAAGAATATTTTCAAGAAAATTTTTTATTTTATATGGCTCTTAAATGATTTCAAATATAGAAAGAGATATTTCTCTAAAAAGTGTTTTGATTTCATCAATGTCAACATCCTTTGACGGATTTTACGCTTATTTGAAGTTGATTTATTATGATACGAAACTTCTATATTGTATTGAAGGTTTTGTGATAAGTTTGACTGTGGATGTGCTATTTTTACACCATTCATAGTTTATGGTGAAATTATTGACATTTCGTATGCTAGTTTTAATACGAATGTTTATGTTATGCTTAAACCTTTTCATATGGGAATGCATTGGACTTAATATGTGACGGGTGGAGCCCGCTATAACTCCTCGATGCATCGGTAGGTCTCATGAGACAAACTAGTGTCTTGGCACAAGGCCTTGGAAAAATATTATTTGTAGTCTTGGCACGAGGCCTTGGCTATGTGGTTTTGATAGTCTGGCATTATGCATTCCATCATTATGAAAGTGGTTATTGATATTGCATGTGATTATTCGATTAGTAGAATATCCATGTGAATAAGTAAATGGCATTATTTCATTTTATTTATGCCATACTATGTTGAAGTTAATGTTTAAAAGGCTTTTGTTTTAGTTATACATTGCCTTAAATGTTTATTCTTATTTATGAAAGTTTCCGCTATATTGTTATCCTTACTGGGCATTTGAGCTCACCCCTTTTCTATGTTTTATTTTCCCCAGGTTGTGAAGAAGTAAATTATGAATGACCTGCAGGGATATTATGAGGGGATAGTAGTGTGGATTATGGAGACATTGTGTTGTTGTAGTAGTTTTTCATTTTATGATGTAATGTAAAACATATGAATATATCTAGTGTTTCCAAGGCTACTAAACCAATCGGTCTTTTGAGATTTGATCTTTCTTGTGATCATGCCAATGTTATGTAATTAATGCACCGACTCTGGGTAACTGGGGTCGGGGCGTTACAGTTAGAGAGTTCCACATGGATCCGATATATGAATCGACATGGACTACTCTAGGATTCTACGTGGGTCAATTATAATAGGATCCTACGCGGGCCTGCTATACTAGGATCATATGTGGGTCTGATGATTTAGGATCCTATGTGGGTATGACTTTTAACAGAGAAAGAAGAGTCAGTAGTTACACATAATCATCTTTTATACAGTACCTAAGTTATATCTAGTGTGAGCTATGTCCTTACCTTTTTGGTATTCTTCTGTGTGGTGTTACCTTGTGGTACTTACGTTTGTGGCGATACCTTTTTCATATTTCTTCTGTATGGTGATACCATTATGGTACTTACCTTCATGGTGATACCTTTGTGGTATACTAATGTGTGGATTTATCTTTATGGTACTTATATTTGGGGTGTTATCTTTGTGGTAATCTTTCTTCTTTGGAACAGTTTAGCTTTGGGCTTTTGAGTTGGGAATGGTGTTTCCTCAAGAATGAGATGGGTATACATGATAACTTAGGTATATGTTTGGGCATATACCTAAGTAGGGTTTATAGTTGTTTCCGGGATTTTTGGTTTATCCGTTTTGTAATTTGTGAGACAATTGAGGGTCCCGAGTTCCCTATTGCGTATCGTTATACTCACCCCTCACTGGTTATGCCTGAACCTTGTTGTGTTTGGTGAATTTCGACAGACAGCGCTAACCGAGGGTGAGGGTACTGGGACTGGAGGTAGCATGGATGTAGACATAGAAGATGCGTACCATAGAGGTGATCATTCAATAGCTATACCTAACTTTCAGGTAGGTTCCCTGGTAGGTGTTCACAAGACTTGTTTTTAATTTACTTGTACATTTTAGTTGGTGTTGTATTCAGGCCCTCTTTTCATTCTGTGAACACCCAGATTACTATATAGTTTTACTTTTTTCTTGAATCCTAATTTTTGCATAGTTGTATGAGTTATAGGTTATATAGTAAATTCCTAACCCTTTGGGCGAATACACCTTTCGATGCTAGCCGCCAGCCACTGGCTTATGTAAAGCGGGCATGGGGTAGTCATAGCACGGGCTCCGAGGGACGGGTCGTGAAAAACTGGTATCAGAGGAGTCAGTTATACCATAGAACATTTGAATCTGATATATTAATGGAAATAGTGTTATGTGTAGTGATTGTGGTTATCAGTTTATAGAATCCAGTGTTTGTGCGGTGACAGACGTATCCATACACTAGGACCCTAACTTCTGATTTATGACTCAGTGCACGAAAACCTTGATTGTGTGTGTGTTTCGAAAAGTTTTCATTGTGATCTTTTTGAGTCAGATCACCAGTCATAAGTTATCGACAATTGCACACCTCTTTATTTTCTGGATGCCTCAATGTAGACAGCCAACTAGGGTTCCGGGTATAGTATTCGATGATATCCCACTGAGCGATGATGCCTCGGTGCATGGCCCATTACTAGTAGAGGCAATAGAATAAGCACTATCGCTACAATTACCTGTTGGGCCACCAATTCCACCAAACCCAGTAGTATAGGATGCACGCTGCTTGAGCATGTTTCATGTGTTCTAGTACTAGAGGATACCCAGGTTTCGGGGTGAGAGGGACCCACAAGGAGCTGAGGATTTTTTGGAGGCCACGGTGAGAGACTTCCGACTGGTATAGACACCAGCGGATCTCATGGTGATCCTTTTTACCAGTATTCAATATAAAGCAACATGAAGATGGTGGATCTTGTTTTCCTAGGATTACGAAGAGGTGACAGTTCTATAGGATGATGTTGAGAGCCTATTTCAGGTAGAGTTTTTCCAATGACCCTTCGTGCAGTGCACATACCGGAGCTTGTTCATCTGCAGCATGGAAGCATGACTATGGGTCAGTACCCAGTGAGTTTCACCGACCACTCCTGCTACTACACTGATATGGTGCGTGATCCATTCTTTAGGCCACATACCATCGAGTAGGAACTCAGGTGGTAGATCAGGGCATTAATTATTTCTCTCAGCATCCCGATGCAGGCGAGGTTGTTAGAAGGATACCTCTTGTGGAGTGTTTTCTTGGTGAGTAGTCACCAGCAATGAGAACCACCAGGGGGAATCATGTAGGATAATATTATGCAGTTTTCTGCAGACAGATTCCACAAAGGTCCAAGAGGACCAGACCTACAAGAAAACGATTGCAAGATTCAGGGTCGGCCATGTGGGGCACTAGAGACAAAGCCAGTCATGCGAGGAGCAGGCAGTGTTACGCATGCAGATGGGCAGGGTCGCATGGGTCGTGACTGTCTGGCCCACTGTACAGATGATCAAAAGATGGTCAAATAACTACCCAGGCAGAGACAGAGGTTCAGCCGAGGATGTCCACAGGGAGTAGGTGGACATGGTAGAGGAGCTTGCCATGTAGCTGGCGGTGGGCGACGATTCGAGGTGTTACCACCACCACCACCAGGTGGTCCACCCCAACCACAGGAAGAAAGTGGACAAGGGAAATATCATATCTAGACATCTGAAGCATATGACCATGAAACTCTATATATGATACAAGGTATGATTTGTGTCTACTCTACCTTAGTTGGAGTAATTATAGACATAGGTTCCAGTCATTCTTTTATTGCCACTTCCCTTGTTCAGGGCTTGTTGATTCTGGTAAAGTTGTTGGCTTGTCCTTATTTATAGTGACTCTTATGGGAAATGATTTGACAATTACACACTGGTGCCGATAGTGAGAGCTTACTCTAGGTGGAGAGAGCTTCAGCTGGGATCTTCTATTAGTGGTGTCATTGCCTTACGAAGTCATCTTGGGTATGGATATTTTATCAAAACTCTATACTTAGATTGATTTTATTAGGCATAATGTGTGGTTTTTCTGCATTGAAGGGACTAGGTTTACCTTTATCAGAGATAAGGGATCCTTTGCAGCACAGGATGGACTTAACTAGAGGAGGGTGCAACAAATCACTCATTTTTTGTCTATCTTTACCCTTGGAGCAGTTGATGTGGAGAGTCTAACCTACCATATAGTGGAGGACCAGTACGCAGTTGTCTTCCCCAATGTTGTTACGGGTCTACCTCATCAGGGAGAGGTGGACTTTTATATCGATTTGTACCCTCGAGATGGCACCGATATCTACAACAGTGTATTGGATGGCCCCCATGGAGCTTTGTGAGATGTGGGTACAACTTTAGGATTTCTAAGAGAAGGGGTTCATCCGACCTAGTGTTTCTCCTTGGGCAACCCCGATTTTGTTCACCATGAAGGTACATGGGAGTTTGAGACTTTGTGTGGACTATCGGCGCCTGAACCAGGTGATCGAGAAAAACAAGAATCCACTTCCAATGATTGTAGATCTCTTTGACCAGCTGAAAGGACCCCAATGGTTCACGATGATAGACCTCAGATAAAGCTATCACAATCTTAGAGTATGAGATGAGGATGTACAAGAAACTACATTCACTTGTCGGTACGACCATTATGAGTTTTTTTCATGCAGTTTGGTATGACAATTGCTCCTGTAGTGTTCATTGGACTCATGAACAAGATATTTCAGCCATACCTTGATCACTTTGTAGTAGTCTTCATCGACGACATTATGATATACTCAGCTAAAAATGAGGATCATGCTTATCATTTTTCAAATAGTTCTGGACAATCCCTGAGAGTAGTAGCTTTATGGTAAGCACTCGATGTTTCAATTTTGGATCTGAGAGGTTCACTTTCTAGGACATTTCATCTTAGAGGAAGATGTTTCCATGGATCCAGTGAAGATTGAGGCAGTTATTGATTGGGATCCACCCAGAAGTGTGATAAAGGTAAAATGTTTCTTTGTTTTGGATGGTTACTAATAGTGATTTGTGTCGGTTTTTTTCTATAGTTACAGCACCTTTATCAACATTGATGAAGAAGTGGAAACCCTTCTAGTGGTTGGAGAAATACCAGCAGAGTTTTCAATACTAAAGGTAGAGTATGACTAGTGCCCCCATCATCAGACATCTGGAAGAAGGGCGTTGGGTATGCTGTCTACTACGACGCATCAGGGACTAGACTCGGGTGTGTTCTGATGCAGAAGTGATTAATGATCACATATGGTTCTCGATAGTTGAGAAAACATGAGAAGAAATACACTACCCATGACATGGATTTATATGTAGTGGTCTTAAGTTTGAATATTTGGTGACATTACATGATGGGGAAAAAATTTACAGTCTACTCTTATCATAAGAATCTCCGGTATTTCTTCTCTTAGAATGACATGAACCTATGACAAAAAATGAAGGCTCAAGTTCCTGAAATACTATGACTTTGAGATTGTCTATAATCCTTGGAAGGGGAATGTTTTGTCAGATTCACTCTGTAGGAGATCTGGTATACATATTCTATGTGACGTGATGAAGCAGTTGGCCACTTTACGGATATACTTTGTGGAATGAGATAGAGAATCTTTTATTCATTTTATTACTATCACTCCCACACATTTTTAGTTAGTTTGGGAGGCAAAACCTAGGGACACAGACTGCGAGGTTCTACATGCTCAGATATCCGCAGGACAGGCAGCTGATGTATTTTCAGATAGTGTTGAGAACATCATATTTTTCAGAGGACATACCTTGGTACCAGTGTCACTTTTGGAGGAAGTGTTGATGGAGCTCCACACATCCCCTCTAGTGGTACATCCATGAGTGGTGATGATTTTCCTGGACATTCAACGACAACACTGATGGCTGAGAATTAAGAAAGTGGTAGCAGAGTTTGTCTCTCTAGGACTCACTTGTCAGCAAGTGGAAGAGCATCACGTACCAGCGGGAATATTTTAGCCTTTAAAGGTCCCAGAGTGGAATGGGGATGGGATATCCATGGAATTCATGATAGGCCATGCACATACATCCATGGGTCATGATTCAATCTGGGTGATCGTCGACCGACTCACTAAGTCGGCCCACTTCCTACCGATTAGAGAGAATGGTTCAATAAAGAGCATGAGATGTCTCTCTATGAAATAGATTGTGTGGCTACATGGAGTACCCTAGAAGATTGTCTTAGATCATGATGCACATTTCACTTCCCATCTTTGGAAGGGGTTGTAGGTGGATTTTGGGAAGCAGCTTCGTCTGAACATCACCTTCCATCCTCAGATGGATGGCCAGACTGAGAAGACCATTTAGACCCTCGAGGACGTGATGTGTGCTTGCGTCCTCGAATTTGGTCACAGGTCGGAGGATATATTTACCTTGGATGAGTTTTCTTAAAATAATTTCTATCCCTCCACCATTGGGATGGAACCTTTCGAGGCTCTGTAGGACCGACCATGCAGATAGCCTTTGTGTTGGACTGACCCAGGGGAGTCAGCACTCATGGGACCAGATATGGTACGGGATACCACGAAGAAGGTGCAGATCATCCCAGAGTGGATGAAGTCTGCAAATAGAAGGCATAAGTCTTATGCTGATAGGAGACGGAGACCTGTGGAGTTCGAGAAAGGGGACCACATCTTACTACGGGTCTCACATCGATGTGGTTTGGGGAGATTTGGTTGAGGTGACAAGTTATCTATGAGGTTCATCGAACCCTTTCAGGTCCTCAAAAGAGTTTTTTTGGTGGATTACCACCTAGAAAATCCCCCTCAATTTCACTGGTTGCATGATGTTTTTCACAGATCCCAATAGAGGTGATACGTGCATGACCCATCTCATGTCATCAACTACTGCGAGCTGGATATCGATGATGGGGTGACGTTTATAGAGGTTCCAGTGGAGATTGAGGATAAACATGAGAAGGTCCTTAATGGGTGGTCAATACCTTTAGTGTGTCTACATTGGCATCATGGGATCCTCCAAGAGAGCATGGGGATCGGGAGGCTCAGATTCGTACTCAGTACCCTCACCTATATTCCTAGTTTTTGTGATGTGGCATTGGGGATGTAAAACCGTGGGTTGGGGAAAATGTAAAGACCCAGAAATATTCATGTAAATTTATTTTATTAATAATATGATACTTTATGAGTCCTTGAAAATTAACAGTGCATGATTCCAAGGCGTGGTGTGCCTGAAATGAATTTCTGAACTTTTACGTTCAGTAAATATGCGAGGGGGTTTTTGTAACTTTTGAACTGATGCTCGGAATAAAAATATAAGGGTACCATTGAACTTGCATCACTGATATTTTCTTACAGAGACCATCACCTCAAACACAGTAGGTCGAGGGTGAAAGATAGTTTTTCACTTCATCGTTGGGGAAAAAAATAAAATAATTAACATTTTATTTTTCTTTTGAAACATATCTTTTGAATTTACGGATATGGGGATAACTAGGGCTAGAAAACACCCATTTTTAATCCTGGTGGCTGCGACCACCCAAACTCTTATTAATGGGGGAAAACCTTTCAACTATCCATTTAATTAATTGATCCAACTAAAATTAATTAAATGTGTCAACATTAATTGTGGAAACACGGAATTAAATTGATAAACCCATTTTAATTTATATTGGACCCTATTTACATTTGAGAGGATTAGTTGGAAAATGGGAATTAGGAGAGAGCCTTGGAGTAAATTGGAGAAAAATTTCTTCCCAATGGAGAATGCCCTCTCAAACGATGAAATGCTCTGGAATTGAAGAATGAGGATGACGCTTGGTCCCAGATCTGAAGCATCTTGCAGAAGCGAAGAACACCAACCTCACCCTCCCCAACAACATCGTCTTTTTCCTAGTGACATCTTCCATTGAGAATCGAGGTAGGTTTTATTGTTGTTTTTTAATACCCCATACACATCCTTGATGTTATTCATGATTCAAGAACAACTATGCCGAGTGCAGCGGGTTCGGTCCAAATGAACAAGACATGGTCTCTCTAATACCATTATGTATTGTGGTGGTTTTAAATCAATAGAGACATCCTGAGATGGGTGATGATTTCAATGCAATAATGAACGAACCACTGAGGCGCGCCCGGTGACACGATGAACGTCGTTAGTGAACGAGTTTGGGACTAAATCCAGTGGGGCTCAAGAATGGAGGCTGAATCATTGGTTGACAGTGACGACATCAACAGCGCGACCATGCTGCTATAGAATGGTTGTGGCTCATCAGCCACGACGAAGCATAGGGAGTGGCCATTTGACAGTTCGCAACGCGAAGGGGAGGCATCGACGAGCGTCCGCACCACCAGTTTTGTGGGAGCTGCGATAGAAGCCGGCAATGGCGAAGGCATGGTGGCCAGCTCGCTTCCCACAACTAGTGATGTTGTAGTGCACGACCACATCGCACAGAGGAGGAGAGCCGATAAGGCCACCCAGTGGGATGGGTCATGCCGACATGTCGTTCCGGACCCAGCAGGCATGGCCAGACCCAGTCGCCCGGGTCGGACCAAGGGGCAGACCTTGGTTGGACCGGCTCAACCCGAACCAGGTCGGGTCGACCATTGTGGGGTCATTCGGACCAAGTCAGACCGATCCCAGACCAGTTTCGACCCTTTCCACACTTTCAACCATATCTTAATATGAGAGATTCCATTTGAAGAATCATCTATGGTACCAGAAACCGTGGATTGAGATCGTTATTTTGGTATACTTTACATCAGTTTTCGATAATGTTGGCGTATGGATGGGTTGGATCGAACATGAATCCAATCAAGCCCTCAGGACTAAAAGGCCAATAACTTAGAGATCGAGAGTACGAATGGTGTACTATTTTTTGCATTGAGACCCCTTTTACATGGAAGTCATTCGGAATAATTCATCAATGGACTTCGTGGACGGTGAAGTATCGACCTATGGCTTGATGAGAGGACCCACCAAGAATCAATCGAGCTTAATATGGGAACCCTATAATTGGATGTAATATGAGAAAGGGATCCTATGTGAGTTTGTGATTTGGGGTCCTATGTGGGTCTATGTTCGAGAGTTACCCATGGAACCACTCTAGGAATCCAGATGAACAACTATTGGATACTATGTGGGTCTTTTATACTAGGATCCTATGTGGGTTTTCTATACTAGGATATTAGGTAGGTATGATGATTTAGAATCCTATTTGTGTCTTCCTTTTAACAGAGTAAGATAATATAGTTGTTACATGTAATCATCTTTGTTACCATAGCTATGTTATAGCTGGTGTGAGAAATGTACTTACCTTTGTGGTATTTTTCTGTGTGGTGTTACCTTTTTAATACTTACATTTGTGGTGATAAATTTTTTGTATTTTTTTGTGTGGCAATACGTTTGTGGTACATACCTTCGTGACGATACCTTTATGGTATAATTATGTGTGGCTTTAACTTTGTGGTACTTTTCTTGGGGGTGTTATCTTCACAGTAATCTTTCCTCCGTGGAATGGTGTGCTTTGGGATTTTGAGTTGGGCTTTGTGTTTCCTCATGAAAGAGATGGGTATACATGATAAATTAGGTATATTTTTGGGCATATAACTAATTAGGGTTGACTGTTGTTTCCATTCTTTGATGATTATCATTTTTAGATTTTGGGAGATCTTTGAGGGTCTCGGGGTCCCTACTGAGTATCATTATACTCACTCATACATGGGCTATGCTCGCACCTTGTTGAGTTTGGTGAAAATGACATACATCGATGACTGAGGGCGAGGGTACCGAGACTAGAGGTAACACAGAGGTGGACATAGACAAGGCGTATCACAAAAATGATCCATTGAGAGCTGTATCTACCCTTCAGTTAGGATCTTTGGTGTCTGTTCACATGAGCTATTTTCAGTTTACTTGTACTTTTCATTTGGGCTTGTATTTTGGACCCTTTTTCTTTCTGTACACACCTTGTTTACTATATAGTTTTCCATTGTGATTGAAACATGGTTTGTGCTTAGATTTGAGAGTTATAGGTTATAAAGGAAATACCTTCCCATTTTTATGGAATACGACTTTTGGTGCTAATCACTAGCCCCAGGATTATGGAAGGTGGGCTTGTCGTAGTCACGACATGGGCCCCAGGGGATGGGTCATGACAAATATGGACATATAATTGAGCTAAAATCCATTATATGGGTCTTTAATCTAATTAAAATTGTTTTTATCTCAAATGTTTGGAGATAAACTCAACATCGATGATATTATGATTGATCCAGAGTTTTATGATGTATTTCTAGATGTGTTTCTTCGTCGACCATTGAATTATAAAGATTATTTCTAAATATAAATAATATATTATTCAAAAATTATTTTAAAGTCTCACTATAGAATATCATTGATTCAGTTAGATGAATTAAATAAGAAACTATATGATAATCTTGAAAAAGGATTCATATAGCCAAATTTATCACCTTTTTATACACTTGTTCTTTTTGTTAGGACTCAAAATGGATTTAGAAGACTCTAAATTCATTATTGGTACCTAAAAACGATCTCTGTAAAAAAAATTATCCCATACCCATTATTAGTGTCTTGTTTGATAAAATATCTAGAGATCAATTCTTCTCCATGATTGACATTTGACCTAGATATCACAAAATGTGTTTTATGTAGGGGGAGATAACCAGGACAACATTATATATAAGGTATAGAAAATAAAAATATATACCATTTCATTTCAATCTTACTAACTCCAAAAATGTCTTCAGGTATTTAATGAATATATTCTTTATATATCCCCTTGATCATTTTGTAATAGTCTTTATAGATGATGTTACTGATTATAAAAAGAGTATGAAATACCCTGAAGATCATTTGAGGATTTTGTTGATGACCCTAATGAAGGATAATTTTTATGATACATTTTGCCAGTGTGATTTTTTTATTTACAAGGATCCATTTTTCAGTCATATAATCTCTTTAAATTGAATATCTATGCAGCTATCAAAGACCAATATTATTGAATATTGATCCAGACAAACCACACTGAATGATATCTGAATATTTCCTAGTATGGATTAATATTATCAATTGTTTATATAGAATTTATCCAAAATATAAAATAAAATAACAATGTTAATTGATATGGGATCCAAGTTCTTTTAAATAGTGGAATGTGAGGAAACTTTCAAGGAATTGAAGAGATGATTAGTCAGTGCACCTACATAAACATTAACTTATAATTGAGAAGGGTTTGTATCATTAATGATTCTTTAAAGAAGGTACTATTATGTGTTCTTAGGCTTAATTACATGGTTATATCTTATGCCTCATTAAAATTGATTATTCATGGGAAAAATAAGCCAAATCATTGTTTGGATTTAACTAGAGTGCGTACTTCATTAATGATATAGAGGTGATATTTGTATGGATAAATGTGTCAAATAAAAACTGATCATAATAGTTTGACCAATACATTCACATATTAAGACTTGGATATTTTATTAAGAATATGGTTGGGGGTGATTAAATATTATGACTTCTCAATATATTATTGCCAAGTGAAAGTGACCAATTTAGATAATTCCTTGGTTGGAAATGATCATGATAGCGTATCTATGATTAAGATATCATAAGTAAAAATATTTATTTATTTGAAAAGGATTATTCTAGAAAACTTTATTAAGATACATGGTATTATCCATGTAAAATAATTGTTCACATATCTATCCATGTAAAGATTAAAGGAGATCAGATTGAAAATATAGTACTATAGAAGAAGGTGAGAAATATTCATGAATTTAAAATTTAGTGTGAAGGAATTATAATGTTCAGAAATAGTTTCAATGTTCCATGCATATAATTAGAGAAGAATGAGATGTATGAGTAATTTAATAGTTTGTAATTCTTTATTAATCCTAGAAACATAAAATGTATAGTGATTTGAATGTGTATTTCTACATGGATGACATGAATGAATATATTGTAGAGTTTTAATCATGGTGCTTTATATGTTCTCTGGATATGGATGGGAGAAAATTGTCTACGGGGATGGTTTTTGTAGGAATTTTATGGGTTATTTAAACCATTACACACGGTATAATAAACATGGGAAAACAAAACCAATTTTTTTTCATTGGACTCTTCAAAACATCTAAACGTAATTATTCTATATGGGTTATAGTCAATAACCAGGTAATTTTAAAAAACTTCATTCCTCTTAGAGAATATTCTTTTTATGGATAAAATTTATACGTTATATTATAAAAAGGATTTAAAATTTCCTAGATTAACATATTTTATTCTATATGATTAAGATCTCATTTTTAACTCAATGATCATGAGATTTCTTCAGTATTCCCATGATACACAATTGTGTTCTTTCACTATATATCATCCTCAAATATATTTTTACTATGAAAAAATTTAAAAACATAGATCATTGGTTTAGATCATATTATATATATCTCAATGGTTTTTGGGATCAACACCTTCCTCCATTCTAGTTTTTATACAACAATATCACTATCTTAATCATTTATATGGATCCTTATGAGTCCCTACTTGGAATGTATGGTATTGGGATAAAGATTAAGAATTAGAGCTATTGGGACTGGATCTAGATGAGTAAATAGAATATATTGTGATATCCATTCAACATCATGTAAAGGCTACTTATAGTTGATTGAATAATTATAGTGGAAAACAACAGTTTGATATACATATTGATATTGGTGAGATGGTTTTTTATAAATCTCTCAATGGATGAATTTTATGAGATTCATTAATAAAGTAAATCTTATCCTAATGTGTATTGGGATCATTGGGATTATTAACTGTGTATGGACAATTTCTTATCCCTTTTCCATTCAACCAATCATATATCAAGTTCACAATGTGTTCCATATATCTACACTAAGGATGTATATTACTAATAATTCACATGTACTGAACTCATTGGAACATATCGCTAGAGAATGATATTTGTTATAATGAAAAAAACTATAGTGATTCTAGTTGATAGATATAATTTTCTATGAAAAACCCAACTCACATTTTGAATGTTTTTTTGTGAAAATGCCTATATGAGGAAGATTCATGGGAACCATGATGACATGAGGAGGAATATGTATCCTTAGTTGATTATAAAAGAGTGTCAAAATTTTGTAGGAGTATTTTTTTATAGTGAATAATAAAATTAAATGATATATTTTTAAATAATATTGTTCAGATAAATTTTATTTTGTCAATAGATTTTGTTTTATGCAACACTATGTTTTAATGAAACTGTGATATTCTGTAAATTTTATTATTTAAAAAAGACAATTATAACATAGTCCCTAAATTTTTTGACATAAATCTGTATAAAAACATTTTAAATTTGTAATACTGTTTATTTATATATGGAAACTATATTTATCAGTTATTACATAATTTTTAGTAAAGTTTTTATATACATAAAAAATATATTTTTTTTGGATGAAAAGATTTATATTGATTTTTTGTGAACAAATAAATTTTTTTTGATACTTTTATGAAATTGTTTTTGTTAATTTCATCTTTATTTTTGAAATCAAAATATAAAAATTATCTTAGTATGAATTGTTTATAAATTCATGAAAATGTATAATTTTCATTGATTAGTTAATAATACATTTTTTAATAAAAATACCTATTAATTTGAATCAATTGAAATCTTTTAATTTTTTTTAAATAATAATAAGTAAAAATATTTCTATAATGTTATGATTTATGTAATTGAGTTTATTATAATCAAATAACAGTTGAAATTTGATATTGAAACATTCGATACTATCTAAAATCACTTACTTTGGAAACTGATTGTTCATCACATACTGTATTCAATTTTAAATTATATTTTACAAATTATTAAAAGAGAATTTATAAAAATAGATTCTAGATTTAGAATAAAAATACTTAATATTAATTAATTATATTAATTTAATTAATTAAATTTTTTGTAAAATTAATTTTAAAAATATGATATTTATTTATATGGTTAAAGATGGAAAGGGTTCACCGGGGTTGAACTAAATAAATAAAGGGTGAAATTGAACTAAAACCCTGTCCAAACCACATTCTATGGACCAATTTCTACATTATCATATCTATGGTCCAAAAATTCTCCATTTTAAAAGTCGTGTGGCATGTTTAAAACAACATTACACATTTTTATTTTCAAAAAACCAATTTGTTTACTCTCCCCACTGATAAAAGCACACCCATTATACTCTCATATTCACACATCCAAAAACATTTTATTTGACTAAAACATACCCAAATCTCTTCCTTACATACCACCATAAATCATATAGGCCTTATATTGATTAAAAAAACCTCTTATGAATGCTTTTATTTCATTCCAAATGATATTTTTTGATGAATTGGTATCATTTTTTACTAGGAATTATCAATTTATTTTTTCTTAAACCGAATTCATAACTACATTAACTATTCTAATATAATAATATCAATATCTCCCATATACTGAGATGTTATTCTGTAATAGAGATAGCATAAATCTAGGTCATTTTCTATCAAATCCTTAAAAAAATAAATGTAATTATGGAATTAATGAAAATATATAATAGATGTAACATATATATTCTCTTAGATTTATATTATTAAAACTACCATCTTACCGTCTAATCCATTAGAAAATGATTACATCGTTCATATGTATGCGTGGATTATATCCTCTATAAATTGATGTGATATGTTATGAATTTTTTTTTGATAAGGATGGTGATAAGTTTATATTTATTTAATATGTATTATATCTAATAAATAAAAATTACACTAAAAAGGTGATATATTATATCCTATAAAGATTACCATTTTTAAAAAAAATATAAAAAACATTCATATATACATACGACAAATAGTCTCCATGAATATTGTGATTTATTTTCCATATATAACTTTAATATATTACTTAAAATACATGTATATTAAATATATATGATATTTATATCATGTTTAATTTTTTGTAGATGAAGTAACGATGATAAATCTAAAATGAAAAAAATAAAAAACCAATATATACATGAAAAACGAAGTAGTTATTACATGAAAACTAATTGTAACAATAAATTATTAATAAACCGGTAATAAAAGGACATAATTGAATCATATGTTGCATTATTTAAATGATTATATCTATGTAATTGATTTATAATAAACCTATATTTTTTATATTGTAATTTTTAATGTGCATGAATATCGTTGGGTCTTGGTGTAAGGGGATTTTCACCTCTATTTTATGTCTATTTGATACATGTCATATTTACCACTTATTAGGTTTGGGTGGTTTATATAATAACTATAAATTTATTTTATGATTATTCTTATAAAAATTATATAGATTTTCTATATATATAAAATTCATTCTTTCACATGGCATACAGTTTAAACACTACCAATATAGTAATAGCTTTATGTTTTGGTAACATTGTTGATAAGGATGGATTATGATTAGTATTTTATGGATTGAATCATATTATATATCACTGAAGAAACTCAGAAATTTTCTTATCGTATGTTTATTTATATTAAGTATTTGTTTTCCATTTATTTTTTCCTCTTTATGCACTTAAGCGATCAATGAAATGTTTTTAATGACAATTGACTGTATTTATCTTTTCATATAAAAATACTTTTCCATCCATGTATATGTTTTCAAAAAAAGATTGAAGAAAATATTTACTATTATGCATTTATATTTATTTAAATTTTCTCTCATGTTTGACTTAGTATAGAATGGTTTAATGTGAATCTTCTTATAATATTAAACTATTTCCCTTTTAGATTTTACAAATTATGTGAAAGGAATCTTTATTTTTACACATAAATACTGATAGGTATTCTATAATTTGATGACTAGTCAATGATTTAAATATTAATTTAAAATATTTCATGGATATTTTAATGTAAATTTTTTATATTTAACCATGAAGTGGGTAAAACATTAATGCCTCTAAACATTAATCTGGATATATTTTCAATGTGATTGAATTTCTAGGTGAATAGATAAGTATGAAATGTTATTTTTTGGACTTGGTCGATTTCCATTCTGGATAAAAGTAAACTCAATATATAGCAGTCGTAACATTTTATTTCTGGTTCTATTTGGGCTTTATGATCAACCAAATTATGGCTTCTATAATCCATATCATGATATTTATTGATTACAATATGTGCTCTAAAGACCCTCAAAAATGTTTTCTTATATGTGAACAAATTATTATCACATATTTGTTAAATATATGGTATAATTCAATGGGAGTTTATCTCCACCAATACACATAATTAGAAAATTTACCTATGTAATCTCTATATAGTGGCATGTGATTAATCCTAAAAAAAATTGAAATCCAATAGTCTAATTTTTCTAGTGTGGAGACACATTTTTTTAAAAACCCAACATGTATTGTGTATGATTAGATAATATCATGTGTTTGGTTGTAAATGTTTTTTCATTAATTTTTCCATTATAATAATGAGATAATAGAGTATGAGTTTATATATATTACAAAATTATAATTATATATTATAACAATAAAATAAAAAATAGTTTAAAAAATATCATTCAATATAGAAGTGATTTTATATAAAATGAAAATCATTGTTTCATATAGGATAGATCATATCATGATGGTTTTGGTAATTCTGGGAGGTATATTTTGGTAATGGTAATAAATATACTTGTTTAAGAGTCCCAAATCCTAGATCATATAAACATGTATATCGCTCACGTGTAAGGGATACCCATCCTCTAATCCAAATAATTAACATTTGAGAATCATGTTAAGGAAGTTTCTGATTCACATAATGTTAGATAATTAGATATATGTTTCATAAGGGTAGATCCTAGATCCCAATTCATTAAATAATCTTTCTTCCATATTAGTAATGCTCAATTGTTGAAGATATAATATCCCAATATTTCAATGTGGAGTAATTGTATTTCTAAATTTACATTAAATATATTAAAATGGTTAATTAAATGTCATCGAAGAGTGTGCTAGGGTTTTAGGATGTGAATATAGGGGAGAAGATTTGATCTAGTGCACGATTAATCATTAGAGTATGTCCTGTAATAATTGTGCACCACAACATTATGGTATGTTAGAGTGTAGTGCATTGATAAAAAACCATTCATTGTGGCCCATGAGACAGTAAAACTCAAAGATTCTATGTTATAGAGGAAACCAAGTATCTTCTATATGGTTTTTCAAATTATGTGTGTGGTAAAAAAACAATTGATTCAATTTCCTATTATATATAGTGAAATACATGTTTAGAACATGGTTTGGGAAACAATGTGACCAAACCATGTGGTTCTAAAAAATTAGACATTTTAGCATTATTCACATTCTAACCTAAATGTTTCAACACTGATATTTTTACCCACTTTATATCCAATATAATAATGTGTTAGATAAACCCCCATGTTTTCAAAGGATCAATATTCATCCATTATTATGAAGATAATGTATTATTGGATGTATATTGATGCACCATGTGAGTTTAAATGCCGTATTTATCCTATTTTATGGAAGAATAAGGGTTGAATGTTTTCTTTCCTTCCAAATAACTAAATCATTGGTTAATTCGATGAATTAAAATATTGGTAATTGAGGGTTTTAGGCTTAGATCTATGTTCATGTTTGTTTGAGTGTTTGTATGTGATATTGTGTTGGATGGTATACAATTTATTTCCCTATACTATTGATATTTATTTATAGTTATGTTGTTTGTACAGTTTTTATGTTATGCTGAATCATTTTTTCTTAGTTATTGACTGCTAAACTGGTGGTCAAAATGATGTGTCAGGCCATTCATGGGTCATGTTGGGTCCATCGATGATGAGTAGACTAGGCCTAAGTCCATCCCATGCTTATTCTGATTTTATATACATGAAACTTGAGGTTTTTGGAGGTTGTATTCATGTGTTTATTATATTACACCTAATGTAAATGTTTTTATTTTGTAAACATGGTTTAAAGGAATGATTATACAAACATGTGGAATTAAATTTCTATAAAAAATGTATAGAAAATAAAATAAAAAAATATTAATGGAAAACATTAAATTTGTTTATTATTTATGATTAATGTAAAATATTTGTATTTTATTGACCAATGTTTAGTGGATTATTGATAGAAATTGGTTTTATGTGTTGCTTTTTTTATACTATGGGGGTTTTAATTAATGTATTAGGTGCATCCTTGGTGATTTAAGATGGAAAAATCTCCAAGCATGGTAACTATTGAAAATTGATTCTTGTGGAATAGGATATGGATTGTGGTCCTATTATTCAACACCATAGTGATATTTTTTGTCCTGAAGGTCCACATTGATCAATTGGTGGCTTTCATGGTGGTCCATAACATGATAAAAATGATAGTAATGAGAGTCTATATTGGGGAATAGTTGTTGTTCATGGTGTTTCCCACCACAGATTAGATTCCTATAAAAAATACATTTTATGAAATAATGTGACCCGTGTGATACATGGTTTTGACTCCCTATGTAGTATGATTCACATTTTCCGTGTTGGTACTAATGTGGAAGAGAATTTCATTGAGGCTAAATGAAAATTGTGAAATTATAAAACATGTTTTATTTATTTCAGTTTCTTTTTTTCTATAATTTTGAATACACTATTACTAGAATGTATATTTTTTTCGAAACATTGGTGGTGAAATACAAAGTTTTACTCACACACTATTGAAGAATTCATTGGGTTCCCATAATGATTTCATTGTTGAAGGTTCCCATAAGAGAAAGGGACTTAAAAAAGATTGTTGACATAAGATGGAGCATGGATAAGGGGAAAATAAGATTTATTAGTACCTGTTGTGGGGATCATATTTTGAGTTACTATAATTGATTATTGGGCACTAAGACTCCCCTAATATAACATATCATATTGTATCATTTTATGTACCCTCTTTAGGGACTTGATTATTTTATGACTAGTTATTTATTTTTGTTTAATTTTAATATATATTTCAATTTTTTATGCCAATTTTCTATGGAAATGTGGGTATTTTCTCCCCTCCTATATTGTTGGAGCCTTTTTTCTAGTTTGGGGGCCACTATTATATTGGGAGGAGTGCTTAAGGTCATATGGTGATCTATCACACATAAATACTTTTGTGGAACCCAATCCAAGGTCATACAATCTGGTATAAAATAATATCATTTATGTTTCCTTAGTTTCAATGAGGGGAAGATAAGAGACTTTGGGGTGTCAGGCCGTAATAATGAGCTCCTTCATAAGATTTATTTACCAAGGTTTGGGGAAAACCTTAGCTTAAAATTGTCGTATTACTTATCGTGGTATTAATTTGTTATATTTTTATGTAATTTCTGTTGGAACCAGGTTCTTCAAAGCATGATTTGGTGTATGGTTTGTGTTTGTTGTCAATCCTCAGTGGAAGTTCAGGGTGTGAACCAACAAAGAGATCATACCGTTCAGGGAGAAAACAGTAGTGAAGGTGGCGCTGTTTCCCAGTGTTTGCCAAATTTTTGGGCCTGAAAATCCGTAAATAAAGTAAAGTGTTTTTGGCAAAGATACTTGCGCGCCGAGCTCTTGGAGGATGAAAGACTTGAGCGCCATATGTTTTTGAGGATCAGAACATCAAAATTTGGCTAAGGAAAGAAGGTCGCGCAAGTGTTGGTTGGGTCGCGCAAGTAACTTGCGCGACAGAGGATCTGGAGACAGGACTTGCGCGCCGTCGAGGGACTTGCGCGCCGCCGCGCAGGGGGTCCAGTTTGCCTATAAATACTGGACCACCCCTCCTCATTTCTGACGGAGTTCAAGGCCGAGAGATTGTTCGAGCTCTCGTCGCGCAGGTGGTAGAGTCGCGCAGGTGGTTGTTTTGTCGCGCAAGTAGAGTTTGCGCGCCAGTGTTTGGCTGTTCTCCCAAGGAAGTTTGGAAGAGAAAGGAAGTGGATCGCGCAAGTATTTAGTTCAAGAAGGCAGTGTCGCGCAGGTGCTTCAGTGACACTTGCGCGCCAGTTTAGTCTTGCGCTCCTGAGACTTGCGCGCCGCCGGGAGACTTGCGCGCCGCCGGGAGACTTGCGCGCCAGGCTTGAAAAGGAGACCTAGACACTATTGAAGCACGCCTGCCTTGCTGGAGCTGCACGAAAGCCGAGAAACTACTCGGTTCATTCGAGGAAAAGTGATATTCTTCTTCTGGTGAGAAACGGACTTCAATAGAGCATCTACATTCAACAAAGGATGCACTCTTATGCAAATGAAGAAGAGACCTACACGTCTATAAACTGAGTGGGACTTCACCAACGGCAGTGAGCCAGGGGGAGTCAACGGGAGTAACCCGAGGGATGCAGTGAGTTATCCCTGAACTATTGTAAAGGCAGTGAGCCTGGGACAGGGTTTCTGTACCCGAACTTTTGTATCCGCAGCTAGTGAAGCATAGTGGATTTAGGTACGACCGGCAACCTGTCGGCGTATGCTCCTTGGACGTAGCCCTTAGTGGTGAACCAAGTAAAAATGACTGTGTCTTCTCTGTGCATGTGAATGTTTTCTTTTTGATCGTAATCATCATACAGGTTCAACAAGTTCCTACCAACGTGGGAACAAGATCCAACAAATTAAAAGAAAAAGTGGTCACCCTGATTCACCCCTCCCCTCTCAGGGTGTCCCGGGGTCCTTCAAGTGGTATCAGAGGGTAAAGGTTGCTGGCGTTGAATCTGACCTTCTTCGTCATGGAAAACACGATCAATGTCAGGGGAGTCCCTCACTTCGATGGAAGCAATTTCCAGATCTGGAAGAACCGAATGAGATCTCATCTAAGATCTCTTGGAATGGAAGTTCTTTTTTCTACTGTGCAAGGAATACATGTCACTGATCCAACAGGTCTGGCTATGACTGAAACAGACAGGAAACTTCTTGATGCAGATGCCAAAGCACAGAATGCTCTCACTGCTGCCCTTTCTGATCAGATTTACCTGAAGGTGATGAATTGAACCTCAGCAAAATCTATGTGGGATAAACTTGAGAATATCTATGAAGGTGATAGCAAAGTGAAGGAGGCGAAACTACAAGTGCTACACAATCGGTTTGATGATCTGAAGATGCATCCAGACGAGAATGCAGACTCTTTCTTCAATCGAATTACTGAAGTGGTTGGAGCAATTCGGGGTCTAGGCGAAGAAATCAAAGATATTGATATTGTAAAGAAAATATTAAGAAGACTTCCACCTCTGTATAATGCAAAGGTGTCAGCTCTTGAGGAAAGAGATCTTTCCAAACATTCTCTTGATGACTTACTGAGCAGTTTGGTAGCATATGAAATGAGAGTCAAACCAGAAGATGCTACGACTCGGGTGAGCAAAGAAATGGCATTCAAGGCCATGGATAAATTGAAAATCTCAAAGGATAGTAGCGGTGATGATGACGAAGAGAAAGAAATTCTTTCTCTCATTGCAAAGAAGTTCCAGAAGGGGAAAGGGAAATTCAAAGGGAAGTTACCTCTCGCATGCTTCCGTTGTGGAAAAGTTGGGCATATTGCCTCTCAGTGCTTGAAGAATATCAATGATGATGACAGTGAAGATGAAAACTTCAAGAAGCCTCAAAGAAGGTTCTTCAAAAAGGGAGACTTCAAATCTGGTAAGAAAATGCAAAGAAAGTGTTTTGTCTATGAAGAGGAAGAAGATGACAATGAATTCTGTGATGAAGAAGAACCAGAATTCAAAACTGGGAACCATGCTTCTATGATGGCCACTGTTGAAAAGTCAGAAGATACTGATGGTGAAAAACAACTGAGAACTTGTGTAGATCCTGAGGTGCAACTTAATGATGCAGTTAGTAAGCTTAAGATTAAATGTAAGAGCTGCAATAAGTGGAAATCAATTGTAGAAGAATCAACTGAATATGTTGATCAACTTGAAGCTGAAATTGAACGACTGGAAGAATTTGTTAAAGTACAGTCTAAAATAATTGAAAGCAATGATGATGCAGTTGATCTGAAGCTGAGAATTGAAGAGAAAGCAAAGGTCATCAATGACCTGACATCCAGACTGGATGAAATATCCAAGACTGTTGAGGGTCTTGAGGAGGAAGTAGTTACTCTGAGGAGAAAAATGGAGACAGAATCAGTTCCAAAAGAATCGAGGTAGAAAATACAGTTCGGAAGATTCTCAGATGCAGAATTACTTGCAAGAGCCAAGTGTGGTTCAGATGGGGTTGGAAAAATCTTGAGTGATCAAAGACCTGCTTGCATGGGAAAGAGTGGAATTGGCTGTGAGGCTGAGTCATCAACTGCTGGAAGTGCAAAGATCCAAAAGACAGATAAGATGAAAGTTGAACATGTTCAAATGTTACCTAGAGTGCTGAAAAAGGAACCCTCAATCCAAACTAAAAGGAGACCTGAAAATTATCCTCAAACTTTCAAAAATGGCAGACAGTCTTACTATTCTCCCAAGGAAGAAGCTATAAAGAAAAATTCAAGTGAGAAGACATTTCTTCTCATGAAGTGTCAGTTCTGTGACTATCTGGGCCATACCATGTCCTATTGTGAAGAGGCAAGAAGCTATCTGAATGGAGAAGATATATATGCTCAACAAAGGAGAACAATTTCATATCCTAATTCCTATAGAAGAAATAATTTCTATGGATATTGTTTTCATTGTTCTAACTTTGGTCATAAGGCCATTAATTGCAGGCAGAGAAGGGACATTGACACCTCATACAGAAGTTCCAGACATGTCAAGTCTCGTCAGCAAGATGATGTTTCTCTTTCAAACAGGTTCTCACCTCTTAAAGAAGACTTTGACTATGAAGAACCTGGGTTTGCGGAAGATATAGTTGAAAGGCCATCAGTTCTATATACTCAATCTAATGTCTCATGGAAGGAAAGGAGGAAGATTGAGAAATCAAACCTTGCAGAGGTAGCTCTCAAAGCTACAAAGAACAACAGTACCTGGATTCTAGATAGCGGTTGCTCATCTCATATGACAGGTAATGCCGGTCTACTAACAAATATCATAAAGAATGTTGATGGTACAGTAAGATTTGGTAATGATGGGGCTCTGAAAATCAAAGGGAGTGGAAGTACCAAATTAGCTAATGGAGAACTAAAGAAGACTGAAGTCCTTTACGTAGATGGCCTACGTCATAATCTCCTCAGCGTGAGTCAACTCTGTGACTCAGGACTTGTTGTTACTTTTAATCAGAAAGGCTGCACTATCAAGGGAAAAACTGGCAATTCTCTCATGAAGGGATGCAGAACAGAAGGAAACTTGTATCAGGTTGATAGTGAATAGAATGTATGTTACATGACTGTTGAAGAAGAAAACAATCTGTGGCATCGGAGATTGGGACACATCAATCAACAAGACATGGAGAAAATATCAAAATTGAGAATTGTCATGGACATTCCCAACCTGAAGCGTGAGCGTGAAAAATCCTATGATGCTTGTATTCGTGGGAAGTTGGTCTGCAGTTCATATCGGCCAAAGAAGAAAAAGGCATCTCACCTTCTTGATCTGATTCATACAGATGTTTGTGGTCCAATAAATGTTGTCGGAACTCATGGAGAAAGGTACATTGTCCTTTTCATAGATGATTACAGTCAAATGGCATGTGTGATGGTCATTCACCGGAAACGACAGGTCCTTGACTGCATGAAAACATATCGGCGAATCGCCGAGAATGATACTGGACGAACAATCAAAGTGTTGCGATCTGACAATGGAGGAGAATACACGTCCATTGAATTTGAAAATTATCTGGAGAAGCATGGGATACAACATGAGGTAGCTGCTGTGAGAACTCCACAACAAAATGGAGTTGTTGAACGAAGGAATCGACAGGTGAACAACATGGCACGAACTATGCTGATTGAGAGTCGTATTCCACGACACTACTGGAAAGAGGCTGTTCAAGCTGCAGTGTACATTCAGAATCGAACAGGACTTTATATGGGTGAGACGAAGACACCATATGAATTGTGGCATGGACGAAAGCCTTCTCTAAAATACTTTCGTGTTTTTGTAAGTAAGTGCTTCATCAGGAACAAAGAAGGAAATCAGGGGAAATATGGTGACAACGCAGATGAAGTAATCTTCCTCGGTTACTCAATGAACAGCAAAGCCTACAAATGTTTCAACAATCGTTTGGGAAGGATTGTGGAAAGAAATGATGTTAAGATAATTGAAGAGAAAACCACAAATGCTTCACGGACGTCATATGCTGATGTGATAGAAAGTCATGAAGAATGTGGACATGAAGAAACTACAAATGCAGAAATAGAGGAAGCTGTTCAAAACATTCATCAATCACATAATGACGTTGACTCAGAAGAAGAATCTGAAGAAGAAACTATGGCTGAAGAGAATACTACTGAACCTCGCAGGAGAAATCGAAGAGCTGAGATTGATCCATCCAACATAATTGGGGATAGGAGTGCACCCACACAAACCAGAAGGATGAGGAATACCACGCAATCTGCATTTCTATCAGTTGTAGAGCCATCCTCATTCGAAGAAGCTGCAAAGGATGAATATTGGGTGAAAGCCATGAATGATGAATTAGATCAGATTGATAAGAATCAAACATGTGATCTTGTCCAGAGACCTGAAGGTCACAATGTGATTGGTACCAAATGGATTTTCAAAAATAACTTTAATGAGCATGGAAGTGTTATCAGAAACAAGGCACGACTGGTATGTAAAGGATACTCCCAGATTGAAGGTATTGATGTTGAAGAAACCTTTGCTCCAGTTGCTAGACTGGAATCAATCAGGATTTTCCTTGCCATGGCACTCCAAAGAGGATATAAAGTATATCAAATGGATGTTAAGACAACATTCTTGAAAGGTGTACTCGAAGAAGAAGTCTACATTGAACAACCGGTGGGGGTTGTCTTGGGTACCGACGAAACAAAGGTCTGCAAACTAAAGAAAGCTCTATATGGTTTGAAGTAGGCACCACGGGCATGGTACTCACGGCTAGATTCATATCTCAAGAAGTTGGAATTCAAAAGAGGAGGAGTTGATCACAATCTCTATGTGAAGAATTCTCCAAAAGATCAGTTCATGGTTCTTTTCTACGTTGATGATATCATTTTTGGTGGCAGCAGGCAGAAATCAGTGGATGAATTTGCCAACCACATGAAATCAGAATTTGAAATGTCTATTATTGGGGAGCTCACATATTTCTTGGGGTTGCAAGTAATTCAAAAGAAGGAATACACTTTCATTTCTCAGGAAAAATATGCAAGAGAGTTGCTGAAGAAGTTCAATATGCAAGACTCCAAACCAATGTCAACTCCGATTCCTGTTGGAACTAAACTTGGAAAGCATGAGGATGGGAACTCTGTTGATCCCACCATGTACAGGAGGATCATTGGAAGCCTACTGTATCTGACAGCGACAAGGCCAGATATTGTCTTTGCAACATGCCTTGCGGCCCGCTTCCAGAGTAATCCAAAGGAGGAACATATGTCAGTAGTAAAAAGAATCATGAGGTATATTCAAGGCACACATAACTTCGGGTTATTTTTTGCTGCAGGCAGGGACAATGAATTATCAGCGTTTTCTGATGCTGACTGGGCTGGGGATGTAGTAGACAGAAAGTCCACTAGTGGTGGAGCTTTCTATATTGGGCATAAATGTGTTGGCTGGTTAAGCAAGAAGCAAGAAAGTACTTCTCTTAGTACTGCTGAAGCTGAATATATCTCCGCCACAAAAGCATGCACTCAACTTCGTTGGATGAAGCAGCAGCTAACAGATATTGGTGATAAGGTGCAGCAACCAATGGTGATTTATTGTGATAACAAAAGTGCAATTGATCTTACGAAGAATCCGGTTCAGCATTCTCGTACAAAACATATTGAAATACGGTATCATTTTATCAAAGAAAAGGTTGAACAAGGCGTGATTAAAATGGATCATGTTGGAACTAATGAGCAAGTGGCTGATATCCTAACCAAGCCATTGTCCGCGGCTGTGTTCGAGAAGCATCGGTTGAACCTCGGTGTTCGACCACCTCCTACTGCATAAGGAGGCTCCGGAAGTCCCCTCTCCCCGTTTGTTTTAACTATTTTTATATGTTTATGGCTGTGATGCAGGGTTATGGGGGAGATACTATCCAGGGCGAGTATGGCTTGAGCTGAACGTTGAACAAACTTTTCGGTCTATGGTTTTATTGTCAATGGGGGAGAAAGGAATAAATTCAAATTCAAGGCAAGAAATTCTTCTGTGATGAGAAGTTTAATAAGGATAACATCGGGATGGAGGATTTTGTGTACGAAATTCAAGCTTTCTCTCTTGTTTTCTACACCGAGCATTGCTCACGTAGACTTAGAGTGTTAGCTGAGTTGATTCTTGCGTTTTGGATTTGCTCATGGTTGAAGATCTATTGAATTTATTCTGATTGCCAACAAACCCAAAGGGGGAGATTGTTGGAACCAGGTTCTTCAAAGCATGATTTGGTGTATGGTTTGTGTTTGTTGTCAATCCTCAGTGGAAGTTCAGGGTGTGAACCAACAAAGAGATCATACCGTTCAGGGAGAAAACAGTAGTGAAGGTGGCGCTGTTTCCCAGTGTTTGCCAAATTTTTGGGCCTGAAAATCCGTAAATAAAGTAAAGTGTTTTTGGCAAAGATACTTGCGCGCCGAGCTCTTGGAGGATGAAAGACTTGAGCGCCATATGTTTTTGAGGATCAGAACATCAAAATTTGGCTAAGGAAAGAAGGTCGCGGAAGTGTTGGTTGGGTCGCGCAAGTAACTTGCGCGACAGAGGATCTGGAGACAGGACTTGCGCGCCGTCAAGGGACTTGCGCGCCGCCGCGCAGGGGGTCCAGTTTGCCTATAAATACTGCACCACCCCTCCTCATTTCTGACGGAGTTCAAGGCCGAGAGATTGTTCGAGCTCTCGTCGCGCAGGTGGTAGAGTCGCACAGGTGGTTGTTTTGTCGCGCAAGTAGAGTTTGCGCGCTAGTGTTTGGCTGTTCTCCCAAGGAAGTTTGGAAGAGAAAGGAAGTGGATCGCGCAAGTATTTAGTTCAAGAAGGCAGTGTCACGCAGGTGCTTCAGTGACACTTGTGCGCCAGTTTAGTCTTGAGCGCCTGATACTTGCGCGCCGCCGGGAGACTTGCGCGCCGCCGGGAGACTTGCGCGCCAGGCTTGAAAAGGAGACCTAGACACTATTGAAGCACGCCTGCCTTGCTGGAGCTGCACGAAAGCCGAGAAACTACTCGGTTCATTCGAGGAAAAGTGATATTCTTCTTCTGGTGAGAATCGGACTTCAATAGAGCATCTACATTCAACAAAGGATGCACTCTTATGCAAATGAAGAAGAGACCTACACGTCTATAAACTGAGTGGGACTTCACCAACGGCAGTGAGCCAGGGGGAGTCAACGGGAGTAACCCGAGGGACGCAGTGAGTTATCCCTGAACTAT
The DNA here is from genome assembly GCA_963277665.1 of Viscum album. Lineage (NCBI taxonomy): Eukaryota > Viridiplantae > Streptophyta > Magnoliopsida > Santalales > Viscaceae > Viscum > Viscum album. The sequence goes on along the minus strand of OY728139.1, from coordinate 444,959,173 downwards.
TGTAAAGGCAGTGAGCCTGGGACAGGGTGTCTGTACCCGAACTTTTGTATCCGCAGCTAGTGAAGCATAGTGGATTTAGGTACGACCGGCAACCTGTCGGCGTATGCTCCTTGGACGTAGCCCTTAGTGGTGAACCAAGTAAAAATGACTGTGTCTTCTCTGTGCATGTGAATGTTTTCTTTTTTATCGTAATCATCATACAGGTTCAACAAGTTCCTACCAACGTGGGAACAAGATCCAACAAATTAAAAGAAAAAGTGGTCACCCTGATTCACCCCTCCCCTCTCAGGGTGTCCCGAGGTCCTTCAATTTCACCTATGGATCAACACATGTTCTATGATTCTCTTATTTTATAGGTTATTACTCATGATATGATGTGATAAGAGTTTGTGTATACATGCATCATTCTACAAACTCTGGGATCTAGGTAACATTAAGCATTTTCAACATACTATGTAGATAATTCGGGTTAAGAAAAAAAGATTTGTTTACATTGATATTTAAAACAAATATCTCATAATAAAGAAGGTGAAATTATTTACACTATAAAGTTGTTAAACATACATGGTAAAAAAATTGGAAAATGATAATGTTTTAAATATATAAAATATAAATAATATAGAATGTTGTATATAATAATGTTATCATTTAGATGTGTGGTTTACCGTGAGTTATCCATGGACCTAGCATGGGATGTTTTAGGGTTGTGATTTCCATTGGGTCATTATTAATGTGATAATATATAAAAAATTGAATTTTAAGGATAATTGTGTCCCCTTATTTTAATTAAATGTAAAATAAATTATTATGTACCCTAAAACAAGAATTTGTATTTTTTTTACAAAATTTCCCGACGATGTCATTTACCAGTATGGTGATTGGAGGATATTGTTGACAATCCACCCCTAGTAGTAAAACAAGAGACCTATGGGGATCATAGTAATAGGGGGATGAGTAGATCCCTGAGAACTCAGGCATTTTATGAATTTATGGAAGGATACCTAAGGTGGAAATGGATGAGTATCTTTCATGTTAAGGGATATTTTTATCTGAATCAACCACTGATTTTTTCTAAAGAGTGTGGGATAGATTCATCAATGTTCTTGAATGATTATATTCAGAAAATTATTGACCTCATTGATAAACCTTTGGGGAAAATGGTTTAGCATACAATATATATGTTATGGAGACCTGAAAAAATGCAGGTGAGATATTAGAGTTTAGGCGAATAAAATAGAAGCAATATATTTGGTGGACATTCAAGGGATGTTGTTGGAGCATTTCCCTCTTCGGACAATAAGGATAGAGAGATATTGAGTTTATGTAGTTTTCCATGGTAAATATGTGAATGATGGACTATGCATTTCACCTCACTATAATTATGTGGTTTCATGTAGAATTAGTTTGGAGGAGAAAGCTATGCTGAGATGTTTTCAGTATGGTCTTATGTGTAAGATTATGTCATAAGTAATAATCTTCGGTTTTGAAGAGGATTTCAATATTGTTGTATCAGTCAACAATTTTTTAGGGGATCTTGAAGGAGGAATATTATGGTGGATTGATGGATTCAGATGGGAGATCATGTAGTATATCCTCATATAGCAGGATGATCTGGCATGATAACTTACACTAGAGAAGTTTCAGATATAATTGATAAGGGAGATATTCAGCATCTTATAGAAGTAGTTTGGTCTTCTAATACTAGTTTGGTTATCCAGTTCACATGCAAAATTAGTTTCTCTATCTTGTTTTAGAGTTCTGAGCTTACAATACGATATATAATTTATAGTGCTTCAAGTGGAACCCTTGTTATATCGGTATATTAGTAAGACCTAGTATGATGTAGGGCATCATAATGGGGTCTTTTACAATATATTAATCTAGTAGAAATAGTACAATTGTACAAGCCTATCAAGTAAGTGGAGGTGCTACATCAAGATAATAACATGTATATTGGAAATTTAGTGTAGCATAGTGGACTCATAAATGACCCCATCGTAAGGAAACATGACATATGGAAGTTATTCAGCTTCATCCAATAGGTAGTGAGGTAAGACCATTAAATGTCTGAGGTAGTATTCTTGTAAATTATTTTCCGACATGTTATTTATTTGATACAAATTATTCTCATCCTTTTATATATTCTTGGATTGGAAAAGGTTTTTTTTCTTTTGGTGGAGTATATTACCTTTTTAATGTCAATCTACACACCATTATTGGTGCAATCAGTTGGAATATTACACGATAAATATATTTTTTTGAGTTCTGTGTGCATAATTTATTTTTGGATTTGTATACCATTCAAATGAAAAGTTATAACATAACTTTGGGAATTGAATATTTGATCTTATACAAAATTCATTTTTACCATTGTCTTAGAGTACTGCGTCTCACATCTCTTGAATTTGACACTTATGTTCATAATGGATAATGGAATAACAAACCATGTCATGCTAATCAAATTTTTTGAAAATTATATGAGCTCACAACTGAAGTGGCATGTAATAAACATGGTGATGGGGGAGTGGGGGAATCTATATTTTCACTTATAGTATATCAATTTCCTGTTTTTCCATTGATTACATTCGATGTTTTCCACTCATGAGATAGGTTAATATTACAATTGTGTTAGTTCCTGGAGTTATGAAAAAATCCATTATACAAAATATAATGATAGCAGTGGAGATTCTAGATCTTAAAAAATAGTTGGAAGAGTTAGAGGGTAAGGTATCCATCCATTCAATCATGTCACATTACTTATATATGTATTATTTTTTTGATATGTAATATGCACCTTTTGATAATGTTTTGATTATCAAAATATGAAATAGATGATGTTTAAGAACATATATCCACTTCCTCACATCGATGCTATTTTCAAAAAACTAATGGATATTTGTGTTTTATCAAATATTTATTGGTTTTGAGGGTATCATCAGTTAACATTGTGACCTTATGATATAATATAGACCATATTTATAATTAGTTATTGTTTTTATGAGTTCTTATGGATGCATTTTAGCCTGATGAATTCCCCTTTGTGTTTATGGAATTGATGAACTAAATCCTCCACCAATATTTGTATAGGTTTTTAGATTTATTAATTTATGAAATAATATGATACCAATAGACTCATGATAATCATTCCAAACATCATGATATCATCTTTTATACACTAAGATAGAATCATTTATATGTGAACCAATCAACGTGTGATTTTTGGAATGATAATGTACATTTTTTATTCACATTAGCTCTAAATAAAGTGTGATAATGGACCCTAAAAAGGAAAAAGTAGTTGTTTCAACAGTGTATCTAAATAATGTTTTTGATATATTATTTTTAGGTTTTCGAGAGTTACTACAGAATGATCATTAATATATTTTACTGGCTGTAATAACTAATTTAAGTCCTAACCAAGAAGGTAGTAAATTTAAAATTGAATAAATTATGTAAACATTATTTACAAGAATTATATAGGAATTTTTCAACCACAATGATTTATATCATTCTAGAATTGTGTGAATAATATACTCTACCTTTTTCTTTATTCAGGATTAGACATGAGGAGGTGTTGATATTGGGATATGAATTCGTTTAATATGAATCAAAATAGTTGAGGTCATGTGAGAAGAATTTTGATATGCACGATCTCAAGTAGATTGTAGTGGTTCATGGCATTAAGTGTTAGTGGAATTATCTTCCGGGTGAAAATATTATTATCTTTACAGATCATAAAAGCCTAAAATATTACATCTACCAACATGATTAAAATTTCAAATTCTTAAGATATATTTATTATATGAAATCATTTTATTTTTATATATATTATATTCTAGTAAAAGGTTAGAATATTTCTAATGTATTGATTCAGATGAACCAATCATAGGTTCCGCAAGAGTCTAGGTCTTAGTGGAAGTAGATAGCCTTTTCTGCTGAGATATACATAGGTGTTGAAGAGGATAATTAGTAGATGAAACTCATGTAATAATATATTTATTACTCTTTTTAAGTTGTATCATCATTATAAAACATGTTAATATGATGTTCCTAAATTTTAGCGACATTTTTTATAGTGGTCAAGAATGAAAATAGGATATTTCAGGTTTTATGGTGTGGATTTACACCTATTTCACAATGAAGGATACAAATTGATAGCCTTATATTATTTTATATCCATTTACCATTCCAAATTTGAATTGGTATATTGTCAAAATAGACGTTGTGGTTGTCTTAACAATGATTCCCAGGAATAATGATGCATTTTTGCTGATTTTTTATCTACTAAAAAAGTTATAGGATTATTGTTGAATCAATATAGTTTTACAAACCAGCAATTTTGTGAGTTATATATTCCTGAGATAATAAATTCTCAAATGGTGCCTCTAAGTATATTTTTAGATCATTATTTCTATCTTACATTAGGCTTGTGACATGGATTATAGAAGGTTCTTTGTAATAAATAGTTTTTAAGAAGCTCATTCCACCCAAGGATGGAAAAGTAATCAAATCATTCTATCTAGGCGTTAAAGGATACACATAGAGAATTTTCCCTATATTATTGGTGGAATATGGAACAATAAATTATTTCTTATTGAGTTCAACAATAAAAAAAATTATTTGGGGACTATTCAGAAAGATCTATTTGAGGGGATCTATGGCAGGCCTTATATTTAAACATTGCGATGAATGAAAGTTGTGAAATTCAAGCTATTGGTATGAAGTCTCATTCCAAAGACTTCATTGCATGTTCAATTGGTCTAAATGTGTATTTTTTCAACACATATCATACATAATTCATATACTAATCAATATCATCAACCCCTATAGATTTTATTATGTGACTTCTTAACTAAATGGGTGTCACTGTGATTGGTTAAATATTGGATTCAGATGAAGGGAACATTGGCAATAAAAATGTGGGCCTATTTCAAATTATGGGTAGGATAGAACTAAAAGGGTACCAATTTTCTCTTCCATAGTTGTGTAGTTCTATACACAATATTGTTTAGGTGTCATTTCATTATATGTTCCATTCTATCCATTATCATGTCATTGAGGTTGATGATGTTGATCATGAGGTCGATGAGTCCTTTAAAGAGAATCTTATTTTTATTTTGAATCATATTGAGAAGAACCATCGGGGTAATACCGTGTCTTTTGTGTGATTCATGTTCCATATCAGTTGTCTTCTGAAGGAAACATGTGAGTGGAAAGATGATATGTAGTTCAAATGTCATATCTTTTTTTCCTTATTTTCTTTGTGATACTAGTAAGGGAATCTCAGGGATGAGCTGTTAGGTGGGGAGATTGTAAGATCTCAAAATTATATGCAGGTAACATCTTGTTTTCAAAATTATTTTAACACCATTAATATAGTTAATAAAAATTTACCCATTAGTGTTAAGGGACGTTGATGCTTCATGAGGGTGTGGGATGTAGAAATGCGGGCATACCAAGCAGAGTGCATAGTTTCTACAATGATAGTAATTAAATGGTTCAATAACCCTGCCACCTTGTAGAGGGTGGTGTATGATTCAAAAAATGTTCATGGTGGACCAAATGACTATGAGTTTGAGCCTCCACATTAATAGAGGAAACAACATGGTTACCAGCCAGTTTTTTAAATCGTGTGGGTGCCCAAAAAAATCACGAATCTCAGTTTTCTCATAGAGATAGGGATCCAAAAGGCATTGAAAACCATATGACCAAACTATGCACATATAAAAAGTATCATTCAAAAAAAATTCCCTCCTAACCATAAATATTTCATCCTATTTGTTTCAAAAAATTATTCTCCAATAGCATGGGGATAAATCCAAAACCTACCTTATCACCTAAGGAATAATCTCTTCCAATTTTAATGAATTAGAAGTGTCTTTGGTCATGAATAAATTCTTCATGTGAGTAAACAATTCTAATTTCTAATATTTTATAGAAGAATCGTAATCTAATTTATTATATCCTTATAAATCCCATAACCCATAATTTTTATGCAATAATTTGATTTATCACTGAAGGGTATTTGTACATGAATGAAGGGATATTTTTTAGGGAAATTTATATATGAGATTTTAGTAGGTTTACATAAATGTTTTTCCCATAATGTTGATTTTTATTCATTTATATGAGGGTTGTATGTTTTTTAACTTATACTATAAAACTGTTTTATTGTTTAGTATTGATTAACTGGTGTCTAAATGATGTGTTGAACTATTCACGTATCCTATTGGGTTCATTGATGATAATTATTACATGCCCATGGTCAACCTTTGTGTGTTCCATTTCATTAATCCTGCAATTTGAGTTTTTGGTTCAAATATGAAAGGGTTTGTGAGTTAAAACTAGTTGTAAATGTATATATTATTTTAAAAAAGTTTAATAGTTAGTTTGGACTAATATAAAAAATTTAATGAGTGATTAAATAAGATGTAAAGGGGAAAAGATAATTTTTATTGGAAATAGTCAATGATAAATGGTTATGATTAATGTGTAATTTTTATATTCCATTAACAAATGGTAAATGGATTATGAATTGAAATAAAATAATGGTGTTGAAAGTGTTTTACCCTTGGTGTTGTGATAGATGTATCATGTTTAACCTCAATGTATTACTATTTTAAAGATCAATCATGCTAAATAATGAAAAATGATTATTCATGAAATGAATATGGGTGTTGGTAATGGTTGTCCACACAATGGTGATGATGTACATAATAGTGGTCAACATTGTGTAATATATGTTAGTAATGGAATTTCACACCGAAATAAAGATTATGGTCATGCTTGTCCACATTAGGGAATAATTATTGGTTATGGTGTTCCACACCGAGGTTATGATACATAGACATAATCTCCTTATATGAAATGATGTTACCCCTAGGAAATAAGGCTCAAAATCCTAGAATAGTCCAATGTAGGTATGGTGTGTTGGTCCTAATTTGGAAAGGAAATCCCATGGTCATAAATGAAAAGTGTTATATTATAAATAATGTTTTACTTGTTTCTTTCTATTTTTTTAATCTTTACTCATTAATAAATTGTTATTATACTGTATATTGTTCTAGAAATATTTGTAAGTGGCCTACTAAATTGTAATCACACAGTTCTTAGTTCATCTTTATATACCCATTAATATTTCATTGTTATAAGATATAATAATGGTAAAAGTTTCTTAATTGATGGCAGGATTAAGATGGAGCATGGATAAGGGAACTAGATATATTATTTGGACCCTTTGATGGATCACCTTCGGTGTATTTTTGGGTTTTTATTGGAACTAAAACTCCAATGACATAAAATAATTGTCATATTAAATTATAGTATTTACTCAATTCTCAGATTTGATTATTTTAGTATAGGTTATTAATTATTATTGTTTGTTGACATTTATTATGATTTGTGCTAATGTTTTATTTATAAAAAGATAGTATTGTCTCCCCATGTGTTTCATTTGAACCTCGCTAATATTCAGCAGCCTCTGGTGTTTTAGGAGACACACTTGAGGTTATTGTACGATCTATCATAGGTAACTGGTTTAGTGGCACTCATGCTGAGGCATTATAATGGATGTGTAATGGTTTCCAACCAATCATCCAGGAAAGGGAAGAACGACTCATTCAAAATGACATTGAATTACATATAATAATTCCCTATATATATACATACTATTTTTTATTTTTTGAACCCACCCATTGAGAAAATTAGTCTCAATATATAACCACATGTATTTTTTAACAAGATAATCAATGGTCTAAAAGAGAAAAAGGTTAGGGATAAAAACAGTAACTAATTTATTTTACATCTTCATACCCTGGTAAGAGTTTTATGTGTATTATGTAATTATACAAGAGTTTAAACACTATTTAATATTTCATTTTAGTGGAGTGTGGATTAATAAATAGGAAATATCAAAAGGCATACATATGGAAGTTACCAGCTCAATCTCAGGTGTGTTTTTTATCTGACCATATATAGTCAGGCATGATGTTCAGCATAATATAAATGATTTATTTATTTATTTTTTGTTGTACTATGCAATAAATTATAATAAAAGAAACATGAATTGTCTTTTGTATAAAAATTAATATAAATAGGATATTTTATATTATATTTCTATTATGATTATAACACCCCAAATGTTTTATGGTATGTTTTTTTAAATACATTATATTCATTTGATAGCCTATATTTCACAATGTACTATGTTCATTTGAAATAAAACTAGGTTATTTAGGAAAAAGTCATAACCTATACATTAAACTAAAAATTTCCACTACTTTGTTTTGAATTTTGAATAACGTACACACAAAGTTGTGATCAGGGTGTTAATTGTGGTATGATATAATCATGTAAGTTTTTAGTTAATAGTATCATACCCATATGAATAATAACATACTCATATGAATTGTAACCAACCTTTATTAATAGTAATATAACCCCTAGGAATGGTAAATTTACTCATGAATGTATAAATAATGTTTAGGCACCTTAAAATGAAGATGAATATTTTAAGTGTTGTTATTTTTTGATTAAAGAATGATTTAAATTGAAAACTAAATATATCATTTATAGAAAATTATTCATAAAAAATGTAGTTCATTTTATTATTCTACATGTCAAAAAAGGGTCATGGATATATTTTATATTTTTTTTTTTGAAATTTATGAATTTTTTTGAATAATAAAATATTATAAATTACAATAAATAAACAATACTTATTTTACTGCATCATATGTGATACAAGGATGATTTACGACTCAATGGTTCGAAATCACATGCCATTATCATTATTTGGGATAAAATAAATCCGTACTTGTTCATTGTATTGAGAGAAAATACTAAAATGATGATTTAAATTATGTCAAATCCCTCTCGTACAATTTATAAACCACCTCTGGCCCCTTTTCCCTCCCACACCACTCAGGATTAAACCCTAGAATAACATCTTCTCAAATATCTCTCTAAGATCCTCCCCCATTTTGATGATCTAATGTTCTCACCAAAAATTCCAAAAACAATGGTCTTAAAGAGATTTTCAATGAGGAGTACTCGAGAGCTAAACATCTCTTCTCTTTTCTTTCAAATTCTATTACAAGTTCCATTATTTTTTTCTCTCTTCTCACCTCCCCACATCAAAATGATATGATAATTCTACTAACTTAAATTTCCAATAATATTATTTTTCTAATATAAAACTTCATCGTCATCCCTCTCTTCCCCCTACTTACATTAAAAATAAAAATATTATCTGAGATGTGTTAATTAATCACATTCAAGGATGATGTGTTTTAAAATTATAATACATAGTTCTTGACAAGTCATTATAACTTATTATAGGTTGAACCAAATCATAATATATGTAATTTACCTTATTCAAGGTTTTGTAATCGTTATATACTCTTAATATAAAATAATAATACAAAACAAATTTATTATGAACAAAACAAATAAGTTAATACAAGCGTTTATCAATAAAATTAATCTAATGAGTCATAAATAAGGTATATAACACATAATCATAATAATATAATTTCTAATGACACCAATAATTTATATTTTCAATTATAGAGGTTTATCCTCATTTCAAACAAACATCCATTCATGAATACATGTAAACAAGTCATGAAATACATGGAAGAAAATGCTTCCAATACAACAAAATTGAGCCTCTTAAACCAATAAAAATGGAATAAAAGAACCTAATAAGGTTACAATAAATCCATTACTTATTTATGAGATTTTGGAATTATTAATTTTTGAATCAAAATATGATTATTCGAGTCATTGAGATCAATTGAGAATACATTCAAGCATATTGTAAGGTATCCTCTCTTTCATTTTTGTTCAATAATTCTCCTATGATGTGTCCATTATTTTTAATTCATAATAATGGGGTATGTTTTCTCACCTCACCCATAATAAACTTATGAAATATAAATGATGTTATGCCTCTTTACCATTATTAATTTATTCATAAGAATACCAGTTACCATAATGAATTTTTTGTAACGGGTTTCTCACGACACTTTCAATTCTTGGGGATTTTCATTTCTCACCACATATTTCATAAATGTGGTATGTTATTACATCTAATTGATATAAAATATCACAATTCTGTTTATATTCTTTAATTTTTTGATTTATTCTATGATTACTGATTCTTTATACGATTTAATAGATTACAACGTGGTAAGTGACTTTATCTAAATTTTCATTTCATTGTTACCTACATGGTATTGTGAACATAATCATTCTAATGTGGTGTATCTAAAACCCATTTGGGATTATTTTTATATTGAAATATAATTCTTGTAAATATCCATTTTATTGTTTCATGTATATGATTTTGTCTTCTAAATCATATACCATTTCCCATATGGTGTTTTTTGCGAATGTTCTTTATACTATAAAAATGATGATGAATTTGTATTATCTAATGTATAAAGATATTAAAAAGGAATATTTATCTTGTATTAAATATATGTATAAAGAATTATTAAGAAATGTAGTGACGGACGAGGCCCTCTATAGCCTATTAATGCATCAACAGGTCTCATGTGACAAATTATTTGGAGAGAAACCCTTTGAGTTTGATTCCCAAAATTAGATGGGTTACTACCACAGAACTAAACTATTTTAATTCTATTATTGTATCATGTTCCAAATACATGACATACAGTTAATAATAATTATATTTTTAAATTTTTATTTATTATTATATGGAGGTTTTCACTATGACAAAATCTATGAATGTATTAACTTTCTCAGCTTATTAATGGTCTGTGTTTTTTATTTACACACCATGCTATATTTATTTATAATTTAGTTATTGTTGATACATGATTCCGCTAAATGTATCCCATAGTTATCATTTGATCCGAACCCTTTCATTTTCTTATATTCAACTAGTTATGAATAGGAGCCTATTTATTGAGTTCAGGTGGTTGATGTTTTTTTTTGTTTTTTGTTATGTATTGTATTTGGATACCTTTACTAATGTAATTTGTGTTAAATTAATATATCTAGTTCCTTAAAGACTAATAATCCAATCCATCCATTGGGACTTCATTCTTTTTAAGGATTCCAATGTAACAAGTAATGAACCGGCTCCGGTCTTGGAGGGGTCGGGGTGTTTCAATGATCATCTAATTATTTTTTTTTACATTTACAATATTACAAATTCCAATATATTGTTAAATAAAGATCTAAAAGGATCAATTACACTATTTAATAACAAATATAATCAATTTTATAAATTTCATCCACCTCAAATACAATTACTTGACTTATAAAAAGGTGAAGAGTAATTTATGATTTTTTATTATTGTGAGGAACATAATATGGAAAACCATTATGGTTTTTTAGAAACGTTATTTCTTTAGAGAAGTTGGTTTCTCTTGTATTTTGAAATTAGTGTTAGGGAAATTGATTTTTAAATCATAGTTTTAGTGTTTTTATTATTTCATTACTGTTTTTGAAATAATATTTAGAGGAAGACACTTTTTAGACGTCAGATTCGTAATAAAAAATTCATCAATCGATATTTTCTTTCATATTTTATAGAGTTCAAATTTATATTTTCAAATATTAGGGATTAATATTTATCTCAAAAAATTATGGTCTCTATAAGAATTATCTTTCTTTACATACCTTTCTAAAACTGTGTTCTATTTGGAAGAATTTTAATTATGTGTAATTTTTAAATGATTTTTATAATAATCTTCCAATATAAACGCCTTTGTGGTTTATCATTAATTCCATAAATTTTTTAATATAGTCACTATGTTTTTATAAATGGTTTTTACTTATACTATAGCAATATTTTAGTCATAGATTTATTTTTAATAATTTTTTTATGAATTGATAAGAATTATTATAATATCAGTTTCCATAAGGTAATTGGATTTTATTGAGATATTTTAGATTCATGAATTGGTTTCAAAACTCATGTTTATGGATGTTTCTATGAGAATTATGATGAAAAGTGAACGTTATCAAGTGTTTTGAATTTAATATATGTTCAAAAGTGAAATATAATAAATGATTTTATTTTTTAACATAATACATTGGAACCATCAATGAAAAGGTGGATGGGGGAGTGAAATGAAACAAATTAAGGGACATTATCTAGCATGTTCTTGATGGGTCCGTTATATTCCCCCAATGCACTTTTTAATGATTAAAAAGATAACTACATAAGTAAATAATATGCTAAAATTCATTTTTCTAGATGGATGTTACTCTTATGAGATTTTATAATTTTATAGTTATGTGATTTAATTATGATTTTATGAGGTTGGAATTATCTAGATAGGAGATTCTATATTGAATGATAATTAATTTATTTCCCAATATATATTTAGGAATTTTTTTATTATTTTAAATATCCATAATGAATATAATTATATTTTATGAAAAATTATTATTTTTATAAAAATATATTTTTACACTTTTATAGATAATGGTTTTTTTTAAATTAATAAATGGTGGAATTATTTTCAATAGGTTTTTGTTTGAAGAAATGATTTTCTACATCATGGATTTTCATGAATAATCCATGAAATATTCAAAACTATTATTCATCATATATTATATAGGATGATCTATTTTAAGAACCATATTGGAGTGGAATTTTTATTTAATTTTTTTTGTAATATTGTATCAATGTGTAATGTTTTTTTATTTTAAAGTAACCCATAACTCAATGGTTTTATAAATATTTTTCAATGTGTGAAAATAAACCCCTATTATAAAACCCATTTACTAAGATTCTCATCCCTACCTCATGTTTTTTAATTATCTATATTATGATTATGTTGTGTGAGATCATTTTTGATAGTTGTTAGGACAATTCCTATTTTTTGTAGAAGTATCCTTTGGAGTGTGTGAGAAACTTTTTCTCAAAAGTAATATTATTGGGTTCATTTTATATTATTTATATTAATTAGAAAAAACTATAGACATAATTTATTCATCATTATATAAGTGAATAAATTTTAGTTATTGTTATTATAATATTAAATCTTAAAAATTGGGTATCTTCTTTGGGTGTTAGAGCCAATATGTAAAATGAATATGAGTTCATAACAGCGGATCCCAGAGTATGGGTCTTGAGCATCATAATTTTCTAAATGGAATGGTTTAGACAACATAATAGGATAATATGTTATTATTTGATAATAATATATAAGATATCTAAAAACCTTTCCTAGTTAAAATATTGGTTTGGTATCTTATGGTAGAAGTCATATATAACCTTAATGTTTTCTATATTAAGGGGAATTATGCTTAATTTTAGAGATTATATTACAAAATAAAAAAGTTAAATAAGAAATTCAAGTAATTAATAACATATTAGTATTTTTTTATATTAATATGAGTTTTTATTATTTTATTTCATATACTAAAAAATAAATTTTTTTAGTATTTGGTTATTGTTTGGAGGAATAACATGTTTTTATTTTTTGGATTTAATAATCCATGAAATATTTTTTATTGTTCTTCTAAAAAAAATTCATCATGGTAATTCATCATTTATCATATAATATGAATAAATGAAAGAAAATTGATCTAAATTCACCCCATGAATTGAAATAAATCATGTATGTATGGTTTCTCAAATTATCTAACATTATGGTAAATGAATTACCCACATTAAGAAAGAAACTAAGATAATTATTTTGAGTCTTTTATGGAAAATATCAATCAATGATAAAGGTATTCATTTAGAATGGATATCCCTTGACTAAGTCCTACTATTGATCATTTATGGTTTAATAAATTTTTTTTATTTACTAATATTTCTAGTGATAAAAAATTAATTATTATGATATAAGATTATTCATATGTCCGGATACATTCATTATGGTATAAAAAAATTATAAATAATGAGGAAGCAATTAATTTACGAGGGAGAGTGTAATACCCAGTTATTTAATAAATATATTTTCATTTTAATTAAAAATATTTTTTAATTATTTATTCAATTAAAATATTATGAAAAATATTTTATTATGAGAATGTGACAACCTAAGTGATTTCAATAATAAATCAATTTTATTTTTTTATTAACATTTATTATTGGAATATATGTTTATTTATTAAATATTTATTTAAAAATGATTAAATTTTTATTTAGTACCCCATATAATAGAAATTATTATGTATAAATTATTAATAAGTTCTTTTATTTAATGCATACATATTTGTTTATGATTTGTATTTTTATGTACATTACTAACGTATATTTTGGTCAAATACATTATTATATATTGGAATTTATAAGTAATTTTATGATTATGTGATTATATATCTAATAAGTACTCAATATATGAAATATTTTTTTAAATATGTTATGATATTTAAAATAATTTTATAGGGTTAGTTTTAAAGTAAAATAATTTTACTGTTGGATTTTATTTCACTATTTTTAATAAATGTTTACGTAAAATTGATTATCAATCACATAAGTGGGATTTTATTTGGTTCTAATTTTTTTTGTTTTAAATGTTTTGTAGGTATTATATTAAAAGGAAATACTTCATTATTTGGTTTATACATTCGAACCATAAGACTCTTAAAAATTGGGCCTCATCCCAATTGATGTGGACTCGACCGGTCCATCCAAGTGACCCGAGAAAAAACCAGGGTGGAGGCTTATTTTTGGGTTAATATAGAAGTACTATAGTAGGCACTGTAGAAGGTATTGTTTGGTACTATAGTAGAAAAATATATATATTTTTTTGGGTTTATGGGCCACTGGATTTTTCCTTGGGTCCTTCAAGGCCCTTGGTCCAACCAAGGTCTTCTGGTCGGTCAAGGATTTCGGCCACCTCAATTCATTTGGGCCTCTTGAAAAATGCATATTTTCCCCACATATTATAATGAAAAAATCTCCAGATGTTGATTTATAGTAGAGAAATTCACCCGAGATGATCTAAATAGACATGTAAGATTGAGTGGGTATGGTATTTCAATCAGGACCGGCCCTATGCAGCTCTTTATAATAAAGCTATCCATCTAGCCATATGAAGGTGGAGAGTTGACATTAATACATTTGCTAATGACGGGTAGTTTCATGTTTTCCTGTTTGGGATTATTTTCAATGACATATCAGTTATGTAATGTCACATAATCCATCAAGCCTTGTAGGGGATCCTCTTCATCCATTATATGGTGGAATATAAAAAATTCAATAACAAAATGAAGGCCTTCTGGCCATTTAGGGAACCATAAATCTCTTAAATTAACAATAATTTAACTTTATTTATTATATATGAAATAATATTACAATAGATATGTATTAAATATGAGGTTATATATGTTTGAATTTGAAAGGGTATACTTTAACCATATTTATACATATTATATATATATATATATATTATACAGTTTAATATTTATAAAATTATTAAGAACATGGAATTATTTAACATGTGAGGATAATCAATGATATAGGTAAATTTTAATTGTATTGTAATAATTATTTTCCAAATTACAATAAAATAAGAATTTGGATTATGATATATAATAAATAGAATGTATTAATAAACACATTTGAAAATAAATAATATGTTATGTATGAGTTAATGAAAATTGATTATAATTATTTTATAAAATTATAAATATAGTTTATATGATTAAATTTTCAAACATTTAACACTTAACTTTTTATTCTATATAAAAGTGATCATATATAAAGGAAAGATACATGTTTCATATAATTACTATTATCACATTAATTTATGCATAATGATAGGATTTTGGCTCGCATATGACTAATAATATGGAAATCATAAAGGTCTGGAATCCTAGAACATATAAAGACGGATTTCCTACACTCTTAAGGGTCCCTTAGACTTTGAATCATGTAAAGGTAATATCAGTTTTACATAAGGGTAAATATTAAACTTATGATAATATTAGTGTAGAAATAAATCCTAGTTTTTTTGAGGGGTTTTACTTTGTTTACATAATGCCTAGGGGTTGTGGTTATGTTATGGTTTATTATCTTTATGTTAGGTAATTCATGCGATATTTTTTAAATTACATTGACATCCATCATATTTTTCCACTACACAAAATAATAACAGTATATATATTATTTACCTGATGTTTATATAATTACTCTAAATGGATTAATATGTATATTGTTTTAAAAGATTCTCTAAGGTGTTAAAAATGAAAAGGGTAAGGACCAAACAAATTACTAATAGACATTTACCAAATTTTCATGCACTATTAATAGTGTTTTGTGTATTCTGTATTGATATTGGACATAAAAAACACTAAAAATATTCATTTTTGAAATACTATTGTTTAATTAATGGTAAATAATAGAATGATGAGATGGAAAACATCTCATCTCAATATCGAGTGTGGGTTTTGAGGGTCCATATATGGCCATTCAATATAATCATCATAAACAGAAATATATAGTTCAATATAGAAATGTTGTACTACTATATTCAAGAAAATTAAAACCACAAGAACAATATTTTATATAAAACCCTATCTAAATGTGATTATATTATATTATATAATATTTATGATTATCTCAATGTAAAATACTTACATATTCGATACTAAGAATTTAGATTTATAGTTATTTGTGTTTATAAATGTAATACTACCTATTTTGTATAATAGATAGAATTAATTTTATATGGTTATTCAACATCATATATGCATACTAGCCTTAAAAATAATTTTTTTTGTGAGTTATCAGGATATATTATTGAGAGGAACAATAAAGGAAAATATTTTAATGTTTTGTTAGAAAGTATATTGCATGGGAGAAGGTGGGTTGGATCATTATTCAAAATTAATGTAATTTAAAATCATTTTTAAAACTCAATGTAAGAGATTCAATCATTTTTTTTACTTTTTAAAAATTATTTCAAGAGGTACAGAACTTTTTAGACCATTGTATATTTGAAAATAAATGTTATTTTTATTGTAATGTTATATGTGTTTAATGATTTTATATTCAACTTTTCAAAGGTATGGAGAAGGATATTTAATTCAAAAATTATTGACTTATATAAGGATTATCTTTCATGATTTCCCTTCCTATAAAATATATTTTCTTTGGGGGATCCCATTTTTTAGGTTAATTTTAATAGATTGTATTAATATTTATTTAAATATAAATCATTGTATGTTTATATTTAAATAAATTATTTTATAAAAATATTCACCGTACCTTTATCAATATTTTATAATACTACTACAATTATTTTTTAATTGTGTATTTAGTTTTAATGCCTTTTTATATGGATTTAGAATAGTCTATTTAAAGAGTTTTATAAAAGGGATTATGTTTTATTGATAACATATTAATTATTGTAATGAATTTAAATAAATATTTTTATGGATTTTATATGATAATCATGATGAAAAGAATAACATTTCAAATATTTTGATATTAGGATATGGGAAAAAGTTGAATCAAATACATTTTTGATTGTGAGACATGATTATGTATAGTTATTATTCATTGTGGGATTGAAAAGTGATCTAAAACCTTAAATATATCTTACAAAGATGTGATTCTAGGGTCTATCAAATCCATACAACGTGTTGGATAATGATGTTAATGTTTACATGATAAGAGTAACTCCAAATAGATTGATGAGTTATGTGGGTGGAAGTTAGTCATATGAGATATTACAATTTTCTATTTAGTTTATTCCCTTATGAGATTATGATATAGGTACTATACAGTTTTGGGATTACATTTTGAATGGTGATGAATTTCATGAAATAATATTCTTTTATGGGTTTTTTCCCATTCTAACAACACGTCTTAATGAAAATCTAGATTTTATGAAATGGAGATGATTTTGTGAGAAAGGGAGTTTTGATCCTTTCCTGAATAAATTATTTATGTTTTAATAAAAAAACATGGTAGAATTATTTTAAAAGGGTTGTTTATATGAGAATAAGGTTTTTCATTAAGAATTTTCATGAACTCACTATGAATGTTTCAAAACTATTATTCTTTTATTTTACTGGTTCATGATATTTTTTATGAGCACTTCTTAATTGAACTGGTCATTTAATTTTCTATGATATTTTTTATTAAACTGCAAATAATTAATATACAATGTGATCCCTTAATTAAAATAGTTTCTCTAGAATTTTTAAAGGATAAATGATCTCAAACTATTTTAAAAACACATTAATATGCATTTTTTAACACCCCTATTTTAAAATAATATCCCTATTGAAGGGGAGGGTGAGATCATTAATGATGGTTATGGGGATTCATTCAATGTGACAGCGATGTATTTTTTAGAGAGTTTTAAAATTTTTTTTAGAGGAAAAAGTATTTATTTTTTATGTACTTTTCTCCATATTTATGTATTGATCTAGACAAAAATGATTCTAAAAAATTTAGGTGACTCAATCTTAGTTATTGGTGTAGTAGTAGTAAATTTTTAATATTAGGTCTCCCATTTTGGTTTTATATCAAATATGTAAAATAGAATATGTTTTTTATATCACATCCAAGGGTACTGGACCAGGGCATCATAGTTGTTATCAAATGGATGATTTAGTCAATTTGAGTGGGTATTATGTTATTATATGATGATAATTTTAAATATTTAGAATCATTGAGGATTTAATATTTTATCATGGGATGATATGTTAGATGTATTATATGACATTAAAGGTTAGTACGTTATAGATAATTATCCTTATTATTTGAGTCTATATGTCCAACAGAATAAGTTAAATAAAAACTAACAAATATAATCATATATGTGTATTTATTTTATTCAAAATATGTTTTATTATCATTTTATTTGACATACATTGAATACATTTTGTAAATTAGTAAATATATATAGATAATAGAAATAACTCTTTATTCATATTGGGATATTATAAATTTTAAAGTATTTATTTCTGATACAAATAAAACAAATGCATTATGTTTATTATTAATTTATCATATGAGATGAATCAGTGATATAAAAATGATATACAAAGACAATAAAGTTTAAAATAAATCATGTAATTAATTTATATCATATTATATTCCATAATGTTTAAATATTTCATCACCTTTTGCAAAAAAAGGTTGATAAATATATCGAGTATTATACAGAGAATAGTTCTCCATAATCAAGGAATACTATTGTAACGTCTCTAACCAATGTGAGAAATATAATGAAACATATATGGTTTTATAAATATTTAATTAATATATAAAATATTTTCTATTAATAATGTAAAAATTACCTAAAATAGTCCATCATTTTAAATATTTCATGATACATTTGTTTGGGCTTGAATAGACTAAAATTTCGAGGAAAAAATTTAATTAAATAGTGTAGGATTTAAAAAAAGAGATTTAGTAACAATACATCCCTTTTAAATAATACTATTTTTCAAATATTTAATAAATTAAAATATTCCATGAATTATATTATTATGAAAGGTTACTACCCATAAAAGTTCAATAATATATTAGTTTTATTTTTTACATTTATTCAAAATTTGAATTTATATTAATTTAATTAATATTTATTTTAATATATATATACAATTATTTTATGCCCTATTTAATGGAAATTTTTATGGTTACATTATGATAGAAAAATGTTTTCTTAATGGATAAATTTATTTTATTATCATTATTTTTAATTATAGATATGTTATAGAATAATATTTAAGTCAAATATTTTGATCAATATTAATATTTTAAAAAAATTAAATATATGGTCAAATAATTTTTTTCAATATTTAAAAATAAGAATTAAGTATATTAGGTTATTAATGATAAATTTTATGGATATTTATAGATGAAAATAATAATTTTTTTAATTTTATTTAGTCTAATGACATGTTAGATAAAATGTATTTTTAATGACTTAAGTAGAACATTATTTTCGTTAGAAACATATATTTTTATTTTTTATAATTTTAATGGAATTGTATTAAAATACAATGCAATATGATTTTATTATATAATTTTGAGTCATAAAATTGTTATATTAACTATATTTTTTATTTATTATAAAAAAAATTATAAATAATATATGTCTATTAAATATCATGTTATTTTTGATTAAATTTAAAAATTTATACTTCAACTATATTTGTACATATTTTGGAAGGATATCATAATGGTTTGCTTTTTAAAAAATAATTAATTACATGTAATTATATAATAGTTGTGGATAAATAATGTTAACTGCAAATTTTTATAGTTATATAATAATTATTGTGATAATTAAAATTTTCTACGATACTTAAAAGTGAACCATATTAATTAATATATAATAATACTGAAAATGTATCATTAGTGATTTAAAATATTATTAGTTATAATATTTTATATAAAATTGAATAATTGTGTATTAGATTAAATTTATTAAATTTTTATAGATAAAATTGTATTTTTTGTAAATGTGAATTAATAAAAAGGTAAAATAAATGTTAGGTATAAATAAATTATAACATGTCAGTTAATGTATAGATAAGATGTTTTCTCAAAAAAGTGAAATATGTAGTCTCTTGTTAGGTTCCCAGATCACAACTCATGAAATGGTGGTTATCAAACTCGTGTAAGTTCCACATATACTCTTATTGATGTAAATGTTTTTTATGAATCAGTTAATGGTAGTTTTTGGTTTATGTGAAGTTAGATACATGTAATATTTCTCACATATAAGTAAAAACTATATCCCACATTGTGTGAGGGTGTTTTATTTTATTTCTTAAAGGTTAGGGTTGTAGTTGTATATATTTTTGTTATGTTTGGGTGAGGAGAGTCACAAAGTATTCATTTAAAATGATTTTGAAATTAATTTTTTTATTCTCCCAAATGCTATTGATATATTATATATATTATATTTATCACATAAAAAATCACACTAAATAGATTTACATGTTTATTTTGTTTACAAAAGTGTATCAAATATGTATAACAAGAAATTGGGTATGGAATAAGACATTTAATAAGTTATGTATAGAAAATGTTCAGGCCTTTGTAATGCTAATAAAAATATTTTTTTATCCAACAGGAGCTGAAAAATAATTAAATATTCATGGTTGGAGGATTATTAAAAAATAAATGGGTAATAACAGTATTTTAACAAAGATAAGATCTCACCCTAATCATGTTTGTGGGTTTTTATGGCCTTATAGGACCATGAAGGTTGATCCCTTGCCGCATCGCCGCCGCTTGGTCCCCTCCCTCCCCGCCCGACCGCTACTCGTCCCCTCACCACAGCCACCCGTCCACTCTAGCTCCCCCTGTCCTCGGTCCCCTCCCTCATCGTCAGACCCTCACTGCACTGTCACCACCTCACCGCCTCCTCTCCTCCGGCTCCATGTCGCCACCGTCGCCCGTCCCCTCCCTTGCCGCACCAGCTCCAGCTCCAGCTCCCCACCAGTACCTCTCCTCTCCCTCGCAGCACCGCCTTCGGCTCCCCTCCCTTCCAGGTTTGTAGCGCAATCAGGTATGTCATGGGATTTCAATTACATTATTAT
Organism: Viscum album; assembly: GCA_963277665.1. NCBI lineage: Eukaryota > Viridiplantae > Streptophyta > Magnoliopsida > Santalales > Viscaceae > Viscum > Viscum album. The sequence goes on along the minus strand of OY728139.1, from coordinate 444,937,666 downwards.
TTTATAAATGGTTCACAAACAATTCATTAGTATTTATTTCAAATATATTTGATATGAAAAATGAAAATGTAATAAGTCTTGTGTAAATGTTTGTTATAGGGATCTTATTATGGATAATAGTTGGATTGATCTTCCAAATCGAATTTCTAGAGATTATTTCACTGGCATTATGCAGTTTATTGACTTCACCAGATGATTTGGAAGTGACTATATTAGTTGTCCATGTAGAAAATGTTCTAACATATATCAATTCACACAAGATACTGTGAGGGAGAACCTATTCGTTAATGGATATCTGAAAAATTATAAGATTTGGACTCGTCATGGAGAAGAATATGTTCGTTGTCAAAATACGGATGCAATTCAGATGGATGTTGATGCAAGGATGAATGATCCAATGCATGAAATTCTTACTGAAATAGTACGTGGGTTGGATCCTGAAGGCATTGACATCCAGAATCTCGAGACCAGTGAGATAAATCTTCTCTCTGGTGAGGATCGTGATTCGAGGAGGTTTTATGAAGCAATTGATGATGCAAAAATAGATTTATATCCTGGATTTACTTCTTACAATAAATTTTCGTTTATCGTGGTTTTATTGCATTTGAAGACTTTGAATCATTGGACAGACACATCATTCGACATGCTATTAGTTTTACTGAAAATGTGTCTTTCTGTCGACACTAAGATTCCCGAGTCATATTACCATGCTCATAACATGACATAGAACTTAGGATTTACATATGAGACCATAGATGCATGTGAAAACAACTGTATGTTTTCTTGAAAGGAAACTTCCCATTTAGATATTTGTTCCGTTTGTGGTGCTTCCAGGTGGAAAGAGAACAAGGGAAATCAGACTCATCAAAGTCAGATTGTGATACAGGGGAAACCGATTGCCGTAAAGAAAATGTGTTACATTCACCTTAAACCAAGGTTGAAAAGATTTTTTAGGTCATCTAAATTTTCTAATTTAATGAGATGGCATACAGAAAGAGTTCATGACATGTACGAGGAGACGGTAGGCCCATCGTACGTGCAGTGCGCACGGTATGGCCGATTGTGTCGTTTTCAGCAGCAAGGAGCGCACTAAAATGGAGTGTTGGGGGGTCAAAACCACCCGAAAGACATCGACATGCCATGAAACCATACTACAACAGCCGTTGGGTGATTTTTGAAATGGTTGGGTAGACGGAAAGTCAATCGGAGCTATCATCTGACTGTGGTGACCGGAAATGCGTTTCTAGTGTCATAAAACCCCAAAAACGGCATGAGACTGTCAAATTCACAGAATAAAAGATCTGAATGACCTGAAACCACACAAAAACATTAGGAATAATATTCGTGACATGTAGGAGGAGACTTCACGCCCATCGGACGTGCAGTGCGCATGGTATGGCCGATTGTGTCATTTTCAGCAAACTCGCCGCGCGTTAAAATGGTGCGTTGGGGGGTCAAAACCACCCGAATGACCTCAGAATTCCATGAAACCATACGACAACATCCATTGTGTGATTTTAGAAATGGTCGGGTAGACGAAACTTCAATCGGAGGTGTCATTTGACAGCGGTGACGGGAAACGCATTGCTGGTGTCATAAAACACCAAAAACGGTGTGAGACGGTCGAATTTGGAGCAAACATTCTTCGAATGATCTGAAACCACACGAAAACATTATCAATATTATTCATGACGTGTAGGAGGAGATTGTACGCCCATCAGACGTGAGATACACGCGGTACATCCGATTGTGTCGTTTTTAGCAGCTCTATGCGTGCTAAAATGTGGCGTTGGGGGGTCAAAAACAACTAAAAGACCTCGTAATGCCATGAAATCGTACGACAACAGCTGTTGTGTGATTTGTGAAATGGTCGGGCAGAGGACACATCAATCAAAGTTTTCATTTGACCACGGTGACCAGAAACACGTTTTCGGTGTCAAAAAAAAACCAAAAACGGCGTGAGACGGTCGAATTCGGAGAAAACATGCTTCGGATGACCTGAAACCACACGAAAACATTAGGAATATTATTCAGGATGTGTAGGAGGAGATGGAACGCCCATCGGACATGCGGTGCATGCGTTACGGCCGATTGTGTCGTTTTCAGCAGCTCGGTGCGTGCTAAAATGGCGCGTTGGGGCGTCAAAACTACTCGAATGATCTCGGAATGTCATGAAAATGTACAACAACAATCGTTGTGTGATTTTTGAAATTTTCAGGAAGATGGAACGTTTATAGGAGTTGTCGTTTGACCGTGGTGACCGGAAAGGTGTTTCCGGTGTCATAAAACAAAAAACATGTCGTGAGACGGTCGAATTCGAAGAATATGTGCTCCGAATGACCTGAAACCACATGAAAACATTAGGAATATTATTCGTGATGTGTAGGAGGAGACAAGAAGCATATTAGATATGCGGTGTGCACGTTATGGCCGATTGTGTCTTTTTCAGCAGCTCGGCGCACGCTAAAATGGCGCGTTAGGGGGTCAAAACCACCTGAATGGCCTCTGAATGCCATGAAACCGTACGAAAAAAGATGTTGTGTGATATTTGAAATGTTTGGGCAGGCGACACATCAATCAGAGGTGTCGTTGGACCGCGGTGACCGGAAACACGTTTCTTGTCTCATAAAACACCAAAAACGGTGTGAGATGGTCGAATTCGGATACAATGTGCTCCCAATGACCTGAAACCACAATAAAACATTAGGAATATTATTCGTGACATGTAGGAGGTGACAGAATGCCCATCGGACGTGCGGTGCATGCGAGACGGCCGATTTTGTCATTTTCAACAGCTCGGTGCGCGCTAAAATGGCGCGTTGGGGGGTCAAAAGCACCCGAAAGACCTCAGAATCTAGGAAACCGTACGACAACAGCCATTGTGTGATTTTTGAAATGGTCAGGAAGACGTCACATCAATCGGAGGTGTCGTATGACCACGGGGACCGGAAAAGCGTTTCAGGTGTCAAAAAACACCAAAAAACGGCGTCAGACTATCAAATTTAGAGCAAACTTGCTCCGAATGACCCGAAACCACACAAAAACATTTGGAATATTACCCGTGACGTGTAGTAGGAGACAGAATGCCCATTGTACATGCTGTGCCCATGGTACGGCCGATTGTGTCGTTTTCAACAGCTCGGCGCGCGCTAAAATGGCATGTTGGGGGGTCAAAACCACCCGAACGACCTTGGAATTCCATGAAACCGTACGACAACATCCGTTGTGTGATTTTTTAAATGGTCGGGCTTGAGGCATGTCAATCGGAGGTGTTTTTTGACCGCAGTGATCGGAAATGCGTTTTCGGTGTCTTAAAACACCAAAAAACGGCGTGAGACCGTCAAATTCAGAGAAAACGTGCTCCGATGACCTGAACCCCCACAAAAGCAATAGGAATATTATTCGTGATGTGTAGGAGGAGACATCACACCCATCGGACGTGCGGTGCACGCGGTACAGCCGATTCTGTCGTTTTCACCAGCTCGGCTCACGCTAAAATGGCGCGTTGGGGGTCAAAACCACCCGAACGACCTTAAAATTCCATTAAACCATAAGACAACAGCCGTTGTGTGATTTTTGAAATGGATGGGTAGACGGAACGTCAATCGGAGGTGTCATTTGATAGCGGTGACTTAAAATATGTTTCTGGTGTCACAAAACACCAAAAACTGCGTGAGACGGTCGAATTCAGAGCAAACGTTCTCCGAATGAACTGAAAGCACACAAAAAAATAAGGAATATTATTCTTCACATGTATGAGGAGACGAAACACCCATCAGCTGTGCGGTGCGCATGGTACGACCGATTGTGTCGTTTTCAACAGCTCGGTGCGTGCTAAAATGGCGCGTTGGGGCGGTCAAAACCACCCGAACGACCTCATAATTCCATGAAACCGTACGACAACATCCATTGTGTGATTTTTGAAATTTTCGGACAGATGGCACGTCAATCGGAGATGTCGTTTGACCGCGGTGACCGGAAATGCGTTTCTGGTGTCATAAAACACAAAAAACGACGTGAGATTGTCGATTTCAGATCAAACGTACTCCGAATGACCCCAAAACACACAAAAACTTTATGAATATTATTCGTGACGTGTAGGAGGAGACGACACGCCCATCGGAAATGCGGTTCACGTGGTACTGCTGATTTTGTCGTTTTCAATAGCTCAGCGCGCGCTAAAATGGCACGTTGGGGGTCAAATCCACCCGAAAGACCTCGAAATTCCATGAAACCGTACGACAACAGCCGTTGTCTGATTTGTTAAATGGTCGGGTAGACAGTACATCAATCAGAGGTGTCGTTTGACTGTGGTGACTGGAAATGCGTTTCCAGTGTCATAAAACACCGAAAACGGCGTGAGACGGTCGAATTCGGAGCAAAGTGCTCCGAATGAGCTGAAATGATAGAATATTTTAAATTAGGGTTTTTATATTATTATAGAACCATGATTTGATGTCAGATATAATTTTGTAATATGTATATTATAACTGAATAATTATGTTCAGTTTACATTTGTTTTGTTTTGTTGTTTTTTTTGACTTATTGTTGGTTTATTGAAGCAGAAGATTGAAATAGAAGGACCTTCTCGGATCGTTGAAGCACGTTTATCATTTATTGTTTATGATGATCTTGATGTTTATGCTGTTTGAAATTGTTTTCATTTTTTTATGATTTTTACCTTTTTTTATCTCTAATTTTTCACCGTGAAGAAAAAAACACAATTCGTACATTTTATTAAAAAATAAAAAATATTTTATTTAATATTATATATATATTTCTTTAAAAAATATATATATAAATTTAAATATTTAAAACATATTATATATATATATTTAACATATTTTATTTAATAATATATATATAAATATTTTCTTTAATATCTTTATATTTATATTTTATTTAATATATATATATATATATTTCTTTCATTATAATTTTAAAAAAAACAAATTTTCCAAGGTAGCAACAGCCAAAGGCGGCCGCTATAGGCTGGAATTTTGGCCACCTATAGGGACCACCATTGGTGGTCGCTATTGGCCTACGACGACGAAGCTAAAGCGACTGCCAATGGCGGTCGCTGGGCGGTCTCTATAGGCCTATATCGACGGCCAATGGCAGTCGCTAATGCCCGATTTTTTAGCAGTGTAAGTCTATATATCTGGTTCAATTATTCATGTACATTCTTTATATTCAAGAATAATAAACTTATCTTAACTATATAATCTCCTAAGAACCATTTCCATGTTAATTATTCATTTTATTACACTTATAACTATGTTATATCTGGTTACAAAATCAATTAGTTTAACTTATGATATTTAGTCCATATTCGTCTTATGTGTAAAAATGATCTTTATAGGTTGAATTTTTTCAAAGGGAACAATATTTAAAAATATACAGAATAATATGAATTAAATAATTATCATATCTATACATCAATGAAAATTTATTACTAATAAATAATGTTTTTTTTTAGAAATGATGTATGGTGCGATGATGGGGATGACATGTCATACACAAAATTGAGAATTCTTTCCATTTATTCAACAAAAATTATAGAAATTAACTATATAATGTAAAATCATTAAAAAAAGATCATAATATCATATTTAAAATATTATATAATTAAATATTCTTTTATTTATCATCTATGTGGTGTGGTGATGAAAAGAGAGTCACATTGCTTCATGAAGGCGGTATTCCACACATACATGAATGATGTTATCAATTTCCAGTGAGTGATATGGTTTGAAAGATAAAATTACATTATCCATTTATACTTATAAATATGTCATTAATATAATAATAAAGTCATTTATATCACATATATTCATTAACCAAACCATTATTCCCTTGAATGTTATGATTTAATGAACAAAATCACATCGCTTCGTAAAGATTCATTCTATCATACACATGTGATATATTATCACATCCCCTAAAAAATAGAAAGTAAAAAAAGGTATATACGATATAATGAATCAATATCTATTATTATTTTATTATTAAAAAATATATGCTTTATATATAAGTATACACAATAATGTGATGTTTTTAGGGAAATCATTTAACATTGATTTGTGAGGCGGTGGTCTGCCATACACAGGAGTGATGTTATCCTTTACCTATTTGAGGGAAGAATAAAAGAAAATATATTTCTTGAACGTGACATAATAACATATCAATATATGGGAGATATTTGTTTTTTATATAATAATAATTGAATAATTTATTTAAGAGGTGGAAAATGAAATAATTCAAAAACTAGTGGTTTAGAATTTTACCTCTTCTCGGTCCACCTCTATAGAATTATACCTAATGTATTCCTATAATGTCTTTATAGAAAAAAAAATTTCTTGTATTTTAGAATAATATATCATATTTTATCTGGTAAATTGTGTTTGGAAAAAATTGGTTATATGGTTTGATGAATAGAAAGGAGAGGGTGTTCTTATATAAGTGAGGTGAGTGTAACTCTTGTATCTTTTGAAAAGAAAAATATGTACCCAAGTTTATTAATATAAAAAATGTTCCAAAATGTTGTATTTTATATAATTATTTAAGTTCCTCTTGAAATATTTCATTAAAATATATTTTATACAAGTTATTAGGTCATTATGACTTATATATTTTTATTTTAAACACCGGCAATCCTATTTCCTTCTTAAACATTGCATTTAATTTTTATTGGTTTCAATATTGGGGTAAAAATTATATTGAAATAATTATAAAATATAAATTACATTGATTCAAAATATGTAACCAATTTTACCAAATTCAATTTATATAAATGGATAAATAAAATTTTAAACAAAACTCTTAGATGCGATGAAAAAGAGAGTTTTCATGTTGTGTATTTGTCAATGAAAATATGATTCAATATTAAATATATGAATATTATAAATCCTATTATAAATCCCAATTAATATAATATGCAATATACTATAATAATTTAATTAAAAACATTTCTATGTGTATATTCTTTTAATTAGTGAAAATAAAAATTCATTAGGCATTTCAAAACCGTATTTTAAAAAATACTATTTTTAAACCCAATTTTTTTTTTAAAAATATCATATAAATCTGATTCAAAAGTAATTTCAAGGAATAATTATAACTAAAAAATACTCATGTAAAATGATTAATATTAAATATTTATTGGTATTGATATATAAATTTATTTATTTAAAATAAATTATTCTATTTAGAAAAATTATTATTTTTATCAATTAGCGGAGAACAGAATATTTTCTAAAAACTTCCAAAAATATCATAAAAATTAATTTTTTTATGATATTTTAATATTTTCAGTTATATTATTAAATTTAAATAGCTACAATTTATAAAAAAACATAATAAAAAAATAATAATAAAAGTTTTTAAATGAAACAATTTAATTTTTTATTTAAAATTTACAAAAAAAATTTACAATGAATATAAATGTACTAATAAAAATGATAGTGAATTATTCTGTATTGACACTAGTTGTTACATGATTTCCACATTTTTAAAATTCCATCCTCATATATTAATTCAATTATTAATTATTTGGGTTTATTTTTCCATCATATCATATTTTGAACACCATGTTTCATATTCAACTAATTTGGTTTTCAATAAAAACATAATCCAATGAATCAAATTATTCTACAAAACAACTTTCTCAATGATCAAGAATATAAAGTAGTTGTTCCTAAAAAATATTCTCTTATAAATGAAATACATCAGGGATCAATACATGATATGAATATAGAACATATTTTCTTAACATTGAAACAAAATATACATTATGTACCTAAGAGAAACTCTAATGTTGAGACACTCTATAGAAAACTAATCTCTCATTCCCAATGATTTAATAGTGACAAATTATCAATGTACTTGTAGTCACTTCCATTAATATGTCATAATTTTTTTATATATTGAAACATTTATAAATTCATGATCACCTAAGTCAAAAGAATATCATTCCTCCGGTTATCCATATAACATGTCTTCATACTATGAGTTGCCCTCATATTTTGATGACTAATTTACACCTTATTAGCATTTTAATTTACAAAATAATGTCACACCGACTTCTATTCTCATTCATGTAATTAAAAACTGGTTTTCAATAATACTTTCCATAAAATTTTACAAATGTTGGCATCTTTATACTATAATGAAAACCATTATTTTTATAAAGTTTAACAAAACAAATTTATTTCAATTAAAATCCTATGTAATCCATTGAAAATGAACTAATAATCTAATTATGGGTCTGCATGTTCTTCTAAAAATTACCAACGGTGTGTTGATGAAAATATGTACTAATAACTAATTTAGTACCCCAAATATTTTTGAATTTTATTCCAATAATTAGACGTAAACCTGGGATCATGGACCTATAAAATAGAGTGAGGAACACCCTAAACCTTACTGTTATCTTTTAGATATAGTCGAGACTGTTAATATAAATACATTTTGCCTTGAATGGGTATAAAATGTGAATATTTAGTAAATCATTCACTAATAACCCAAATCACATTTTCGCTAGGATATGGATTTAGTAATCTGACAACAAAATCAATGGATATATTTTCCCATCCCTACAAAGGAATTGGATAAGGTATAAATATTCACTTTAGTAATTATCATTCAAATTATACCAGTAAGAAAATTATAATATTCATGGTATATTCCACAATATATCTTTCCATACCACCCCACTAATAATAAACCATAATTTATTTATATATATTAGTATACGATGTATGACTGGAAAATGGAGAACTTTGAGATTCATTAAAAACACATTCTTCAAATCGGTATCATAAAAAATATAAAATATTTTTTCAAATCATAAAACATATTGTTAATATATTTTAAAACCTTGAAATATAATCATATTATATGTTTTCATTTTTTATGCAATGATTAGTCTCATTTTTGATATTTCTTAATTCTTTCTAACAATTCTAACGACATTAAATCTAACACAATATAGGGTATGACCATATATCATTATCCTAAAGATTTTGTCAAATGTATAAAGAATTTTCTGGGTCTAATGGTAGCATTCACTCCATGATGGGGGTGTCCTAACCAATGATAATATTCAAGTAAAATTATGCTTCAAAATCATTTCTTATCCATAAATATAAATGTGAAGAATAATACTGAACCTGAATGATGGAGAGAATACAATACATGATGGAAAAATATTTAAGGTTATGGAATGTATTTTTATGGATATAAAAGTGATATAATAAGAATAATAATTCCAACCAATAATGGACTATGAACATAAACCTGAAGTAATTATGATGGATTATAATATGGATTCTAATGGGACCATGATTGTTATATAAGTTATAGGAATGTAATGAAAGTTTATATTATTTCTTAATATTTTCTATGTCACAAGTATGGGGGATCTAAGAACACATATAGACTAATAATATTTACCAAAACCCATTATATTGAGATCCCCATGTAAGGAAAAGAATGTGTAAAAAATAGGTTAGGTGGATTTAATAATTGATGATGGAAGTATTTATGGGATGGGTAAGGTGAATAACAAATATCCAAAAGTGGTTGAATACTTGAATAGATCGACATGAAATGTAAAATTGGAAAAATTAAAATGTGTGGAGGTCATTCATAAGTATAAGGAATAAATTCTGGAAGGATATTTCATATTAATTCTTTGAAGATTAATTTTAGAAAAATATATGATTATATGATTCTAGTTGATATTATTTAGGAATAAATTTCTTCTATAAATAAAAAAGTTCACATTTTGGTAAAAGGATTCATTAAAATTAATATCAATTTGGTAGAATATATAAATACATGGGATAATATGACCAATGATTTTGAATATGTCATCCTATAATATCTATATAAATAGGTAGACAAACTTCAATAATTGTTATACAAGTTGAGTTATTTTTATAAAAATAGTTATTTTATGGATTTTCTGATTTATATATATCTTTAAGGAACTTATGTTTTGACTTATTCAGTTTTACCCATTTCCTTAATTGTTATTAATAAATATATAATTTAATTTATCTTTTTAACCTACAATCAAAACTTCAACTCAAATATATATTAGAAAATTAATAAATATTAACATTCCTAAAAAAATATTGTTAATATATCATTATTTTTTTGACTATAAGAATCAAACACTTTTTAAATTTTTAGGATGGAGAAGAATCGTTCAAAAATATTACTTGTTCGATTCCATCCATATTATAGGATTTATGATCGATTATTTATGAGTAAATATATAGATCAAAATTATGGGATAAGTATATATTTCACACTTTACTCAAAATAACATATACCTCCATATTTTTATATAAAAACCCCTTGTATCAAATTCAGGATTATGTGTAGTATAATTTAACTCATTAAGATTTAGTTGATGTATTGAATAATAAATTACATAATCATTATAAAATAATAGATGACCAAGTCCATTAAATTAATAATAATAGGAGATGATAAATTATCCTTTTATGAAAGAACATGAAAAAAGACAATTCGCCAATATTGTTTTTAGTTCATGAAAACAATAATAAAAATATTTTTCCAGATGAATTTAACACCTTTTCAAGTTTACTTAATCAATGGGAAGAAAACCTAATCAATGTTTTCAATAACCTATATGTATTAATATGTCAATCTAATGAAATTATAGATCTATGTGTGATTTATTTGTTCTTGTATATTTTTTTATCAAATTTTGTTTTAGAATGATCAATTTTTATTCCAAAATTAGAAATAATATTTCCATAGATAAATATTTCTTGATTCCAAAATTCATAGTTACAAAATTTTTCATAAAGAATAATTTCATCTATGGTTTTGAAAACAACGCATAGTTGTATTTCTTGTTCTTCTTGAAATTTAGAATACATCCAAATTTAATCAATAAACATAATCAAACCTTCCACCAAAACTATTAAAAACACAATTAGAAATATTTATAAATACAGAAGGTGAATTATACAACCCATGAAAAAAATCACATAGTACCCATATGTAGTATAAAATAGAGTCTTTATAATTTCAACCTCCATCACCATCATCTTATATACCACGAACCATAGATCAACAATAAAATTTTTTAGCTCTATAAATCTCATAAAATATGTAATAATTATGAGGAAATTTATAGTTCTTATTAATAACGATGTTATTCAGGGATCTATTATCAATAAAGAATATGGTTGACCCATATTTATTTTAAACAAACATAATACGAGAACCCCATAGGGATGTTTCAGGGTTAATGAATTCTTTTTCTAAAAACTAATGAAATTACCTTTTCAATTATAAAAGTTCCACATAGATTATTCTATAATGGGGGTATAAAATAGTATACGGATTATGAACTATATCAACAGTTAACTCAATATCCTAATCAAGAATTAAACTTGTATAATAATTATAAAATAATCCCTTGTGTTCATTGACTAATGGAATATCAATAATTTAAATAGTTTTCTTTTTTTCAAAAATATGATCAAGGTAACATTCAACTCCATCTCTAAAAAAATCAGTTTTATTTCATATTATCAATGGAATAAAATAAATGGCCATAAAATATATAATACTATAATATATCATGTAATGAGAAAATAAAATCTAATCCATATGAAGAATGATATGAAAATATAATATGGCCAATTCAACAAGATTATTAGGAAATACCATACCATAGATAACAATGATAAGATACCAATAATTCATTGATACATTATTATTTTCACAAGTTGTTCTCACAAAAATTTCTATCTACTTTTCATGTAGTTGTATTCCCATTTAAAAGGAACATTTTATATAAATTAATGAAAGATATTATCCAAAATCCCATAGGGTATTGGAATTATTATAATAAGTTAGCAACATACCTTTCACCACATTATTTGATTAAACATTATCAATAGATGTAGTAGAAAATGCTATTTCAACACCCTTTTGCTTTATAGATTTCTAATTGTAACCCATATTAACTGACCTCATACATGAATTATCCTAATTAAAAAACTGATTTCAACTGAAATGTACCACCATTGACTTTTTATTTCATTTATAATCATTTTACTTGAATTCTTGATACATGTGGACAAAATAACCACATCAAAACAACAAACCAAACGTCATAATAAATTTTCTAGGATTCCTTTTACCACACTTCTCAAAGGATGAGAACATTTTTTACTTCCAATAGACATATTTTAAGATTTCATCCCCATTGAAAATAATTTGGAACTATTATTCATGATGTTATCATCAAATACATGTTTATCCGAAAACATAATTGGTTCTTTCTCATCACAACATTTAATTTTCACATATCTTTAGAATTCATGATAAAAAAATTCCCTCTTATATTTGGGTTTTTATCTCTAATTAAATTGATCAATCTTAAAATCAAGATACTAGATAGAATTAGGGACGTGCAATTCTTTCTTGGAATATGTGCATCATAGACATTGATCATACATTACACCATTTCCCTCAATTATAATAATATTTTTCCCATACCATGTTGAATATCCTAATGAAAATATTTTCTCGTGGAAAATATTATTATACTCTACCCATTCTAATCCATAAATATCTTCCTTTTATATGTTATTATTAATCACCCGCCACCACTAGTTGGATTCATCATCAATATTGTAAAATTAAATACAAAACTTTTTAACTTTTTAACATTGCATGACATAGAATATATTTTCTAGGGATTTAATTAACACTTTATATATCATGGGGTTTGATGATCCAATTAGGGATAGAGGATGTTGCCTAATGAAATGTTCTAGAACAGAAATGTTACATCATGTAATATCAGTTTCCTATATATCACAAATACCTACAAAATTATTTTCTAGTTTAAATTGGTCAATTATTAATAAAATTCTTTTCTTTAAATTATTACGTGTTGGGATGCTGATTTGGATTGATATTTTCTTATATATTCATTCTCACTAACACATCCAACTTTCCTCTCTAGAAAACCATTTTTAATGGAAATGTTTTCGATAAACTAACATGGTAGGATTTAAATTATATATAATTTCAACTTAACCATAAGGTAAAATAATTCAAGGGTATGCTATTATAATTTTCCAAAACTCTAATGTCATCCAAACCTACATCTGATACAAACTATTAGGGACTAATAATAAACATTAAAAAATCATGACTTTAAATTCAATAATTTATTCTCTTGAATATGAGCTTATTTTTAGTTTTAGATTTTTATAGAAATTGTTCATAACTCATAACTAACAAACCATATGAAACATAGTGGACACTTCTAATTAGTATCTATTTTTCAAACCATATTTAACATTTAAAACAAAATATAATTTCATTTCATGAAAATAATCATGATATTCAACTCCTCCTCTTCTATCCCTTTAATAACATTATATAGTATTTTTTTTAAAAATGTGGAATAGGCATATAAATCTCAATAAGAGTCATAAATAGTTTGACAACATTTTTTAGAGAAACAAATGCATAGGAAAATGATTTCTAAAAATCCTAAAATTTTACTTATATATGGAATTATCATTATATAAGAGATATCATTTATATAAGCTTAGGGAAAAAATTAGTTCTATGAAGAAAAATTAGAGATAATAAAAAAAATGTGACTAGGGACATCATCTCATAGAACCCTTATCGAACCCTTATATAACTGTTAAAAATTGGAATAAATATATGAAAAAATTCCAATATAATTCCCAAGGAACAAAATAATTACTTAATATTTTGTAGGGATATTTGGTTACATCTATCATATAATCTATAATTGTATTAAACATTTTTGAATCTATATAAAAATCTTTTTTGGATATAAAATTTCATTTTCTTATAAATAATATTTTCCAATACAAAAAAAACCCATATAACGGAAATGTGATTTTTCATTTAATAAATCCTGAAATCATTCATATGATTATAGAAATTTTGTAATAGTCATAAAATCATTAGTTGTTATTGTAATAGTGAATATTTAAAATTGGGTATTTATTTTTTTTGTTTCACAAAACACTCTATATAAGACATTTAAAAAAAATTGGATGGACATTTAAATAAATTAAAAAATTAATTATTCATAAATTTTAATTTTTAACCATTTTTACTATTTATATAAATCATTATATAATCATGGACATGGAATAGAAATAGATTGAAGGAAAAAGTTAAATGTTGATATTTTATAATAAATCCCATTATATTATTAACAATATTTGATTGTAAGCCCCAATAAAGTATATAATTATATAATCAATTAGATATCAAAATAAATGATAAAATAATGAAATAAAATATAAAAAGGGTTATATTTATATTCACCAAAATAATTAATATAGCTTCATAACATCAAAATATACCTCAAAAAAATAAAATTGAGAAAAATTACTTTTCGTCTAGTTCAATTCATCACACACATTGTTTATATTCCGGAATAATATCATTTTGTTAATTTTTATTTTTATTAAGAGCCATTTTTAGTACATTATATATTTAATTTCACTTTTTACCAGGTTATATATGATTAATTAATCAATTATTTTTACATTGAATGTTTTGACCATAATCTGATTATTTGAAAAAATAATTTTGGTTGGTTGACTATTATCAAAGTGTTCATTATTCAATAATATCCAGAATAATAATGATGATATAATAATAATATTTTTAGATCAATAATTATTTCAATAAAATAATGAAATATGTTTTTTTAATGATGTATGTTACGATCATAGAGATAATAGGTTGTACGTATGCATTAGTAAAGTTTCCATTTTTAAAAATAATTATGAAAAGGTGGAAAGTAATATTTCATCACACAATAAGGATCATAATATACAATATTAGATATTATTTAGTTAAATATAATAATGTATATATATATATATTCTATTATAATCAGTGATGAAAATGGAGTCACATCAAATTGTGAAGGCGGTAGTCCACATGTACATGAAAAAAATCATATTTTTTCGGTGGGTAAAAATGTATATAATAAAATGTTATATTAGCTTTTCAGAATGATAAATATGTAATGTATATCATATTAATTCCATGTAATTTACATATATTCATTATCCTTATACTTATCTAAATCTATAAAACGTGTCAGTGAAAAATGAATCACATTGCATTGTGAGGCGGTCGTCCGCTATACACACCGTGATGCTATCTTATCTATTATAAAATGGAATGTAAAAGAGTGTATATTACATAATTACTCAAGATGTATAATTACATTAATATAATAATATATATAATCCTTATATAAATCATCACACCCAATTGAGAGTGGTGTTGATTGAAAATGTGTCATATCTATTCAAAATAAGTTAGTCTGCCATACACACTAGTGACATTATTTTTTCCCATCTGATGAAAAGGGATCCGAATATAGTCAATTACCATCAAATAATTATAATAATTTTTTGTTCCACATAAGAAAGACTCTTTTCTGAGGTAACTACGTAAGGGTTAAAAACCATACAAGATTTTGACACATATTTTATTAAAATCATAATATTAAATACATTGTGTAAATGGGATAAAATCAAAGCCATATCGACTCAGAAGAAACCAATCAAACACATTCATGGATTTAATATTGTCCAATAAACCAAGGATTTTGCTTCCATTTATTAACAAAATGTATTGCATTTCTCAATATTTTTTTTATAAATACATGATCACCTACTTACAAGAAGAATCTTTCCTCTAGTTATCCGCATCACATTTCATCCTGATCTGAGACATCCTCATATGTTTCTCAATCAACTACACCTTCTCAACCGTTTCCTAATATAAATATGTTCCCATCAATATAATTTCTCTTAATTTATCCTAAAATCATGTTTTTGACAAATCATACATATAATTACTCAACTACTGCCATCATTATACAATAATGAAAACTGCTATTATATGAAAACTCAGCTAGAAAGGGTTATTGACCCGAAATTACCTTGTAATAAATTAAACTAGAATGGGAAATGTATTTTATGATATGAATATTTCTCTTATACTGACCCTCATTTTTACGATGATTAGATTTCCATAAATTTAATTTTGTACACAATGCTTTCTGATGTACTTTCAAGAAATTCGATATAAATTATGGATCACGAGCTGATTCAAATGACAAATACACTACTACTTCCTTGACTATAGACATTATATGTATTCAAGAAATCAGATTGAATTACATTTTATCTTTAATTTGTTGTAAAATTTCAGATTAAATTTATCAATAGAAAACCAAACCAAATTATTACTTCATGGGGTATTAAGAAATCACAAAATAAAATAGATCGATCTATTTTCCAATTATAAACCATGACTAGAAAAATATTAAGAACTCTCATTGGTAACTGTAAATTTTAATTAAACATCTGAAAATTCAAACACTTCATGGCAATTTCAAAAATATCTCTTTTCATACAATCAGATCATTAGTACTCCCAATGATCGTTTTATAACTTACTGCTCTCAGAATGAACTGAAAATAGAGAACTATAAGCTTCACTCAACATGTTTTTTGTTAACAGAAATTTATATGTATCACATAATATTTTACAAAATTGTACAAAATACATTATAATCAACATTAAAATATGTCAACATACTCTTTTTTTAGATTCTACCTTTTCCACTAAATTTTGATCCCCCTTTTGAGCATAATTATTTCTGATAAAGTAAACATTAATGAAAACCAATACAAAAAATGGACATCCCTATATCCATAACTTCTAGGACAAAATATATCAAATCATTAACCAATATATACTGTTCAAATTGTTACATGGTTATTGTAGTATTAAATTTTTAATGCAATTTATCAACCACTTTTCCTAATTTTCGGGGATGGTAATCAATCATGTCATCATAATCCTTGATCAGTTTTATCCATATTTCATATCTCATAATCATTTATTTTTGAGTTGGTAAATAATTCTAATTTGTGTGATATGTATATGATTCAAACATTACTCTTTACAAATTATGTCTCTAATGTTTCAGAGAAATCCCCATAGAAGAAAATCCCTAATCATTTGATAGGTGATTTAACTCCTAAGGTTTCAATAGATGCTATGAAAATAAAATTACATAATCCTTTTATATTAGGACAAATCTTGTTCCATCCTAGGAATAATCACTGTAAAAGAAAATTTCTCTATTTCAAACAGGCTTGGGGAAAAATAAACCATTCCCCAATATTAATTTATTTCTCGAAAAGAATCATCATATTCATTTATCCATATCAAATAAACTATTTTTCTTGTTAACATAGTCATCAGGATAGACAATTGAGAAATTATATCAATAGACCACTAGTAGTAACCCACTAATCCTATAAAACTACGGATCTATATGATATATTTAGTTCTATGAAATGCATAATTTTTTTATTAGGTTCAATAATTATTCTATATTTAAAAATAATTTTCCCGGGTAATTATATTTATTACAAATGAAATTAAAAATTACTAAATTTTCCAAATATATTTCATTCTTTTAATATTTGTAAAATAATCCGTAGTTGACTTTCATGATCCTCCAAAATTTAAAAATATTCAAAAAATTCACCAATAAAAACAACCACAATCTTTTCCATGAAATTACAAAAAATACTATATTAATAATGTTAATAAATACAGTAGGGGCATTGAATATCCCATAGAGAATAACAAACAAATCATTAATCCCACATCCAGTCGAAAATGTGGTCTTTGAAATATCATCCTTCATATTCATTTGATGATACGGAGAACCTATATAAATTTTTGATAAAATACTCCATCTCCCTATATCTAATCAAGTAAATAATTTATTTGATGTGAAGGATACTAGTTCATAACAGTTTTTTTATTCAAGGCTATATAATCATTGGGAAGTCTCACTAAATGATATTTTAAAAAAATATAATTAAAAAATATTGATTTCTAAGAGAAGAATGCAACCTTTATCCAAACATTGCTACAATTTAATTTTCTACTCTAATGGTTACACTTGATCCCATAGATAAAAGGGTTTAGAAATAAGATTAGCATCATGCACTAAATCATTATTAAAATCAAGTTCTTGATCAGGAATTACTTCGATATAATCATCAAGAAATAATTCCATATGTTCATTAAATTATAAAATGTCACTAATATTAATAGTTTATTTGTATTATATAATATGATATAAGTAACAATCACTACAATATCAAATCATTTTATCAAATTATAGTTATGTTTTCAGTGTAATAGAATCATTGAATATTACTTTATTATCTATTTAGTCAATCTCATCAGAATTAACTGAAAGCCAAACCATTCCATAAATGGCATGATACTGTACTATAGATTGTTCAATATGATTTTCAAGAAACACAATCCCACAGATAATAACAATATGGTTTATATAAATTAGGGATTATTAAATATTTCCACTGAGATTGGTAATAAAATGTTCTATATTCTTTTCGTGTGGTGATACTAAAATTTTACATTAAAATTTATTAAAAATAAAAGAATATAATGATATAGTGTCAAACATGTTATTGCAATAATTTGATTACACTAGAATCATACATGTCATCACAACATTTAACATCCCATTATCTACCATTTAAATAGAAAATGGTTTTCTATAATATTATTCCATCATTCTTACAGAATTCCACCATGAGCAACTAACTTTTCTCATGCATTATCATAATGAACAAACTTATTACAAATAAAACATCTTACCATCATATTTAAATTTCTTTTATGTTTATTTTCCTTTTATTCACAAGTTATATTACCACTAATACCACATAAAAAGAACTTCCCATTATTCATAATACATTCTCCAGGATTATTTTTACCACACATACCACAAATATGGTAACATGGTTTTCGTACAACCTGAATTATTTGATGAATGATTACATATTTCATAAAAAATGGACCACTCATTAACTAGTTCTCATAGAATAAATTATCATTGAAAAACTCAATTTCTACCTTATGAAAACATCAAACATGTTCCTCATTGATCTTTTAATTCCTGAGAACCCATTTTCCATTGATATCACGACTTCAATCCATAGTCAAATTGATAAATATTATTATGAAGATCCCATATAAAATTTGAGGTGAACCATGCCGATAAAGTGATATTCACTTTATTTCCATCAACCAAATCTTACCATTTCTATCTCAATTGAAAAATTGTTTTTCAAACCTAACTCAAACAACCATAGGGTAAAATTTATCGAGGAAAATATTCTTAAATTTATCCAATTAAAAGGAATCTAACTCCAATTTTACTATGATATTCATAATAATTAACCACCACTAGTAAGATCCAACATCTATATGGTAAATGGAAAGACCTAAATTTTGATGAAATTAACATCCAATGATATTCAATATATTTTCTTGGAATCTAATACTTCCTACAACTAACATGGGGTCACATGATCCATTGAATGAAATAGATGTTTTTTAGAAAATGTTCCAAATATTCATGTAATTTCATTGTATAATATGTTCTAATCTAGTACCATCACCACCACCATTATTGTAATTTTTCAAAATAACCCTCAGTATAATAAAATATTGTATTCTAATTTAAACCATCTTATGATGCCGTTTTGGAAAGATATTATCTTAACAATTCCTTTCGACGTCATTTTTCTTATTTATTATTTGAAAAAACATTATTAATAAGCATAATATATAATAAGAAACATGGTAATGTTTAAATTCATTGAAATTTTATTTTAACAGAAATGTAAAATCATTCAATATTATGATATAATAATTTTCCAAAACTCTAGTGTTTTTTAAAACATCATACGATCCCAACTATAATTACTCAACCATAAAAATTAAATAATATTGAGTTTTATTTAATAAATTAATTCTATTACATTTTTGGATCCTTTTAAGTTTATATTAAAGAAATTATGTTATAAAACCCCATTTAAAACAATGTTCAAACATCCATTAAGTTTGAATTATTTATATATAATTATAACATTTAATAAAAAAAATTATTATTATATTGATAAATTATCATGGATTTTATCATTATCTCTTTATTTCCATTTCCCATCATTAAATCTCGTGAAAACATTTCTAAATTATCGAATAAACACAAAATTCTTATTATGTGACATTAAAATTAGAAAGATATTAGTCCAATTAAAAACATAAAAAAGTGATGAAACTCATTTCTTAAAACAAAAATATTTCCCTACAAATGGAGCTATCAGTATTTTATAATTCTAATTAATGATACATTTTAATGGTAATTGGTTTTCATGAAAACTCATTAGAATGAATAAAATCATCATGTAGGTATCTTGGGACCTCATTTTTATGAACCCATAAAAAAGAATTAAAATTTGGAATACCCATATGCTCAATATCCAATATATTTCTCTAGATAATATAGTCATCATCCAATGCATTGGATTGTTCTTTGGGAGAACACATTTTATAGTATATACTAAGCTCACTCAATGCGATCAGGTCACATCCATATTAAATAAATTCATAGGACCATATCTTTAATAAATCTTTTTAAACTTATATATCTTCATTATAAAACCATTTGAAAAAATATCATAAACCATATGATTTTTTTGGATATCAAATAACCTCTTCTCTTAAAACCCATTATCAATAGAAAAATACCTACAGTAAAGGAATTTTTTTTAATAAAATATGAAATATTTTAAATGAAGATATAAAAAAATTAACATCATTGGACATATGAAAAGTTGGTATCTAAGTACACATAAAAAATAGGTCATTCCTTTTGTCATTTCTCAAAATATTTATTATAAAACATGTATAAATTTTCTTTTTCAAAACCACAGAAATAATGGCCCTATGAAAAATAATATTTACATTGGTAAATGTTTATTTATATATAAAATAATTCGAAAAATCATTTTAAAATCCATAAAATGGATTAGAATGTGTTTGAAGGAATAAAAATTAAAAGTGGTGTTTCTAAAATAATACCCTTTACTACATTAAAAACATTTCAGTCATAAGCCACGTTGAAGGATAAAATTATAAAAAACATTAGTTGTCTTTAGAATTGATAAATTAGTGATATGAAATATTAATATTTCTATATATACACGTCATAAAAAAATATTGGTAGATAACATTAAAATATGACTTAATGAAATGAAATTGCGATGAAGTCCCTTACACTTGCTTCAATTTTTCACGAACATTCATTATTTTCCAAAAGATTTTTTTTTTAAAATTGTTAAATGTATTATGTAACTATTTCGGCATTAATCCTATTATTTCACTTATGACTATGTGATATATGATTAATAAATAGAATAGTTTTATGTCAGATGTTTGAGTCGTATTTTTTTTATATGTGAATAATTATTCTAGTAGGAATACCATGGTTAAAATGATCATTATAAAAACATCTATTGAATAATAATAATTATATAATTAGAATATTTATACATAAATTAAACATTTTATACCAATCATGAATCACATTTTTTATAAATGATGTATGTTTTGAGCATAGAGACGGTAGGCCGTACATACACATGTGTAACTTTTACATTTTTCGACAACCATTATAGAAATGAGGTTTGTATTATTTTACCTTTCCATAGTGTTCAGAATATAATATAAACCACAAAATATCTTTATATATATATATATACCATGTAGTGTTGTAATAAAAATAGTGTAATATCACTTTGTGAATGAGGTAGTCTACATGTACATTTATTACTTTATAATTTTTCATTCAGTGGAAAGATATGAAATAAAATGATTTTTTATTTTTTTAGAGTGATAAATATGTCATTAACATCATAATTATTTGATTTATATCACCTATATTAATTAAATTTATCTTTATTACATTCCATGTAAAATATTACTAAAATAAAAATCTAAATGTTCCATGATTTGTTTGTCCTCCAATCACACGAATGACGTTATTATATCCCCTATGAAATACCATGTAAAATGGTATAAATAATATAATTAATCCCTAGGTATAATTTTGTTAATAATATCATATATGTACTTCATATAATTCATCAAACCGAACCGTGAGAGGTGTTGATGGAAAACATCTATCATGGGTTCATGAGTTCGTAGTCCTCCTTACACATGAGAAAATTTATCATTTCATATCAAAGGGTAGAGAAGAAATATGAAGGCCATTTCATTAACCAAATAATATCAATGTATATTTTAGATAATGATTATATATAAGAATAAATTATCAATATTTGAATGTGGTGGAATATGAAATAAAACAAAAACACAAAGATTGGAATTTTACCTCTTCTTGGATCACCTCTTTACGATTAACCAAAAATTATTCATATAAGTTATTTTAGAATAAATAAATGATTATAGGGTGATTGTATTAAATTTTTTATGTTTTTTTGAAACTGATTGAATGATCCAAATGAGTTTTAAATTGATAACAATAAAGAGAGGGGGTGACTATTTATATGCTAGGTGAGTGAGAGACAGTTAATTATTGAAAAGAAAAAGGTGTAACCACATTTTTCACTTTCTATAGTGGTGAAAAATGCAGTATTCATGTGAAATATAATTTATAATGTCAGTTTAATTCCATAAAAAATACTTTATACTTGTTTTAAGTCATTTTAACCATTATTTGTTGTTTAACCTTAAGAAAATCAATTTTTAATCTTAATAATTGTAATCTTTTTAGTTTTTCCCTATTCAATATATTAGAAAAATATGTTTACTATATCATTAATTTTATATTATGATTATTTGAAATATTTAATCCATTTTACAAAATTGAATACATATAAGTGTAAAAATTAAATTTAATGTAAAACCATTAGATGCGACGAAGACTATGGTTTTGATGCAATTTAGTTTTGAAAAAAACATTTGAATTATTATAAACTCTATTAATAATAACAATAATTATATGAAACTAATAAAATACATTTTTATATATAATATAAAATTTTCTTTTCAAACAATTCTCATCGTGGAATCTTTTAATTAATATGGAGAATCATAGTTGACTTCAAAATAGAATTCATAATTTTTTTTAAAACAAAAAAACATTCTTATAGTAATATATAATATAAAATTTGATTAAGAATAATTTAGTTGAATAAATATTACTAAATAATACTTTTGTTTATTTATATCATATTGAAAACAATATTTTATTTCTAAATTATTTAATTTGTTTAGAAGAAAATATATTTTTAAAAAATTAGTATTTTTAACTATTCACTTAAAAATCAATATCTTTCAAAAATATATGATATTTAACCCAATGAAATTCTAAAAATTATTATTTAATAGTATAATTTATTTTTTCAAACTCAATTTCTATTATTTATAATTAAAAATATTAAATAATTCCTTAAAATAAAAGTTTTTAATAAAAACTATTCCCTTCTTCATTTAAAATCTAATTAATATTGTTATAGTGAATATAAATATATTAATAAAAATAAAAGATATTTATTATATCTTTAATTATGTTGTTATTGTGTGTTTATGGAATCCCATGTAAAACTCACTAAACGCCGTTCCCTTTATCCTGAGAAGAATAAAAACATTATTCGTACTTTGTGAAAACTACCAACTCTATGAATGACATGTTTTATTTTACATCGCCATTATATATAGTTGTTTATACATGGGTAATTAATTATATAATAATAAATTTATAACATTATTAATTATATTAAATGATAGTCCATTCTCTATATAATTAATTCTGAATGGAAAATGAAAATTTTGTTCGTATGTACATTCAGACTACCACCTCTATAGAATGACATATTACATTTTTGATCACCATAATACATAGATTATTAATAGAATATATTTAATAAATTAAAATAAATATTTTATGAAATTATTATTTTAATTTAATATTTATATTAATATTTAACTTCAAATTAACATATATTATTTTTAATAAAACATTACCAAAACATGATCGTTATTAATTCTACCATCATGAATAATGACTATAAATATCATTGGATGAAAATAAAATATTATATAATATTTTAAATAGTATATTTTAGTAATAAGGTTATAATTTGAATGATGAAATTGGTGTCAAGTATTGGAAATCAATAACTACATTTGGAGGCTTGTGTGAAATAAACAAAATTGATAAAATCTGTAGATGAGTATAAAACATAAAATATTATTAGATGTTTAATTAAATAATATAAATGATGATTATATATGGTAATTGATATGAATAATGATATAAAATAGTTAATTTATATGGATATATTTTTATTATGAAATTTTGAATTGAATTCATTGAAGTGGAAAGTTGAGGTATGCTTTACATTCGTTGAAACATATTCCACATTCACCAATTGTTTAAATTTTTTTGCATTATATAATAAAAAATGTAAATATTTTTGATAATTTTATTCAATGAAATTGATTTAAAAATCAATATATATTATTATATTTCATTTTATTTTTATTAAAAAATACTAATATATTATGAGGTTTTTATAAACTAGACCTTCCTTTCATTGAGTTATAATGCTTCTCCTTGATATTATTTATTATATGTTTATATTCTTCAAAAATAATATTTTATTACATGATACTATATATTTTTCTATGGGGAAACTAAAAATTATAATTCCTATCTACATCTATTATGAGTTTACATATCATAAATGTTTAATTTTATAAAGAACAATCCACAATCTTTTTAATACTATTTTACCTCCATATGCAAATTATTTAAAACCAATAATGTTCACTTTTATTAATTTCAAATTAATTTTTTTTAATTTTTTTGATATAAATATTTCTCTTTAACTATTTTATATGATTTTTTATTAACAATATTTTATTGGGTGATTCAATAAAGAATTTGAAATAAAACTATTTAAATGTTTTTCCATTGTTGGTCATGAATTTAATATTCCACACCACATTTCCTCCAAAAAAACAATATGTTTTGAAAAGGATATATTAATTAGACCCATTTAGAAAATGTGTATCCAAAATTATTCATGTAAACTTCTTGAGGTAATCTTTTTAATCTATCCCAAAACATTTTCTAATTTCAATAAAGTTAAAAATATTTTATTAGATATATTTTCTTGATTCTTCTTACATTTTCATATTTCACTCCAAAATAAACATCTCATTTAAAATATATTTCATAAATCACTCTATAAATTCCATTAAAAAAACTCATTTTGGATGATTGAATTTTGTTATCAACTGATCTAAATGTTTTGGTAGTTTAATGTGATACTATTCAAATGTGTTACAAAATGAAATTTGATTCCATATTGTCTTTATGATATTATATATGATTGATTTTGTAGTAAGAATTTTTTTTCATTGTTTATTGTTTTGAGATGTGTTGGGTTTCATAAATCCCTGAGATGGTTTATCCCCATCAAATCCCACTAATATAAATTTCAAATCACATTAGATAATTATGTTGATATGTAAATAAGATTGTGGGTAGATTTGATCACATGATTTTCCATGGATATATTTGTTGAAAGTATTTCTAATAATTTTAATAAATTCATTTCTATTATAGTATTTTTATTGCTATGTTATCATTCCATGAACCATTTTTTCATATTCATGTGAATATGTTAAATGGATCATATAGATTATCCCCCAGTCTTGTGTCATGGTATATATTTGTTCATTTCATATTACATATCCTTCTATCATTACTCATGTATAAATCTTTTTATTCCATATTATTTTTTAAAAATATTTCTCTGATGAATATATTTTTATATCTTACTATTTATGGAATGATGATGTGTTTTTTCTTTATAATGAATTTCATCTTTACCATTTCTTATTTTTCCATTCCCCAAGTTATAATTATTATTATAAATTTTGAGATATAAATATGTGGGGTCTATAGTTGTGTTGATATAGAGGAGTGTTTATAAGTACGGTAAAACATGTTATTTATATTTCTGATATCTTAATACACTATCCCTATGGGTTATATTATTATAATATTATTAAGAGTTATCATATTTATCTTATAGAAATATATGTATGTTTGAATTGATTCATCTTGGATAGTATAAAATAAAATTTCAAATTATGTGTTTCTAACCCACGTGCCAAGAATATAGATTTAAGGTGCCTTGCTTGGTATCAATGTCGGGTTCAATTATTCATGGGGATTAATTAAGATATTTTAGAGGATTGTGATGAGAAATTCTAAAACATCATTCTTGGATATGTCTATGTATATGATAACATTATAATATATTTGTGAAAGTGAGATTATGTGAATTCCTAGGAACAACACCCCTTTATGCATTCATACAGGTCGATATATGATTTCTAAAATATGCACTAAGGTGTAATAATCCAGATAAGGATTGTTTGGTATTAAATAGATTTCACCTAGTGTATGATAATGAAGCCTAATTAGACAAATATTTTGAAACTCTTGATGGATATTCATTAGTTTAATCATATTCTATTTATGAAATTTTTTTAGGGATTATATTATGTTATTTTTAAGAAGCAAATAGAATATAACCATGGATAACAAAAATTGATTCTTATATATTCATAAATTAGGTTATGTAGATATTTTATTTTTAAATTGTTATATTTTTTTGTTACCTAAATAATTTTTTTAATTTTATCATTCCTCATATTTCCTCAATTTTATAAATGGTTGGAGAAAGAATAGACATGGATAACAATGGGTGTGATGGGTAATTCAAGGACTATCCTAATGAGAAATTTAATGGAATGGAATTAGTTGTATAAAAATATTTTGATGATTACTAAACTTTCCCAAGATATGAATAATAACACAAACCATATTTCAGTCCCAAACACACCATGGATAGAGTGACTTTCTATTGAATCCTTTATGCAACAATGTATACCCTATATCAGTAGGTCTTCAAATGATTAATTATTTATAAATTAATAAATTATGTAGAGAATATAATTTATATTCTCCATTCCACATGTGATGTGAAATTTTTAATAGTTGTGTATCATATGGGATGAAATGATAACAAATGGCAGACCCTCACTAAGAATAAAACACAATAATAGAAAGTATATTATATGGGATTAGATGAGTTTTATAAAATATTCATTGAAAAATATTTTACCCAAAATCTAAATATGAGAATAGTGTGAGAAATTTTATATTTAAAATGAGGATAAATGTATCAGCTCATATGAGGATAAAATCAAAAGAATTTAATGTTACTCAATCAGTTTTATTAATGTACATGAGAGTGTGATCAAAAAAATTATCTAGTATAATTAAACTATATATTTTAATGGATTTAACTCTAATATACTTTTCTGGAACCAAATAATTTATTCAAATTTCAATTATTGATGTAAGTGAAACTATGGACTCTATTTTTGAGAAAAGAATAAGGTAAAATAAATCATGGAAAATCATATGAAAATATCATTGTGTAAAGAAATTATAATAACCTAAATGAGAAAAATGATGGGGGAATCATAATTAAAATTCCTTTAATGGAACTGGGAAATTTTTTAATTTGTGTGAACCATAAATATCACTCTTAAAAAAATTTATTAGTGGAAAAGATGCCAAAAAATAAAATGAAGAATGTTTTGGTTTTGAAAAATTCAATACCAAAACTTTAATTATTCAAATGTAATGTGTTTGGGATTAATAAAAATAAATGACTGAACATAAGGGCTAATAATGGTAATAATCACCAAAAACCTGCATGTCGAAGGTAATAATGACAAAAATATTCAATTCAGACCAATAAATTTGATTATGATAATCCATTTACAATTATCACCCACCACAATGTTGTATATTTTTATTTGATATTTATTTTAGATATTATAGGTATATATAAAATATTACAATGAGAACTAAATAAATACCTAAATGAATTTATTTCTTATGAAGACTTCAAATTTTATGTTTACTATACCCTGAGATAACATTTGTGGTCATGTATTTCACATTAGCCTTATTGATTTTTAGTTTACAAGAATTAGATGGGATTATTATAAATTCACCACTTATCTCCACACACTCATTATTAAATACCAAAATAGGGAAATGCCATTTCATATTTCAAATCAATATATTATAATATATTATTACATGATTAAATAAGAACTCTCTAAGAAAACTATTAAAATTATTTTTTATTCAAATTATAATAAGGAGGTGTATATATTTCAAATAAAATGAGAGAAACTAAAAAATATGGATATGCCTATTATGATTCATAATATTGTCTATGTTTATATATTTTATATCCCAATAAAAATTATGCATTGATTCATTCATATCCGTATAAAAATTATACCTTGATTCGTTCACATCATTTATATATCCATATTTATTTTCATTAGTATTTGATAATTAAAGATGTGGGATCACAATTTATTGATGTGTTGTGGGAGAATGTAATGGAATGATATTTTAGTCATATTATTTCCCATTAAAAAAATAATAACATATTTCACATGAAACATTGAATAATATTTTGATAAAAGTTAGTGCTAGGGATTTTGCACGAAATGAGAATAAAGATTACAGCTATCTAAATATTGGGATTTTACATTTGTCCTTATCTACTAAGGGAAAAAGATCATTATAAATGTTGTTGGGAAATAGAAAAACCTCTACATTTCCCCCCATATTTAATCGTGCATCTCCTAAGGTATTAGCTTCATGATAATCATGTGATATGATGTAGCTCATAGAGGATAAGTGATCATGACAATTGGCATAGATTGCTATAAATATCCATAAAAGCTGTACCTTCCTAGTTCTCAAAGCATTAACTATTTCTCTAGAGTCACACTCAAACCATATGTCATCCAAGTTTATTTGTTTAGTGGTTTTAATATCATGCATCAGGCCACATATATTGGCTTCTATGGTATTTTTTCCAGAGAGACCATATTTTAAATCAATAATCTCACCATTTGAGTCCCTGAACACATGTCCATGTTTTGTTGGTACTAGAATTACCTTCAAAGACCCATCATAAATATATTTTATCCAACAAGTGATAGGACGATAACCAAAGAAAACAATGATGTTGTTCGTTGGAGGGTAATTTCCTTCCAGATTCAGTCTTCTTAAAATAAGAAACATAGCCAATAATGTTTTCATTATATAGAGTGCATCACATTGGAATTCTGAAATGCAGACACAATTTGATCGAAGGTGGTGTAGAAAATAAAGAAATCATGTTCATGGATGGTTCTTTTCCAGCCTCTCCAAAGTTTTTGAAGTATCTATATATAATCAAATTTAAATAGAATGGCAGTCTAATATGACTTCAAGATTTCAATCAAGGCTGGAAGTAATTCCTTCAGTGATCATGTTATAGGAAGTAGTACTGAAAATTAGTCAGAGAATACAAGAAACTTAGAAGATAAAGAACGAACGCAAAGATAAATGTTTGTAATGTCTTCACAATGTTGGTGAAAAATTACACATGTCGAGAACATATAGATCCCATATAGAATTTGATTATCATCAATATAGAGTTTATAAAAATGGAGCCTATAAAATAATTTGAACATAAAGGGGGCCTATTTCTTGTCGAACTGGCCAATGGACTTTCTAGTTTTTGGAATGATATTCTTTTAAAACAATTTGGAGTTGATTTTACCATTCAGAGTTAGTTATCATACCAGAATGACGCCATTGCTATGAAAATCATGATTAGAAATCGTCTGTACAATGTCATTAGGGAATTAATTACGGTTGTACATTTGGTCTCTTATATTGTTGTTGAGATCATTTTCCTTGTTTTAAATAAGAGAACCTTTCAATGATGGGGTTTCACCAAAATTGCCATGGAAACCCCATTAAGAGCAGTTATCATTAACCAACAAATGATCATGATTCAGTATTATATGAGAAACAACTTGGATACCAGCCCAAACTAAAGATTCCATAGAGAATATGTTCCTTTTCTCTATGATTTTATGGGAAACTACATATAAGGAAAGAAATCATTTCAGTACTATAATTGATGACCTTGCATATAAAAAGGTTTATAAGAGACTGATTGAAAAGGGATATGTTTTTCGGCCAAGTCCCCCAAGAGTAGTGTGCATACAACACAATTTCCATGAGATCATCATGACCTTTTATCAAGAATATTCCCACTGAGAACATTGTTTTTCATCATATTATTGATTGTTTTTATAACCAATGTGGGCCATGTAAAAAACATGAGGGTATAAACAATCATTGAAATGATCACATGATTCATAAGATAACCTCTTCTAACAAGAGAGAGAGAGATTTATCTTTTCATGAGGTGAGAGATCTTATTACATTATTGAGAATGTTGAGAAAAATAAGAAGAATTAGGTCTTTCAAAGATCGTGAGTACCCCAAGGTAAGTTATGGAGAGAGAGCCCTTCCTTATTCACAAGATATTTATAATGTTTACCTTCCACGATGATGAAAAAATCTAACTAAAGTAAATTAATTATTTTCCCCAATTAACTTCATAACCATATACATTTTTATTGTGTATGGCAGATTTTTTTGATGTTTTTGATATTTCTCATGTCTCCATGAGGGAATTAAATTATTTCATCAACAAAAAAATATGATATGGGGATGAAATACCTTTTTCTACCCTGCTTGTTTTGAGATCACCATTATTCACCATGATAAAAAAACATATTGAGATAGTCTTTTGAAATGGAATAAATAATAGTATAGTGAGGGTCTCCCTGTCTCACCCCACTCAAGGACTGAAATTATCCCTTCACAGAACCATTTATATGAATATAAATATGGTTATAGCCAAGATGAAATATAAACCAATTAAAAAAATATTTTTTTGAATCTAAATCTCAGGAAGATGTTGAAAATAAAACCCCATTCAGGGTTGTCAAAATCTTTTTTAATGTTGAGATTGAGATCAATGTTAACTCCCATTGTAGGTTTCTCAAGACGGATCACACACTCCTTGGCCGTAATAAGAAAATAGTGATTTTTTTTTCTTTGATAAAAAATAATTGGTTCCCATAGATAATCTTGTTAGAAATCTGAGAAAATCTAGTAGCCATAATCTTCGTGATATTTTTTTGACGAGTGTTCATAAATTAATAGCTATGAGTTGAATAAGTTCACATGAATTTTCTTCCATTGGGATGAGATTACTAAACTGGACATTGAATCTTGGGGGTAGTGAGTCACCTCTGGGGAAGTATCTGTCAATATTGAAAACATCAAGCTGGATCACCTTGCTAAGGTGTTGATAAAAGTAGTTCGTGAAACCATCTGGCCCAGGTGAGCTATCCTTATTTAGACCAAAACAACATCCATAATATCAATGTCCAAGGGTTTTTTGGTGTGGTTTATATTGTATGCATCATAAATAATCTTAGATAGGACTCTTTCCCTATTAAACACATTCCTTGGAGGCCCATTAAATATATTATCATGGAATGAGAAAATATAGTTGGAAAGAGATTTCATTTCATTGAGAATTTTATCACCATATTTCATAAGTTAAAGTGTCTTATTCACTCACCTAGATATTTGAAAAGAATTGATGAACATAGTATGTTTATCCTTATCATTGATCAATATGATTTTGAATTGGTCTTTTATATGCTTCCTTTAAGTCATATAAGATCCTATATCTTATAATACATGTCTTCCTCATGAGTGATTCATCTGAGGAAAATTCTCTTTCTCACAATCTCATTAATGTCATGAAGAGATATTTCTTGGGAATTAATTATCTAATTAATGTGGATGAAATTTCTCATGTTCCAATCCATCATGATAACCTTTATATATTTTTTATATTATGAATGTAAGCATGTGGGCCCCAATCATCCCCAATAAAATCCAGAAAATCATTGAATTTTTTTAGAAATTAGGAGTATTCAGCCACGCATTATTGAATCTAAAAGGAATGGTATGATTCTTGTCATCTCCAATGAAATTTACCAAGATAGGGTGATGATCAGAGTTATGATTTCCTACTGTTACACATGAAATAGATCTCCAAGATATGAGGAATATGTATTTGACAAAGGCTCTATCTATTTTTCTAGATCTTAAACCATTAAAATTTGTTCTCAAACAAATTTTCTTGACCATTATTATTTAACACTTAAATCAATAGGTATAAATAAAAGTATACAAATTATGAAATATATGTATAAAAATAAAGAAATAATATTTGTAGAGAAATAGTTTCTTATTTTTTTTCAGAGATTGAATGGGATGTAATTTCACTGTGTTTTATCTTATACCAGTCCCATTGAAAAATCAAACAGCTAGGTTTTGAGAGGAATGATCTATAATATATGTTCATGTTCATTGAAATTTATAAGATATTTAGGCTATCTAATCCTCCTCCCTTAACCAGTACAAGAGTTTATGTTGTCTTTAGGTATTACATGGAGATCATGATGCATAATGTAAGTTATTGGTGATATAGAATAAAAATGAAATTATTAATTTTATAAGTTATTTATATAAATAAAATATATTTCTTACTTTTCAATCATCTACATTAAAATAAAAATATTTTTTTCAATGTTATTTCACTTATGGAGTTCAATGTGTATTGAAAGAAACTAAGTATAATGTTTCATCCATAAAAATGTATATTTTATAGAAAAATATATGGATAATGATTATTTACTTGGTGAAAAAATATATATTATTATAAAATATTTATAAAATATATAATTTATGTGAATATTATATTAAACCTAATTTAATTTATAATAGATATAAAATAAAATTTAAAAAATGGAATATTTAGAAAATTCATTTTTCCCATGAATTCAATATATTTCATGTTTCCAATTATAAGATTAATTCCATAAATTATATTTTTTTAATTAAAAATTCATCTTTATTTTGTAGTAATCATGTCAATATTATCTTGAAATAAATATTTTGTACTTCTCTTAAAAGATTGATTTTTATGAGAATAATACAAAAAACTATTTTGGAAAATAATAGGACTTTTTATAAACCTACAAAAATATAATCATGAAATAAAAACCCATGAGCATTTTTTCTAATAAAATATTTATGTAATATGTGAAATATTATATTTTAAGTATTATTTTTAATTTATAAAAATTGTAATTGATGTTTTGGAATCAATTAAATATTTATTATTAGTAATGTATTTTTGTGTTATAAATATATTAATTTAAAATTTAAAATTTATCCCAACTAGAAAATTAAAATTATAAAATGGATTTAATAATTTGAATTGTAATATTAAAATTAAGTAATATGTATAATTTAATTTTGTGCCATAAAAATTAGGTACCTTGTTTAATAAATTACCATGGTAAATTTAACATAAAGTTAAAATGCTTAATTGAGGGGAAAATACACAAATATATCGATACATTAACCGTTTTTTATGTTGATGAATGTTTGATCGATAAATAATAATTCCTACTCCATTATGTTATATATTAAGAGACGCAATTAAAAAATAACATGCCTTTAAAATATGGTTATATATATCTATAAAGTATAACTTCACTCACTTATAATTGGATCCTCCCACAAACCCTTAAAATATACAAACAATCTTTGAATTATCCAATATACTATTTCATATTTTATTTCCAAAAAAGAACCCTGCATATTATTTAGAAATTATTATCTTTATTTTTCTCAAATCCCTCTAACATCAAGATGGGTTCCAATAAGAAATTAAATTCTTCTATATAAGTATTTTCACTAACATAATCATTTTTCCATTTCTTCTTCTTCTAAAGCCTCTAAAATTTATTTTACTCATTATAGTATGATTATATTATTTTTATTTTTATACAAAAAATATTTTATAAATATGTAAATCAATTAACGGTATTTCCATTTCATCATTATCAAAAATGATAACATCATTCGTGTTACTTGAAGACTATCTCTTCCATTAATGAAATTTTTTATTTATCATTACATAAAAAATTTATGTTTGGATTATTAATGAATAATTATGATATTTAAAACAATATTATGATTTTTAAAAGTGAAATAATTCTGCATCTTCATCACTTTCAATGAAAACTAATTTATCATGTGTGTACGTGAAAACTACTACCTCAATGGAATGAAATATTTCTTTTATTATTACCATCATATATGGATGATTATAAGAATTTAATTAGTTAATAATTATTATTTTTAGGATATTATTATATTTGTATATAGGTCAGAGTTATATTTAACAAATTTTGAACATACTATCATTTATTCATCAAAAATTACGTTAGGAATCTCATTAATGATTTTATCTACATCAATCATGAATAAAAATATATAGGGGAGAAATTAGAAATTTATAAACGATTATACATGATATTATATACTATAATGGATAATATAGGATTTATGAATATAGTATAATATAATCGGAATCGA
This sequence comes from Viscum album, assembly GCA_963277665.1. Classification (NCBI taxonomy): domain Eukaryota; kingdom Viridiplantae; phylum Streptophyta; class Magnoliopsida; order Santalales; family Viscaceae; genus Viscum; species Viscum album. The sequence continues at coordinate 444,903,175 of OY728139.1, read as the reverse complement.
AATTAATATTTTATGTTACGTGTGAAAATAATCAATATCACAAGCATCAGATGATAAAAATAAAATATAAATAAATAGTACATGTTTAATAAATGATTATAATTGAATAGAATATATATTAATACAAAATAATAATGTTATAATATTGGTTTGTAATATAGTTATTGTAATCCTACATGTTATTAAAGTTATTATGTTGATATTAATTGTTAAAGTATTATTTTATCATCCCATATTTATTTTTATTAAACATATAACATATTAACAATTTATTTAATATTTTGTGGTGTATATAATTCTCTCTGGTTGATTTTTGTCTAACATTATTTAAATTTCATGGATTTTAAAATTAACTATAATTTGTAAAATTAATAGGATTTGATTCAAGATATTAAAATGTTGTATATGAATTTTAATAACTCATCTCATATTTCATAGTGTCATAATTATTCTCCTTAAACTTCTTTCATTTATATTTGGCATATTCAACCATAATTTTTATAATACGACATTTTTTATTTTCATATCAAGAAATTGGCATTTTTAATTTGAAATATATTCCTTGATGAATTTCATTATCATAATAGTGTAATGTTGTTATAAATAATTCAAAAAATATTAATGGAAATTTTTTATCCATATGAATATTCTTTATTCATTCAAATATTATCCAAGATTATTTTGAATTATTATTTTTTCCTTTGGTATTAAATTTTATCTTTAACCTCTTTTAAAATAATGTTTTATTAAGCCTTTGTTGATATTGGATTAATTAAAATTATTTTTTAAAAAAAATGAAATGGTTTTCTCATTATTGATCATACATTTTTTCTTACACTACATCTATAGTCTAGAATTTTTTTAAATATTATTAAATTCTCTATTATTTTGACTAATTTAAAATAAAATCAAATAGTGTTCATGTTAGCTTCCCAACATCAAATTTTGAATTTGACATACTTTATAATTTTAATTTAATAATTTTTTATGATATATATTTTATTAAAAATCCTTCCTTTATAATATGTATCTCTAAAATGACTTTCACCTATAGAAGTCATGGATCATTAATCACACTATAAATTCCATTATGAAATGATCCGTTTTTTTATTAAATTTTTGGTATCCTCTAATGTAATTTCTGATGTCATTTTTTGCGATACCATTAAAAACATTATGAAACCCATTTTCTGTACATGGGTTCATCATGATAATTTATATGATTAATTTTCTGTGTAACACAAGTGTATATATAATCATGAAAATAGAATATTGTTTCAATAAGTATTTATTATGGGTTGGTTATGATAAATTCTTAAGATAGGTGGCCTCCGTTAAAGCACTAAAATTGATTACGTTAGTTAAAGGCATAAGATTGGTTGGTATATTAAATCCCACCAATGTATTGTTTTCATCACAATAGATTGTGATGTTTTTGGATTGACATCGTTATATATTTATATATTCACAAAATTTTATATGGATATATTTTTCTATAGTATTTGTCACAATGTTATGATATCTATTGGTTCTATAGTTCCCTGTTATGTTTTATTTCCATAAGACTGAACTTTTTAATATCATATACCTATGAATATACTCCATGGATCATATTTATGATCTCACACTCTTATTTCATGTATTTTTTTTATTTGAGATATCATTTTTAACAATCATGAAATAATGACAAGTATTTTAGTTCCATGTTCATTTTAATAAGAAATTTCGTACTTACTCATGTTCGTTCATATTATTCTATTATATCCCTCGATGAAAGGATGATAATTTTTATCCTTATATAGAGTCCCATCTCTATCATTTAATATGATTCCTCTCCAATTTTTTTGAATATTTCTAAAAATAATGAGTTATTAATAAGGGGATTTTGAGTTGTATTATTACTGAGGAATTTTCAAAAGAATTGTAAAATAATCTATCTGTGTATATGATATCTAATGATGTATAACATCTGTGTTATAGTCTTGTGTGATTATTTATATATAAATATTGAATAAATTATTTATAAATATGTATTTTTTTCTTTTTTTATCTCAATTATTATCAAATCTAGTATTAATTTATGTTTTTTAGAAATGATCCTCTGGTTTTGGGTCTAGAGAACATAAATTATTGACTGTATTGATGAATTTAATGCATAATTATATAATTTGATGTTTTATATATCCTTATTAATGCCTATTTTTTACAAATCTATGTTTCATCAATGCCTCATCCTATATATCATGAAACAAAATACGAACATAATGAATTTCCACAAAATCTAATGTACATATACCTATTGATATGCGTTATTTTTTTCCTTTAATGTCTAAAACTATACCTCTTAAACAAGATAGCAGAAATAAATATATTTTTAGTTATAAATATTATGTAAATTGTGTAGACCTTCACTCAAATATCAGGTATTATACACTCCATTATAATTCATAATATTGTTTTCAAGTATTAGGATAAGATCATAAGGAAATAATAATAATACTTAATCCCACCCTTTCAGAAGTTGTAAAAAAAGTTGAAGGTTTACTCGAGGTAGGTATCATTCACCCCATTTAGGATTCTCACTGGGATAGTCTAATTAATATTGTACCTATGAAAATTTGTATTAATATTTTTTAAATCATAGTAATGAGTTTGTTCCGATGAGGGGGTGAAATAGCTTGTGTGTCTTCATTTATTATGGTAAACTAAATCAATACACTTGAAAAAATTTCCCCTCACATTCCCTATGAATATTCTTAATAGGAATACTATTAGGACACTCTGTTTTTTTGATAAATTTCATGCATATTTTCAAGTTCTTATTTTTTTCATTATATTAGCATAATATGACAGTCACATTCCCATGAGGTGTATTTTCATATTCAATGAAGAAGTGTAGACTTTATAGTGGCCCATGTAACATCAAAAAATGTAACATGTTTATTTTTTTTAATTCATGGTGTTTAATCTGGATGATTTTACTATGTATGGTTCTTAATTTGATGAGTTTCTATAGACCATGGGTAAGGTTTTTGAATTTTTAATGAGACGAACCAGGTGTTCAACTATGAGAAAAATCATTTCATTATAGTTTATGGTATTCTCATAGGTCATGTAGTGTCAAAAAAAGGAATATTTTTTTATACATCTATGTTAGATACTACTTCATCCTCAACATATCATATAAATGTATGAATTATAATATATTTTATAGTGCATGGATATATTTATCGACACATCATTAGATATTTTATTAATATTTATCTTCAGTTATTGAAATTACATCAGAATGATTGTAATATTTTATTTAATGATTCTGGTAGTATTTAATATGATAGGATTTAGAAATTTCTCACCACACCCCTATCATAAAGCTGTCATGGAGGGAACTCCCATTTGAGATTATATGAAATGCTTGGAATATCACTAAAACAGTATACTTATCATAGTGGGTGGAGTGTTGTTTCAATGTGATTTACTATGATTTTAATATGATAGATTCATCCAATTAAAAGATCAAAATCATGTAACATGTGCTTCATATAGTATGTTTCTAGTTTAATTAAATTATGTTCTAATTTATATGTATATGCATGGATTTTTTATTTTATTATATAGCTCTAAGGTACCACATGATGAATCCATATGTGAATATGCTACGTATTTATTTGTTACTCATTAATTAAGAGTTTGAAATTGTGAAAATTTAAAATAACAGTTTAAATAACATGGTGTCCATCCACATGAAAAGCATCACTCTCATATTGGACCATATCACACCTAACTAGGTTCCAAAATGAGATACGATGCACTTATGTGCATTTACAATATTTATACCTAATGTGACTCTAGAAATGGTTTTTAATGTCATTATTCATGTATTTACTTCCTTAAAATATATTGATATGTCATATTAGGTCATATAGTGATGTTCTGATGTTATTTGCTATTAAAAGAGCATTTTGATGGGAGATTAGTGGCATTTTTTTCCAATTTCCATGGTGCGAAGTTATTACTATGTCAACAAAACCATGCACTCTTCAATAGTAAACTATACAAGGATTGTATTATTGAAATAGACATTGATGAATGCACTATATATGGTTAAAATCATTCATATTAAAAAAATACTATGTGGGGTAACCATTTAGAGGTCAAGTGGTGATTTCAATATTTTCACATGATTACGTAAATCATATAGACAATCCAAAAAACAAAGTTAGGTTAAACTAGATGAGAAATAACCATGTGCATACTATTTTCATCGAAAATTGATGGGTTTTCATTGAAAATAGAGGATGTTATTTATATTAATTAGGATATATTAGTCATCTCAATTGATGCATGGATAAATTAACTATGTAATTAAACTGTGATCTAATTAAAAGTCAACCATTAACCACCCATATAAATCTATAACCACCATTTAACACGGGATTATGAACCCTATTAACTCCGTGAAACTATTGGTCAGCCCATTTTTGATACGATGACCATTTTATGGGGCATGTACTATTTGGGAGAAGAAAATCATTGTGGTTATAGTGTTTAAAATCTATTATAAAACCGTTTTAGATATTTTCCATATAGTGGCATTGTAATTAATTTGTGTGTTTATTTCAAAAAAGTCTGGGATTTTAAAGATATTGACACATCATTTATGACACGTGTTTCTAAGCTCTCATGTACATTGAGGTTGGGCATGATGAGGAAGAACTTTTTGAGTAATTGATTTATTTCTGTTCTGTTTGTGATGCTCTTTTTAACTTATCATAATTCTCTTTTGTTTTATTTATTTTTTATCAATGGTCATGCCAATTGAATAAATAACATTGTCTCCATGTATCTCTATTGAATGTGATGAATAATCTCTTGACTATTGGGTGACGATGTGATCTATAAAGGGTTTTCATTCAAAATTTTCACAAAGAAATAATTTTCATACTATGAAATTTATTTTTTTGAATATAAATGAAACCCAACAGACAATGGAGGTTTTAAAATATTTTAATACAAGTTTTTATATTTATTATGAACAACAAAACACAAAAATTAAATTGGTTCCAACTAGTCCCAATCAAAATCAATAACACGAACTTTTTCTATTTTTTTAAGTATATGATTTTTTTTATGATATTTTATTAGAAAACCCATTAAAAGGGAACTGTATGTTAATAAATCAAGATTTAAAGTTATTCGTTAAACAATTAATCATTTATTTTGAATTCAATAATTTTTCAATTGGTTAACCAATAACTCAAATCATTAAACAACCCATGTAATTGTGTGGATTGACCATATACACTCACTATACTAATTATAAAGTTGAAAAATATCAATTTGGGCCACCCAGAGTTACCTCTTATCAAGAATGATGTAAATTCTATAAATTTTCTTAGAGAACCAATGGAATGTATTATAATGAATCATGAGATATTTTTGGTTGATAAAGATTATTATTTTCCATTTCTTCATAATATATTTGGCACCATTATATCAAATTTAAATGGACGTGTGTTCAACTAGATTTTGGAATGATTCACTTAGAGAGGATATTTTTCTATATGATCCATATTTTCAGTAATATTTTAAGAAAGAATATTATCCACACATGGATTATGGGTTTCAATAAAAGATTTTTCAGTGTACATTATATACCCCACCATCTTTTCTTTTATCAAAACCAACGTTGAATAAAACCAATAAAATATATTAGATGATAGAAACAGTCACCACCAACCGGTTGGACTAAAATGAAATTTTTTGATGACATGGAAATGTGATATGGTAAATTTATGATATAGTTAAAAGAGTGTATGACGACTTTGAGTATGTTGTCGAGTTATCTATTTCAAATAAAACTAAGGTAGTATGTAATGATGTAGAGATAATTAATTTGGAACTAAATCTTTATGAAAAGCATTATTCCAATATTTAATGTAAAAATGGGGTTAAATGATGCCATTTTTGTAAGAAAAATTAAATTATTATTTTTATAAACCCTCGGTAGAGTTCTTACATTCTTTAGAATATTATTATGATTCTTTTTTGGTATTCATCATTTTGGAGAAATAACCGAAGAAGATGGTTGCTTCACTATCTTAATCAACACGTAATTACACTTTTGGAAATGTTTTATATATATATTATTTTAAAAAATATTTTTAAACCTGATTTAACATTACAATACAATCAAAAATGTATTTGTATTGATTAGAAGCGTTATAACTGAGGGTCCCAAAGATCCAGTTTGAATTCAGATAATCACATCACATCATCCAAATTTCAAAAATTAAATACCACACATCAATCATTATTTATTTACCTGTGTTTATTTTTGAATGATTAATAAAATTAAAAAAATATAAAAAGACCTTCAATAATAAAAAAAAGTCACTAAGGTGATTGAGTGTTCTCACTTAGATAAAACTAGGTCCTAGATCAAATCCCATTCTAGCCAATAGATCAATATAGTTAATATTTTCCATTTTTAAACATACGACTTGTATTTTATGATGTACTACATGTATATATTTATTTTTTAAATATTTATATTTCTATATAATAAAAATTAATTATTTGGAAATTTTTATAATAATAACTATATAATGTAAATACAAAAATAGAATACATACATGACGTTCATATATAACTACAAACAATATAAAAAGTATATAATAATCTGGATCTGTAACTCCGAATGTACCAATGTTGACCCCATCCATGTGTCATGCAATAGATTCAAACCCTGTCCCCCCTTCTCAACTTTTCAATAAAGTAATTTTTTCACTATAAAATCACTACAACATTGTTCTTGGATTATGGTATGTACAACCTCTTCATTCAGTTTTTTTGTATTCATTATTTGTGATTTTAGTTTTTTTGCGTTGTTTAGATGAAACCCAATAGATACCCTTTCATACCAGAATAAAAAATATTGTGATTGCATTGTATAATAACTATCATGTTTTCTAAGTGGGATTTGAAAACAAATATCATGTGTGATCAGTACATGTCATGTACCCATGCCTATAATATACCTAGGATTATCAATGTCACATATCAGGCATGGACTACATACACATTTTTAAACCCATGGAGTGTGGACATAGGTATATTACATGTCCATTTACCACTCAAAGGATCTAATGTTATGGAACACACATGGCTATGATTTCCAACTTCTAAAACATGCTGTGTGCATTTGATACTCATCATGTACATTATGATATATAGAACATAAGAGTCTTTTCATTCCTTTTTGATAATACAAGATGTAATATGAGAACACAACAAGATATTTACTTTACAATTACACATTGTGTACTTTTGGAAAACTAATTATTTTTTAGGTTTCATTTATATTTTAATTTTGTCAATAAATTAATAAAAATTATATCTTGGAAGATGGATATATATCACAATTGATGTGGTCCACGATCTATCCCATTGAGATTTAGTCCACTCCGCACCATGTTTTTAGGGAATCACTTGGATTTCCTTCTATGATGGAACAACCTCTTTCACATTAGCTGGATTTTGAGTTAATACCTCCACATCACCAATCATGGTGTCTTCTACAGTAGCTCCTAGTTATATATCCACCGAGAAACCACCACACCATCTTCTACAACACCATGTACACCCACCATATGATAACCACCAACACAAGCTATTAGGGCCTCATATCCTTCCACATCAGTGTCTCGCACACCATAACATCCTCCACCTATATTTATACACCACCAACCATATCCATGCCTATTTTTTTGTGAGAAACATATTATGAGTTACCAAAATAAGTGAATTTCACATCATAGGAAGTAATTGAGAATTCAATTCTTGGAAACAAATATTATAGAGTAGATGGTACTTCTAGATGAGATAGATGAGCCAATAGTGAACACTCATCTGATAACCCATTTCCAATTAAACACTCCCACGTTTAGATATTTATTTCATAAATTTTACAATGACTTTTGATAGTGATGGAGAAACCAACCATGAGATTTCAAGAGACATGAAATCACCAATCTGATTTATATTAGGTGGTGTTTTTTTCTAACTAACAATGCAAGAGTTTTGTAGAGGGTGTGGTTTATTCCATTACTCATACCCCACACTATATCCTTCCACCCTTACCCTACCTGAAAGATGATACCTAGTTATTGTGGTGATGTAGATTTTTGTATCCTATGTCTAATATAGTCCAACTTCATAGAATATCATTTTGATCATCTCCATACCACTGTATGTATCCCATAATTTTCATAGCTCCATAATATTTCATTCCCATGAGGATGGGGGAATTGTGTATGGATGATACGTGACGATTAATTTATGCATCATCTTACATAAAAATCCCATAATATAATATTTCATCACCTCGTACTTCTATAATTTTTTTACCAGTCTGAATGATGGGTGTCTATATCCTTAGATAGAACGCTGCCTAGGGATTTTGAATTCTATCTCTCTCATGGTTAGTTAGGCTCTCATAATTGGATGGAATTTCTCATTTATATTCTGAATAGAATTGTCAAGAAGTGGGGGGAGCACCTACATGCTCATATAATATTTCCTAACATTAGTTATGCTAAGAGAGTCCACACCCTCCCTTTATTGTTTTTTTTCACTAATACCACCACCATCACCAACACCAACACCACATCCTCCAATGAATACCATGTATCCATCCCACCATTACTAAACTACAAAATCCTTACATTACACTATTCCATATACTAACCCATCCAAAATCCCACCTCAACCTATACCCTCTGCTCATATATTTATTATTGACCTCAATGACACCATAGGTCGATGCCTCAATCAGACAGAGGGCATGATGGGTGTCCTTATATTGTACAAGGATCTCACATGTATACAAACTTCTACCCCTAATCCCAATAATTAGTAATCAACCCTATAGTGTACGAACCTTAACTTTTTTATTATTAAATGTTTCTTAAAAATGCATGTTATGTTATTTTTTTCTCAACAAAAATATATCTCCCTCATAATTAAGTGAGTATATTATTAAAAGAGACCGTATGGTTTTAATATTTATAAGATCACTGGTCAATTATGACCATCGGTCAATTATGATTTTTTGTCAATAGTATAATTGTAATTTATATTCATAATAAAAAAATTAACATTATAATTATTGTTTAAAAGTATAAATGAAAATGGAAAATTATTAGAGATTTTATAGTTGATGGCCTCACAACGAAGTGTCGTTCCATATGAAGCCCAATTGTTGTATCATGGGAATGATGTAGAATAGTTGGGATTCTCTAATGAATAGCCCCAAGATAAGTTTCAACGTGTTATGTTTGATTGAATTCGCATGTGTGAGATGTTCATATTGGTGAAAATTACCACTCGAGCAATGTTATCTGAGCTACCCCAAGAGTCTATCACCATATGAAACCTTACCCGTAGGTCATATGTGGGTTGTATAAGGGTTTATGTGACAAGTAATTTGTTATGTAGTTTAAAATATCATTTTATAAAGAAATGTTTTGTTCAATCAATTCTGTTTTGTGTTTAGTTTTTCCAAAATTTGTGTTGAATTTGATAAATTTATTTTTCAGTTAGAAATTATATATTTTAGAATAGACATTTATATTATTATAAAAGAATTAATTATTAATAATATTTATTATAATAAATTAGTAATATAAGAACACTCTTATATAATTAAAAGGATAAAATAATTTCATTTTTTCTTGTTTTGGAAATTTTACAATGCATTTTACTATGCAATTTCATTCTGCTAATGTTTATAATAAAATTGTATTTTAACAGTTAAAAGTTAAATCTCAGACATAAAAAATTTTTTTTATGAAACAATAAATTACTATTTTTAAATATGAACAACTATATTATGTTAGGGTTGATTTATGATAATTTTATAAATACATTAGTCATTTATGATTCGTAAAAAATATTATTTGAATTTTTATTATGTTTAAAGACATCATAAAAATGCCATAATGATTTTATTAGTAATAAAAAAATTTGTTAACTAATGTGGAATAGTATATGATAATAGGTGTCCCAAGGGGCCAATATCATGAAAAAATACCCGGGGGAAGCCTAATGTTTTTCAAATACCACTATCGATGTGTCCAAGGAAATTAATAAAAAACACCGTTATTGTTTCTATAAATACCCACCCATTTTTCATTTTCATTTTTTAAAATTATTCCTAAACAACTAATTTCTAGATTTATCTCACAAGGATACCTCCCTAGGTGTCTTCAAGCCCCCCAAGGTCCCAATATTTATGTTTTAGGATATACTCTTCACAGATAATGAAAATATCAATTTCTCTTTTCCTTTAATGTTTCTATTTTTATTTGGTATGTATTTAATGTTTCAAAACTATGTTCTTATATACATTTAATTCCATACCTTTACTATATTAATATTCTTTTATGAGTTTTATATCCTTTTCCCCTTTATTATAAATGTTTCTAAAACAATGATTCATGACAGTTATGATGCTGAATTTTCTTCTCAAAAATTTCTCTTTTTTTCTTAAGAAATTTTATATTTTATATATGTGAATCCCCAAAAAACATTATTCCCTTGAATTATTCACTAATATATAAAAATGATTTATTTTATTCAAAAATTTACATAAATAAATCCTTCATTCCCTTATTATGGGTTATAAATTATATAATCATCATGTTTTTAATACTATTATAAAACACAATGATTTTAATACAAAACATAATTTTTTATTCTCTCTGGGTTATTTATGATATGTTTATTTTGATCTTGGTTGAGCACATTGAAATTAATCCATATTCAGGGTGCATTTAGATATTTCTCGAATGAATTGGGTAAATAATTTAACCTCTAGATATGGCATGTTTTTACGATACCTTACTTAATAACCTTGTTAATATTTATGAAATCTTGGTGATAATCCTTAGTGATAAACTTATCAATGTATAAAATAAATTTTTCTTCCACATCAATATGTTATGATTCATGTTATTTTTGTTATGATATTCCTTGTTCTCTTTTTTCTGGGCACAATGATTTTCCTAAAGTTCTTATAAATATTTATCAAGATCACATGTAAATTATTTCACCTGTTTTCCTTTACAAGACGTTACATTAACCCTTTACTTTGATTTATGTCCCTAGTTTATAAGAAAAAATAAATGTACATGTGATGAAACTTTAACAATCCTTCAATTTAAAATAGAATAATAGTTTTTATGTTCAGTTTATTTTGTAAATTATTTCCATGAAACAAATCTTTAAAATATACTATTTTTGTACAATTTATTGAAGTGTTATGTAATACAAAGGTGGGAATTTGTAGTTAGTATCCAAGGATGATTTAGTTGTTTATGGAAATTTGGATATTAAAACATTAGAACAAATTATATAGATAATATTAAATATAGGAAAACATCTAGATATTTTGTTTAAATACTATATAAGTGGTGTTAGAGAAAATAAATCCTGGACAAGATTCGAACAATTAGATGTGGGATTGGAATAGATGTACGTATGGGTAACAACACCTATAAGTTTCATCAATCATGACATGATGTAACTTGGTCCATAATAATGTGCCTTTCATCCCTCCTAGTTTGAAACACAGAGGGGATATTTTTGTATAATCACAGGTTTTTTATAAATAATTATAAAGAATTCATATATTATGTAAATGTTGTAAAATAATAAGATATTTAATCATGGTTTTTTTAGAAATAAAATTATTTCATTGTTATAATATTTTTACATGAAACACATTTATTACTCAATATTTATTCTTTTAGAACATGTCATGAAATATGAGAAACCATTTAAATGTTAACTACAATGTTCCAGGAACTAACAACCTTTTGATAGATGATGGAATAGAAAACATCATGAGAATAGTGAATCAACTATATCGAGTTATGAGAAAAAACATGATTCAGGATGACATACTAGATTCAGCGCAAAGGGAATAAATTTATATTTAGTGCTTTATGATTCAATGAAGACAAACATTAAGTTGTTATTTGGAACCATAGATAGTTTAATAGTGGACAATCTCTATCGAAATAAACTTTAGTCACATTTTTTTTGATAAAGGATAGATTCACTACAGTTGTATACCTCTAATAGGTAGAACATGACTAGTGGTGGGAAATAATAAAAAATGTAAAGCTAAGAGGTGTGATTGAAGATATGGATTGTGAATAGTTCAGGTGATCCTTTCTCAAAAAATATTTCCCCTGTTCGATATGAAAAATAATGGAAAATTAATACATATATCTTAATTAGAGGGAGAATAAATATATGGGAATCTATGAGATAAAAATAAAAAGAATTTCTCCCTACACCTATAGCATTTTCATGGAGCCTATTGTAAAGGCAGACAGATTCTTTTGTATATTGCATCACATCTATAGAAGGGTGTTTCTAAACGAGACTATGCATCTACGAGGTTTTAGTATAATGTACTATGAATGAAAAAATGGGGTTCAATGAGTCATAGTGGTATCAATAAAATCAAATGAATAGAATTTATTTATTATAGCTAATCTCAGGGAGTAGATTTGATCATGAAATAGGAGGAAGGAAAGTGTAACATCCCATGTGTAATATGTGTGGGAATATAATTCATGGAACTTCAATCTTCAGAGTAAGAAATTTTATTATTGTTAAAGAGGTTTCAATATAACTCAAAACATTTATATTGAGGTGAATCCTCAACATATAAATAGAATCTGAAATGGGAATATGGTGCAAGATTTTCTTGGAGTCCAATTCGTCAAATATGGACTTCCTTCCCACATTTTTAATCACTTTTATAGTCCAAGGGTAGTGGATGGGAATCATCATCAATGTAAGAATAGAACAAGGGAGAAATGTCATAATTATTTTATCAATAATACTGATGTTGATGTTCCAAATGAGGTATTTGAAGGTGCTCTCATTATTCCCTAAAATTGAAAAAGTTCATTTTTTATTCTGGTTCTACAGATTTTGTTATTTCCTCCAAGTTTGGAAAGAAAATATAATATTTCCATACACTTATAGGATTATAATGATCATTTAATTCTCCTAGATGGATTATATAGGAATCCAAAAAAACAAATATAAACTCTTATATTCACATTGGTGAGCATAATCCCATCACACATCTAGTTGTCATTCCCATGATAGAATTCAAAATTATACTATAGATGGATTTGATATCAATGTATAGTACTAAAAACAATTATATAAGAATATAAATAGCAATAGTATTGAATGGAATACATATAGTTATCATCAATGTAGTTATATCTCTAACTGTATGTTCATTAGAAGAACCTCCCATATCATTCTTTTTGGAAATTATTTGGGAATATGTGGAAGGAAATAAAATTATACAAATAGAGAATGACCCCATTGTTTTGGAATATATTGATCTATCTACTAGGTAGTTACTTATAACTCCCTCGTAAATAAAAGTATAGTTAATCATTGAACTAATTCTCAGATCCAAGCTGATATCAAAGAACCCATATGGAATAGAAAATGTGAAGCTGGAGGAATTGAAGAAACAAATCCATGATCTTTTGTAGAATTTTTTTTTATCTAGCCATGTATGTATCCTTGGAAATAATTTATTCTCCTTTTGATGAAGAAGGATGGATATATACATTTATGCATTGATTACAGAGAACATAATGAGATCACAAGGAAGAAAAAGTACCCTCTTCCATGAAATGGTGATTCATATGACTATCTACATGCTACATAATTATTCCCCAAGATGGATCTTTGATCACATTATTATTAATTGAGGGTGAATAAAGAAGATATTCCAAGTAAATCATTATAATCATGAAACATGAATTATGAGTTAGTTATTTTTCCTTTTAGCTTAACTAATACTCTTACATTATTTATTAATTTGAAGAATAAAATCTTTAATGGATACCTTGATAAATTCATGGTAGTTTTTATTGATAATATTATGATATATTTCAAATGAAATGTGGAGTATGTGCATCATATAAGGGTTTTATTAAAATCTATGAGGAAAGATAGGTTATTCATAAATTTCCTGAAGTGTGAACTTTCGTTACAACAATTTCCTTTTTGGGGACCACATTAACCAATAAAGGAATCTTCGTTGACCATATAAAGTAAAATATCACGTTCATATGGAAAAATATGTTTTACGAATGTATCCACGACCTTAATAATAGATTTTTTATGGAACCCATATAAAATCTACCACTTATTGGATAAGGATTCATTATTTTTGGCGATTTATATCTTAATTTTATTGGGTTCACGCTCATGAAAAAGATCAGGGAAATTTATTCTACAAATTTACTATTGAAGAATGATTAGAAAAACTATCATATGAATGAATTATTTTTATATATTTTTTTCATTGATTATATGGAGCCAATATCTTTATTGAAAAAATTGTGATATATACATAGAAAATTAAATTCTGATGTATATTTTCATGAAAAATTAATTGATAACGAGACAATGGAGATGGTTGGAGCTTCTTAATGTCTATGATTGTTCAATTTATTATCATCTAGGAAGAGAATACAATTTCATTGATGCATTAATTAGGAAATCCCCTATTTTTTGGACAATGATGTGGAATCAAGGATATCCTTTTATCCAAGACATACTAAAACATGAAATTGGAATCATAAGGGAAGGTACATCATCGACCGTATTTCAAATGATTTCCCTACCATAATTACATCAAAAAATAACAAAATATCAAATAGAAGATCCTTTATTACAAAAGATGATATAGCCTCTATGAAATGGGATGTTTCTTGAGTTCAATATTGATCATGAAGGGGTACCAAAATTTTGTAAAAGTATATGTGTCCCTTATATTCTTGAAATAAAGAATAATATGATGGATGAATCTCACACCTATAAAATGTCTATACATCCCAGATGTAAAAAAATTATAGCGGCCTTTTTAATCGTTATTTATGGGATTACCTGAAAAAGTAGATTATTGAATTCAAAACAAGGTTCCTAGAATGTTAGTAAGAGAAGGTAGTGAGACAAAATCCTAAAAGGATAATAGAAAACATAAATATACTTGCATGGATTTAACCGTATATCAATATGGACATTGTCACGAGTCTCCCAAAAAAATCATAGAAACTATTTCGATAAGGGTTTTAGTTGGCTGCCTCGCTAAATTTTCCCATTTTATCTCTTCTCAAGAAGATGATTCTTCAGGTCCACATGCTATGAATTACCTAAAGTAAGTGGCAATGATACATAGGGAATCACTCTTCATCATATTTGATCATAAATCAATGTTCACATAAAAATTCTAGAGAAGTAGTCAACATGATCTGTGTGCTGAATTGAATTTTAGTAAAACCTATCACCCCCAAATTGATGGAAATTTTAACGGACTATTAAAATACTCGAGAAAATTTTGAGATCATGCGTATTGGAATTTGAAGGCAGATTGGATCAACACCTCCCATTGGTTTAGTTCCCTTAAAAAAATATTCAATTTGTGTATTCCAATGGAAACATATAAAGATCTATATATAAAGTGATATAGAACTCCAACATATTAGGACAAAGATTGTGAGATAAAACTTTTTGCACTTGATTATTTATAGGTGATGATAGAAAAGGTTCATGACATGAAACAACTCATTAAGGCTGCTCAGTGTCATCCTTTGAATTTCTCTATGGAATAAATTCAAAATTTTTATGAATACAATAATGATTAACCCCAGGTATATTGAAACATATGAAATCATTAATCTTATAGGATCACGGTCATATTAGCTAGAACTTCAACCAAACTGAGTTAAATTCCTGATTATTTCCATGTATATCTCTTTATAATGTCCATATTTTACCCTTAACATGTACAAAATACAAAGGTAGTACCACTAGAACATGAAATATTTTATGAATAGATTATAGCAGAGATCATATACATTAGATATAATGTTTTATGGAATATGCGTACCCACCACGTTAAAGTTGTGTGAAGGAACCATAAATTTAAGTAATCTATGTTGTATGTAATGAAAATAATAAAGAATATGAACCCATTACATTTCTCATTTGAGGTAAAAATTTATTGTTTTGAGGAAATAATGTCATAAGTGGGTAGTAATGTAATGACCCAACCTTTAGGAATAATTTCTGTTTTCTAAAAATGATTTTTATATTATTTTGTACTAAACAAAATTATATCTCTCAAATAATGTAGTGAGTATATATTGAAATGTGACCATCATATTTTGACCATTATAATAACATTATTCAATTTTGACTATTGGTCAATATGAATATGGTAAATTAAACTCTTAATAAAAATATTCATGTTATAATTATTATTAATAAGTAAAAAAGAAAAAAGAAAATTAATGTGGAAATAAGTTTTGATGGCCTAGTCTAGTTGATTTGTTCCATATGAAGGCCATTTTTAAAGGCTTATTGTAGATATAGTATCAAAAATATTCCCTCTTTTTAAATCACATGCTACGATTCAGCAAGTTAATCTTAATAAAATCATTCCTACTATATAAGTTAAATTTGGTGGAAATTACCAGTTTGGAATTGTTATCTGGACCACCCCGAGAGTCTATCACCATCGAACACCATGCCATTATGCCATATGTGCGTGTAATAATGGGTTGTGTTTCAAGTATGTATTTAATTAATGTATAATAACTTTGTGTAAATAAAATTTTTGTTCCGTCAGTTCCAGATTGTGTATTGTTTTTCTTGAAAATGTGATGTATTTGATAATTTGTTTTTTTGGCCAAAATTGTTCTTTTAAAATTTGATATAATTATTATAATAATATATGGTGTTATTAATAATGTTTATTGTAATTAAATGTTATTATAAAATCACTCTTATATAATTATATATGTTAAAATAATTTTTTTTTCATTTGTCTGAAATTTTAATTTGCATTTTCAATCACATGTTATTTTTAAAAAATAATTATTTTTATAGTTATATGGTAAATTTACCTTATATGGATGTCTTTTATGATTAAATAAATTTAATTTTTAATTAATAAATTGATACTAGGATAGTGTGAATTTTTGATAATTTTAGATAATACTTTATTTTTTTGTCAATAGTAAAAATATAGTTTGAGTTTTTCTATATGTTTAATGACATCAAAACTATGTCATAATGATGTAATCTATAATATAATATTATGGATTATTCTTGGGGATTTGAATATTATTATTGGATCTCAAATGGTCAGTTCATTGAAAAATTAAAATGGGTATGCCCATGGTTTTGCAAATACCACTACTGCGTTGTCCGATGAAATTAATAAAAAACTCCCTCAACATTGATAAAAATACCCATCTGTTTATTCATTTCCTTTAATTAAATTTTTTTTTCCAACATGAATATTTATAATTTTTGTCACGAACCGAATCTGGTCACCGCCAAAACCGGCACCAAACCCAGCCCGTGACATGACCCGAAGGGCGTTCCCTATCCCCACGGGCTGGCACAAGTGCCCGGGTATCATTAATATAGGTTTGGGAATGATTTACCCGAGTATGAAAGCATAAAACATTAAAAACATTCCATAATATAAATCTGAAATTTTTGAGCCAAAAAAGACTTAAGTAAAAAAAACCAGAACTGAGTACATTGGTCTAAAGATTATACAAGTGGTCCAAATAAAAATAATTATATCATTAAGACAGCCCCAAGGACTCCACACGACAAGGGGTCATCGCCCCCAAGCTATCTCCACAACTCCGCACCAAGAATGGGAACTAACACCATGAACCGCCATCACCCTTAGCCTTTCCTTTACCTGAATCAAACATAACCAAGTCTACTTACACCCAAGGGGTGTAAGTAGGGTGTGAGCCTAAGCCCAGTAGGATACCACCCAATGATTCCAAAGAGTAAGAAATACAATGTGAAAAAGCAAGCAGTTTTCAAACGCAAGGAAAAGTAGTGTTCAAATTTCAAGAAATGAAACCTCTAATTGAAAATAGTTTTCAATCCAAAATATTTAGAATACTAAAACATTAAAATAGAAATTTTAGATACTGTAATTTACTTCCAAACACACCCTAAGACATGGGTAGATACTACAAATCCAATGAGCAACAACATTGGGAACACCCCTAGGCACTAGGTTGTCTTGGGCCTTATGTACCTCGTACCTCGGTGTAGAGTAACCAAAGCAAAATCCTTTCTCGTGCACGATCCACTAGTAGGGAACACACCCATAACCTAGTGGTCCCCAATAATCATCCACATAGTTTAGTTAGAGTTGTCGTTATCCAAATGCTAAGTGAAACAGGGACAAAACCCATCCGGTCCACTAGCCGTACTTGTACAAATCCGCCCCACCTAGGTACTTGGGCTTCCCCTTTTGTGCTCAATCAATTTCAGCATGCAACATAAATAAATTTTCTTATAAAACATCATTACTGGTCAATCATAACCAATACAGTAGCTATCACATTTTATACCACTTAAAACACGCAACAAAACACTTAGATTTTTCATAAAACAATTCCTCAAAAATCTCGTAGTGTTTCGGACACAAAACACCTTATAAACCTCACATGCATACTATGTGCACGTATTTAAGTTTCCAAAACATAAAGGATATCCCACTACATTTCAGTTAAAACACAAAATCATTTTTAGGGCAACCCCATATGGATCAAGAAACGACATCATTGCAAAGTCTCCATTTTTACACAACACAAATCTTAGAATTTCATGTGGTTCACAAACACCATTAAAACCAGATTTTTTAGTAACAAACACAAGGTATAATCATTAAAAACAGTATTTTATCCCTTTTATAGTTCAATAAAATCAACTAGTTACTTTTAGGGTATCCCCAATTAAACTAATAAAACATTTCTATGAAAAACCCCCAATTTCACATGAAATTGGCCTTTAGGATTCATTTTAAATACAAACACCACTAAAACTATATTTTTCAGAAATAATAAAATTGAATAAGCATGAAAATACCATAAAAACAGTAGCCAATTCACAAAGATTTCATACACAATGGAATCACCTACCAAAACCAAGGAAACCCTTGAATCCTTTGTGCGAAAACTCAAACGCACCACCGCCGCACCTCAAGGAAGGTAAACCATACCTAAAACCAGAATTTCAGAACATGAAACACAAGATAAAACCCTAATTTTTAAACCCTACTTCCTGGACATAAGGAACCTCAATGATAAAGGAAGAAACCCTAAGTAAATTGGATGTAACCCTAAACAAATTGAATGAAGAAAAGAGGAGAACAACTTACTTAAAATATCTTGGAGAAATCGCCCACCAAAATACAAGTATCTGATTTATAAAATACTCAAACCTTCAATGTAGGTTCGAACATGAATAGGTATATCATTTAGGAATTTTAATGGGGGAAAAAGAGTAAGAATCGAAAGAGTTATGAAGGAAACAAATTACCTTTATAAATCTGCCCGAAATTTGGGTTCTCCAGATATTTCGACCTAAACCGAGATGCAAATTAGACGAAAAGAGGGTGGGAGGATATGAGACGCGCGGCTGGGTTCAAGGGGCGTGTTTGGGGCTTGGAATCACCGAAAAAGCCTTAAAAATTAATAAGTTATTAGTAAATCAAATTTTATTTTTAAAACTGGAATTGGGCTTTCGGGCAGGCCCAATCCCTTAAATAAAAACCCATATACACCTTAGTTATGGATTTCTAAAGACTCCAAATTTTCATTGTGGTGTTAATATATCAGGGGAGGACATTTAGGAGTTGGAATTACTGAAAAATATTAAAACATGAATAAGTTATAAAAGAAACAAAATTTATTTTTAAAACTGGAATTGGGCTCACGGTTTGGCCCAATTCATGAAAACTCACCTATTTTCCATAAAAACTTTGGAAACCCCCCAAAACAAAGAATTAATGGAAATTAAAATAAAAATAAATTTAAAATAAGGTATGTATGTGACAATTCTCCCCACCATGAAAACTTTCCGCCCCGGAAAGTCACAGTAAGGCCAAAGCAACAACCAAACTCAACTGAGAAACCAAGAGGTACTCTCTTGCCAGGTTTCTCCCCCAAAGGCCATAACACCTCCAGTGATCAATGAAGGAAGGAATACTCTCACAGCCAAAACATACACCACTTTTCTGAAATTATTAAGCACATTCATGCTTTATCCCAAATGAAAACTCCTCAAACACAATCAGAACAATACTCAATCAATTTACCCAAATAAACAACAACATCGAACAAGGTTACACTTGCCCTACTATAACTAAACCATTGGTCACTCTCCAATATCAATGTTTACCAAAGTAAGATGTAGGTAGTTAGATATCTCCAAATTATAATACCTAATTCCCATACAAAACAAAGGAAAAAAAATATGAGTTACTCGTATGAAGAGACACAAATGGGCTCCCCACCATAAGAGACAACTTAATTTTTTTTCCCCAGACAGAATCAAGACACTAATAAGGGGAGGCCCAAACAGACTCCCTAGTACAAGGGGTATACATAAATTAGAAATATACAAAATAATATACATGATACCCACAGTGGGTCTTCCCACCACAAGAACCAACCATCTTAACTGACCAGCATGGGCCGACACAAAAAGACTCAATTTTTTTTAAGATTTGGGAAGGGTGCAGGGTCAGTCCGCACGGTTTGGGAAACCATGCACTAACTATGCTGATCATTATTTGAATGTGGCTTCCTAGCACACTGACACTACTAATCATGCACAAAATGTGTGCTCAAACTTTCTAGCCAAATTTCCAACCATCCTCCAATGACTCAATGGAAACCAACGTGGGAGGGAATGACATTAGGCGATGACATGGGTACAAGGCCCTCTACCTATTTCCACCGAACGAGAACAACAGAAGGAAGATGATGAAACCATAGGTTTAAACTGTTACTATCTTTCACACTGAGGATAGGACTTTGTACAAGTGTTTAAACGACACTGGTGTTTCCCCTGACTACGCGCCAGCTTCTCTCCGAGACCTATGGCTGGAGCTCAAAATATTGAAGCATCTTCGGCCACGCAGTTAGGCTGTTGAAACCCCTATGTGGAACTTCTTCTTTCGGTGCCACAAACAACTACACTGCATACCCTGATGGGTTCATCAAGACATAAAACCCTTCATAACCCACTTTGCCCAGAAACAATCATTTCACTGAAACAAGGGATCAGAAGATGCACACACATCGCACCTTGTTTCTTTGGGTGAGAAACAACAGATAAGAAAGACACATATAAACACCTTCCTCTAAGATATAGGATTTGATGTTTTTCCCAAGGAAGACATAATCCCAACATAACATAGAACCTTGGAGGATTGTGTGACCTTCACCTTTATGGTCAAAAGAGCACACAACATCACAATGCGTCACCGAACATGACCCTGGCGATTGATAGAGACAATACATGGAACGGGACCATATTCAAAGTCCCTAAACAACAGATAAGTCTAGAAAGTGGACACAATGTCCTATCATGACATAAATCTCAAAATTGGTGGTTTAATAATAACTCTTTCTTCAAAGAAACTATAAAGAACCCTGAGGCCCTCTTAGACACCATCAAGACACTCATCCATACTAAAAACGAAAGAACACTCCCACCTTTGATGAATCAGGAAACATAAGAAACTAAGGTCCCTTTCAACCTTCCACAAGCACTATCCCACTACAAGAGGATCCAAAAATCAGCGAACGGAATGGGTGTAGACTCAATAAAAAAAATGTTCGAAAAAATATTCTTTATATTGATCAACTGGAGGATTTTCCAATGGCGAAACAAAATGGGTTTCACTTCAGTTGTGCATTAACCCTTAATGGGGGCGTACCTTATCCAATGAGAGAACCCAAGGACCCAACCAAGCTGGACTATTGGTCAAAACATGCCACAAACCAGATCCAAACACATGAAGGGAACCACCGTAAATACATCCCAATTTTTTTTTTCAAAAGAGACCACTAACTGTCCCTACAACAGAGCTTACCGACCAAACACAAACCCAAAACACAGTTCAAACAGAAGGGGTTCTTGAACTCAAAACATCCCACAACCTCAACATTTTCAGAAACCCATAATACAAACCATACCAAACTATTCATCAAGACATCATGTTTTTCTTTAAAACCCATTCTTTGAAAACAAACGGTTTAGCAGTAAGCGTATCCACCAATGGTACCCCATGGGCCTCACACATGCATGTTTTTGTGCCACATTGGGCACCCTCCTCATATCCATCCCAGCACTCATCCAGTCGTGCCATCAACCATCCATCATCCCATATAACCCCATGCATGTGGTCACTCATGGAAATACCAAAGGTTAAAACAAAAGTTCCTTCCACTTTTCAAAAACATAATGGTCAACCAACCCAACCTTTTTCTCAAAACTGCTAACAATGAGATCGAAATCCCAATTCACAACTTACAAAACATTTCATAAGGACACAACCATTTAGAAAAGAACTCACTTTCAATTTATTCACATCAATTTCGATACATATCATCCCATTAAAACACACTCTAATTGTTTAGAAAACTCTATTGGAAACACATTTCAAAACCAAATTCAATATAGTTCTTACTTTCAAAGAGGTGTAAGCACACCATTTTACATTTCAAAAAAAATTGTGAAAATTCAGTTCCGCCATTTCATAAACCAAACCATTCCCTCTTTATTTGAAAATCATTTCATAAAAACTTTACGCTTCTTAAAACCAAGTCATCTTAAAACCAAAGTGCTAAGATTTCAAAACTAAAGTACAAAACAATGCAAGAGGAAACTAGTTTCGGTGGGTGACTTGGACATATGGTTGGCAGCCATATTCCAATCACTTCGCCATCACAGAGAGTATTCTCGGGAAATATCCATGGCTCCACATGGCTTGCCAGGCCCTGCGAGCTCACTGAGATTATTCTCCCAACTCTCTTTTCATTTCCCATAGTCATCATTAAACCAAGAAAACCAAAGCACTCAAATGAATCCATACTTACCATGGTGACTTGAATCCCTTCATGAGGTGTGCTGGCCAGGCACACTACCCATGACTGGAATTTCAAGTCCCAAAAATCCTATCTCCAGACTATGCTGACTCTTCCCCAAATAACATGACCCAAGGAGCGAACCACCTCTGATACCATTTTGTCACGAACCGAATCTGGTCACCGCCAAAACCGGCACCAAACCCAGCCCGTGACATGACCCGAAGGGCGTTCCCTATCCCCACGGGCTGGCACAAGTGCCCGGGTATCATTAATATAGGTTTGGGAACGATTTACCCGAGTATGAAAGCATAAAACATTAAAAACATTCCATAATATAAATCTGAAATTTTTGAGCCAAAAAAGACTTAAGTAAAAAAAACCAGAACTGAGTACATTGGTTTAAAGATTATACAAGTGGTCTAAATAAAAATAATTATATCATTAAGACAGCCCCAAGGACTCCACACGACAAGGGGTCATCGCCCCCAAGCTATCTCCACAACTCCGCACCAAGAATGGGAACTAACACCATGAACCGCCATCACCCTTAGCCTTTCCTTTACCTGAATCAAACATAACGAAGTCTACTTACACCCAAGGGGTGTAAGTAGGGTGTGAGCTTAAGCCCAGTAGGATACCACCCAATGATTCCAAAGAGTAAGAAATACAATGTGAAAAAGCAAGTAGTTTTCAAACGCAAGGAAAAGTAGTGTTCAAATTTCAAGAAATGAAACCTCTAATTGAAAATAGTTTTCAATCCAAAATATTTAGAATACTAACACATTAAAATAGAAATTTTAGATACTGTGATTTACTTCCAAACACACCCTACGACATGGGTAGATACTACAAATCCAATGAGCAACAACATTGGGAACACCCCTAGGCACTAGGTTGTCTTGGGCCCTATGTACCTCGTACCTCGGTGTAGAGTAACCAAAGCAAAATCCTTTCTTGTGCACGAGCCACTAGTAGGGAACACACTCATAACCTAGTGGTCCCCAATAATCATCCACATAGTTTAGTTAGAGTTGTCGTTATCCAAATGCTAAGTGAAACAGGGACAAAACCCATCCGGTCCACTAGTCGTACTAGTACAAATCCGCCCCACCTAGGTACCCGGGCTTCCCCTTTTGTGCTCAATCAATTTCAGCATGCAACATAAATAAATTTTCATATAAAACATCATTACTAGTCAATCATAACCAATACAGTAGCTATCACATTTTATACCACTTAAAACATGCAACAAAACACTTAGATTTTTCATAAAACAATTCCTCAAAAATCTCGTAGTGTTTCGGACACAAAACACCTTATAAACCTCACATGCATACTATGTGCATGTATTTAAGTTTCCAAAACATAAAGGAGATCCCACTACATTTCAGTTAAAACACAAAATCATTTTTAGGGCAACCCCATATGGTTCAAGAAACGACATCATTGCAAAGTCTCCATTTTTACACAACACAAATCTTAGAATTTCATGTGGTTCACAAACACCATTAAAACCAGATTATTCAGTAACAAACACAAGGTATAATCATTAAAAACAGTATTTTATCCCTGTTATAGTTCAATAAAATCAACTGGTTACTTTTAGGGTATCCCCAATTAAACTAATAAAACATTTCTATGAAAAACCCCCAATTTCACATGAAATTGGCCTTTAGGATTCATTTTAAATACAAACACCACTAAAACTATATTTTTCAGAAATAATAAAATTGAATAAGCATGAAAATACCATAAAAACAGTAGCCAATTCACAAAGATTTCATACACAATGGAATCACCTACCAAAACCAAGGAAACCCTTGAATCCTTTGTGCGAAAACTCAAACGCACCACCGCCGCACCTCAAGGAAGGTAAACCAGACCTAAAACCAGAATTTCAGAACATGAAACACAAGATAAAACCCTAATTTTTAAACCCTACTTCCTGGACATAAGGAACCTCAATGATAAAGGAAGAAACCCTAAGTAAATTTGATGTAACCCTAAACAAATTGAATGAAGAAAAGAGGAGAACTACTTACTTAAAATATCTTGGAGAAATCGCCCACCAAAATACCAGTAGCTGATTTATAAAATACTCAAACCTTCAATGGAGGTTCGAACATGAATAGGTAGATCATTTAGGAATTTTAATGGGGGAAAAAGAGTAAGAATCGAAAGAGTTATGAAGGAAACAAATTACCTTTATAAATCTGCCCGAAATTTGGGTTCTCCAGATATTTCGACCTAAACCGAGATGCAAATGAGACGAAAAGAGGGTTAGAGGATATGAGAGGCGAGGATGGGTTCAAGGGTCGTGTTTGGGGCTTGGAATCACCGAAAAAGCCTTAAAAATGAATAAGTTATTAGTAAATCAAATTTTATTTTTAAAAATGGAATTGGGCTTTCGGGGAGGCCCAATACCTTAAATAAAAACCCATATACACCTTAGTTATGGATTTCTAAAGACTCCAAATTTTAATTGTGGTGTTAATATATCAGGGGAGGACATTTAGGAGTTGGAATTACTGAAAAATATTAAAAAATGAATAAGTTATAAAAGAAACAAAATTTATTTTTAAAACTGGAATTGGGCTCACGGTTTGGCCCAATTCATGAAAACTCACCTATTTTCCATAAAAACTTTGGAAACCCCACCAAACAAAGAATTAATGGAAATTAAAATAAAAATAAATTTAAAAAAAGGTATGTATGTGACAATTTTTACCTCCCAAAAATTCCTCCCAATAATTATTAAATCCAAAAATATCCAAATCATCGACTGTTAGTAGATATTCTTCTAGGTATGAGAAATATCAACATCTCTTTTTTCAATTCAATTTTTTATGTGGTACGACTCTCATATTTAAAAATATGATTTTTTTCCCATACTATTATATCCCTTTTTTTATTAAGATTATTTGATGAGTGAGTTACCTTTTTTCCCTATCTTTTAATATAACCTAAAACCATGTTTCATACCCATTATGTTGCCGAATTTTCTTCTCAAATTTTCTCTCTTTTTTACATTAAAATGTTTTATTTAATTTTTGGGAATACAAAAATAAAATTATTTTATAGGGGTATTCACCATGACATAATGATAATTTATATTATTCTGTAATTAACAATCATTTAACCATCATTCCCTTTTTGTGGTTATAAAGGGTATAATGATCTTATTTAATGATTATCAAAAAACGTCGTGATTATGATACAAAACCCATATATTTTATTCAACATGGGATATTTATAATATGTTTGATTATAATTTTTGTGGATAAAATTAAAACAACTAAATATTATGGGTGTTCTATGATAGTTCTCAAATGCACTGGGTAATGAATATAATCTCTATAGATGACATGTTTCGTAATACCTTGATGATTACCCTTGGTAATTTTGATGACACATTATTGAAAAACCTTCGTTATATTCTTGTGAATGTATTAAATAAATGATTCATCCATATTTTTATGTTAATATTTATGTTATTTAATTTTTTATATTCCTCTTGTTCTCTTTTTCATTTATAATTATTTTCCTCAAGTTATTATCAATATTTATTAAGATCACATGTAAATGGTTTCACTTGATTTCCCTTATGAGGTCTTATATTGACTCTTTTACTTACAATACTAGAGTAGTATGTGGTCCACATCACACCGATACCCACTACAGATGGCCCTTCACTCCAGGATCCCTTTTTTTATAATTTCCACTCCTAAGGGAATTCAATGACTATTTTACCCCACAAGAAATTCATATATATATATATATATATATTTATATATATATTATTTCTATCTGAATATTTTCAACAAGGCATAATACATTTTTAATTCCAATAATAGTCATAGGTACTCAGAAGAGTTATTTTCATCTTATTTCAACATTTTTCCTATTTTTGATCTTCTTCAAAGAAGAGTTTTTTTACTAGGTTTCATTTCATTATTTTTATCTGAATTACCCCTTTACATACTCCTTTTATATACTCATGTTATGTTATATCACATCCACTTGTCCTAATTTATTTTTCACCTCGATGGGCAAGTTTGCTATCGAGGATGAGGGAGAGCCACTCACCAGAACCAGTATATTTACATTTAATAATTTGGATACATCATGAATTTATTGACATATTTTAAAATGTTGATTTCTTGGTTCATTGTTATTATAAGGAAAGAATACATATGTTGGAATTTTGAATTTTACATTCACTTTTAGTTTTTTATTTATTATAAAATAATTATTGATAATTTGTAAAATCAGGATAATAATTATTATAAATTTTTATTAATTATATTTATTATTTATACTCTTTTCATTACACAGTTTACAATTTTTTTATTAAATTGAATAATGTTATTTTGGTCTAAATTTTATATTCGTTCTTTATATTCTCTTTAAGGATAGATTCTCATAATTTTCCCAACTATTGAAACATGAATGATTTTCCATTAAAAATTTGAATATTTAGAATCACATTAATATTATTGGGGAATTATATTAATATATTCATCCCCATTTTAATTTGAGACCCACCCTACATTATATCTCCTGAAACCCATATAGACCAAAAATATTCCTTTATAGGAACCCACATTACAAGCCTAATTATCATTTCATCCCTAATGATTTGATAATGTTGAATGATTTTTCTTTTGAGAATTAAAGAGTCAATTTAATTTTTCATGGTATATATTTGTAAGAATTAATGAAATCATGTATGGGGGAGATTATCTCTTGTTTATTGAATAATCCGGTTTGGAACCCATCATTCATTGTGTTTCCAATGGGTATCATGGAAAAGGGGGAAAATAATTATATTTGAAAAATTGTAAAATTGAAAAGAGGAAAAAATAACAAATTAATGTAACAAATATTTTGATAATCTGTGTTAGTAAGGTAATTCAGTTATTGTGTTTGACATTGAGATATTTTGAATATGATTCATTATATTAATCTTTTTAATTGATTATCATTTTTTTATTTCAAATAATTCAGCATCATTTTTCAACCTCTATGCTTCCTTTCACATCATTACCTACCATCCATTAAACATAGATTTAATATATTCTTAATGAAATTTATATTTATTTTTTGATTTAATTTATATTTATACATGTGAATTTAATATATGCTAATAGATAGATTTTATATAATTCATATTAAACACAACTAAATTTTATAATCATGAGTGATGAGTGGACTAATTTTATGGTGAGGTTAATTATCAAGCGGAAATAGTATTTATAAAATGAATAAAAATGTGAATACATTTTTTTATAATTTTTAATTGAATTATTGACGAGGAATTATTCTAATATATAAACTATCGAATATTATTTATGCTTATATAAATACTCTACCATGACTATTATATTTATAAGTGTAATTAATTTAATAATTCTCTTTTCTGAGTGTGTATTGTATTAATTTGACATTGATATTTTTATTGGGGTTGTGAAAATTAGTATTTATGGGATTATTTTATATTTTTGATATATGAATAGTCATTCATACATTTTATTGAGTAAAAAAATTGTATTATATAATTTTTGTATTTGGATCAAATTATTTATTTTAGTGTTCATTGATTACTTTCATTATTATTTTAAAGAAATATGTGGAATGGGTAATATAAAAAAAATACAAATACATGACCTGTCTAACTAGACTACACTCCCATGTAGTGGGCTATACCCAACACATTTTTTACATCATTGTAAACATCATGTACTCCCATTTCAAAATTGGTTGCTAGTTGGAAGGGAGGACATAAAACAAGTATTCCAGTTCCACATTCCATGTACTTCCACAAAAAAGCAACACTGTTAAAATTCAATGGAATGCACAATTGCGAACCTATATGCTAACAGAACTAAAGGATGGAAAATTGAGAAGAATACCCATCAAATACATTCTAGAACATTTTTCTACTTTTATATACTATAAATATTTAGGAAGACCTCTAAATTCTATGTTGGCTATTCAGGTGGAAGGTTATTCCACTCTACCAACAAAATCCTTCCCCAATGTTAATAGGAATGTATTCACATTTCCATCTAACTTTAGTGTAATTTTTTTCTTTCTACCCTATTCTTTTTTGTATACATGTTATGGAATGATTTTCTAAAAAATTAAAACACTTTTACTATGATCATAAGAAGGTATAATCTATATGGGATCTCCAATAATACTATAGTTATGTAATAATTGAAATTATGTTGCATTTATATTCATTTTTATTTTTTCTTTACAAATTACATAACAAATTATATAAAAATTTATATGTGGTTTCATATTAGAACATGAATGAAACAAGTGGGGAGAACTAAAGGAGTTACAATAGGTAAATCCATTCCCATTGTGTGATACTATTTCCACTGTATTAGGTGTATTGATTTTCAAATGTGTTTTTTTGTAAATAATCATGGCACCAAGGGATTGACCATTTAAATAAACTACTATTTTTACGACAACAATATACAATAATTTAATTGAATACATATGGTATTATATTTCATCAATGATTCCAAATACTAATGAATGATGTTTATAATTAAATGTAATCAAATTTAAACCCCTAACAATATTTTTATAGTTTTCTTAATAATCTTATACTTTAAATAATTTTAAATAATTTATTATTTTATTCATTTATTTATAATCATCCCATTTTGAAGGATTATTGTCTCTTGGTTACTAATTTTAATATCTATTTACTTCTCCTTTATTCTCTATGGGATCAACCCTAACATCCATTCCCTACCTAGATAATTAGTTTAAAAAACAAACTGTGATCATATTTTTTATGGGTGTGTCAAATTATACAAAATTTTATTTAATTCCATTTGAATGTTTAATCACATTGGAAAAAATTAAAAATTTCCCAATATCAAATTCTATATTGTAAGAGTATAGGTTCGGTCCATGGAGATACATTGGGTGATTATTGATTTATGATTTAGGATATCAAATTTAAGATTTAGTGAAATAAAAATCATCAATTTATGTTTGTATAAATAATTCCAAATCTTACCTGATTCACTTATAAATCTCTTTTCAATTTTCTGTATATTAAAAATGAATACAGAATTATGGATTTTATAATCTCTATAATAGATATGTATTAGGGATGTAAAATTTTTTGTGGCCATTCGAAACCAATTTAATTTAATTTAATTTTTTTATAATAAAAATAATAACAATGATTCAATTGATGTGAAACATCCTTGGTAGGGTTAATTTAATTTACATTAAAAAAATAACTTCTTCATCCCAAAATTAATTCATATAAACTATTGTAATAAAAAACCATTTGAGATGAAAACTGCTCCAAATTTTCATGAGTTTTTTTATCACAACTATTTTGGAGATCCCTATAGACACAATATTGATCTAAAAAGGTTTAAAAATAAAAAAAATAATAATTAAAACATAGGGTAATTAAGAGATGTTTAATATAACAACACAACCACATCATAAATAAATCAATTACTCAAATATTTTTTTTAAAATTTCCAAAATTTCAACAGAGATGATAAATTGAATACTCATGTAATAAATAATGTATAAAAATATCTTATTTCTTTTTCTGTTCATTATATTAAGGTATTAATGAAATTACAAGCCTATAATAATAGAATTTTATAGAAACAATTTAGAATTAGTTTAAACCTATCTTACAACAATGAATTTCAACTCCCAAATATTTTATTCCTTATATAATTATTGTAGGATTATTGATTAGAATAATACATGTTTCTAGGAGTGATTATGGGTCATAATCCTATGATTAATGGTTTTTATGGATGTTTATGGGATGTAGGTGAATAGTTGATGATTGGAAGATAATTATGTTGATGGTCTAGTTTAACTATGTTCCAAATCATATTTTCATTATATCCCTCTATATTGGT
The DNA here is from genome assembly GCA_963277665.1 of Viscum album. Classification (NCBI taxonomy): domain Eukaryota; kingdom Viridiplantae; phylum Streptophyta; class Magnoliopsida; order Santalales; family Viscaceae; genus Viscum; species Viscum album. Next base: position 444,872,214 of record OY728139.1, on the reverse strand, counting down.
GTTGATTCAGTAAAGTTTACAAATGAATTTTCCATTAATTCTAGTTTTGGAAATCAAAAAACACCTCATCTTAAGGAAAATTTCATTTACCCTATGTTTTACTTAATAAGGGATATTTTCCTTTCCAAAGGAAATTTATCCTTACCTTGTCTTCCCTTGTTAATTATTTTTTCTAAGTGTAAAATTCAGTTTCATATCCAAAACCTTGGAAACATATATATACTTAGATATAAAGCATTCTATTTTCAAGATACGAGCTCAGGATCCAAACTCTTCTGAGTTCTGACTCAGAGTTCTCTGAATTCAGACATTAAACTCTTCCGTGTTCTGACTCCGAGTTCTCTGAATGCAGACACCGAACATTTATGAGTTCAGTTATCGAGTTCTCGGAATTCAGCCACCGAACTTTCATGACTTCAGGTTTGAGTTCTCTATATTCAGACTCCAAACTCTTATGAGTAAATGTTACGAATTCTTAAGAATTCAGACTCCTAATTTCCTGATAATTATAACTATGAATTATATAGAATTCTAACTCTAAATTCTTCTGATAAATAGAATCCGGATATATATATATTATAGATTCCAAATAGTTTTTTAGGTGGACTCCGAACATTCATATTTGCTTACAATCTAAAAAAATTAATTTGTTCAAAAAATCATATTTTATCTTACACTTTTTTTAGATATAAAATGATTTCATTTATTCAGTTACTAACTAACCATTGTTTGAGTGACACATGTACAGGTCCCTTTGATAATCAAGGAAAAATATGACTATTGGAGGAGGGTGTTGACTGTTTAGAATATGCATATAAATGAGATCTCATTTGAAAGATCCCACATCATTGATGAAAAAGTAGATCAATCTTTGGATTGCAAGCTTCTAAAGTTATTTCTACTGAGAGAGACATTCAGGCTCAATACGTATTGAAATACTTGTTCATATTTTCTTCGTGTGCCTTCGAATGTTGATGATTACCTTCAAGGGCTTCCGGGGATACGAATATAGAGGTGTTGACAACCTTAAAGCTTGAGGAGTTCCTTGCTGAAGAAAATTGAGGTGCCAACAAACATGAAGTTGAGGGATTGAAAGGATAACAAGACATACTCTGATATTTATATTGAGGACTTAACATGGTGTGGGTAAGACATAAATTCATGAAAGTATAAATCAAGTGACCATTATCCAAGGTTTTTGGATACCCTTTTATTTGGGTTAAAAGATATATTACTTGTTACTTGTTTTGTTTGACGTTTTCCATTACATTTTGATTGTTGAGAAAATTATAACTATCTTATAGTTCATTATACTTGTACTCTGATATAGTGAGATTCTATACACTTTATTGTAGAATCCTTATCGTTGTAAATGTTCATTTAGTTTAGTTTCCTGAACCGTCTTTCTGAAATTACATTCTCAAAATCATATTTCTGGAATCAAGAAAGTGTGTAGAACTTGAGGATTTGTGAATTACCTAGTTTAATGTTGTTAAACATAACCATCATTAAAAGTTCCAAATTTTTTTTTAATGTGTACAATTCGCCTCCCCTCTTGTATTTTGAGCATTATTATATACTTCATTCATTATCAATATTATTTCGATCCAAACTTTGGTATTATAGAGTATATAATACTCCAAACAATCACAACAATTGGTATCATAACAGGTCTCCGAAATTATTATATTCACATATATGTTTTCAATGATCATGTTTTTCATTGTTCTGTTTTCTTCATGCTGGGGAATATTTTCCTTCTTTAAAAACATTTATTACTAACAAGTCTGTGTTGAAATACATTCTTTAAGATGGAAGGAAACAATGTTGGTTCTATAGGCAACCTAAATCCAACTAGACCACCTATTGTTTAGGCGATTGATTACCAATACTTAATATAATGAATGAAGACATTTATTATCAACACTTGAGTGGATAATTTTTTTATTCTTTCTGGAGGATATAAAATCCATTACAAGGATGTTAGTACATTCACCAACAAATAAAAGCATTAATATCAACTGAATTATAAGGTAATTAATATATTGCTTTATTCTATGACTAGAAATACATATAGCCAGATTTCATCTAGATAAGCAGAAAATTGTATTTGGAGGAATCTTAAAGTAACTGTATTTGGAAGATCGAAAGTTATTGAAACTAGAAGAGCCATGATCTGAGCTGAATATCTTTGTTTTTTTTTACTTTCCTTATGGAGAACCCATCTGTAAGGTGCAACAAATATTCATGACTATTGTTAATATTTTACATTCTATAGGTGAGAATGTCTTAGATGATGAAGCTCATGTTGATAAAATCATAGACATCATGCCGAATGAGTGGGAATCCAATAGGAAAACTATAGATGAGAATAGACAATTTACAAAGATTTATATTGATAATCATTTTGGTACTCTTCTTCAACATGGGAGTATAAGGAAGAGAGATGCTGACAATATTATGAAGAAGAATGGAAATAGAAATTTTCATTTTAATTCACCATCAAATCATACGAAAACCAAGACTCTTGAGAGAGTTACAAGATTCAAATCTATGAAGGTTGATATTCAATCTAAATCTAGTGGAATTGAATCTTCCGAAAACTTGTTAGCAAATCTTGCTCGAAGGATGAAAATGATTGTTGGACAGAAGAACCTTCAATCCAGATACAAGAAGAAATAAATGAATGATATGAAATATTGAGAAGCGACATGTTATGAATGAAAAAGATAGGTACATATAATACTATATTGTCCGACGCTTAAGAGAAAGGAATGAAAGGAAAATAATTCTGATATAATTAGAAAAAATTAGTACAAAGCTAAAGGTAATAATGTTTTAAAAGGTAATGACACCTGGAGTGCTAGTGGTGGTGACCCTTCAGATGAATCATCAGATTAAAAATCTTATGGATAGAAGAATATTGGTTTAATATCAAGAGTACCTATTGAAAATAATTGTTTAATATCTAAGGTACACAATACTGAATCCATGGCCAATGTATCATTGAATGATAATTATAGTGATAGTAAATGTTATAACTTTTCTGGTGAAGAATCTTATTCTAATGAAGATGATACTTCACCTACCTATGAATAATTTTATACATTTTTAAACTCCTTGAGAATGTGAATTCAAAACTCAAGAAAAATAATGATTCTAGAAATATTATTATTAATAAGGAAATAACAGAACTTTATAAAGATCTTGATAAGAAAACCATTGATTTTTAATGTTTTTCAAAAAAAATCTTGAGGAAGTAAATTCTGAAAAGGATATACATTCTAAGGATCTAGAAAATTTCATTTATAAGAAAAATGTTTTCGAGCCTCTATCTAGTTTTAAACTAATATTTTGGAAGACAAAACATAGTTATTTTAATAAAGTAAGAAATATTTTTCTTTGAAGATGTGTATTTCAAACCTTACATTAGGTAAGGAAAATTTTGATAAGATGTATTCTCAAATCTGACCTCTAAGGAATAATTCTGGATTTGGTTATACTAGTTCAAACCCGATATTTAGAAACAATTATTTTGTTATTCAAAGTGCTCATTTCTACACTAAGTGGTTGTGTGGTGAAAACTGGGTAGAAAATTGTTCCATAATCAAAACCTAGTCTTTTGATTTCATAAAGTCTATTTTTCTAAGAAAATATGGAAACCTAAAATTTTGCTTTCTGAAATATCAAGATCCAAGAATGTTTGGGTTCTAAAAGTCTAACTCTGTTATTTTCAATAAAATAAATATGGAACTAACAGTGATACTTGGTACCTGAATTGTGGATATTCTTGGTAAATGATTTATAAAAAAACATCTTTCAAAATATAATCAAGATGAAAGGAGGAAAAGTAACTTTCAAAGATAATGCTTAGGGAGAAATTATCTGTATAGGTAACATAATTCTTCTTGGAAAAATGTTTATTTAAAATGTTTTGTTTGTCAAATGTATTAAGAAAAACCTCATTAGGATAAGTCATTTATGTGATGAAGGATTCCTTGTGAATTTTAGGAATAAAAAGTGATTAGTACACAATTCCAAGGAAGTTTATTATTTCTTCCAATAGGAAAGATAATGTTTACACACTAAACATAGTAGACATTAGGATCCAAGACATACCTTTCCTTAGTGTAATGGAAGATCATTTATGGTTGTTTCATATAATGTTAGGAAATTGTAACCTTAGGAACCTATGAAAACTCTCTAAGAAAAGACTAGTTAAGGATCTACTATAGCATAGATATGATTCTTCAAAATTTTGTGATCTTTGTTAATATGGAATGTAACATAAATCAAGTTTTAAATCTGTCAGTGAAGTCTCCACCACTGATGCATTATAGTTAGTTCACATGGATCTTTTTGTTCCAACACAGACAAGAAGCATTGGGGGAAAAAATTATGTATTTTTCTTAGTTGATGATTACACTAGATTTACGTGGGTCTATTTTATAGCAGAGAAATTTGAAGCTTTTTCTTATTTCAAAACTTTTAAAGCCCAAGTTAAAAATGAGAAAACCCATTTTTTGATAACTATTCATAATGATCATGGATAATAATTTCAAAATTCTTATTTGGAAAAATTTTGTAGTAGAAAAGGCATTACACATACCTTCTCAGCACCCAAATCAGCTCAATCGAATGGTGTTGTTGAAAGAAGAAATAGAATTATTTAAGGGATAACAAGAACCATGTTGAGTGAATATACTATAGCCAATCATTTTTAGGCTGAAGTTTTAAGTAATTCATGTTATACTATAAATCATGTTTTGATTAGACTGTTTCTTAACAAAACTCTATATAAGTTATGAAATGATAGACAAAATAGACAAGCATACTTCATGGTATTTGATTGCAAGGTAATCATTCTGAATACTAATGATAATTTACACAAGATCACAGTAAAATATGATGAAAGAATTTTCGTAGGCTAATCCACAACTTCTACGTCTTATAGAGTTTTCAATAAAAGAACTTGTACTGTTGAATAGAAAGTACATGTCAAATTTGATGAAATTGCTCCCTTTGTTTTTTAAAACCCTTAACCTAAATCTTTAGATGTTTCTTAAAAAACTAATTATTAACCTCTATTAGAAGAACCTTTTGATAATGAAAATTTTCATGAAGATATTTCTGAGACATTTACCCCAGATGATTTCCTACACTGTGTTGATGAACAGGTTTTACAAAACACAAATCAGTTGCTTCTAAATAATCATTCCAGAGATAGTATCATTGGTGATTTGAATCAAACTATAAGGACTAGAAGTTCCTTATTTAATAAAGTAGAACATCTATCATTCATTTCCCAATTAGAATAAAAAAGATCTACTGATGATTTAGGTGATGATGATTGGATAAAAGCTATAAAAGATGAAATAAATAAATTCCAAATGAATAACGTTTGGACCTCAGTTGAAAGACCTAAGGAAAAATCTATTATTAAATTAAAATGGGGTTTTAGAAATAAATGTGATAAAAATGGAATCATTGTAAGAAATAAAGCTAGATTGGTTGCTAAAGGAAATAATCAACAGATGTAATAGACTATGAAGAAACCTATACCCCAGTAGCTATACATGAATCTATTAATATTCTACTTGCCATTGCAGCATTCTTCAATTTCAAACATTTTCCAATGGATGTGAAATGTTCTTTCCATAATGGGTTTGTTTAAGAAGATGTTTTTGATGAACAAACTCCAGGTTTTGATGATATAAAATTTCTTGATCATGTTTACAAACTCACCAAATCGTTGTACACACTTAACAAGCACCTTGAGATTGGTAGGATAGACTTACATGATTTTTTCTACAAAATAATTATGTTAAAGAAAAGGCAGTTCCAATAGTTTTTATAAAGAATGATTTGACAAATGTTTGGATTGTTGAAATTTATGTTAATGACATTATATTTGGTTCAACTCAAAAACCTTGAACTAATTATTTTGCGGATCTAATGAAATATAAGTATGAAATGAGTATGATGGGTGAGTTATCATTTTTCCTTGGTTTTAAAATTTCTAAAAAACCAGAATGAATCTATATATCCCAACATATGTATATTAAAAATCACCTTTAAAAATATAGATATAACAATGGTAAGAGTATTAATACTCTCATTGGCACCTCAAACACACTTTATCGTGATGAAGATGGGAAACCAGTAGATCAAAAATTATTTAGAGGTATGATAAGTAGTTTAAATTACTTGACAGCTAGTCGTATAGACTTAATGTTTTCATAATTCTTATGTGCAAGATATCGTTAAAATCCTAATGAATTTCATTTAAATGTAGTGAAAATAATTTTTCACTACTTTAATGGAACCATTGATTTAGGACTCATTTAAACATCTATAAATTATTTAGTTCTAAAATGTTTTCTGAATGCGGAATTTGGTGGATGGAGAATGGATAGAAAAAGTACACCCGGAACCTGTCTTTTCTTAGGAGAGTCATTAGTTTCATGGGTCATCCAAACAACAAAACACAGTAGAACTTTCTACTACTGAAGCCAAATATGTAGCAGCTTGGAGTTTTTGTGATCAAGTGTTGTTAATGCAACACACACTCACATAATATGGTATGTGTTTTACCATAATAATAATTCAGTGTGATAATACTAGTCTGATTTCCCTAAGTAAAAACCATGCACATTACTCTCATGAAAAACAGATATATATTAGGCATCATGTTCTTAGGAATCACACAGAAAAAAGAGATATCATTCTTCCACTTATCAGAACGCAAGATCATCTTGCATATATTTTTACAAAATATTTATCCTTCGATTGATTATAGTACATTAAACAGAAGATAGGAATGATAACCATAAGTTAATCTTCCTTGTTAACATTCTCTTGAAATCAATCTCCTCACAATAATTATCACTTTTTCATAGTGGGAGGACATTTTTTTGTTAGTTAGAAAAAAATTGTAATAAAGATTTTCTAAATTTACTAAATGAATATTTTCTAAATTTTCATAATAATGATTTTTTAGATTTTCGTAATTAATATTTTGTAAATTTACATAATGAATATTTTCTAAGATTTCGTAATGAAAATTTTAAAAAAATTTATAATGAAGATTTTTTACATTTTTGTAATTAAGATTTTCTATGTTTTTGTAATGATGATTTCAAAATTATCGTAATGACAATTTTCAAAATTTTTTATAATGATTTTTTTAAAAAATTCATAGTCATTTTGTCAAATGTTTTCATAATCAAATTTTTTTTGGAATATAATTTTCTTCAAGAAGAATTTTCCCCTTTATGAATAATCTTCCTAGAAATCCAAAAGGTATGTTTCCTTTTTGGAGTTTTCATAATCAACCATTACATGATAGTATTTTATTTTGTTTTTAAATTTTTAGGTTTCTATTTTCCTTAAATACAAATGTTTCTTTTAAAACCCCAATAGATCAAATTTTTTCTAAATTTCCTTGAGGCTATCTTTTAATGTTTCATATCTAATCATAAGGTTTCTCAACCATTGGATTTGGAATGGATGTTGAACCATTGCTTTAAACACCTATATAAAGGACCCCCCCCCAATGGATGTCCCACATCGAAACTAATGCCCTCGCATGTGGAAGCTCTACCCTTCTACTTAAGCTCGTTCCGAACATATCAGAACATACTAATGTCTGAATGTTTGTTGAAGAATCTTCTCTGAAAGACTTTTCAACAATCAAGTCAATCTTGGCATGGAAGGTTTATAGGAAAAGGTTGGTGCATCCTAACTTCTTCTCCAAGTACGATACCATCATCTCAAAGAACATCAAGCTTAATGGATGGGGGGAGTGTTTGCGTATCGAATCCAGGAGATCAAGATTTCATGTATCAAGATTTTATAGCTGAATTCTATGTAAAAGATAGCTTTTTCAAGGAAAAAGTTTGGGAAAAAATTCCATTTATGTGCTATGGGAAGGAATATTCTTTATATTAGACCAAGGCAGCTAGTTTAATTAGAGTTCCCTATGAGTTTGATGTAGCGTTTTGTTCCCATAACTTTCTAGATTTCCAAGGAAGTTAAAGGCTATGGATTACCTTAGTCGTACGGATATTAGGACTCCAAAAATTGTTCACTTATCTAAAAATTTATGGATTCATGAATTGTGGGTTCAAGGATCCTTCATTCCGAGGAAAGGGGAAAACGACACTTTGAAGAATAGTAACATGTATATCATTGATTTCAAGGTTAATATGACAAAGGTTAATTTGGTTAAGCATATACTGATTATGATAAAGAATATAATGAATGGAAATATAACGGATCAGATCAATATGTATCCATCCATTCTTTCAAAGCTGATTGGTGGGTGCTAGGATTCATTCATAATTCATTGCAGTTCAAAACCACGGTATTGCAAAGTCATTTTGGGTGGTGATGAAACCCTAAGAAGGACGAATGATGGATTTTCCAAATAATGCAGATAATTTTATTACTTGATAGAAGAAAAAGATGAAGCCATACTGAAGAAATAGGAAGAGGCTGAGACATCCAAAAAATTTGCAAGGAAGTGGAAAGTGATAGAAGTGGATGAAAAGGAAAAAACTTTTTTGGCCAAGGAAGTACATTCATCACCCCAAAGACGAAAAGAGCATATCCATATGAGGTAGTAGTTATGTAGAGGGAAGATAATAAGAACCTGAAATAAGGGGATCCCAAGTATGTATAAGACCCCACTGAAGAAAAATTTCTAAATTATAATACAGTTGAGTATCTATAATGGGATGTGAAAGAAAAGAAACAAATGAAGAAAATGACTAAATTAAATATTGTGCAATCCCTTTGGAGGGATACTGAGAAAGATTTCAAAAATATTTTGGTACCAGAATCCTTCATGTTAGAAAAGTAAACTGAAACTCCAGGGAAAACATTTTCGACTCTGGAAAAAGTCAAAAAAGAAAAAGATGTAGAATAAGTTGGAGAATAAGTACAATTCAATGGTGACACCATAGACTTGATTAAGAAAGTAGAGTATATCCCTGAGAAATAAATCCCATTTGAGAAGAACTCAATAAGATATTTTGAAGCATAATCTTCAAGGCTAGATACATCTAGGAATGCTGAGAAAGGATAAGATGACAAGATTAAAGAATAAGTGAATAATATGTTTGTTGAAGAACGTTTTAATCATTATTTCATACACCCTGAGTATATAGAGGCGAGAGCTCAGAAAGAAGAGATAGATGAGGATAAAATTTTTTAGATGACTCACAGTGAACATTAATCTCCTAATGAGGAAGACATTCTGAAACTGATAAGGTAAAAAAGATGTTTTTTCATACACCTAGTAAAGCTATTATAAAGAAGAAGAATGCTGGTGGATCTTCAAAAAGTAAACTTATTGAGCTGGAAAAGGAAACCCCACCAAGAAAATTTTTATATCTAGAATCATCATCCCTTGGAAATGTATTTCATTGTTCAGTCATTGAAGAAGCTTGTTGGGACCATTCCAATTATTTTCAAGCCTTTACTCAATATTTCATATGCTTGAACACACCGTGAATAAGAAATCAGATTCAGTATCCATGGTAATGGATAAGTGTGTCATGCTTGAGGCTGATTTGAAAAAAATCAACAACTATGAAGCCCATGAAAGTTCATGCAGGAATATGACCAATTAGTCATAAAAAACAAGGAGGAAATTAGAAATCTTGATGAGTTCCAAGATATTGTCATGGAGGCATTTGACATTGAAGACTGTAAGATCAAGCATCTCACAAACAGTTTTGAAGAAAATCTGACTCTGAAACAGAATTCATGGATTCAAAAATAGAAGGATTTGAATGGGAAACTGTACTTAGTTTCTTATAGATGGGAGTGAGAAAGAGATCATAGGATAGAGATTGAAGAGAATCTTGTAATGTAGGAAGAATACATGAAGGCTCAAGCTGAAATTTTTAAGGCTCAGGGTAAAAACACCAAATCCATAGAAAAGAATATAGAGGATCAAGATTAGATTCTTAAGTGAGTAGAGGATGACCACAAGGAGCTCATTAATATAAAGACAATAGTGAAGAATTTGATACCCAAGGAAAATAAATGATATGTTTTTTAAAATGACATTTGTGGTATTTTCCATCCTTGTATAAATGTTTTCCATCATAATGAAATTTTTGGTTCCTTGTCGTTTGGATGTGTTATACTAATTTTTTTCAGGTACTATAATTTCTTTTCCATTCCATATATTCATTTTTTTGGAAATCACAAAGGGGGAGAAATAAAAAAAGAATAATAAGTGAAGATGAAATGTCCCTATGTATGGGGGTGTTCATTTAAGGGGATATTTTCATTACAAATATTTCCTTTTTCAAGATAATGAAAAATCTCAATCTGGAAATCTAGAATATGATCCTTTGTATTCCAAAGCCTAACGGGGAGTTAGGGGTATTCATATTTTCCCATGTGTGTTAAGGGATTTAAGATTTATTTTCTATGTCCTTAAATTATTTTCCATAAGAATTTTTGGGCTTTCATAAAAGGTGGAGATTATTTAGTCAATAAGGTTTCCTAATGACATCTCCATTCATTCTTGTTTTGAAAATCAAAAACACCTTATATTAAGGAAAATTTTATTTACCCTATGTTATACTTGATTAGGGAAATTTTTCTTTCCCAATACAATTTATCCTTACAATGTTTTTCATTGTTCATTATTTTTTTAAACTGTAAAATTTGGTTTCATATCCAAAACCTCAGAATCATATATATACATAGATATAAAGAATTCTATTTTTAGGATAAGAATTCAAGCTCCGAACAATTATGAGTTCTCACTCCGAGTTCTATGAATTCAGGCTCCGACTCTTCGGAGTTCTAACTCCGAGTTCTATGACTTTAGTCACCAAACTTTTATGATATCAGTTTCCGAGTTCTAGGAATTCAGACACTAAAATTTTATGAGTTCAGGTTCCATGTTATCAAAATTCAGACTGCAAAATCTTATGAGTTCATGTTATGAATTCTTATGAATTCAGAATCTGAATATCCTTAAAATTCTTACTCTGAATTCTAAATAATTCGACCTCCGAATTCTTCTAATAAATAGAATACAAATATCCATGTATTATTGACTCTGAATAGTTTTTAGGAAGACTCTGAACATTCATTTTTTCTTACACTCTAAAAAAATACATTTGTTCTGGCAGTCCTATTTTCTGTTACACTTATTTTTTATATAAGACGATGTCGTTCATTTAGTTACTAACTAACTATTGTTTTACTGACACATGTACAGGTCCCTCCTAAATTCAAGGGAAAATATGACCGTTGGAGGAGGGTACCGACCATTGAGAATGTCCCTATATGTTAGAGAAAATTTGAAAGACACATAACATTGTTGAACAAGTTGATCAATCTAAGGATTATATGCCGATGAAGTGATTTTTTAGTGAGAGATACATTCATGTTTAGTTCATACTGAACACCATGTTCATATTTGATTCGTGTGACTCCAAATTTTGATGAGTATATTCGAGGTCTTCTAGGGATAAGAAGATATAGGTGTCAAATACCATAAATCTCGGGGGCTTCCTTGCTGAGGATGACAGAGGTGTTGACTACCTTGATGTTGAGGTCTTGCGGGGATATCAAGACCGACTCCTGTCCTCATATCGATGACTTACCCTGGTGTGGGAAAGGAATATTTCTTGAATGAATAAATCAAGGGAGCTTTATCCAACATTATTGGATACCCTTTTCATTGGGTTAAAAGATATATTACTTGTTACTTGTTTGCTTCAAATTTTCCACTGCATTTTGATTGTTGAGAAAAGTATAACTATCTTATAGATCCTTATACTTGTACTCTTATATAGTGAAATTCTATACATTTTAAGGTAGAATCATTATCTTTGTAAACTTATGTTTAGTTTCATTTCTGAAACCAACTTTCTAGAATTACATTCCCAAAATCATATTTCTGTAATAAAGAAAGTGTTTAGATATAGAGGTTTTGTGAATTAAATTGTTTAACATAGGTAAACATAACCATCTTTAAATGTATCAATGGTTTTTTAAAGTGTACAATTCACCCCCCTCTTGTATTTTGATCATTACTAGATAATTCATTTTGTATCTATATTATTTTGATCATACATTTGGTATTATAGAGTATATGATACTCTATACCATCTTAATAATTGGAATTTTATAGTATATTTTAATTGGTGCTTGCTTAGGTTAACTATGTATATTTCATGTTCATAGGTCATTGACATCTGGTTAAAACTCTCTCTACATGAGGACTAGTCTGGATGATTGGAGTACTAGTGTAGACACCATGAAATATCCTTTGTGTCTGTAAATGGAACTACTATATAATATCTTATTTAACCCAAATGTTTTTGAGTCGTGTAGAGAGGTATAATCATGATTAGTTTCAATGCTCTGTCCATTTTTAGTTTTCTGGGATGGGGTTCACAGGGTGGGTGACTTTGTTGTAATCATGAACCATGGAAATTTGTCCCAAATTCCACTAATTTCTATATGAAATTCTTGGTTCATGCCAATAATCTCTTTAATAGATGACCAAATCCCGCCTGTGAATACATTTCATCGATGTAAATACAATATAATTAAAAATAACATTCATTTTTATGTTACATTCAATAATAAAATAATACATTCACATATGTGCACTAAACTCCCCCACACATTATCACTTGTTAATTCCAAAAATTTACCTAGAAAATAATCTCTAAGCATCCCAAAAATAAATACCTGTAAATTTAATAGATTATTTCAACCATATAAATGATTATTTTTAATGAATAATAACTTAAAACACTATATGCATTCACCATAAATCATCAATAATAATAGAAAACTAACGATGTTTGGTCAAAAAAATTATTCAAATTTTCACAATTAAATAATTTTTTTAAGATACGAATTTGTCCTACTTTACTAAAATAAAAATTCAATAATCCACTTCCAACTCACCACACACATATATAGTTTATATAATGATCTCATCATATCCAAATGGTGGACTATCAATTTTATAGGTCACAAATCTCATTGAAATGTAAAATTGAGGCATGATAGGGTCATTGTAATATTTTTAATACTTTTATATAACAGTAATTGTTTATTAGAGTGAGATAAATGAGATAAAAATTTGGTTCCACATTCTCCATGAATCTCCTTGATATATTTTGAATGAAAGTAAAAAATCACATTAAAAAAAGATCGCGTATTAATCAATTATTTGGTATAAAAAATTTATTTTTATCTCCTACAATTATGCATAATTTTACATTCATTTAAAAATGTTCCTAGATTAAACAATTTTATTTCAAAAATATCAATGTACTCAATTTATTAATAGTATAAATTCGAAATATTTTTTGGGCTATTCTTAATCTTGTCCATATGTAAAATATGCTTCTCAATTTAAAAATATTAAGAATTTAAAAAATTATTTTCCAAAATTCATTTTCATAAAATTATTTTTAATATGTGACATTCATACTGAACCATAAATGAAATATAAAAAAGCGCACCATCTTCAAAATTCTAATAATATGACCAAATGTGGTTCCAAAATTAGTTTCCTCTCCCACACTTGAAACTAATCATAGTCCCTTTTGATCAAGATAATGAGCATAAGAGTGGGAATTTAAATATATTCAATGGTATAGATAATTAAAATGACAATTTTATGAAAAAATTGAAAATTAAATAAAACACCCTCGAATTAACGCTGGGATAATATAATTAGGTTGGTAGTTGTGATCATAATGGGCAAAAGAGTGTGTCATTGTATAAGGAAATGTTCACCTATGTTATCAAAAAAACTATTTAATGTGATGAAATAAAATAAATTTAGTAGTAGTGAGGAATAGGAATGTAAAAAATCAAACCATGGAAGGAAAAAAAACCAACAATTAAAATAGTCAAATCCAAACATAGAAAGATAATGTAATGTAAAAAAAGGGTAAATCAAAAACAATTTCTGAATGATTATAGAAACAAATTTCCAACACATGGTATAAACAATTTTAAAATGGTCATAATAATTCACTCAGGTGGCCCTATCCTATATAGGTACCCATGGCTGGTTGAAACTCCATCCCACCAAAATTCTGAGCAATGGCCTCGATTACCTCTGTAACATTGGTTGCTGGTCTTACATTTTTGTAGAAGGAACCTAGGTTGAACCGAAAAGGGATTAATATACACTATAAGTGGAATATAAAAGGGTATTTCTATGATCGTTTTATTATAGTTCTATATAATGAGGCCCTTTAATATTATTCCCCCCATCATTCACTATTCTTGTTCAACCATCTAGTCGAAAATGGATTATAAATCGAAGTCCCACATCTAATATAAATCTAGGTCACTGTAAGGTAAATGCGGTAAGATTAGTTATAGTTTGCTGGTGGTGGGATGGATGTAGTCTGGATTTTGGGATGGATGGTAGTATTTTAGAATGGAGTGTGGAATTCATCCATAGGTGGAGTGGTAATATGAGAGCTTCACCTAGATATGTGAATTTTTTATTTAGAATATGGAGACACTTTCTCATCTCTTATAGATCAGTGTAATTTCCCATCATAATGATGAATTCCCATTTTTTCCCACCATATTTATTTCAAATTATATAGGCATGGAAATCAAAGTGGTTATTCCCCTGTAAAAGTAGGTTCAATGAATTTTGACCAAGAACGTAATGTAAGGGACTTGAAAAAATATCCCTTATGATTTTTAAAAATAAAAATATATAATCTACCATCATAATACCATGTTTATAATATTTGTATTGATTAGAAGCCCAATACATTACATGTATATTATAGTAAGATTTTATAATATAAATATTACAAATAAATAATAAGAAAAGTATATTAAATTCATATTCCCATGGGTGAAGGATCATGTAAGAATAGTAGAATCACATTTTTCATCAATATCCAACCTTAAATTCTAAGGGTTTCCCTATATTTCATGAAAATTAGTTTATAAAACACAAATTATAATTTACATGAAGTATATTCTAGAAAACCATCATTTTTTCAGTCTTATCCACTAGTAGGTGGCATACTCATCCACCCATTGAATTTCACATGTTGGTGGATGGTTGGAGGAAGTGTAAGATTAGTGGTGTAAAATCACCTAGAATTTATCCTCTTTTTCAAACCATATTCTCAAATGTAATTTTATTAGACCAAATTATATTTAATGTATTTGGTGCATGGGACCTTTTCCACTACTTGAGTTTGTACTCGATCTGGATGGGCTGTGTCTCATATTAAATTACACCACAAGTGATTATAAATTTCATTCCATATATTTTTTATTTATTCTCTATAATTCATTTATGATTAGTATATTTACAAAATAATTCTTAAATATATCTATAAATAGCTTAATAAAGATAGTGATACAAAAAATATATTCATGGAAGATGATTTTTATACTCAATAAAATGATTGAATAAGGATGATAATTAAAGTCACATAAGAAAACTTCTCTCAATGATCGTATCTATTCCTTTCAATGACACATCCCTATTGTTTGTATTTGGTACATTATTTAGTTTCCTTCAATATAATTGTAAAAGATAATGAATTTTTTTTTGTTAGAGTGGTAGAGTTATTAAACGTTTTATGTGTGGCTTGATCCATATATTTGGTGCATTTGTAGTGACAATGTCATCAGGAGGCATGTGACTTATCATGAGTTTGTTTTTGTTTTGATTTTTTATGTCACAGTCACTTTTAATGGAAAATTTTGATAAAAAGGAATGATAATAAACTATTAGACTCTAAATTATTTTAGATTATATTATTCTATTATTCTCAAATGTTTTTTCATTAATTCTCTTATTTTTGACACAGTCACATCATTTCTAATAGACACAAGATGCCCCATAATCCCATGTCATTATATCATATATTTTATGTATTGGGAATTTATTTTATGTTTTTTTACAATATCATTTTCAATCTTATAAATTATTATTTTCAATGAATATGTTAGTAAATGGGTGGAGGCGAATGCCACCTGTACTAATGTCCATTATATTGTGGTTTATTTTTTCATGGCTCATATTTTTTGATGGTTTGGTTTATATATCAAAGACACCCTATGAAGGGATTGGTGAATCATGGTGACCCTAAAATTTTATAATTTTTTAATCTTGATCATGTCCTCATGCTGACTGAAAATTCATTCGACCAATTATTTATTCTTAATAAATCCACACTACACAACATGTACATTTGAAAATTATCAAGCACATCATGACATTAGTATTTAATTTTATTCACCAACAAGTGATAGTCTGAGGAGTACCCATATAATATTTCTTGAATTGATAGGTTCTATAATACACTATGTAAGATGATGGAAAAGGCTTTGAGAATATATCAGTATATATGGTAGAAACAATTCTTATTCTCTATTTCAACACATTTTTAATGTGAGGGATGAATTAGAATAAAGGCATGAAGGTCAATTAATTTTATTTTCAACTATTAGCTCTATCTATGTCATTTTTGGGACCAATATATATATATATATATATTCATTATTATGTTCTTCCATTCATTTCTCACTTTTGGGTCAAAATATTACGAACTCCAAGAGAATATATTCTTGTCCCTTCTTATTCCAATTCTTTATGAGAGAATTTTCTGTGTAAGGATAATCCTTCGATATTCATAGAAGAGTCACATTTCTTTTTTGAATATGGATGATTCCAAACTAGAATAAACATATATATTTCATCTTGAAAGTTGACTTAAAATTTTCATCATTTTTTTCTCTTAATTCCATTTTTCATGATGAATAAAATATTGTTGTATAATTCTTTATATTATTCTCAAGCCTCATAATCGAGATAATCCATATGTACTAGTATGTGTAATTCCTTTCTTCCTCTATCAGATATTCAATATTATCATGTAACCACTCACTTCATTATATTTATCTATTATGGTTATTTTAACCTATATGTTTCTATATTACTACATATAGAATATACATATATGCACACAAAAGTCCCCCCACAGCCATCAAATATTGCAGACCACATATAGTCACTTCTAATTTTTAATATTATTTCAATCAATCATTATGAATATTTTTTTAAGTCAATTATAGCAAGAGAATATCTATGATCATCAATATTTTAAAATGGTGTTCTGTCTTCTATAATAACACAGTTATTCATAAGAATCCATGTGCGACTATATTTTTATTTTCATCATTTAATCCATAGGATAATAACTACATGAATCTAGGAATTTACCCCATAATAATATGCTGAATACATATACACCTTCCATTTAACTCATTGAGTTTAGAAATATAAAACTATGTTCTATATCAGATAAAGCAAGAAACACAGAGCCTAAATAAACCATTAAATAATAATATTTAAATATGAAAACGATAACCTAGTAATTAAATTGGTTAGTATATATACAATTAGAACATTTATGAAATAAATTTAATTCTCATACTCAATATAATTTTTTTGATTAATTATTTTAAAATAATCAACCAATTTTTATTAAATCCAATTTTATCATCAAAAAATAGTTTTTTACATAAATATTATTATTTATTTTAATGGGAAAAAATTATAAATAATTTATAAATATTTTATATATTTTATTTTATAAATATTATACCATTATTGAAATATGAATATCAAAATTTTCTAATACTAATGTTTTGATATTTTTCTGGAAAGTTTGATTTTATAATGAATAGTGAAAAATGTTGGTTTTTTATTATAAACTATATTTTTTTAGATTTATTGACACAGTAAATTTATATTCTAGAATATTTTGAAAATATAAATAGACATTTTCAATTAAATATAATATAATTATATTTATTAGAGAGAATTTTATACAAGAATTGGGTATAAAAACGATTATTTACTTAAAATGGAATTTACCTGAAAAGTTGTTTTCCATTGCATTCTTTTATAATATTAAATTGATTTATTTCACTACTAAATTTGATTCTTAAAAAATATAATCCATATATTTAACCCAATTGTTCATTTTTTATATAGTCACCCTTTATTCTTTTAGTATGAATAGTAACCATATTGTATATTGTCAAAAGGGTAAGTGTAAATCTTGTAATTAATATTAAAAATAATATGATAAGGGCTCAAAAATAATAGTAAAATATTTATTTATCAAATTTGATGAGTGTATTTTGTGAATTTGTGTCAATATTTTAAAAATTTTGAATATTTTTTTCATAACTCTTTTATTGTAATCATTATATTATTTAATGTCAAAAAATAAAACAAAATATTTCTTTTTTATTATTATCTCATAATTTGTTAAATTAGTGAAGACATAGACAATGATAGGTTATATAAATTTTTTTAATGACACATTGATATTTTTTGTCACATTAATTTAATAATTATTTTTAGTAAGGAAATAGTTTCATTAAATACTTTTACAAACCGAACACAATAATTATTCGATGAATAGTAAAAAATATTTTAAAACATATTAAACATAATATAATTTGAATTAATTATTTTTATTTCATGTTTTCTTGGTTAAAAATAACATGTTATATATATGCTAAATTATTATATTCAAATAATGTTTTTCATTATACTTCAAATGTCAAATTAAATCAATAGTTCCATAATTGTTCTTCAAGTTATTTTATAAAAAATAATATTTTATTAAATGTTTTTAAATTTCTAAAATTCATATCATAAGACATTTAATTTCTATGTTTTTCTAAAAATAACCTATATTCCATTAATGTTACAAATTTTCTTTTCTATTAACTATATTGATCATTGTTGTGAAAAAATATCGATATCATTATAAATGATAAATTGGGTTAGAATGGGAAAAAATGAGATAAGGGTAAAAACCAAATCTAAATTGTCCAAATATTATCAGATCATATTATTTCAACACATAATCTTCATTTATTCAAATTAAATCAGTTTGGATCCTTTTCCTTGAGATTAATTTATTTTAATTTTATATTTTATGAAATTCTAATGGTTTCCCTTCCCTCACATTTAAAAGGGAACATACGATGATATTTTATTCAAATATAATAAGAATTTTAACTCAGTTGACATATACTTAAAAACCTTCATAGGCACCCTTCCCACACTCAATATGTATTTTATCAATGAAAATGAACCTTAATGTGAATATGGTTTAATGAAAAGGAGTTTTTCTGAAAGAGATATATATTTTATATTCAAACATTTTTGTTTTATTTTTTTTCTAACTCATTCAGATCATTTTATAGAATTCATAAATAATAACACCAATACCTTCCATATATTAATAGTTATTTGTGTCAAAGGAATACCTTTTAACAATATCCTCTACTATTAAATAGGAAACAAAATCTTCATTTATGTTTACAGATAACTATCAACTCCCAAATTGATATAATTATCTTTCCCCCACTGCCTCTCATGACTGATTATAATAATGGATTTATTGTTTATATGTTTTATTCATGACATATTTATCATTCTATAAATATAATATATCATAAAAAAATTTACCATTACATTCAATGAAAAATGATAAAGTTTTTCGTACATATATGTGGACTACCACCTCAATGAATCGATATGATTTTGTTCATATCCAGAACATATTGATGATATATATAAGAATATATAATGAAATAATATATTATTAATTATAATTTTAAAATTTTAAAATATTATTTACCTTATTTCTAGCATGATAATTTTTAAAATGAAATGTTACATATGTTTACCTACAACCAACAATAATTATTCTAATGTAATACATTTTTCATGACAATATATCATGATTGTTTTTAAAATTATAATTGATGAAAATAATTTCAGATTATTTCATGATTAGTGTATTTTATATGATGGAATAATAACCTCTTTTGATATAGACAAACAACTGATGTTATTTTCTATATATGTGATGAATATCATCGAAACATACAATATGTACTTAATTAATTATATAATTGTTTATAACATTGTAATTAATGAAATAATATTAATAAAAAATATAAGAATTTTTATTAATATATCAAATTGTCAATATATTTGTATTATTCATTAAAAAAATTCATGTGATAATTTTGTCTTGATGTTGGGGACACTTTACTTCATGATCCATTTTAAAATGTTTTAATGATATATTTTCTATATAAATTTTTATACAATGTAAATATTCAAAAAATCAGTTTATATTGATATTTATATGGAAATAATTTATTTATAAATGATATTCAACATCTCATTTGAATTTATATGAATGGTTTTAAAAGGAATATTTTTATGAATTTTATACAAACGTTTTTGACATTCATTACAAAAGGAATGAATAATGTTCTATTTTTACATGTACGATTTTAAAGATTTCTACCAACACCAAAACAAATATTGGATACATTACTTCTTATATATGCTGGCATAATTTATTTAATGATACCCCCCTTTTCTCTGTATGTTGAATTTTTGAAAATGGTTTTAAAATGAATTCATATTTCCGTATCAAGAAACACTATTGTAAATTTGACCAATACCCACGGTTCAAAACCGTGGGTATAGCCCCCAAAACCATGGGTATATCCTATACCCACTGTTTTGGGAACCATGGAAAACCGAGCCATCAGGATAGGTCCCCAAATATACCCACAGTTTGGTGAACCATGGGTATAGGTTTTTTTCCACCGTGTCATCTCTAATTTCCACGATGTCAATGCATAATACACACGATTCTAAAACCGTGCGAATAAGTAGTCAAAAAACTAAGTGTGTTGTATTGATCCCATGACCTACATCTCCCAATATCAGCACTAACCAACCATTATATTCCAATTTATGTTATATATATATACATATATTCTTTTATATAGGAAAAATAGTGTTGTGGTTCGAACCAGCAATGTTTTCATTTAATTCCAACTCCTTACCAACTGGGAAAACTCGATTATCTTTAAATTTATCTATATATATTATTATATAAATAATTCTTAATATATTATAAAATTAAACATAAAGCTGGATTTGAACCCAAAACTGCATGGTATAAAAACAACGATGGACCAACCAACCTATGCAATTTATATGTATGTATATTTGTATCTATATAAATATGTTAATCAGAACTGTGGGTATAAGTTTTCCTACCAATTTTTTTTGTATCCCATAGATAATATTTTTCCAGCCATAACACAGGAAATAATCACCCATGATTTTAAAAAACTATGGGATAAGTCTTTGAAAAAGAACCATATACCCACAGTTTGGCCAGAAATATGGGTATAGGCCTTCAAAAATACACCTACACACACGGTTTTGACCAAGACCTTTGGTATAAGTGTTTTCTCAAATAGTTTTAGTGAATAGTGGGAATAATTCTTTTAAAAAAACATATACCAATGGTTTTTCTGAAAACTGCGGGTATAGGTTTCTATATTACATCTATACCCACGATTTTGGCAAAAAATGTGGCTATAGGGCTATTTTCTAGTAGTGAAATATTTTTTGTTTTGGATGTAGGAATATTTTAATAAGTATGAAAGAGTTCATATGTTATGATTTTGTTATAGTTTTGCAGATCATTTATATTTATTGGTAGTTTCAGTATAAACTATTAATTAATGATCTATTATAGACATAGTAAAAGTGGGTTTTTATAGAATAAGGAGTAGTGGTTCCTTTATAAACCAAGAATGGGTGGTTACATTATAAACCATGGATGGGTGAGTCAATTATATCTCTCATATAAATTTGGAAATGATAAAACTCAATACATGTTATTTATTATAATTTTAATTATTCCTAATCGATGTTGTGACATTTTCCACCATGTGATGTGGCTTTTCTAGTCATCCATGAATTAGGATTTTTCCATGTTTGGTGTTTCTACAACATTTCCTTTATGAGTTTATGTTTTCCATTAAGAATTATTATTTATGGTTTAATGAAAATATTTGGGTATGGGTTTTTAATTCTTATGTAATAGAATAATATTTAAAAAAAAATTTATTTTTAAATATGAAATTTGTCATTTACTATTCATGATATAACATATTACTTCATTATTTATATGCAAGATATTGAGATTTTAGTACTAATAAAACATTTCAAAATGTTTTTCACATTATTTTAAGTTTATATAGGTGATATTCTAATGGAATTTGTAAAATTATGAATGTTTTTCATGAAAATAAAATTTATTATATCATAGATGTTTTTTTATTAGTGAAAATATATTCATTGTAGATGTGTCAAATTTGTACTATTATATTTATTTACATATAGATGATGTAATAAATCTATAATATTCTAAACATGAAAAGGTCCAAAAAATAAACAAAATTGATTTCTCACAAAGGGGAGATGAACTTAAAATGTGTTGGTTGAGTATATCTCAACATTATTTCTAGTGGATTGTGAGTGTACCCTTTATACCTATAAGGTTTTACACTCCTAGGGGATATGCTATAGTTAATTATCATTTTCATTATGAATCATCATGAATGATTTTAAAAGATTATAATCATGAATGGAATATATTAAACCAAATTTTTCATTAATTCAGAAGAAGGTGTCATTATTTATTCTTCCTATATATTATTTTTTATGATTATGGTTACTGTTACTCACAACCATGGTTTTTGGTTTTAGTGAATGGGTGCCATTGGGAGGAATAATGTTTATATTTAATGTGTTAAATTTTTTGAGGATTAAACGAAAATAAAAAACATGATAAATAAAGTTAAACATATTTTGATAATTACTAATTATTTATCCCAATATATTATTAATAATCTATAGCTTAACCAAATATCAAACTCCCCGTAGTAGAGAATGCATATGTCTACTATGATCTGGGGTGGTGGAAACCATGAAGGAAAGAATTATCAATTTCCTTCACATTATAAATGTGGAGAGAGACACCAATGATAATATATAAAGGTATCATTAAGTGATTTTATGTGTTGAAGACAATTAAATATAGAATTTAAATTGTAGGAAATAAGGAAGATTTTAATGGAGAGAAATAAATTTTATCACATGCATGAATTTATAGTTTTTTCTATTAAATGTGGGGAACCTGAGATGTATCTGAGTTAATTAAATATTCTAAAGGATAAATACTTGACAACGGAAGGACCAATGTAATACTAATAAGTGAAATTAAAATATTTATATAATTATGTATTGGGATTTGAGAATTATGGTGTACAGGTAATTTTACCAATTGTATGTTGGATATAAGAATAATGAAATTTCATTGGATATTATTAGTTTATTAAGTATATAAATCATCATGTGGGGACAAATTAAGAGTAATAGAAACAACAATTGGATTATAATGTTATGGATGAACATTTGTTCAATGGATTAAATACTAATTTTGAGGCTTTTAGTGATAATATTTTAAGGTGACTAATGAAATATTTTGTTGAAATATTTCTAGGTTGAGGAATATTAAACTGTTAGGGTTAACATTAATGATTATTTCAATATAAATCTATTATATTTTTTGGGACACAAATTGAAATGCCTAATATAAACTTTGAGGGTAAAACATTCCTTAATTTTAAAGATATTAATGTTATTTTTAAAATGTTAGTCATATTTTGGAAATATATACTTTATCATATAAATAACTATGGGGTTGAAATGCGATTTGGTGATTAAGTGACTAATTATATTTTGGAATAATTTTACTATTTTGTGAACCATATATGATTATATTAAATAGAATAGTATGAGTATTTATTTATGGAATATTTTCTGAATTAAATTTTCCTGTTATAAAGGAATTTATCATGGGTGTATGGAGAGTGATTTTTTGGCTAAATAGAAGGCTGTAGATATGGAACCACTAGAGAGTGAACCCTCTGGTAAAAACCCAAGAAACCCTAATTTATAATCTCAATAAATTGTGGTCGTAATCACTATGGGTGTTCAATAATTGAATTCCCATAGTGATTCCAAAATTCAAAAGTGATCTAAATCGAAATGACACCAACACAAGGGATTTTCAATGATTTTTTTTAAAGAATGATTCATGGTTCCTTTCTTCCAATATACAAATTATACTTTTTGGAAATATATTCAAGAGTACTCCATCAAAAATGTTTCTATTAAAGAATCCATATCTATTGGATTATAAATATTTTATTTATTTTATCTGAATATAACACACATGGTTTTATAATTCTCTACTAAAATTGAATATTATCATCTATAAAGATTGGTTTGTGGTCATTTTATGGTTGTTCGATGATAGTATTGAAATGTGACCAAAATGTAAAAATTTATTTTGAGCATCCCATATCGCTTATCACTTTGTGTTTTCATTGTTTTCACCTTCATATATTTAACCAATATTCACTATTTTTTATTTCTAGCTTAATTTAACAACCCATAAAATTATTCCAGGCTATAAAAAATTTCTATACACCATTAATTTCAAGATATAATTTATAGAAATATATATATATATATATATATATATATATATATATTTTCATCCAACATTTGGATTCAAAATATTGGATCATGTTTTTTATAACAGTGATTCACCAAACCCTTCTAATATATTGAAATAAATGTTATAAAATTTGATATTCCACAATGGGATGTGGAAGACGACTTATCTAATGGATCCCATTAAATGAAATATTTTTGTTTGGGATGAAAATGGAGATCATAGTGGGGTGGTTTCTCCTCAATATGGAAACCTAGGGGATATTGATGAAAATGATGTTAATAAAAATATTGATGGACCATCTATGACCCATCATTCAAATGAATGTTTCTCAAGATTTCTAGAATTTAATTATAATTTCCTACAAGTCAATGGGGATTGGGAGAAATTTAATATTCTTGAGGTTCCCACCCATTATATCCAAATAGTTTATTACCCCATAAAATATGAGGAAAATGTTCTTCCTTTAATTCGAGATAATCATTATATGATGATAATGAGAAATCTTGTCATATTGAATATGCTTAATTGAAGTTGAGATAAAGGAAATGGTAAAAACTGATTGGTTGAATTGGATGGATTCATTACTATGATTCAAAATAAGACTCAAAAATAATATTATAATCATATCTTGAGGTAAAAACATTTGTTCAGTCTTTAATGGGATATATGAACGAAAATGTAGATATTTTCCAATATAATATGGTTTTAGAACATGGTATTTAATCCGTTGATGAAGATGATAAGAAAGAAATTAATAATAAGAAAGATACTGACCTAGTGGTGAGGAATTCATCTAAGGATGAGGATGACATAAGGGATGAACTAAACTCTTATCTTGATAAACAAGATACAATCCTATAACAAAAATAAATCAATGGTAAACTCATTTAAGAAGTTTACCTTGAAATAAGAATTAAAACATTGATGAAAATGGTTGTGCGGGCTTTATGAAATACTAATATTACATTAAAGGATATTCCATGGAAACTAGTTTCTTTTAATTTACCCTATTTTATATTTTTTTATTTGAGTTTTTTACACTATTTTATAGTGTCTGAATAAATTTAGATTTTTTATATTTTGGTTAAGATGATTTTATTTTATTATCAATTATATTTTTCAAACACAAAAATGATTTTGGGATTCTAAAAAATGTGCCCATATTTTTCTGACCTCCTACGTTGTAGCGGACATGTAATTTTTTTTAATTTTATATATAAGTTTTTCTTTGATTATTATGTTTTATTCATAATACTTCTTGAGAGAATATTTATATTTTCATATATTATACCATATAATTTTTAATATAACCCTAGAAGGAGTTCTGAGGTACCAATTGTTGGCCTAATGGTTATTAGATTATATATAAACTTTAAGGTGTTAAACATTATTAGTGGATGATTTGAGAGGCTACGTTGAATTATATATTATGATTAATATCTAATTTTGGCATTAATAACTTGGACATTAATCAAATTTTTGGATGATGTATCAATGAATTTATGTTAGTTTCATTATTTATGATATTTGATAATACTCTTTAATGTTGGATGATTTTTTTAGTGGTTCTCTGAGAGAATTTATGTGGGCCTACCCCTCAGTTAATATCATTATAGATGATGTTCATATGGCTTAACATGTCTAATAATTGTTGTAATACATTCAGTGGAATCATTTATTTTTGTATCCCAACTAGGATAAATTCCATAATATGTGTTGAATCAGGGAATAAAATATTAAAACAACTTCTCCTCAAGATCATGTTTCATTGTTAAACAAAATTACCTACTCACCCATTCCCATAATATTTTATTAACATAAATGAAATGATGCATGGGACACTATAATTTTACATGGCTCTCCCTCAGTTGGATGTGTATAAAAATCATACAAATGTCAGCGTGACAATGTACAAAATATAATGAGGATCACTACCGAAATAGGGTTCAAACTATATCACTACTATTCACATTCTCACTACCTTAAAAATGTTTTGGTTTGGCTCAATTCATTCTAAATAATCACTACTTAAATCTCTTTCAATGGCTAACTGTGAGTTGAATGGATCACCTTCTTCCTCTTCACCTTCGCATTTTTCCAAAAAGGATCCACACACAATTTATTGACATATTTGTCCCTTAATTATAAATAATTAATGTATACTCAATAAAATGTTAATAATATGTTAGTTTTTTATCTTGGATGCACATTCACCTATATCAAAACACTTAGATGTAACACTTTCACTTTCTAAAAAACAGAATAAAAATTCTTTTCATTGTAGATATAAAAATTACCACCACATTAGAAGGATATTATTAAGATTCTAGGTCTTCCATTCACTGACTTGAATGTAGTAGTGAATGAACTCCTTCTACTAGAAATGTGAAATTTTGAAAATCCATTATCTTTTTATTATAATTATTCAGAAATTATATATAGATATTATATTAATCACAGGTTAATGTTGGTGTATATCTCCATGTGAAAGATTCTAGTTCGATACTCCTACGTGAGACCCTAGTGCATAGTACCATGTGCGTCATCCTGATGTTTTCCCTTTCATGATATGCTAGGGTATACCTTGCATGTGTCCTAGAATGAACAATTCATTTCACCTTTATTGAGTACCACTTTGCATGAGTTCCAAAACGTGAAACATGTTTACACATTGAACATGTCTCCTATCATGATCCCTTTTTGTGAGCCCAAGGTATAAACCCCTAGTGATAACCCTGTCCATTATTTGCATCATATCCACAAATGAATCAATGGTGAAAACCCCTAGTATGAATACCTTTTAGAAACTTCTTCATGATTTGTGCGATTTCCTAGAAAGAACATGTGGCATTAACCCTATCTATATTTTTTGCGTGCTACTAGAAGGACCCTTATTCCTTATTTGTGTAAGAATTTAAAAAATATTTTAGGCAATATCAATTACTTATCATGACCTATCCCCAGTCCTCATTATCTGTGAACCTTTGCTGTGAACATCCATCATAAGGTAACTATCCAAACCTCCAAGAATGTTTCTTCATATAAAAAAAAGAATAAATTTTTTTAAACATTACTGATGGTTTAATAGGTATTATAGGTTAGTTTTTAGAACTATAAATCCAAAAATCAAGGACAACCATTCACTTAAATTAGAATCACATACTCCATGGAAATTTTATAATGAGATCTCTTCATGGGGACCTAGCATGAACCCCTAGAATGAAAACTTTTTGTATGAGATCTTGGTGAAATCTACTAGCCCCAACTCTTGCGGTGAATCCCTTGTGTGAGGGGGCATTCATGCTTTGGGAATGATCTGGGCTTAAACAACTAGCATGGACATCTCATGTGAACCCCAATCATAAAACTATGATGTGATTCTACATTCATTCTTTGATCAATATCAGGGCATGAAAACTTGTTGTAATCCCCTAACCCGTATTCCTAATTTTAGAATAAATTTGCGCTTTGATTGAGTCACTAGTGAGAGACTATATTCCAGATTTGTTTCATCCCCAAGTGTGAGTTTTCATTCACTCTTTTATCGATTCCCCAATGAAAGTATACATTCTATATATACATAAACTCCTAATATGAGTCTTAATTCCTGATATGATTGAGTCCCTAGGGTGGGTCCACAATCGTGTTAAGCATGAGTACATGATGTGAGTTTGCATCTTCACATTCCGCAAGATCAAAGGTCACAATTCATTAATTATTTGACAACTGTCATTAATTGACAACCTCAAACCTTGTGAAAAAAAAATCAACCCAAAGAGCTGCCAGTAGGAATTATGACATAACAATCTTCATCATTGAGTATTTTGATAACTCTTCACATTTGGAAACGATGTAAAAGGTTATTCATTATTCTAAACAAAAAATCACTTCTTGTGATTCTGATAGTTATTATAGATATACTCAGCCCATACTCTAAGACCACATAAACAATGATCAGTTTGAGAAACAAGTGTTGAATGATTAGTTCACCAATGAAACACTTAATTCCAAAACCACTCATCTTATTTCATCACGAACCAAATCTGGTCGGATATACAACCATTTATCAACCATTTTTAGAAACAACAGATTTAAAACTCCCTGTAATTCATTTATACCACTATTAGCTCATCCCCTATCATGATTAAAATAGTTATCCATTTTATAGAGACAATTTCTCCCCCTTTTCAACAAACATGAAGGTCACTTCATTGTACTCTTCAACAGGGTAAGAAACACAAATCATAATATCATTGAAAAACACAATATCCTTTATGGTAAGAGGGACTTGGAAATAGAAATTTTCAAGTGTGTGGAGAAAATTAAACTCTAAGAGCTAATTCATTTCATTTAAACACTTCTGTGGGTATGTCCCTTGTCAAAGTGTATTCAACCTTTGGTCTTATAGTCACAAACACTAACTTCAAAAATCCATTCTCCACCTCATATATTAATATATTCTTGATTTTAATGTATTTATTCCTTTAGTGATGGAATGGATTGTTTCTATAATTTATTTCACAAGAATTTTTAAAATGGATTTGGATCAAATAAATAAATTCAAATTCTATATCATGAAACTAGTTCTTCATCCACAATAATTGTGTACACGCTTGAGTAGCCTCAATATACTCATATTATGCGGTAATCAATGAAATTAAATCATGTCAACTTATTAGCTAATAAATACGCCATTTCCATGACAGAATGCACAAACCAACATTGATATTCTATTATCTACAAAATTGACACAATATGTATCTATATAGTTGAATAAATATTATAGTTTTTCTCATTGTACAACAAACCAAATTCCCCAATTCTCATGATTTTCCAACATATAATTTTTATAGAAAAAAAAGTTTGTTTCTTAGGTATTTCATTGATATCTAAATACTTGGTTTAGGAGAAAAAGAATATCATGTATTTTCTCTATTAATCACAATTGACTACTAATGTTTTCCCTGTATTCTATGATATTACTAAATTTCCTTCATCATTTTTGAAATTAACATATTCCTAGCAATGAGATTCAATATCTCATTGGTGAATTCCATTCCAACCCTTCTGAATAACACATTGGAATATTGATATTGATAAATGAATGTGTCATTCATTCCATATGTCACCTATAAACCATGTAAAATGGTTAGATGACCAATAATTGACTTTTCATATTAACATTTCCTGAATTATATGAACTGTTATCTCTATGCTACATCTGATCTACCAATGATTATGACATCAAAATACAATAGCTCCATCAACCTTTGATTAATAAAATTGTTAATATGTTTATTATATTCAACTCAACCTTGCTAAAAACCAAGCTTCTTGAAAAACTACTCTAGTCTTGAATATCATGCTCTTGGTGCTTGATTGAACCCATATAATTCCTTCTTTATCTTATTAACTCTATTATCATAATTATGAATTAGAAAAACATTAGGCTTCCAAATATAAATTTTTTCATCAAAAAACCCACTCGTAAATGATTTCATGACATCCATCTAAAAATATTTGAACCTTCTTAGCACTATTATCGAAAATAATAATATGATTGATTCTAGCCTCGCATTGGATTAATGTTTTTAATCACAATAAAAACCCTCTATTTGGTAGTAAAATTTTCACGCAAATCATTATTTGTTTCGAATAATTGTGTCATATTCAATCATATTGTTATTAAATACTCATTTGGTCCTACTGACATTCTTATTTGTTGGTCTCAAAATAATGTCTCATGTCTAATACATCTTAATTTTGTCTACATCATCATTTAATGCATGAACGTAGTTTTCACCTCAAGATAATTATTCAAAACAATTAAGATCATCATGTGATAATAATGATACATTATGTAGAGTCCTAGAACATGTTTTCTATATTGGAATTTTATGATAACAAATTATGTTTTTTCAATCAATTTCATCTATTTTCATTGATATTTTTGAAAACATTGGTTCATTATATTTGTTTTCATTATATGAATATTCTTCTAAGTGATCGTCTAGAACTAGAACATCCACTAACCATCTTATCTCTTCATCGCAATGCTCTTTATAATGAATATCTATTTTCATAAGATTCAGATAATTTTAATCATTAGGAATTACATTGATTTAAAATATATTTACCAGCCACATATTTAAGCATTTATAAGTTTCTTATTTTTTATTATACAAGAAATATCCCTTCATCTCAATGGGACTCAAACTTCCTGTGTTTTTCCTTATTGAAAATGAAACACTTACTTATGAAGACTCAAAAGAACTTCAACGATGGATTCATTTCATATATTAGAACATATGTATAATTATAAACATATTTATATAGTAGCACTCTATTTGAGGTGTATACTATTTTCATCACTACTTCTTTCCAAAATTTATTTTGTAGGTCCTTTTCAATGAGAATTGTTCTATACATGTTTCTTATAATTCAATTTCTTCCCTTAAAAACTCCATTTTTCGATGGAGTAATTACTATAGAAACATGGTACCTTATCCTAAATATCTCAAGAGAATCCTACACTTTTCTATTTTTGTGCTCAATTATATTATCATATCTGATCTTATAGATTCTTCAACCTATCATTTTTCAACATCCGTTTTATATGTTGTTACAAAACTTAACACCTTATACATGTGAGTGATGAATGTAACTCATCCCATTATGATAAAATCATCAATAAATAGAACATAATATCACCTCCCATAAATATATATCAGTGAAATATGTCTGCACACATCAATATGCACCAATTCAAGCAATTTTGGTTACCTTTTCTCTTTTTTCCTTATATTCCTTTCAAATGATCTTCACATGGTGATAATAATTGAACGTATGAGTTAGATCACAAGATAACCTAGGGAGGTCATGATAAGCATCATATTTCACTGTATCATCAAAAATAATTTGTACCATGTGGCCAAGACATTTATTCCATAACTTGTATTCATATTCCATATATAGAAAGAACATATCTACTTATCCACTCACAATGTATATATTTCCATTCATATGATTTCCAAAAATAAATACTCATCCATCTTTATCCATGTTGAGATATAATTTCGATTAAAATATTATTCCATGTATTAATTCAAATAGATGACTAACACATAATAGGTTCTGATTGAGACCATTAATAACTAATACATCTATACATCACATGACTTTCCTCCAAAACTTGTATTTTAATGAGACAATAATTATTAAGCCTTCATCATTATCCATTATTAAAATAATATCCTTTTGTCTATGATTTGTTTCGCAAGTTCCTTATTTTATATCATATGATAGGTTCATCCCCTATCATTGACCCCTATTTTAGTTTCATTTGATACTTTAATAGAAATTTCATCCATGATAACCAGTTCAACTCTTTTCTTTATAATATATATCATTAAATGATATTCTCGATGATGCTCACAACATGATGGACCAAAATCATCTTTTAATGATGAAAAATAGATTCTTCCTTTGCAGCACATTTCATGTTGAATTGAGTTGAGGCATATGGAAAAATACAAACTACATTTTCATGTTTTTCATTATTTATGATGGACAATATCTTTACATGTTTTCGAATCATTCCCACATGAAATAGTGAAAATCTAATTATATCCTCATGAATTTATTTTTTCATGGATTCCTCTACATTTCTTGTTCCCTTTGGTACCTCTTTGCTAAGGAACATACATGTTGTTAGTGTACCATTTTTCCACAATAATAAAATGTAATGTGGGTTCATTCATATGTGCCGTTACTGCACCACTATTTTTTATTGGGTTCTCTAAATATATTTGTTATAATTCATAACCAAATAAATCATCACACATATAGTGGGAGACAGTATTCTAACTTCAGTCATTATTGATTTTTTTTACAATCAATCGCCATACCATCTATATCATTTTGATCAATCATTTTACATTCCTAATATTCCTTAGTCTATTTGATTTGGACAATGAATATTTTTTTAGTTTTGTTTTTCCAATGTATACTAATTTTAAAAAAAAATATAGTGTTTCTCCAAAACCTTCCAATTTCATTATCATATTGGGTGATTCCACATTATTTTCATTGATATATTAATTTTGATCTTTCCTAGAATTAGTAAAACTGTCGATCTCTCTTTTATGTTATTTGATATTGCGTTTGTACTAAAAAAATTCAATTTTTTCAATCATTTAATATATAAGATAATAAATTTCATCAATGAACATATAATTAACTTTTTAATTCTCCTCTATAAATATTTTTTTAATCACATACCACCCTATTATATTTCATTGTTTTTACTCTCCAAATATTTACCTATTTATGTGAAACTCCTAAATCGACCTGAAGGTCAAATCATCATTGGATGTCTCCTTCATCATTATCTCTTTTATACCTTGTTTTCTAATTTTTTAAAAATTCCACCATAGCCTCAGATTCATGATCCTTGTATACCTCCAACTATTTAGTCTCAAATTCTTTGAATTTACATATTATTTTTTATGTAGATTACGCTTTTGGAAAAAAAATTTCTAAAAAAATTTCATATATTTCACATTGGTTAAATACATCTTCCATGGAATTCTGACATCATCGTAATCAATTTCTTCCAAGATATTAGTGCATATAAATGAAATATTTATATCCATTCAACATCAAAATCAGGAATGTGGGAGTTTGGGTTTGAATTTTCTATTTCCACTTTGTAAATTTTATGAAGGAAATGACATGAATTAAATGAACTCTTCTTCATCCTACCCATCATCCATAGTGAGATTTGTCATGGCCTTGAACTCCACTTCTTTACAACAACCCTTTTCCATATACTCATTACCCCACTTATCATCTCATATTTTATATGAATACATTCGATAAAGAAAATTTCATCTCTTCCGAATCTTTATCATCCAATATAAAATCTTTTGGATTAAACCAAGGAATAATTCTTGTCATGATGTTTTTGATAATATTCAAATCATCACGTATTTCTAAATGACCACACACATCTTCCATGAAAATATTAACTTAGTAAAGGAATGCTTCAAGAGAGTCATTAGGATCAATTTTGAGATCCTCATACTTGTTCTATAAAACATACAACATTACAACTCTATCTTTTGAGCCACCCATATAAGTATTTAGAATTTTTTTTCCCACATATAATGTGATGAATTACATGAAATCACCTTTATATTGATTTAATTATATAAATCCACCTATAAATCATTGATTCCATTTGCGACAACATCAAATTCCCTTCAGCCATCTTCTATTAAAGAACCATTATTGATATTGTCTAAAATTACATGATTCTATACTATAAAGACATCCATTACAATTATACGAGGTAGGGTTGTATCATATTATTCCAAAACTAGAAATTTATTTCATTAATGATAGAAATCCATTTATGACTAAAAACGCCAATAAAATTATTGTGATAAAAATACTGAGATAAACCACTATCTCCGATACCGGTTATTATCACAACTATTATAAATAATTAGGGGGGGTTCTGGTTTGACAGATTAAAACAACTACCCCTTTAGATCTTGTTTTCTGTTAATCAAAAAAAACATCCATCCTTTTACTATATAAATGTATGAATATAAATTAAGGCATGTATGATACACATCAATTTAAATCGATTCATCCTCACTAGGCCATGTCCATGGACTATACAACATTAATTTATTGATGTACCAAATCCTCTAAGTCCCACATACAAAATAAGGTTCAGGCTTGATCACTTCAAAACCTATTATTACTACATTTACAATGTTTAGGGTAAAGTGACTGATTTCAAAATGGTTACACCGTAACCCAATTTTGATGAATCAATACCGATTTAAAGGATAACCTTATTAATATTCTATTACTCACTAATCTATAAAGAATACAAATACATTTTATTAAAATCTAGTTCCTTTCATTATAAATAATTACTGCATACTCAGCTGTATGTATATTCTATGTTAATGTTTTTTATAGGCTACACTTTGTTTTCTGTAAAAACACAGGGATGCTACACATCAACTTTCCAAAAAAAATAGACTAAATAACTATTGTCTATACACATAAAATTACACCACCATTGTAATGATCTTAAATATATGACAATCATTCCTTTAAATATCTTTGATATAGAGGTGAATGAACTCCTTCTAAAAGTATTTTCATGTGGTATAAATCCATAATCATCATCTCATTATTCATCTTCTTATTTTAAATCTGATATGACAATGACAATTCTCATAGGGTAATTTATGCATGTTTCACCATGCACAAGATTTTAGTAAGAGTCCCCTTTGTGAGACCCTGGTAATTACATCAATGTATGAGATAGTAACATGTATTGATTCATGAGATCCTGTTAAATACACATTCCATATCCCATAACATATCATATATTATGCTTTGTGAGAGTCTAGTTGTGCATGAGTCCCCAATCACATACAATGTTCACACATTGAACCAGTATCATGTCGTCAGCCCTTATCATGAAACCCTAGTGTAACCCCTATTTATGCTATGCATGAGCTCATGGTGCAATCCAGTTGTTCAAGAATCATGGTGTAAACCCCTAGCACAATCCTTATTCATAAATTGTGTGACCTATATCCATGAAATACTAATGCAAACAACTGGTGTGAACCATGATCACTCATTTCACAAGATCATGGGGTGAAACGTGTTCCTGATTTGTGAAATACATTATTCATATCATAAAAAACACTTTAAATA
Source organism: Viscum album (assembly GCA_963277665.1). Classification (NCBI taxonomy): domain Eukaryota; kingdom Viridiplantae; phylum Streptophyta; class Magnoliopsida; order Santalales; family Viscaceae; genus Viscum; species Viscum album. Next base: position 444,836,980 of record OY728139.1, on the reverse strand, counting down.
ATGTAAATTACTTCCTGAGTTCTCTCAGTGCACCTCCTTCACCGCGATCCCCTGTAGTGAATATTTGTCTTGAGATCTCTCCAAGAACGTCCTCATATAATTATTTGAAATATAATAAATATTTAAAACATCCTTAACCATTAAGGATGGGTAGGGGATATTTATAGGTGAGTGTGTGGTGCATTAACTCCAAAAATCATGGACAACATTTTACCTCAATCAACATCATTGTCTCTGTGAACCTCATTGTGCAAGATCTAGGCATGAACCCCAATTGTGAGGCCCCATTGTGAACCCCTTCCATGAAACACTGGTGTGAACCTTGTTTATGTGAGCCTTATGCATGAACACTTGGCGAGACCCCTTGGCATGCACCCTTGGTGTGAGTTAGCATTCACACTCTGTCTAATATCTGGGTGGAAAAACATTTCACTGTCCCATAATGTTCATCCCTAATGTGAACACCAGGTGTGAGTCCATATTCACACTTTTATAAAGATATGGGAACAAACCCCTATCTATAACCCCTAACATGAACCCCTAGTGTGATTCCACATTCATGATGTTCAGAAGTCCCCTGTGTGATTATTCATTCACACATTGCATGGCTCCCTACTTCGAGTATTCTTTGGAAAATTTCATGATTCCCATGTGTGAGTATATATTGACTCATTTCATATGTTCTAATGTACTTATTAAAGCCTTATTTTACTAATATAATTTGTTAAAAACATTAATCCTTTTCGTCGGACACAATGAGCAAATGATCACCATCCTTATGTATTTTTTCCGAACAGATTCAATATAGTTGATTTTTATTAACATGCAAAATAAGTCAACATGTGCTATGATGTTCTGGTGAAAAAATTTCATTGAGGCATTGGAGGACTATATATTTATTAATTATGGTATATAAATAAGAAGTATTCTTATTTTATGGAAAGAATTCGTTCTTTATGTTTTTTGTAGTGAGTGTATCACAACAAATGGATTTTATTTTTGAAAATTAATTTTTGTTAAAATCCATTAAACATTTGGGTCACTAACTTTTTTAGAGAATTTTTCAATGAATTTCATGGTTATTGGTATATTAAATGATATATGACATACATTAGGAGTTATATTTTGGATTTGGAGATTAATGTTTTATTTCATCATATAGAGGATTAATATTTTGCGGAATTATCTTACCTTGTGCTAACGATTTTGGATTTGGTTAATTTATAAATTGTAGTGTATTGATATTTCTTTATAGTATATAGAAAAACAGAATTATAAATAAAATAATGTCCCTTAAGATAATAGTCTTTTCTACATATGTTAATGAAGGTTCTTTAAGTGCCCAATTGTGGCATGTTGATCCCTAGGACACTGGTTACATTGGTTGGAACATGTTTTTTTTATGATTAAATAGAAAACACCATGATATTTATATGGTTTATCATCCCTTATAAATTGGATATATAGATCCATTTATTTCAACCATTAAAATAGAATTTAATTCATAAATAAATTAAAATGAGGGAAAGCTATAAAATAAATTGTTACATTACAAGTGAAACAAAATACATTATCCTGCCCAGCCTTAAGAGTTGGTTATACTTCATGCCTACTTTTATCCTTATGTTGATCATTATTTTCAACTAGACATGGATCCTAGAGAAAGAATGGGTATTTTTTCTTTAGTAAGATGACTTCAACCCATCCTATGAAGAATTATTTCCCTATTTATTAGAAATTGCCTAATAAATATTCTTTGTAATTGTTGAGTTATTCCACTTTGATAAACTCATGATGTATTGCATGAATGTGGTGTTGATAATACAGTTGTGGTGGTGGTCCCAGAGCCACATATGACACCTCCAGTAGTGCAACCAGAGGCAACTCCTTTCGATCTTCTCATAGGTGGTGATGCCCATCATTGAAGATAGTTTCCATCATTTTATGAAATCAGTCTACGGTGATATTAAACCATCCCATTCTAGGGAATAGATAACTCGCGACTTCTATTAGTAGCATCTTACCACCTTCATAGGGTATAGAAGGCGTTAGGTTATTTAATTATGGCTGGATTCTATTTTGTTATTCTTCGAGCACAACATGTCATATCCATATAAGAGAGTTATGCTCATATATTATTTTCTATAAGAATCCTCCAAGAGTTAGTGGGACATTCGGAATTTCAATGGTTGACATCAAGGTATATTTTAGTTATACTTATTGATATCCTTCATTGAGAACATTATACCATATTCTCTAACAATGGATCACTTTCAAGAGTTCCTACACCTTCTGCAATGTGGCATGCTGGCGATCAAATTCTTTGCTCGCTTCACTGAATTTCATCATTTTTCACTGACCATATAGAGTGGTGAGATGAATTATGTGAGGATATTCAATGATGAGATTTCATATGTAATATGATCACATGTGAAAATAATTCAGTTGAATATAATTTCATATACCATTAAGTAATACCTCATCATTATGAAGAACATGATAGAGTTAGATGACATGAAACAAGTAAACTCAATTTACAGGTAAAGTATTGGTTGATCTAGTGGCATGAATCGACACTTTGAAGTTACAAATGTGGAAATTACATCTTGTCAGAACACACTAAAATTGAATTAGTGTTTCACCAATGTTGTAGAACATGACATAAAAATCCAGAGTGTATGAGGAACCCAATCGAGTTTCAATCATATATCATTATGGAGAACCTCTAGTGTTTCTAAAGGTCCTTTCTAGTAGTTTCAAGTTCACAATGTTCTATGATGGTATCAAATTCGGGTGAAGGATAAATGAATCCATGTTAGGCTGAAATATGGACTTTTACAGGTTGTTTGTTTCCTAAAAGATGTCATAGTTGAACTGGTACGACATCATATTTTCTTCTTCAATAGATCTCACCTACTTGGGATACTCGTTAAGAATCAAATAGTTGTGGTTCATGAAATATCTATGTTGTGTAACCTAATAAATAATATAAATTTCTGGTCCATCTAGAGTTAGAGGTTTTATTTTGGTAGAGGCAACTTTAGGATCATCCTTCTTTGTCATAGGTGTACCACACATTCTATCTGATATAACAATGGGAAGACTGGAATTAATGATTGAGTACTTTTGGGGTGTTATGACCCTTGACATGCTGTTAGAATTATGATGTATGGTTATAAACTAATTCAAGGATTCCCCCTTGAAATATGTGTGTCTTTCTTTCTTAGGTGTTTATTCTTCCTCAAGATAAATGGCTTTAACATTATTCCTAGTATGGATTATATCAGGCCTTTTCGAGCCCAAGTGGATTTATATCTTTGTTGAGTATCTTTCACATCACCTAAGGGAAACCTGTATATACATAAGGGAGAATGTGATCTCTACGATAGTAGAGCTGGATATAAGTGTACCGGGTTGGGTGGAATGATATCCCAGATGGTCAGTCTCTTCATGAGTGATTAGGTAATGGAGTTCATTGAATTTCCATATTTGGAAGATCATTTCAGGGATGTCATCCCTGATGATTTCTTTGGATTAACTTCTAAGAGGGAGGTCAAGTTCACCATCAATATTGTTTCAGTTGTGGAACTGGTTTCCATTTCTCCATATAGTAAGGCAAAGACAAATCTATAAGAAATCAAGATGTAGATTGTAGAATTATAGACTATGGGTTTTATCAGACCCAAAACTTATCTATCGTATTCACCTATCCTATTTTCTAGGAAGGGAGATGGCTCCACAAGAATGTGCATGGTTTAACAAAAACTAAGCCAGCTATTGGTGATGAGTAGGATTCGGTTTATTTGTATATAAGGACTCTTCGACAACCTCCGAGGAGAAACATTTTCTCCAAAATTTATTTGATGTTTGGATACCATCATGATTGTTTTACGAAATCAAACCTTCTATGTACCACATTCCAGAGTATGAATATATCTTATAAGAATTTGTTTCATGTCATTTGGCCTCACGAATGCAATGAATGTCTTTGTAGATGTGAAAAATCGTGTGTTCTACTCGTATCTTAATTCCATTATGGTGGTATGTATAGATGTCATAATAAGGGATTGACACACCGGACTCCACCATGCCATCCATTTTGAGATCACGTTGAATAAAAAAATATATAACCATCAATATCTGAGGCTCTGAAAGTGCCACATTTGGATCAGCATGGTTATCTTCAAGGGTTATATTATACAATAGGAATGTTTATTTGTTAACCTAGATAAGGTGAGTGTAATGGTTCCCTTGTAGAAGCACAATAATGAGTTTTACATACACAACATCTTAGGAAAATCTAGATATTATAGGAAATACATTTAGTACATCGCATTCTAGGATGTTCCCATTATAGAATATACTATGAATGACATAAAATTTGACTAGATTAAATATTTTGAGTCAAATTTTATGGATTTAAAGGGAATAATATCATAATCACAAATCGTGATTTGGCATGAGTTTTCTAGAATATACACTATTTACTATGATGCTTCAGATATTTAGTTAGGTGAAGTCTTGAAGTATGCTGATCAAGACATGGAATATGGATACATCTAACTAATTCCTGTTGATATGAAATATCCCATGCCTGACGATGATTTAGAATTCATGATTCATGCTCTATGGTATTCGATAAACTACTTATATTGTGATTGATTTTTCATTTTTACACACCCTAATAGTCTCAAATACATCTCCAAAAAATAACACATAAATCATTGGTACTTCTGGTGGGTGAACTACTTGAAATCATTTGACATTGAACATTAATATTCACCATGAAAGGAAAATGTCATAGTTGATTTATTAATCTATAAAACATATATACAAGGCATTAGGTCTTCTAGTATTGAGTGGAAGTGGATGGATATATTTTCTACGATACACCTAAAATTTATTTAAAAATACAAGAAACTAGTTATTTCACCAATAGTATTGAAATCCTCTTTCTTGGAGTGGGTATGGATGTAGAATTCATCTTATACCAAGAGCCTTGTTTTGAGGGATCACATCACAAGAGATAACCCGCCTTCTAGTTGGATTGTTTATGGTAGAGGGACATAATAATACATGGATGTTTATGGGTTAATTATGATTCATGGGAAGAGATAATGAATGAATGACACGACTCTCTTTGAGAATCTCATCTTCATCTAGAAAAGATGTACTGAGACATTCACCATTAGTATTGATGGCTAGGTAAGAAGAGTCATATAGAAGGCTTCATCACTCAATGATCTACCGATCATCAACTAAAGATAAAGAATCATAAACCTACTAGAATTCTATCACAATCCTCCATTATTGATTACAATTAGAATGATGTAAGAATGATTTTTGTGATAGGAATTCCATGATCTCCTCGAGGAAGTGATGTGGTACGGGTGATCATCGACATGTTGAATATGGTCACACACTTCTTGTCAAACTAGGAGACCTTCTCCATTGATGAGATGAAAAGGGTTTATATATGGGATATCATGTGACATTATGTTTTAACCCATTATATCATTTCATACTGAGAATCCTACTTTACATCATGATTCAAGAATGTATTGTTAAAGGAACTGGGTTTATAGGTGCTTTTATATACAATATATCACCCTCATACCAACGGTAAATCTGAGAAGACCATATTGGTGTTAGATATTTTGATTCAGGACTATATTTTGGATTTTGGAAGTTCATGGGGAAATCATATACCACTAATTGAGTTTTCGAACAGCAATAGATTTCGGGAAATAATTAATATGGCTTCATTCAAGGCCCATAATGTAAGGTCATACCATTCACCACTTTTTGGGTAGAGGCAGGTGAGGAAACTCTAATGGATCATCCTCTCATTTAGGCGACTTCAGATCGGGTCCCATGTATTCATATGTGTATGGATACGACTGAATCTAGGTAGATTTATTATTCCAAAATTAACCATATCCCTCTGGTCCTTGATGTGAGACATGGGTTTATTTGGAAATTGTCACCAAGAATGGGTAACATATGATTTTGATGTTTGGGAAAGTTATCACCTCATTATCTCAGGCCTTTCATAATTGTTGGGAGAGTTGGACTGATAGCCCCTCTATTTCTATTTCATCAAAGGATTTTTTTCCCATATGAAATCTTCCAAATATATCATCTTTGATGGTATCATCAGCACCTTTCTCATTCGTTTTACCCGAAGGATATCGAGCTTGTAGCAGATGTGTCCTTCATAAAAAATCCTATATATATATGTGATCATAAAAAAATGCTTTCCTGTGGATGTTTAGATTCCTTGGTCCATATTCTATGGCATCATTGATGCGTACAATATGAGACCTAGGATTGTGAGGTATATGTATGTGTGTAGTGGAAATAAATCTTCTTAGACGACATTCTATTATCGATGAAAGGGAATGTCAGGGACATGTTTTAGTAAAGAGGGCTGGTGGTAACATGTTGGGTATTTTCAAAGCTTCATAACACTCATATTTGAATTAAATTTTTATATTCAAGTCTAATAATGATTCATAATGGATTCATGGAGGAATTGGATGTTTCTGGGATCATTTAGATCCCAAATATCAAAAACGGAATTGAATGATTGGGCAGCACGATACAGATGAATCTTGCTCCCCATCCCACATAGTTTCCCTAACCCTAGGGGAAATAGAATGTGGGGACATATGGGATTTCTGATTTTTATGCACCGGAATGACACTTGGAGCACGTTCGTGTGGGATTTCATAAAACATGATATGATCCATTGTTTAGGTTTGTAAGAGGTTATGTAAACATTGTACCAAACCCCGCAGTGTGTCCCTTTGATGAAGATAATATCCCACAATTGGCACATGGTTTTGTAAAATGTGTGTCATTTTTTTGGGTGATTTTAGAATTCCTCCCTGATCAAATTATTTAACCATATTTCTTTTCGCCTTTCCTCACTCCAGTAGTTTCATCTCCTCCTCCATTATATAGTGTTTATCCTCCCTCTCATGCTAGGAATCAAGGCTTCTCCTTTATGAGAGCTATATATAAATCTCCATCATATTGATTGGGAATCTATAGGTTATCTCTTCAATCCCAACCCTTTTATTTCATGTTTTTATTTGGATCTATTGCGCTATATTGGTGTATGAACAATTTCCCCATTTGTAGGGAATTTGGTAGATTCATCATTTTTATCTAGTCTATCAGGATTCAATGGTAGATACTGTATTATGTAATCTATAAGTGGATAAGTTAGGTGGTCTAGGTTATTCCATTTGTTTTATTTCATTATATAAATTTCGGTATTGGTATGCAATCTTGATCATTCCTACGATTCCCCTTATTTGCATTTTAAATTAATTTGAAGACATCACTATGCCTAATGCAGCCCATGTTGGTTGAGAATCATCCTCCCAGGTATATAGCCTTGATTTATGAAACCCCAATGGGTTTTATTTACATTTGATTCTAAATTTACCCTTCTTTATAAATGAACTAACACTCGTTTTGGGTTCTTATCACATAATAATTCCAAAGAGCATAGTCATTTATTTAAAATCTTGGTAGGACCATGAGATAGAACCCTATACACCATTCCATAATGAAATGGAAGAACATAATTGAAATTTATTTTAGATTAATAAATGTTCCATATTCTATATGAACAACATGGTTTTCCAATTGGGTTTCCTTGAACAATATACCTATTATGAGGTAAATGTTTTATTAAATTGGATATCCCATTTGTTTGACATGTTTTATATGTAATTATTGATTAATATCCCACACTGGTGTAGAGGATGATATAAGGTGTTTCAAATTAAGTAAACCAGTGTTTAACTAAGGTTCTTTCTTTATATAATTATTGATTCTTTGTGAACAAACTGGGGGAGACACTAGCTATTCCTAGGATGGACTCACTGTTCATTATCTATTATTCATCTAGATGAGTAACAATAGTTCTAAAAGTGATACCCCTTATATGGGCTCGATGGAATGATGATTGGACCATTACATGAGAGTTAGTCTCAAGATCATACATGATATACCAATGATGGGCTCAGAAGTTACTTTTTTATATTATTACATCACGCCCGTAGTGACATAGGGGTGTTCGTTCTTATGTAATTTTCGACCGACTCCACGGGACTGTACATTTAACAATCCCATCAAGAGATAATTGGAAAATGCCTCTAGATTTCAATGGATGAGATCTGAGTGACTCCTTATACTGTATATATATGATTTTAGTTGAATATAAAATCTAAATGAAAATTTGATAAGTGAATACATATTTTGGTTTTGAAAACATATTGAAAATTCCTCCAAGACCAATCATATTCTTTTTTATTGTCCATATCTTGCACCTTATACCACATACATTACCTTTTCATGATCCCATGGTTCTAACTCACCATCTTAGGCTGAAGGTGTTGAATTGAACCTGTGACCTAGTGGATCCCAGTACAATTATTTTATTTCTTTATTTTTGTTTTTAATCAAAAAAATACCACAATTCTCATTTTATTATGTATTTACAATACATTCATATAAACTGTGTTTAGTGGACAAGAAACATTGTAATCTAAAACTATTATTGGGATACACATGGAACCAAATTAAATTTTATATATATAGTTATAGATAAATGGAATCAGTCATCTTCTAATACTTGATTAATTGTACTGGGATTGAATTTGGGTTGTAGTGGACAGAGCATATGCTCGAGATTCTAGTCATATAAATGTTTTTTAATTTTATATATTTGAATTTCATGTTCTATATTCATTTATCCCCTACCCCGTTATCTTTTATTTTTGTATAACATCATCATTAGTTGTATCAGTTTATTGTCCCTATTCTTCATATTTTATTTCTTATTTTTTTGATTATGTATTTATTTTCTATAATTGTATATTGATGCTTGTATTATTTTTCTTTTTTATTTTATATATATATATATATGTATATATATATATGCATTCCACTCTGATAAATGAGGGAATGGTCTTCCCAAGGACACTTCCTGGTCCCTCTAAATATTTAGGTAGCCACTAACATTTGGGGAGGTATGCTTGAGGTCTTGTGGCCACTGTCTCTTGGAATTGTTACGTGTCATCTGAGGTAAGACGCTGCATGGTATATGGATCTAATTTTGACCTAGGACCAGGGATTCATATTTTGGTTCTAAATAAATCATATAGATTTCTATCATAGGATTTTTTATCACATCTAATAATATATAGAGTTTAATTTTGGAGAAATGAAGTATTCCATTTGAAGCACGATTGATTGAAAAGTTTCTATATTTTCAATAATGGACTGGGAAATGTGTATAATTTTGCATCATATAGGAATCCAAAATTACCATAAAAAGTACATTCTCAGTGATAGTGTGTTTATTTTATGAGGATTACATGCTATAGAAAACTGCTAATAGTACTTTCAGATGGCTGACATCTGCATATTTGGATGGTAAATGCATGTTACTATTCATGTTATTCAACAAATGTTGTGCCCTAGATAATGGGACTTTATTAGTATGAGATATTTGGATGCGTAACTTTGAATCCTTTTGAAATGTGGGGATATAATTATCTTTTGTAGATACCTCATAGTTCACATGATGGAGACCTGAAAGTCGATTTTAGGTCTAATTCAATAATTTATCGTTGGTTGATTTCAGCCCTGCTAGAAAATGAATGCTTCATAGCTGGCGAGGAGAAATATAATGTTAAATTTGGATGTTTCTACTTTATTATGTTCACATGAAAATGAAATAAAATTGAATTGGAATCTATAGATGGAAAGTGGGTTGATGATAATGATAAAATCTATGAGGATTTTAATCATGTGGAATATCCCTTTATACCTGCGACCATAGTGGATCCAGGATTAGAGATACATTAATTATTAGATTATTATGATGAGAAAATATAATTTGATGTTTCTTTTCGATAAAGAGGAAGTTGAATCATGTGTTTAGAAGGTAAGTGACAAAAATATCTATAAAATCCAAATTTTTCGTTAGGGGGTGTATGTTCCCCTACTTCTCTCACTTCCAAAGAGAGTCACTTATGTGAATGATATGATGGAGATGAAGAGACCTTGGTATTTTGATATGAATTTCTCAATATTTATTATATGTCTTTTAAAAATATTGTGGTCATTTTTAAGTATGAAAATAGAGTAGTTAGATGCAATCATGATGGAGATGGTGATGAATATCATAATGTTGATGGATTTTATCACAATGATGATGATGATGTTGACAATGATTAATTATATCTCCCTTATATTTTTCATTACATTGGAATAAAAAGAGAACTATTTTAGATGGATCTATAAGTGTAGTTAGATCTACTTCAGTTCAGCTAGTTGGTGATGCTACATAATCTAGAGGTGAGACTAGAGTACTAGTTGAGGGGGAGGAGTCACTAAGATATATTGGAAATAGATTTAATCATAGTGTTGTGACATCTAGACTGGGATAGGTCAGTCATTAAGAGTGGGAAATGTTTCAAGGGTATTTCCATATGAGATTACACTAATCTGAGTCAAGGATTTCAGATTAGAAGAAAAATATCTCATATAGGTTCACAATTATAACATTATAAAGGATGAGGTCTACTATAAGAGGAATATATCCACTAGTTTCAAACTATGTGGGATATCCAATCCATATCTTTAATGATATGATTGATGTGACTATAACCACAACATTCCACATGGGAATTGGGGGCCTAATATCTACATTGGAGTTGGGATAGATCCTAAAAAGTCTTTATTTGAGATTATTGACAATGATGGTGTGCCATACGACTTTCTTTTAGGTGTTCCAGATCTCACAATAGATCCTCCATTGGATTATATTCCAGGTACTAAGATATATACTATTCATCCACATGTTTTAACCATTATGCATTCACAGTTTTCTCTAGATCTAACCCCGATGATTTTAGAGACAGACTTATTTCATATTTTAGAAGAGTTTTTAGATATCAAGCATCTCATATCACTCATCATATTGAAAAAAATTCCAATAATATATTTGATTTTTTTCATATTACACTGAAAATGAATATTCATATTCAACATGTTTAAATTTTAAATAGCTGATTAGATAGTGATCAGGAGGCCATGTGATATATGATAGAGGAGGTGATAATCACTTTTCCTTCTAGTAAGGAAGATTCGCTGAGTTTACCTGATATTGCTTCTACATTCAGTAATCCACTTTATTATTCCACAATTAATGTTGATTTGGTCCAGTCTGTAGTTAGAGGGAGAAATAAAATTTTATCGGTGATATTCGTTCATCAAATCATGAGGATTATTTCCCCATTAATCATCATAGAGAGAACAATTTAAAATTTGTAATAGAGATTTTAAATGTAGCCAAAAGTGATTAGGAAATCCTCACCAAAGAAACTAAATAATATCCTTCTTGGATATAAAAATGTAATTGAATTTTCTTTTAACATTTTGAGATAAAAAACTATTGATTTAACCTATTACAAGGGATAAAAAAGAACAAGTAGTTCAGTTGAATGTTATGATCCATCTACTCATGTTTTTTATGGAAGATATCAAATATTTATTTTGTTTTATAGATAGATGATGAAATATTGTTATAGACTTTGGGAATCTTGTGATGCCCTTTATGTATGTATCTTTTATTACCAAGGTTTCACTAGAAGAGATTATCTTGACCAACTTCATACGCATTTCTTCATCGTATCCTCTACCTCATTAGTATCAAACATTTAGTATGACTATAGTGGAAGTAGTTAGGAATCTAAGATAAAAGATCATCAGATAGGTTCCTCAAAATACATCAGATCCCTCTGTATCTATCTCAGCAACCACAACCTCTATATTAGTGCCTCTTACTTTTGAAAAGGGAATGAAACCTGTTGATACTACCTCCAAAGCTGATAGTGATTTAGTTTAGTCCATTTTTTGATGGGTAATTTTTAACAAAAAATTATATTCCATTTTGCCTATACATCACTAAATTGATGTATTAATGTAATTTCACTATTATTATACAAAAATTTCTTCTTTTTCTTTAACGTTTCTTATATTGTGTTTTTTGATTACACCAAAATGGGGAGTGTGTTATGGAATTTACCTTGATACCCTATCTTTGATATAAAACATATCCTTTGATACCATTATTCATTGGATGACCTTATTTTTGTTTTAACTCAATTAACATTTTTATTTGGATTTCGGAGTTAATAATTCCATTCAACATTGAAAATTATTTTCAAAATATAAAAATATGTTCTTGAAATTTTATGAAGGTATCATTACATAAAATTCAACAATTTTTTCATATGTCTTTTTAAACATTGTTTATAAAATTCCATCATTTGTGATCATCCAAAAGGGGGAGATTGTTGGATCCTATTTTTTTAAGGCTCAAAAATCATTATTATAATGCTCTTTATGAGATTAAAATTTTATATAATTAAATTATTTTATCAAGAATAATTTAAAGAATGTTGGATATATATTAGAAATTCCAAATGATAATACATTTCTTCTACTATCATATTATGTTCCCATTAGAGTTTTTCTATTGCAAATGAAACCCTATGAATGAGACATGATTCATCTAGGAATAAGTTAATGTTAAGAGTTAAACCACTAGAACATTTTTTCTGTAGGAGTTGTTCCACTTCCAGTCTTATCCACCACCATAATTTTCTACTATCAGGTGTGCTACCACCAAAATTCCTACCTTCCGGCATGCAACCGCCAAACATTCTACTGAAATAGCTAATATTGTCAGTTGTTCTATGACTATCCCTTCTACTATCAGATGATCTAAAATCAGATGTGCTACCTCGAGTCATTCAGCCGCTATACCATGATACTGTCAGCATGCTACCATTATACAATTCCACAATTTTTATTTTATTACATTTTAATTAAATGATCCCAATAGTTAGTTTATTGAAGTAAATATACCAGTATTATTTAATGATTACTAAATAACCATTGGACAAATGTGTTAAAAAATTAATATGTAAAATAAAAGGTTTTATAAAATCATTATCATTATTCATTAACAAGTATTCAAATATGTAGTGCTATTTATTTCTTAAGAGATCCCTCATGTGAATGTGTTTATAAATCTACCTGAGAGAGAAATTACATGATTCACACTTATTGAAAAATTATTGGGAATGTGTAGAACATTTAAAAGATAAAGTTCATTTATCACACTAAATCAACATAATACATTTAGAAGTATACTATTACATAAAAAACATCAAGACACTCTATTTTCGTGTCAAATTTAGATATAGTATTTGAGATCTTCACCAAGATAAAATCAAGTACTCTACAGCATCCATTGAATTGATATCATATCATCGCATTATTTATTCACCTCTATTTATTTTCTCTCTTTAATTTTTTTATCCTTCAAGCATCATGATGTTTTACTATTTATATTTATAACCATTGACTCATGCACAAAAACTAGAGAATACTCAATGGTGTCTCAAACTACTTTTATATGTTTAACCATGACAATTATGTATGTGGTCCATGTATGGTGTGTGCTATTTGTCTTCCCAAATACAAATTTTGATGAGGATTTATTCTTGGTAAGCAGGTGCTATTTTATTTATACTCAATCTAGGTTGTTTATAAGATTATTTTTTATAATAATGTTCATAAAAGATGGTGATTTTCAAGCAGAAGGGATTTGGTCTCATATTCCACATGAAAACCTTGTTTATTCCATTATGTTTTATTGTATTTTTTTCATTTAAAAGATTTAATTAAAAAATTTTCACTGTAAAATTACTTATACAATGATAGTTATTATAAAATAATTTTTATAAAAAATATTTTTTAAGTAGATAAATTTAAACAATAATGTAATTGTAAATATATTTCAACTGAATCACAATAAATATCGGAAAAATATTTGAATTGATCAGATAGTTAATAAACTGAATTTTTTTATCTAGGAAAATTTAAATTTTTTGGTTTATTTTTAAATATTTTTTACAACAAATTTATTGGGTGGTCAACTCACCCCCCTCATCTTCGCAGGGTGGTAGTCCACCACACACATGAATGACGATATTATCTTCCCAAAAAATGGAATATATGATGGTATGTGTTATATAATCATTCATAACTAATAATAACATTATAAATATCATACATATAATTTATTATTAGTATTTCTATAATTATACTTGAACTTGGTACAAGGTAATAGAAAAATTAATGATATCGTTATCTGAGGTTGTTGTCCCCCATACACTCAAATGATTCTTTTTCAAGGAATTTGATGAAAGTGTTGGTGTTTTTTCATCAAACCCTTTACACAAAATCATATTAGTATATTGAAAATTCTAAGGTTATTATATAAGAATAATATAGAGTTAATTTATGTCGATTAAATTATTAATATTATATGAATAATTCTTCAGGTATCTTTTTTTCTGTTTCTCAAAAAACTTTTCATTGATATAATTATTCCCAAAGTCAGTATAATGGGAAAATATGAGGTATTCTGAAGAACTAATTGGTAATTTCTTATTTGAACCGCATGGTTTTGAATGTGTGAAGAGAAGGGTGTTATTTTTTTTAAAGTCTGAAAACCACTAACATTGTTTTCCATGTAATGTGGCTTAGAAAATATAGAATCATTGATCCTATAATTTCTATGGATTAAATATTTATAGAAAATCGATTTTGGACAACTTCTGTATCATTTATACATCTTATATTCCATCCTCATCTACTAAGTAAAATTTTTTCATTTAATTAACATAAGTAATTTTAATTATTTTCACTAATCACTTGGTTTCAAAATTATTTTGACCATATTATATTATAAATTATTATGATTCCAAATATATAATACATATTTCATGATTCCAATTACTATAGTGGATAATATTAATTTAAAAACAACCCTTCTGAGGTGATGATAATGTTGGTTCTTAAAATGTAAATATTCAAAAGGAAACAAAGATTTTATATACGCTGTCAATGTAAAATTTATTATAATGAACTAAATTGTATTAATTGAGGTATTACTGAAGAAATTATAGATTTATATATATATTTAATATAAATTTTTTCGTTGTAAATTAATTAAAAAGTAGTTTTCAAATAAAATTCATTAATTTTTACTAGTCATAAAAAAAGAATAATTTTCGAAATGTAAAACAAGTCACCCAATTATAATTATGATATTCCAACTAAAGAAATGAATTATATCCTTATTAATATATATTAAATTGAGGAAAATAGATTTAAAATAATTGGTATGATAAAATAAAAACAAAAGAATATTTTTTAATGATATTTGTTTAATTGTTAAATCGGAATTATTATTATCTTTTGACTCAATAACATATAATTTAAATTAGGAATATGTGAATAAATATATAAAATATATATTTCATTAATAATATTAATAAAAATGGATTTTGTTATACCATTTATATAAAACATAGTTTTTATATAAAATTTAGTTTCTCTGAAATACATTTTCTTTTATTTTAAAATAGTTTTCATTTTCATTTATAATTAAATATCTCCCAAAGAATTATTTTTATATATCTGTTGCAGAAATATGTTAATAATTTTGTTTATAATTTTTATACTCACTATTATAATTGTTATTTGATACCTACAATTTTATATAATAATATTCTAATTTCATTAGACATTTTGATTAAACTCAATGTTGAATGTAACGTCAAATAAATTCAATATTGCTGGAAAAAAGATAAAATAGTTATAGTGTTTACATAAACAAAACATTGTGTTTCCTTTATCACATTCTTTAAATGGTGTTTCATGTAACATATTCCATCATAAAAATTAATTTAATCCAAAAAACGTATTCCATAAAAACACGGGGTGCTACCATTCCCTAGGAAACCTATAAAGGAATAAAAACATGTCTATCAATATAATGAAATATATATATTGTAAATAAATATTCAAAATTCAATAGTAGTCAATAAGCATCAATATTGTCAATCATTTGCCTCATTTCAATATAATGGATAACATGGTTATAACCCTTTAGGGAAAAGTAGGTGGATAATCAAATAATAAATAGTGGTAATTCACATTACAATATGAATTGGAATATAAAGATATATCACTCTAATACTTTTCCATATGAAAATAAAAAAATAGTATTTGTAGTTGAACATCTAGGAATGTGAATTATTTAAAATTTCATGTTAAAATCATATAGGGAGATGAGTATATGACTTAGTCATAAAGTAATAACATTATCAAAATACAGACAATGTAACAAAAAGTATGATTTTAATAGGATAAATTCCCATTTATAAAAATACATTATATAAGAGTGATAACATGAATTAAAATACACTCATGAAAATAATATTTTGAATGGTATCACTAAAGAATAGATCATGAATTGAATTGCTTGATCAAAAGAGTTTAATTTTCCAAATTTAAAATATTTATATTATTGGATAAATAATGAATCATACATCCTAGTAGGATAAATACCTTTTTAAAATGATAAAAGAAATTTAAAAAAAACATTAATTCCCATTGAGATAAAATTTATATCATTGAAATAATGTACAAATTTAATTGTTTCTTTGAAAGGAAAATAATAAAATGGTAATTTTTAGTCTTATGAAAGAATTTAATTTTAAAAATAATCTCAAATAATGGATACATGGAATGAAAAAAATTGATATTTGATAACATAGGATATGAACAAAAAAATATTAATGTGACAGGAAGAACCATTTTAATTGTTATGAAAAAACTTATACTCAAAAATCGCATTGCCAAAGTAGTAGGAAAACCTTATTATATAAAAAATATTTTATCCATTATGTTAGAGGTTTTAAAATACAATAAAACATAAGGGAGGATATCTCAAGCATGGAAGAAATAATTTAATGATCAATCAATATCTCCAAAAGAAATGATATTTCGTATATTAGTATCCCATATTTAAATTATACTCTTTAAAGACTGAAATATTTCATAAAATTATATTTTTTTTGTAGAAATATAATTTTGTATAAAACATTTTTCACCATATAATATAATATATTGTGTAAAATGTTCAAAACATTTATGTCCAAGATGAAAATTAGAACATAATGTATGAAAATAGGGTTCCAAAAATCATTATAACTATTATAACAATATAGTAAAATACATTTTATGAGAAGTTATTGATTTAGATTACTATTTCTAAGGAAAAAATATGATGGATATATATCAATGTTCTATGAATACCATATTAATATGAAAAAATAGTGCATAATATACACATGTATCATGTAAATAACATTTGACGCAAAGAACTCGTATACCTTGGGAAATATTTTAATAAATCCAAATAGAAATATTGGGATTGTAATATAAAATTAATGAAAATTATTAGAATGTATTTAATGATATGATATATCAAATAGACATTTTTAATACTACATAAATTAAATTACATTCCCAATACCATACATCTCTAAAAGAGAGGAAAATGAATTCAAAACTAATAGACTGGTCCTATATTATTCTATAGTTGCACAAAAATTCATCAATATTTAAATATTTTCCATTAATTAAATTTCCATGATTCATATTTATAACTACAAACATATATAATACCCATTCACTAATATTATATATATATATATTAGTTTGTTCTTACTAATTTTCAATTGTCGTTGTTACTGACATTCATCACTTTTAACTGGTTTTATAAAAGGGGTGTTAGTTAATATTATTTCTAACAAATTACCCATCTATTAGATAATATAATAAATTTAACATATTATCCAATATAGGTTATCAATATATAATATTATTCCCTAGTAGATTTGGTTGTGATCCACGCTGTTGAAATCAGTGATGATCTTGTTTTTATGTTTTATAATTAATGAAGGGTTATTTATTAATAAAAGATTTATATATATATAACCATATCAAAAAATATTAGTTTAATATTTATATAATTGTGCACTGGTAATTCTGTTATCATATTCCTCCATGACATAAATTCATATTATTACTCAAGAAGGTGGTCAAAACGTCTCTAGCATGAACCTACCCTAATTAATGGATGATTACTATTTTTATAGTTGTAATATCATTTTATAAGAAGAATAAAGAAATTATTTAATTATTATTCATTGTATACATCCTTATTTTTGTAACGTATAAGTATGTTATAATTTATAAAAGCAATTACCAATAAGAAGTGATCATTTTCCTCTTAGCACGTTCATTTTAAATGATTTAATTAATAATGATCATTTTTTGATAATTCCATTAATAGGTTCTCAAAATTTTAATACCAAAACCATAATAATATCATAAATATTATTTTTATCCTTTAATTTTATCCTCATTAAAAGATATATTTGGTAGAGATGAAAATAAAAAAATGAAAAAAAAATTATCCCATAGAGTTTATATTCCACAATTATATATGGTTGATGATTTCATTTTCCCTAGAATGAGGGGAAAGAGCAATATAATTTTTTTCTAAGAGTCATAATAATGATATAAATATCATAATTATTTATTAAATTTCCATGTGAAGGAAAAATATTCATATTTCATTGTAAATGTGGCAGACCGCACAATTCACTAGAAAAAGACAAAAGGGATTCATGGTTATTCCCTAGGTATAATAACATATGGTATATAATAAATATTTACTTAATTAAATAATTATTTTAAAATTATAATTTTAATTGAAAAATATAAATGAAGTAATTAAAGGAAAAAAGATTACTCACAATGAGGAAATTAATATTTCTATAAAATTTTCCTTGTAAATGTATTGAATTGGGTAATCTCTTAAGAAAATAAGAAAAACGAACTGTTATTATAAGAGAATAGAAAAATCAAATATTGAAGTGGAAAAATATTTTTTTGGAGTACCAATAAGGGGCGGTGATAGGCTCTTTTTATATGTGGTGTGAATGAAAATATTAAAAATATTTCATATTAATATAATGTATGGATAGGATAATGAATGATATGGCCAATTTATTTTTGAAATAACTAAGGGAAGAGGACATAATATTTGGACACACCACATAAAATCTATTATAAAAATATTTTTGGTAAAATTTTTATCCCTTTACCAATTCAATTTTTACATTTATCATTTTAAATTTAAACTTGGTAACTAATTTTTACCAAATTTAATTTAATAATTAATCCAAAAAAACATGGTAATTATCTAATAATATGGACCCACTGGTAATACATTTTAAATTTATTTCTTTTTATTAAATTTATAATTTTGAAAAAAATTAATTTTAAAATAATAATGAATAATGTATTAAATAAAATTTTGCAGAAACTATTAGTTAGGATCTAAAATATTAAAATATGGATATTTAAAATAAAAAATATATTTTAAAGTTAAAAATATCTTATAAAATAAATATTTTTTCTTTAGAAAAATGTTTCATAAATTTCAAATGAATACCTAAAAATCATTATTTTTAGAAAAATCAGAACAATTAATATTAAGACAATATCACTATATTGGACAAAAATAATAATGTTAATTTTTTAAAATTATAATCTGAATTTTAAATCATTGTCCTTTAAATAATATGTTTATATATAATGAAAAAAAATTATAGGAAAATAACTTTTTAAGAATATTAATATTTTTCTTTAATAATTAATTGAATTTAAATATTAAATTACTATTAACCTATTTTTTATATAAGTTAAATTTTATCATAATTAATAATAAGATTATTGAAATATAAATTCATATTGTATAGAAATGAAATGTCATGAAAAATGAAATTAGATGTATAAAATGATTGAATAAAATATTTTAGCTATACAAATTAAATATAATTCAATTTAAAAATTATATTCATATTATTTTTATAAATATTTCCTAAAAATTTTATTGATATTTATTCCATAATATTCAATGGATAGGATTTAAGGATCATACATAATTTTTCAATTTTCTATAAGTATATCATTATTTGGTTTTAGTTCATTTGGAATGTAGATAAAGCTATCAAACATATTTAAATCATTTAAAATAATTCATATATTAACATCTCAATGTGTAAAAATGTATGAATATTGGGATAAGATTATGTATTCATGTGCAGTCATCGTACATCATCTCAGTGATCAACTCAACATCCAATACTACTGCGAATGGATTACTATAATTCTGAATATCATTTTGTATGTATTGGTAGGAGGCGTGTTGGTAAAAAAACTACTATGGTTTATAATGAATTTATTGAAAATGTGAAAAAATACCCAAAAATTCAGTTATCCAGGTAGTATTTTTATAAAGGGCATACATTATGTAATTCCTTTTTCATTAGAAATTATTTCAATTGAACTAAGTTAGATGGTCTAAAAAAATGGTGAGGTAGATATCGTTGTCTAAATAACACATTTCCAACTACAATAAAGGTTTACATAATTTTCACTACACGAAACCATCTGATAGATTTTTTTCCCACTATTTAAATAGAGAAAGGACTATAAAACCGTAATCCCTAAGAGATCATTTCAGTATGAACACATTGTGCCACCTCCCCTTAAAATAATTTCTATTCATTTTCACAAAAATATAACCAAAGATAGAAATATAAATTAGACATGGTGTATAGATCTGGAGAAAAAAAGTGACTGTTATAAAATACTAATAACCTCTACCTTCCAAATAAGCTAATAAAATACCCAAATGATATTTAGAGACTTATAATTTCCATGTCAATAATAAAAATTATATTTCACGAAAATTTTATATTCTAACACAAATGATATTTTAAAATAAATGTTTTCATATTTAATTGAATTAAATGAAGAATTATGGAATATTTTTTAGGGAGATAATAATGAAATTGTTAAAAATTATTGCCACCCACTATGAATTGTGGACAAGATCACTATAAATTTTTCATATAATCCCGATCCAAATATGATGGGGAATATAATTTACAATAGATAATAATGATTTTAGAAAGATAATAATATATGAACCCATATTTATTCATTATGATTAATATTATCTCAAAATAAACCTCATTCATGAAAAATCAATGAGGATTCAAAGGAGAAAAAAAAAAGTAAAGAGAAGAATCCTAATTTTTCACCAAATCACATTCAATTTATAAATTGAGTTTTAGATATATATAATATAGATGAAAAGGGAATTAAATAAAAATCATTAGATATATTCATAAATGATGGGATCAATATCTATTTATTTTGTTGAATAATAATATTACCTCTGATTGAAGGTCTGTGTAATAATAAAATATGCCTAGAGGGAAATAAAAGAATTCATATAGAATAAAACATTTCATAACTCATTTCACCCACTCATGTGATTATACTTATGTTCAATGACCATAAAATATTCACTATACCATGAATTATGGTGCATTTTCAAATCTATGATTATTTATAGGATTTGGCTACAATTATTAATATCAACACCCACTTTATTTACTCTTCCTTGTAAGATGGAAATTATAATCTAACAAGACTCGTAATGAAATTGAAAAAAAAAGATATGACACATTCAGTAGGTGTAATTTAGGGAAATTGGTTTGGGTATGATTCTTGAACATTCATATATATATATATATATATATATATATATCTAAAGAAGTTTCATGGTGGAATGTTAGGTAAATTCTCATGCTCAAATTCTCATAGGTAATACATTACATAAAAAACTAAAAATTACCATATATGTATATGTGGGTAAATGTTAGTAAGAGTATGAGGATGATGTTGTGAAATTTAATAATATAAAATCCACGGAGAACCCTTAAATAAATCATTATGCATTTATAATCATTATTTTCAGCATATTTTATAAAAGATCTAGGATATTTATTGTTCTATACATAATGAAATTATGAAAATTGGGTCAATGTTGATGATTAAGAGTATTTACAAACCCATTTTCAATGAGAAACATTCTCTTATTTAAGATTATTATATGTATTAATAATTATAATATGATTATATTCTTTTATCATATGACGTGTATATTTAGTTTGTTGAAGGATTTGATATATTATTTGATAATTCTAATAATTTCTATTTTGATATTGATATTAATTGTGATCCTATTTTAGTATATTTGATTCACTATCTATATATCACCCACCCACGTTGTAACATTATTTATTTCCACCAAATCTAAAATACTCATACATTTCTAGTGGAGAGATATTACCCATTATAATTGCTGAAATTATCTATACAAATCATGAAGGACGACATACATATTTTGAGGGTGAAATGTATGAAAATTGGGTAAACCTTAGATACCATGTAGGGTATAACCACTCTAATACCATGAATAGGATTCATTTAGATTATGGGGCTTAAACATTATGGAATTCCCAAAGAATACATAATCCCTATATTTTTGAATTTTTGAAATGAATGTAGAAAAGTTACACAAGGTATGTATAATTTACCTGATTTATGATTCTTATTGGGTTGTTCCTATTTTGGTTGTTCCTAAATATGTGGTGTTATATTTTATAGAAATTGGAGGAATGGTTTTTTATACTGTGTTGTAAAGTAATATGTGGTTTGAATTGATTATATGAAACTAA
This sequence comes from Viscum album, assembly GCA_963277665.1. Lineage (NCBI taxonomy): Eukaryota > Viridiplantae > Streptophyta > Magnoliopsida > Santalales > Viscaceae > Viscum > Viscum album. The sequence goes on along the minus strand of OY728139.1, from coordinate 444,814,364 downwards.
ATCAATCCACTAACAATGACAATTTACCATATCATTAATTGATCTTATTCTTGTAATACATTATGGTATGACACAATAATGTTTCATTAATGCATTCACTTATTATTTGCAGGTTCGTTTCACTTATAAGGATCTAAATAAGTGGTTATTAACCTTTTATTTGGTACATTTGCATATAAATTCATACCGTGTAGACATTATAATTCGATAGGTACCTTTTAGACATATATTGTGAGTTTTTTTGGATTTGATTGAGTATTTCAAGGATGAATTTATGAATTATTTTGATGTGTATGGTTCTTCATTTTATGAGTGTCTCTTTTGTATGGATACAATATTACTTTGTTTCATTTAGAAAATCCTTATTCTAAACATTTACAATTGTCATTTCATGGTAGATTATTATATTATCTAGGGTCATATAATGTTTAAATATGGAATATGGTTGTTATATATATGGAAGATATTATTTCATCATTGTTTAATAATTCATGTTTCTGTGACGTTAGATAAATGTTTTAAAAGCACAAGATTCGGACAATTACTTCTCCATAACAAAGAATATTGAGAGAAACATTTTTGGAAAATTACACTATAAAACAAAAAAATATATGTATTTACATTATAGTTCTAAAATTTGTTTATATCAACTAAATTAATTACATTATAAGACCATTATTGATGGTTTTAAATAATAAAAGGCAATAATATACTTATAAATAGATTTTTCTTAAACTTAATTTATGTACAATTATAGACAAATTATATTTTTTTAATTTTTGAAGTGGAAGATGAAAAAATTTACATCATTTTTGTATTTTTCATGGAAATATTATCTTATGGTAATTTTGTTGGATTTTATATAAAATAATTTATTTTATGTGAATAGTGTAAAATACCATTTTTGAATTTACTCTAGATTTTGTAAATAACTTGGATATAATAATAACATCATACTCGATATTCATTTATAAATGCCAAATAAATTTAATTTATGTAAAATTATATATTTTAAAATATATTTTTTATATTACAAACCTATATATGATATTTCAAAACATAATATATATTATATCAAAAAAAAACTAAATTATACATTAGTATTTCAAAAGTATTTTTTAATAATTTAATATAATGAATTTAATAAAATAGAAAAAAATGATTGTCTCAAAATTATCTAATAACAGCCTCATTATTTATATGAATTGATATTAATTTACCATAGTTAACTATTAGTTACCAGTGTAAAATTATTATTATTCAATGAATAATAATTTAATAAATATTGTGTATATAAATTGTTAAATGATTTTAAAAAACATTAAATCCCAAGTATGATATTTTATTATATATATAAATTAATTTACTTTCATTTACTAGGAAATAATTTTTGAATAAGATAAGGTACACATGATGATAAAAATGATATTATTTTTTCAAAAAATAATTTTTTGAAGATTATAATTTTTTATTTAAAAGTAATTTTTCTATTTTTTAGATATATACATTGGGTAAATAATCAAAAAATAAAAAAAAATTACCTCAGTATTATTAATTTATAGTTTATATTTTAGTAACAAAATTATTTACATGATTAAAATTAAATTAAAAGTAATAAGTGTTAAAATGAAAAAAACTACGGAGGATCAAATTTTAAAAAATTACATTCATCTGTATAACTTCTAGAAAAACATTATTGTATTCTAAAATCAAACCAATATTTTTTATAACCATACATCAACACATCTCCAAAATGAAATACATTTCCCTTCAAACCCATTACTTACCATTCTATTCCATGGAAGAATCTATATTCCTTAATTATAAAAGCGAATAAGTTTTACCTTTTCAATACTCAAATCATACCATAAAATTACATTAAAACCCTACCAAAATTTCCTCTACATGAAGTTCTTTACATGAAATAGATCCCTTTGTTATTAAAAATCATGTGAGGACCATCAAATCTAAGGCATTCAGTAAGATAATGTTTAAGGTCTCAAAATTGGTATCACATCTCTCTTACCATTTTATTCTTATTATTATTAATTTGAAAAAAATTATGCAGATAATATAATATTATAATCATCCTCGTGATTGTGTTTATATGTTATTATAATAATATTAATTTTTTTATCTTCCATCTAATTTGAGAAATAAGAATCATTGTTACTGAATGTGCTAAAATTACCACCACCACAAAGAGATGATTTCAGTTTTTCATCACCACCCATAATAGGGTTGTCTTAATGATTTTATATTAGTTTAAATATTATTTTTATATTTTAATTTTTATTTTCAAATTATCACTTATTATCAACCTTTATCCATCCCATTAATTTAGTAATAATAATTCTATTCCTGTGTCATTTGGAAAACAACCTGCAAGAATAAATTCAATGAATTAACAGGTTTCATTTTCCATCACATCAAAAATGGGAAGTTTTATTTTATAGTATATGATTATATATAATATTTATAATTAATATATATCATTACAATGTTTCCTTTTTTATAACAAAATAATTATAATCGTTATGTGGTAATATGTATCGGTAAATTACCCAAAACTAATTAATTAACCTTTTCATTAACAGGAAGTAAGATTAAAAATGCAATTTCACAGTATAGTAAAATTATAAATATTTAAAAATAATAAAAAAATTATCTTTATTGGTTTTTTAAATGACTATATTTGAGAGAAAAATGAATATCAATACTACTTTTATAAACCATGTTCAAAATGTTTAATATTATTAAAACCAAGTCTTTAAAAGACATTGAAACAATTTAATAAATGGAGTGAGTTGTTTTAAAGGAAACAAATAAATGGAAATATATATGAATATGGTTATTTAATAATTAGTCAATATTTCTTTCATTATTAAACATGATGTTATTTAATTATTTAGAAATCATGGTGAATGTGAGGATTTGGTAAAAAAATTCATTCTTTGACTTATGTAATGGATTATTGGAAAACATATTTCAATAAAATTATATTTTTATTTATTTTATTTCCTTATACATTAGAAATGTGTTTTTTTTAAAAATAATTTCATATAAGGTATTCTTTAATTTTCGTTTAAAAATTGTACATTTGGAATATGGACTCATATTTGTGATGTTTAAAATCGTCAATACAAAATGTTTTCAAAAATCTATTTACCTGATTTGATTAAAATTATATTGAATTGATCTATCTATCATGATGTGATTTTCTATATATTATTATGTTATGAATCTTATTAGTTAATTATATTCAGATATATAATGATTTCTTAATTTCATTATTTTGATGTGTTTAGGAACCCCATTCTTTTTAAATGGGTTGTTCATGTTATTATGAGTATATTTTTTTGTGTTAAGAAAATATATGAACGATGTTGGGTGGGGTCTGATATATCCCTCTAATGAATTTTTAGAATCTTATATCACGTGGTGTAGTCAGAAAAGGATATAATGTGTTTTTCCTACATATGTGTGAGAATGGTAATTTTTCTCACATTTTCAGGCACAAACATAATGAGTTTGTTCACATAAGCATGGTAACAATAGTTTTCCTCATACATGGATTCCAATACATATAGATGTGTTTTATTTTCATGTTATCAGGTTATTCCAATTTTCAATGTATTATATAATGTTATTTCAAATTACAAGATTCATGTGATTCCATATAAATTCAATGTTTTCGTGATTATTTCCTTTCAACTATCATGAACCTTATGTAAGATTATAATATTTTATATTGTACACTTTATGTTTCCTTTATGATATCTATATGATCTTAAATAGACCCATCACATTTTTTGGACTATCATAAATGGTTATATAAACTTTTATTTATAAATTTATGGTTCCCTCATATTCTACTCATGTTTATAATTGAATACTATATAATATTTAACTTCACTTACTAAGAGTTTTAGTTTGCATCATAATTATGATTCCCTTCCAAGGTTTATAATTATTATTACATCATGTGATATATCAATGAATGTTTTTATATGATAAAATTAATTGGAAAAAGTTTTAAATTGTTATAATATAAGAAAATTATGTATCCAATTCCAAGACACTAACCCTTTCATTACATGGATTATGATATGATTGTGTAATATAGAATTTGAATCCAATGATTAATGCAATATTTATGTTTTGAATTTATTCTATTTATTTATTTTGTATCATAGGATGGTTGAGTTATTTTTATCATATTTTACTTGTTTTTTGGAGTTTCGTTTAGAGGACATTTGATAAAACCCTATGTAGGTGTTTTAAATTACAGATTTTTAATTTTGTAAAGCATGGATAATGTGTTTCTCTTATAAATAAATCCTAGCTGGGATAAAAACACTGATTTGGTTTTAGAATGGATGATTAATGTGGAAACATCCTTGAAATGTATTGTTTTAGTATATGTCATACATTATTTTGGTGCAACATGAACGGTCCCATACTTTGCACCTAGTTTGAAACTCTTGAGGGATATGTATTGGATAGTCAAATTAACATTAAAAACATTATTAATTATTTTAAATTATATATATAGTTTACTTATAATTATAAGAATAGATATCCTTGATTGAATCCAAGATATTTATTGGATTACCCATACGCATTATTTATTAAATATATATTCTATGTTTATAGTTACCGTTATTGTACAACAATTAATTTAAGTATACCCACTATTTTTATCATTTTTCAACTATAATGGATACAGAATAAAGCAAATAATTCTACAATTGATGAAATGGAATATGTGGGTATTATACCAAACCCAGCCAAATGTGACTGGGAATGAAATAAAAATTCTCATGAAAATTACCACCCAACAATCTCATGATGGTGCGAAAAATTGAAACAATGATGAGGTCTGAAATTCATAAAGGAGGGATAATATCACAATTGTATTTTTTATAACGAAATATACATTGTTTTTTAATGGTTATTCAAATCCACTTGATGGTGAGAAGTTTTTCAACGCAGCGGAAAATATATTTTTTCTTTATATAATCCTAAAATCATGGGAATTTTGTTTGTTTCATATATCATCAGAATGGTGATTCATATTAGTGATGAAGTCTCATTATTATCACCTTATAATGGGATTAAATAGACTATATGGAATGGTAATACCCTATGATATTATTTTTCATGAAAGATTTTCTATAGACTATTGACATAATAATGGAGTGGGAATTAATGGAATTGAAGAAAAAAGATAATGATTTTATCGGTCCATGTGAATCGAATTTACCAATACATGAAATGTATGACATATGATTTATGTATGATACCAAGTTAAATTTTTTATTATTAGTCATTATCTTAAATATAATTTATCAAACGGAATTATCCATATCATAATTCTCATGCAATGATAATTTTTTAATGTCCTCGTTATTCTTAGACTTAAACCAAAAAATTAACCTAATCTAGTTAAATATAAAGGAATGTAAATTACCATGTAAGAATTTATTAGAAGATACATATTATGAATATTTCCCAATTTTCTTAATGAAAAAACATTGGTGAAATAACCTGGGTAATTGGCTCGAGAGACCAAGGATGTTTTTTATGTATGGTAATATAGGTCACCAAGTTAAGAAGTATTAAACCAAGGTTAAGTGGTCTATTAATGAAAAATACTTTAATAAGTTACTTTTTAATGGTCCTCCCAAACTTTAAATATTTAACATTTAGGTATTTTTTATAAATTTTGTTAATAAATTCCCCGACCCCCGGTTCAAAGAAGAATATAATCCCCAGTATCCTCCAAAATCATGAGAACAATGAATGGATATCGTGATCACTACCACTGATGTAGCTCATTGTAGTGATGTAATGCATACTATATTAAATATATATTCAATTTCTAGGAATAAATCATTTAAATCAAGTTCATTTCATTATCTTATATCTCATAGGTATTCTATGTTTGTGGATCACCACAACAATCAATATATATTATACTGTTAGTGAAAAAAATGTGGAAAAATGATTGCATCTTAGATTTATAATAGAAATCTGATTGAGAATTTTGGGAGGATAATTTAGGGAGATCTAATTCATATTAGTTTTGATGAATTTAACGTAATATTTGGCATATATTGTATTTAACCAGAAAAAGAACACATATATTTTCTATATATGGATGCCTCATTTCATATCTCAAATCATCCTACTATCATGAATCGACACAATGATGATTATGAACTCCCTATGTGATAAAAATAGACAATATAGTTTATCATCCCCAATTGTAAATGAAACGAACATATAATGATTGGGGATTAATTCAACACTATTGAAATTTCTAATTCATATGAATATACTGATGTAATTTAGGTTAACTTCTAGGTATTCTCCAAGAGTGTGTAGTTTGTTTCTAAATTGTACTCATATCTAGATCCACACCTATATAAAATATACAATATATAATAGATACCATTTAGATATATTGGTTAAATATGATACTTCAAAAAAGTTTGTACAGTGGATTCATATTCCCCAATTCATCACTATGTGGTGTGCCAGTCCTCTATTTCAAAAAATAAGTATTTAATGATGCATCTTTTCTTTTATTAACATTTTATAAATAAACAAATAAAAAAATATCATGTAGTCCATATTGATGATATATTTGATCAACTCTAATTATATCAATACATCTTGTAGATTAATATTTTATTTGGATAACATCAAATAAGGGTCAATAGGGTGGATATATGATTTATGAATTTCTGTACAATGATTGTACATATTGAGTTTCTCATGATTTTTTTTGGGATTAAATATTTAATTATTTTCTTCATGGGTATAATGAATTGTAAATTTACTGACTTCTTTGATATATTTTAGGGTCACATCATAGAATATATTGTTATATATTCATCTAGTTAGATAAAGAAGAATATTATTAATATAATTTCCAAATTATGTTAATTACCTTGAGAAAAGTGAAGTTTAATGGTAGTTTTAAAAAATAATAATTTTAATTATAAAAGGTTCTCTTCATGGTTCATGTAATCAAAATAAATATAATATCAATAGATCCATACATGTTTTAATTTGTAGATAAATTTATTAGACAAAAAAATATAACATAGATCTATAGATTTTATGGTTTTAATGATATTAATACTGATTTATTTTGAGAAATAATATTTTCCTATCAAATACACTAACCATGATGACATTTAAAGAAGTAAATTTCATTTAGGAATAGTAATGTGAAAAAAATTATGGAATTAAATATGAGGTTAGTCATGAACCATGCCCATACCTAACCATGCAGTGTCAATGGATTTAAAATATATAGCGATTCATAAAAAATGTGGTTATTTTGAATCCTCAAGATAAATGATAAGGTAATTAATTATGTTTCATTCCAATTATTCAATGATGAGTAAAATTTCGTAACGCATGATTTTAAGATAGTGGTATTGATCCTTGCATTGAATATTTTGAAAATTCATCTCAATAGGTAAAAGTGTGATATATATACAGATCACAAGAGCTTGAAATAGGTACTCACAAAGAAATATTTGAATATTCATCGAAGGTGGTGTTTGTATTTTGTAAAGTATTTTTTCTACTTAATAAATTACCACAAATTAAAGGTTAATAAGGTGGATGATTCTTAGAGAAGGAAATATCAAGCTACACTATCCATGATGAGAATTTAAAAATTCCCAATAATCCTATCTTTGTACAGGATGTATAATGAACTTATAATGGGGGCATATAAATATTATCATTACTAATAGACAATGTGAACATGAATTCACAAAAAGATAAATGATGCCTAGAATGATGATGTAGAAATATAGAAAATGGTAGAAATTATTTTGAAGTTCAATATTAATAAAAACAGATTTATATGATATAAAACAATGAAAAAACGATAATTAAAAAAGGAAATGTTAGATAATATATATGGATCATATTTTTCTGTACATCTTGTATGTTTTATTATTTATAGAGATCCACAAAAAACATCTAGTGTGGTAGTATGAAGATATAAATTTAAGATTTCATATATCAATTCTTTGTGTGACATCTCGTTATGAAATATCAATAAATTATTAAGGGGATATTGAAAAAATTACGCATAACAATATGGAAATGAAAAAATAACTATGTAAGTCCTTATATGAACCCATATATTCTTTAAAGTCCATAATTATAATTTGTTTTTAACTTATTTCATTAAAATTACATGAATTTTACATCCATCAAAGATGTTATCACCATTTTCTAAATTTATAACATATGAACAAGGTAAGTGGTGAGGCTGTATAAAGTATAAATATTTATGGTATATGATTTGTATATCCGTTTTAACTAGAGATTCTAGAGAAGTAATAGATATTTTTTTTATAGGGATATGATTTATCTATTAAAATCATCCCCTAATATATTTGAATTAAGATAGGTAAATTATGATTCTAGAGGTTATGATGATATTTTTTAGAGATATATAAGGATCTTGTGATAAAAACATCCCCCTAGTATATTTCTCTTATAGGAAATTTTTTTTCTAGAATCCAGATCTCACCATATAAGTCTTAGAATGAGATGATATTTGAGACACCAATATGCTGGTATGAATTTAAAGGGTGGAAGTTGATATTTCTAGACCTTATCTTAGAAATTACAGAGAGGGTGAAAACCATTCATTGACATATGAATGTGAAAAATGATTAAATAATTTTTATGAATATAATAACTGATGTTATATAGAGTTTGATGCTATGTATAAGGTATTTATATTAGTATCTCTAATGAGACAAGTCGGGATATTTAGGAAGAAAATAAACATGTTCAATACATAAATATTTAACTTTAATATGAATGATCATGTTGGGGTCATATATTATAACATAGTCCTCCCTCCACACCCCTCAAAATTTAATTAGGTCTTCCATATATTGTTATTAAGGAACTAAATACCAAATATATCATATATACTAAATACAGAAGCTATGAAAATTTAACTTAACCACTCCGATGATGAACAATCCATGGATATTATGGATTTAAGTAAAAAGGTTTCATAGAAGTAGATAAAATGCCTAGTCAAAATTATATTGAGAAATTAAATGATCAAAAACTCAATGCAGGGTATTTTGGATTTGACGAGTGAAATGTACCCTCACATTTTCTTTCTATATAAATATTTTTAAGGAAAAATATTTTTCGGGTATTTAAATGTGACAACTCATGATTTAAGGGATTAATTTCCTTATTTATGTATAATGTTATTACCATGTAAGGAACTAAAAAAATCACATAATTTTAATTCCATTATATCTCTTAAATTGGTGGTTGTCAATAAAACTAACCACTTTATAAAAACAATATTAAAGGGTATAGTAAAACAAATGACATTTTATACCTTAGAATGCATGTTTCATAAATTTATTTTAGGTCCTATTATATTTATATTAAAATCATCAATTTTAAAAATTTAATTTAAAGAAATAACCAAATATTTTGATTTATTTGGATCATATTTTCTAATTATGATATTATTTAATTTTTATAAGATAATTGAATTTTAGGAGAACAGGGGAATTTTTTTTGAAAATAAAAGGTATTTGGTATCATAAATTAAACGTAATCATAACATACAACTTATGAAAATATTTTCATGAAACAATATAGGTATTTCACATAAAATTAAAATTTTTAAAATATTATTTTTGAATTCTAATCTTATGTTATATATTTTAAAAAATAATAATATGTTTACAAAAATTATATTAAATACAATATACATTATTATTTTAAATTTTTTTTACCTACAGGGTAAATTTAAATGAATTTTAAATTAAAATCTAGTGTGTAAAATTTATCTTATAGATGAGAAGTTATTTTCAAACAAAAATATTATGTTTCCTTGGATAAATATTTGTATCTATGGTAAATGATTATTTTTCATATAATAATAATTTTCTAAATATTCTATATTTATAAAATTAAATTAGTCAATTTTAAAGAAAAAATTAATATAGTTTTTAAATATATATACAAATTAATTAAAAATAATTTAATTCATAATCAATGATAAATAAATCATGGAACACATAATTATTAATATTACTTTTCAAGAAAAAAAATATATTTCTACACATTATAGTTTTCAATTAGAAGTTAATTTTCTTATATTTAGAAATATAATTTGGATAAATTGATATGAAATTATAATTCATCACTTCTACATTTTAAAATATATTTCTATGTATATATTTATTAGAAAATAATTGATAATGATTGATATTTAATTAAGTGTAACAAGTGTTTATATGTGTAAACTATGGTTGTTCTAATTTTCATAAATTAACATGAATGAAAGATATTATAGATGAAAAATATATTTTTTACATTCTGACACAAATTTATTAAATCCTTCTCTCACCAAACTCACCTAATATTCATGCCTCTCTCTTCTTACCCAGAATATACCTTTATTTTCCATAGAGAAATCCATCATCCTCACTTATAAATTTATATCACTTGAACCCTTTCAATACTCCACTACCATTTAGAACATTCTATTGAAACCTACCGAATTTCTTTTTTCATAATGACCTTTACATTCTTTAGTTCCCCTGGTTTGCAAATAGATTAATAATTCCATAAAATGTATAGCTTTTATCATGAGGAAGTTCAAGGTCACAATGTAGGAAACACAATGTTCGAAACATTTTTTTCATATAATATTCTTTAAATAACTACTATAACAATAGTATGATAATAAATGTATCATGATTTTGGGATTATATGTTAGTATAAAAATGGTACAAAACTAATTTATTCTATTTCATATATTAAATAAATAATAAATCATCATTTGTGATTATATGTCGAATACCTCCTCTAAGAAGAGACGTTTTTTGATTTTCATCACTACCCCACATGGATAGTCTTAATAATGGTATTTATGAGTACATGTTATTTTTATAATGTATTAACTATTCTTAAATAATAACTTACTATCACTCATCTCCCCATCCATTTAATGGGTAAAAAAAATGATAATTGTGTGTTGTGAAATCTTCCACCTTCATGAATAAACAAATTTTTCCTTACCTTACAAACAAGGATTATTTTAGTTTATTGTTAATGATTAAATATAATATATTTATGTAATATACGTCATTAATATGATAATTTTGGGATAAAAATAGTGATGATCATTATAAATTTATATGCCATTATAAATTAAAAAACCAACTCTAGTTCATTACCATTTTCATTTTCATGACACAGAAATAAAAATATCATTTAATGTTATTTTAACATTATAATTATTTATAAATCATAAATTACGATTCCATTAATGGTTTCAAAAGGATGATAATTTGGATAAAAATTATTGTCAAGAACACTTATGTGGACCATGTTCAGAATTATTAATATTATTAAAAGCTGATGTTGAAAAGAGATTACAAAATCCTAATAGATAAAGAAAATTATTTTCAATGACTTGTCTAAATAAAATGTATATAACAATAATGATATATCATAATTAGTAAATATGTTTCTAATTATAATACATTAGTGTAAAAGATTATATGGAAGTCAATACTATAGTAATGGTTCTTGGTACCTCAATAAAATTTCATTTAGTTACAAAATTTATTATTTAACAACATATTTATAATACAATAAGTTTTTATTGATGTAATTTGATTACAAATGGAGAAAAATATTTTTCTAAAAAATCATTTTCATTTTAGGTATTTGTTCAATTTCTAACAAAAATAAAGATTATTTTTTAAAAATGGACTTATATATATATGTTTTACAATGATTAACACAAAACATTTTAAAAATATATATTTTCATGATTTTGTTGTCATTGTCATCAAATGATATATCTGCAATCAAGTAATGTTGTATATTTTTTGACATTATGAAACCTTTTGAAAAATGCGACTTTTATATCATGTGATTTCGTATGTTTATGTTATGAGTAAAGATAATGAAAATCAATCATTTTCAAGGCTTTATTTAAGTTGTGATGATTATTTTTTTATGTGGAATGAATATTATAGATTTTTATGGATGGGGTCCTATATCACCCAAAAATTCATTGGAATAATATTATACCTCATCAGATTGTTAGGAAAGGGCATAATGTGGGTTTTTACATAGTAATCAGAATGATGGGGTTTCTCACATGTTCAAGAGTGAACATAATTAGTTTGTTCACATAGGTGTGTGAATAATGGATTTTTAGCATATCTTTTTTCCTATTTTTATTAAGGTTATAAATTTTCATATTTGTTATATTATTACACATTTCCCCATTTTTATCAGGTTTTCATGATTCAATGTGCATTCTATTTCCATATCTGAATGATCTTATGTGCATCCATCATATTTTTTATTGTTATCATACATGGTCTTATAATTTAGATTTTGATATTTTTGATTTCATTATCTTCTTATCATGCTTATGATATAATAATTTATGATATTTCATTTTAGTTAATGAGAATTTGAGCTCACATATTTTTATGTATCCATTTTCTTGTTTTGGAATATGATTTTATCATATGACTTGTCTAGTAATGGTTTTAGAGGATCACGTATATAGAAAAATGTTTTCTAGAGTTTAAAAATAATATGTTTATGGAACTAAATTCCATGAAACTAGGAAATTATTTACACATATTATGAATCTGTTTTGTGATGTAATATTTAGATCGAGATACTAATATATTATTTAAAATATGTTTAACATAGGTCAATGTTTTATTATGCTTTCTACTTGGGAATAAATCTAAGTGGTGATGCACTGATCTCTCCAAAACGTCACACTTTTAAAAGTATAGACACCTCTACAACCATGATTGATGATATTGGATCCTTAATTGAAACAAGATGATGGTATATTAGTTCCTATTCCTATTGATTCCTCCTTGGAGGTCATTGCATATTCTGGGTCTCCCTAATATATTTATTTCATGTTCATGAATGTCATTTTTAGTTTTATCTAAGGGTGGGTGTTGGTAAATTATATTTCTTCTATAATGATAAGGAAACACCTTATAGACAGAACTTATGATTATGTTAGAAATATCTAGATATTGGTGATCATGGTTGTGTTGGGAACCTATAAAATCATCCTACCAAAAAATAAAATAAATATCAAATATATGGAATTGTATGTATATAACCTGATGAAACCCATATTAGTTAGGATTTAATTTTTTCTAAAGGATTAAGGATTCTGGGGGTTTTTACCATCAGAATATCATGTTCATTACATGATGTGAAAATTTGGTTTCTTCTTTTAGTTGTTGCATATTTAACATCATTTGAGGATGTTTTGGTTATAGATTCAATATCTTGTGGGGACATGATTGTCACAGATTTAGAATCTTGCTGATATATGATGGACACATATCAAGCATATTATGAGGAAATGTGAGTCAATGACTTCAATTTTTGGGAGATAGATTCATCACAGTTTTAACATATTTTAGAGATACAACAGTAATAAATTTAACATTTTGTGGATACAAGATGGTGGGTTTATGTATTCTACACTAGGTAGATTATAACACCTTAGTGTTTTATCCATTAGAGGGTCTAATATGTCGAATAAATGTGAATGTTTGGGGATTGGTATTGGATCTTAGGGAGATATCCCATTTGTGTCAGGATATCAGGATTGAACCACATTGAGGCATCTAACATACCCTTTTATGAGACAAGTACCAAAACCAATGTAGTTTGATGCAAGGTCTAAATGTCAAATGATAGAACTAGTTCAAATAGTTTAATGTTATATGGTAAGGATGATCACATCATAAAAGATAGAGATCAAGAGATATTGTGGGGCTTACATATCAAATATACCTAGTGTATAGGGGATTCATATATGTTGTTAGGGGTGTCATCCTAGATGTGGAGTTTCATCTTAGTTGTGTATTTTAATCCCATGAAAGTGTGGGGATTGTGTGTTTGGGATTCTTGGAGTATGAGTATCATCACATTGTAGGGTAAGAGGTTTCATGCCACAATGATCATGCATGGTGCATCCTTTGTTTATCGTACATGGTTTGAGGAGATTTGTCATACCATTCTAGAAATATATGGGGAATCATATGTTCACAAATAGGGTAGGGTTACTATTTCATTTCTTGTATTGAGGATTTTATTGTGAATTTAAAAATTTAAAAGAATGATAGTTTCTTATTCTGTTATACTTCATGCAACAAGGATACGGGGTGGGACAACACCTGAGGAGACCATTACCAAATAAGAGATTAGTATACATAACTCTGACTCCATAATAGGATATGTGGGTAGTTTTCCTGGATGAATCAACATTCAGGGCATACACATTTAATACAAATGTACCTCTGGGTAGTACATAGAAGAAATATATCCACAATGAAGTTAACAATGGGGATATTGATTTTGGGGTTCCAATTTTAAGGGGAAATAATAATTAGGGTTCATATTATTTGGTGAAAGAGGGATGAGACTATCTAGTCCAAGCAATGAGGATGAATATAATGCTTGATGATAATGGTCATGCAGATGATAAAGGCACTGGAGGGCCATGTTAAAGTGGGTATGGCGAACCATATCTCTCAACATCAGCACCAAAGTGTTTTGTAGAAGGCAGAACTGTGTTAGGTACCCGAAGGATATTGTGCATAACTCTATATATTCACATTAAAATGGTGTTGTGGTAACCATAGGCTCTAGAACAAGGCCTCTACAAGAACCTTAAAGGAATATGTTCATGTGACTTACCTTGTTTCTAAAAACATGGGGTTATGTAAAGGAATATTCCCTTGTATTTATCCATATTCACAATTGGGTAAATTAATTTGATGAAATCACAAAAACAAGATAATCCAATTTTTGTCCCAAAAAATGTTAGTTTCATGAGTTCTTCAAATATTTCAGTCCTTCAGTGGTTAGAATCTATGCGAATTAGTGAAATAAGTGGTTGCATGAGTGAGATCTGACACATCAACATCCAGAGGTCCGTCCCCAAAATGGGGTGATTCACTATTTATAAGTAAAATGGGAAGATTCTTGCTATATACACAATATGTCATGAATGTTTTTATTCACATCAGATGCCATTAGCATCGGGGTAGGGTCGCATAAGGAATAGTTTCAATGACGCATTTCTCACTCAAATATTTTGTGCACCAGCAATTAGGGATATGTTAATGTGCAAAATGTTTCACACTACCTCCTTTTAAAAATTAGGGATCTTTTATAATTCATGTAAAAAATGGTCTCTTAAATTTACAATTTTTAATATAAGTCATCTGTATCCCTAACAATATAGTATGGCCCAATTCCCATAAACCGTGCACCCATTCTCCATTGGCTTTAAAATTATAAGTTTTATTGGGTTTTTTCGTATAAAATAATCCTTAAAGTGTTGAGGTGTCTTTTGGATGCTAAAAATACTCCAATTTAATACTTGGAGATTATGGGTTACAAAACTTTTGAGTTTCCTGGAAAATGTCGATGTCCATGGTAGTTTTCCGACATAGCACACAAATGTTAATCAGGGTCACATGAATTAGTTGTGTTCACAGTCAACCTAGATGGCACATGCTTATAAATAGTGGAACAATGGTACTATATTTTCACCTAAATTATATGTATGATAATTAATATATAAGGTATATTAATCTATATATTTTTTCAAAATACCAATTTTATGTCGTGGTGCTTACAACATTCCTCTTTATGCAACAAATTTTCACACACAGACCATTCAATTTCACAAATATATATAATTTTACACAAAAGATGATTGTTTTAATGAAGAAATTTCTAGTTGTTTGATTCCACCATGTTAAATAATTCATGAATATTATGAAAAAAAATAAAACTAAAATGGCTGATCAAAATGGTCATATTGCTATTTTCATTTCTCTTATCATGAGTAGAGAAGAAATGTTCCAAAATCATAAAAATTTGTAGTTCAACAAATTTTTTTCAGACAATGACGAGATGTTGAGTCTACAAAAACATTCCCAAAGAGGGTATTTACTAATAAACAATATGAAAATGTACAACCCTTCACTATTTGATGATGTGATAGTCCCAACTACGGAAGTAAACACACCATGTTTTAGGTTCACTCATAATGACATACTCAACCAATGGAGTATCACAGTTACCATTAATCCTATTAGGGAGTGTGAAAAATCAATTGTCTACACCTTCAATGGAAGGAAATTTTTAGAAATGGGGGAATAAAAAAAGATAAATAAAATTATACCACAATGTAAGAATCATCTAGACAAATAATCAAAACAATAACATGGGATGGTATGATGATTAGTAATTATAATATGGGATAAAATTCAATAAAGAGTGAGAAAGGGTGTAATGGCTACACATGACCTAACAGAATTATGGGTCCAGGATACGATATTTCTAGTTTAATGAAGCGATGTAGATATCCCAAATCCAAATTTATTGCCAACATGAATTTCTATTAATGCTCCCAAACCAGTGGTCTTTAGACAAGAACACCTTCCACCTCTACTATGAAGAGTTGGGGATTATACATTGGGATCTTAATTACATTGAAGGAATTACATTTATATTTTTACTTTACAATTAATTTCAAACCATAGACAATTCATGTGAGAATAGTTAGCAAAACCCCATTATAGAGACGATATGTTTGGACTGACTATGATCAGTATTTGGCCATCAACCTTCTTCCCACTAAGATATCATGTTCAATATATGGTTGTAAATGTTCATGAATATTCTATTTGTGATGATTCTAGTATGGTCAAAATAATGCTTTACTATATAGTAGATGATATATTTTGGGTTCTACTATATTCTCATAGTGGAAGGTCACTATCAAATATGGGGTTGTAGCATGAAGGATTGGAAATAGTGGTTTGATATACAATGTTCCTTAAAACCTTTACAAGTTTCTATCTACTACAGGTCTACTAATCATATATGGTCTTGCATCATAGGACGTTAGTCATGAATTCTATCGTAGAATCCTTAAGCCTTGAGAACATTGCCTTATTAGTGTTGGTCGTCTCTATATCCAATAATGGAATGTCATAGGGGGAATCATTCCTAGATGCATATGTGGTCCATTACAATTAATTTATGGATTGATCATGGTGAACCTTGGGGGTTATGACCCTAAATTCCATTACTCCTGCAAATATTAGGTTGTGTATATCACTCCATAACATTTTTTTAGTTCGACTAATGATGCTCAATGAGGCTAGAGTTATGAAATCTATCCTAGAATCCATGAACCAGGATAACATAGGGTTCTTGTTGTTTTATCTTCATTATATCCAACAATGGAATGTCACAATGGGAATTATTACTAGATGGATATGTTTTCCATTCAATTATATTCATAGACTGACAAAGTTTCACTTTGGGGTGTATGACCCTAAATTCCATTACTCCCCTGAATATCAATTTGTGGACATCACTCAATAGCATTTATGGTGTTCGAACTGTGGGTCTCAATGAGGATAAAGTGATATATAACATTAAAATCTATGGGGTTTATAAATTTTTTCCATTCCTAACCCATTTCGAATAGTTGGTTGAAAATTTGGGGGGTAATCTAGAGAAGATGGGATATCTAATATCTTTTCATGTCCAAGTGGTGGTAGTGAGGATTGATGGAAACACATATTTTGATCCTTAAAATCCATAATAGTTCATTTCAATATTTGGATGCATCCAACATCAAATGAATCAAATATATATAGGGGTCCAATATAAAACTCATCTTTATGTCCTTCATAAGCTAAGATGGATTCATGTTGTTGAACGAACCAGGGAAAACATTATGTTACCACCCACCAATCATGAAACAGGCCCCTCACAGAATTATGATAGTAAATTGGAGATTACATACATTGGGTAGATCGTTCACCAATAGATATGGTAGTTCCAATATCATATGATCCACACGAGTTTTAGGGTTGAAGAAGGGATACTCATTGAATTTCCCATATCACAGTGGATGATTATATTGATGTCACCAAGAGATCAAAAGGGATACCCCTAGATCCTCCCCATAGAAGGGTGGGGTTACCACAACAGCACCCATGAGGGAAAGTGGAGATCTATCATACTGTGGTATATCAACCAATGTATCCCATGGAGAATAACATATTCTTTTTGTTCATTCATTAAAGATTACCACTTCCCCAAAAATTAGAATACATTGGAGAATATGTGGTTACCTCAATTAGTATAGATGCTTGTGTGGAGTCTTACTAGAGAGGTAATAATGTTTCTTGATTTTGTACTGCCAAGGATATTGTCTTGTGTGAGATATTGGGAGAATTTTGACTATCCAAAAACATGGACATCATGACACAATATCTGGAAGAGGGAAACCCACTACAATGATATTATATGTGATGATTTGTGTGTGGATCAAGGAGTCAATCTCTTATGAACCTCCTTCTCAATATCTTTCTTATCCCTTTTATGATACATAAGGATTCATGTATGTGGTTTCCTGGGGATATGATCAGGTCCAAACAAATTCTCAAGAGTTTAGTGAGTTCACTCTTGAGAATGGTGACCTAACCGAAATTTTGTCTGGTGAGGAAATTTTCAAAAACAACACATTTCAGATTTATTTTTCGTTAGAAACTATGACCCATAATATTGACTCATACATGATCACAAAATGGGAATTCATGGGAACACTAATACGGGTGAGGATATAACCTCAACGAACATCATGGATTCCAACACATGGTTGGTGAATAAGACCTCAATAGAAGATGAATCCTTAGGGGAATATATATATATATATATATGGAAATTTCATAAAAATCTAGTACATATGGTAATCTAGGGGATGCAACTCCCTGTAATTTCATTAGAAACCCCCATGTTGGTTTGGAGGACTCTTGGGATGGATGGTCATCGAGACCCCTATGATTTCTCGAGTTGAAATTGTTAAAATCATATGACCCGATCCTCTTTGAGAATACATAAATGCTCAAATATCCCATACAGATATTTCATTCCACACACTAATTTCATAAATGTATAATTAAGGGATCTCATGGTATTTTCTGTGTCTCTGATGGGAATAAAAGGGTCTCCGTTGGTGGGAATGTCATTCATGTTTATGGACATTGACAGTCTTCATGCCACCTACTTATATATTTTTTCACACATATAATTTTTTATTATTAAGTTGTTATAAGTCGAGCTACATGGAATGATAATTTTTGAGATAGACCTAAAGTAAATTCTTCCATTTCAATTGATTTTAGGAAATTGAGTCATGAAACATACCTCAACCACCAAACCCTATCATGGGGATCCAACAATTTAGTATTAGCTGACTATGATCCCAGAAGTGAATATCATTTTAGATGCGGACATAGATGTTGGATATGTAGATCTTGATGCTAGTGGTGCCGATTCTATTAGTGAATAATTGTACGAATATGTACATCTTTTCAATGTTTATCCAATCAAAAAAGATAGGCTACCTGAGGATGACCCAGCTATAATGGTTCATAAAGATTTCCACAAATATAATCCAACACCACATGAAGATATATAAGACTCTGTGAACATTGTTACTGAAGAGAATCATGTTGTAAAGAATAGTTCATGGAAAATATTGTATTAATTAATCACCAACAATACATTCTAAAACTATGTGAGCTGGATGGGGTCCATCAACTACATATTGTAGAACCTCCACACTTGAGGTATGAAAACCCGTACATTTAATACGCATTATTTCATGATTTATTTCAAAAAGGTAAATATAAAATAATTAAAACATATTATGAATAATTTAACTTTTTGAAATTAGTTAGATATAATATAAACATGAAACATTGATACTCCAATATTATTGAAAGCCTCTTAAACATTCTCCAAATTTCCAAATTTTTCTAAAACAACACTAGATAACCTAGGGATGTACATAATAATGTTGTGTGGTAAAAAGACTAGTAAAGGAATAAAGAATTATAGCATATGGTAAAGTAATACATGTAATCCAATAGGGATATCAATGTAACATAATAGGGATTATATCCCAAATCTTGAATAATAAATCATGATATAACACATTAGCATAAAGGCATCACAAGAACATGAAACCAACCTTAATCTTGAAACTATAAACATAGGATGATTATGACCACCATGACATCATAACATAGTGTAAAAATTACAATATTGAATTAGCTTTAGTCTCTAATATCATACAAGATGTCTCAAGAGACTAAAATATTCCCCAATGCATTAGATCACTATCTAGGCTTATCCATCATAATATTTAAGTTCTATTGTGTTTTATATAGCTCATTTAGAATTATGATATATTTAATCAACTTTAATCCCATGATTATGGATCATGTGTTTAAACAAGTAATAACCCAATCATTGATGTATAAGTACATCTATTTGAATACCCTTGAGTATAAATGGATATGTGTATTAACCAAATTATTCATTTTTCATAAAAAATAATAGAGAAATTGTGGCATTATAATGGAGGTACGTAATGATTTTTGGGTGAGATTAATGACTGGTATCAAATTAAATTTAAATATTAATGCAACTAAGAGGGATACATAATAACATAATAAAACATTCATAAATAATGAGTCAAAACAAAAAAAATAATGATAATTTTTATTTAACAAATTGGATATAAAGATGCTCCCTTACCTTGATATGGTTCTTCATAAAGCATATGACTGGATTAATAAGCACTTTATGAACCTTGTGAAAACTATATTTAAGTATTCAATGAGTGTCATTCTCCAAGAGTTTTGAGTGAAGACGAATCCAAGGTTGTGTGGGATTATATTACAAATGAGATGCAAATTATTTATTAATTTAAAAACATATGTTTTGGAAACTATATGAAAATTTTATAAAACCAAAATTCATAAAATGGTTTCTCTCAGTATATTAAACCAATGTTGAGTGGTTTTCATTATTTTACATGTTTGATAAATGATATTATTAAAATAGCTCCATTGGTGATGTATAAACAACTCATATTTACAATAAATATTTTATATTTTTTGGAGAACTCCTTAAGGGTTTATAAAATTAATTTAATAACCGAAAAATAACTTATTAGAAAGTTGAAATGTATATATGATCATGGTTAGATTATATGTAATATATTACATCACTTTTGGCTTATTATAAAGTCAAAATACACACAATATATTTTAACAATATTAAATTTGAATGAAAAAAATTCAATGATGTGCATAATATAAAAATCCCTCTATAGTCTAATTTTGATAAAATTATTAAAAAATTATATTTATTTTTTCTAAAAACTTCTCTATGTTTGAGAATTTTAAATTTTGAATAAAATTTAATTTTTTTTGAAAAATATTATTTTATAAAAAATGTTTATTGTCACTTATAGAAATTATTTTGGACATTTTATTATTATATAATGAAAAATATTTTACAAAAGAAATATTTAATAATAACATGTATTTAAAAACCATTTATTTAAAAAACATTAATTCTTCAAAAACAATTATTGAAATATATAGTTTCCATAAATACTGTTTTAAATGGATAATGGGCTATATGTGTTTCATGTGGCTTTATTGACTATATAGGGCTTGATATACTAGATCTCACTTGGAGAAAATTCCTTCATGTAATGTTTCTTAATATTGATGGTAATAACCATTATATAATGTAAAGAGAAATATTCATTGTGGATAATTGTTGGAGTATATAGAAAATTCATAAGAATGTTCTTCCTGAAGGATCACATAGTACACATCTATTTTTGATGGTTAGGTTTGTAAACATGGTGTTTGTGATAACCCATCTACCAAAGAATTAGGAGCTCCCCCACAACATTTATATGATCCAAAATATTATGATATCAATACCCATGTATCAAATACCATATCTGCTTTGAAATTTTGTGGGTCGGATTCCTCCTGTTAGTTGTATTAAGAAGAATATAAATGGTCTATAAAATAATGGTTTCATATATGGAGGGAGATCTTTCTATGACAAAATGAGTTGAGATATTTTTTGTTTTTGTGGGTTCTTTGGATGGTGAGACACTCTTATGATATATGCTTATGTCATGGTCAGGGGATTATAGATGTTCCATACTCACTGTATTACTCTAGAATCAGTGGAATGTGACTTCTATTATTCACATGTCCATCTAAGTGAGTTCTCCATTGCCTAATATATAATTTATTTTGTTCAAAAATGATATATTTTTTCTGAAAAGACTAATGAAACTACCCACACTTGGAATATGAAAAATAGGGTTTCAGATATCCTAGATTCCTATAGCACAACTGATAACACCTATATAACATTTACTAGTAGAGGATAACTTCCTTTGTGTGGGTTACTCTTATTAGAAATGAATCATTTGAGTTGCACTACTTCAGATCTCCTTTATCTATTGTGTTCCCCCTCCCATTTTAAAATAAAATTTTCATAACAGTGGATAGATATTTAATCATATACAAATATTATTTCAATAAAACATAATAAATATTAATCATAATGTTATAATTATATTATAATTTTAATATTATTTTATAAAATATACAATAATTTATATTGTTAGGGTCTATATAGTAGCTCTTTATTACTCTAGGGAACACTCAATGGGTATGGTGTGTGATGATGAGATTTTATAAGTTTGGTTTAGTGTACATGGTTTGAGGAAGGACATCAATAATCTTTAACTTATCTCAAAAATATTTTGGCTCAGTATTTAGTTGTCGAATCTTATCATGGGTTTGGTCAAAGGAAAATCCCAATTGTGAAATCACCCTCCAAAGAAGATCTGATAAATGATCTTCATATGGTATGATCATACTAGTTTATGCAATCAATTATTTTATCTATATAAATTAGACATTATCGTAACCCTTAATATATAATTATCACATGAAAAATATATAATGTCTATATTATAAACTATTTTTATGATTAAAAATCTTTTTCATTTTACAATATATAACATATAGTATTATAAAATAACCAAATTAGTGGGTTGAATTTATATTACCACATTACATAATAGTGAATTTAATTTAATCCTAAAATAAACTTCATTTATAATAGATCAGGTAATTACGTTCTTCCCCCTTCAATAATTTAACACAAAAAAATTATTTCATACAGTAATGTACAAGATGGTAAATATTTTTATTACATACACTAGTTCTGATGTCATGCCTTCAAAATATGGTTTCCCCCCATCACATTGACCAATTGAGTTACCATGTTTCATTGAAAGTTATATCTATGATATATGGTCTTCAACATATGTTACTCATATATAATACAGTTCCCCAAAGGTACGACCACTAGATCAATATATGTGGGGGTTCTATTTTGTACCTTAAAAAGAGGGTACATGAGACTCATAATGTACATGAGATGTGTTAGGTGGGAGTGCTAGATGATAGGCCACCATTTTAATGCTATCAGTAATCTCAAGGGGATGATGTATCAGGAACTAAGATTTCCCTTCTCAAACATCACAATTTTCTTCCATGTTGATATGTGAAAGGACAATTTTTCTTTGACCATAAACATTATTTATCATCGATGATTGCCTTTATAATTTTTTATGTAATTTTTTTTAAAAATTGTGTACGATTATGAAATTTTTAAACCACCTATATCATTTTTAGGGAAAGATCATGACACATCAACTTTAGATATCCTACAACATCCCAACATATCAGAGTCTAAAAACGCATCTCGTACATAGGCTTATAACAGAATATTTTTATTATAGAATGGAAATTTATTGTTAAATAATAACTCCTTGAGGGGGTTTTTTTAATCATAGTATCCTTATAAAACCATTGAAAAAGATCTTAAAATTTCCTCAATATTTTGAATATTCATTTAAGAGTAAAAATTAATTTTATGGTAATAATAAGTGTCGAAGTTGGGTTCTATATAAAATGCTTTCTGAAGGGTTCTATAGAACCTCAAAGTAAACCTCAAATATCAATCAGATACAATTGATAGTGGAAATCCCTATAGTTTAATAAATTATCTTATGTATATCCTAGAATGTTGATAAATTGATAATTATTTCTTGAAATCAATGAAATTCACTGACTTTGTAAGGCAGTCGACTGTAAACTAGATAGTGTTTCTTCATTTTAGTGTCCTTGGTAGTCCTAAGATAAAATAAATTGTTATTTTTCACATTTCTATATTAGTATGGGATATTTTTTCATCATACCCATTGACTGTATTCAAATTTCCTTGACTTTTTGGAAAACCTTGCATGAGGATATATACTCCATGTCTCCCTAATCGTATTATCCCACATGTATTTTTTTAAAAATCATTATACTTCTTATTGATTATGGGATTCATATTAAAGGATGATATATATGAATTATCCAGATGTCCCTTCTATAATATTAGTTTTTGTTGGACAAAATCTTGGTTTGATACATTATGACTCTAGGTTAAGTAATATTGAACTCCTAAATATTTACTACCTTTCCCTATCACACAATATTTCCATTACAGGCCAAATTGATCCTAAAACGAATAAATGGTTCAGTAATTTTTTAAGATTATACATATGAATATCCTTTTATGATTTCCATGTCTATCCATCATATTTCAATGAATATTGAATCCCATAAAATACACATCATGGATGGGGTTGTGATATCAAATATAATTATATCATGTACATATTTATTCCATTCTAGGATAGTAATGAATTGCAAAAAATCATAAACCATAATCATATCTAAAAACATATATTTATTAATGTTGTTCACTTTTTGTGTAAATTTATACATGGGGATTTTATGGTCTTCATATATGTCAAATTTATCCCCATAGATACGATGTCACCAAATCCTTTGTGTGAAGATAACTTCATCCAATTATAGATATGGAGTTCGATAGTTTTTCTCATGTATATTTAAAATTAGGGAGGTATAAGATATCAATTTTTCATATTCCATGATTAAAAAACCTAATTCATTTTTGGATTCACCACTATACATCACAAATAAATCCTTCGTGGTAGTAATTTGGCCACAAGTGGAATGATAATCAACATATTCATCTCCATATAATTTTCATCAAATTATTCATTCTTGAATAACTTTAACACATTCTATGTAACCTTATATAATTGAAATGATAATCCGGAGTTGTTTCTCAAGAATTATTGATAGAACCCATATTATATAAGGGCTTATATTTTAAATAGATGTTGGTCAATACCATCTTTCAATTGACTTTATTTTTCACGGATAAATATTTTTAACTTTTCTAGTGATTACATTCCCCAATCATGTAACATGATCAAACTATTATTTACATTAACTATACATCACAAACATATTTCTATTTCATAAGCTCTTCAGTACAATAACAAAAATTTTCTTTTATTCCCCCAGTCATTTAGAGTGAATTGGAATATATTTTATAAAGACTATATATAAAATTTTAATATAATATTTAAATACTCTATTAATCATGTCCATTAATATTTCATGAGAATTACTAAGTCCAAATGACAAAACAATAAACCCCTAGTGTTGTTCATTGTATGATAATCAGTATTAGAAATACCCTCCTTCGTCACACTTACATAATAATATCCCAACTGATGATACAACATAAGGAAGAGTTTTTTGATCAAATTAGTCATAAATAATATATTGATGTCACTTTTTCTTTAATTAGATCTTATTGAGCTCACGATAATCATCTTGGAGGTCCATTGACCCATCATTCTTCTTAATGAAGAGGATTGGTGCACGTAATGATTAATCTCTTGGGAATATATATCCTTCTATAGATTCACATGTACTTTCTACATTAAATGTTAAATTTCAACATTGGATATTATATATAGAGTAATTGATAATGAAAAATATCTATGTTAGATCTTGATTGAAAACATAAACTATCTGCTTGGTGGAAGACCATATAAATCATTGGGAAACACATCATGGGATTTTTATACAATATGAATATAATAATATAAGGTATTCTCATTACTCTCAATCATTGGATATGGATACACTTTATCATAATTGAAATATATATTTTTGTGAGATGATGGTACTATAATAGATTTATATTCCTCCTTGCACTTTCATAGAATCAGAGTACTATTCTAAATACGAAAGGGAATTTCTTTCCCTTGTAAATTTATGTTGGATATAAAAAAGGAAACAAAATATATGACTATAATTACATAAAATTTGGTAAAAGGAACTATAATAACGTTTTTTAATAAATTTATAATACAGTTGTGGATAGGGGAAGACTTCTGTTCTTCAGATGCAATAATTGAACCATTTATCAAATTTTGGATAGATATATTAATCATGGGTATATTAATGAATTCATATCATTAGATTAAAAAATATGTTCACTATCCTTGATTGAAAAACTAGCATACTGGCCATCACTTTTTTTAGGATTCACCTATACTGTTTTTATTATATTAACATGATCTTTCTAAATTTGATGTTAATTGAATTAATTGTCTATGATAACCCTTGGCTTGGGGAATTGGATTTCATAGTGACATCATTCCATAAAATTTATAAATTATATAAATAGATTAGATTTTACCAAATAATTCCATTCATCCATCATGATGGAGGGTTTTACCATCTCTAATACCTTGATATTTTCCCTTCCTTCACACACATATGTTATTTCATTTTAACTTTTATCCAATTTTAGGAATTATTCTTCCAAAACATTTTAACAGTCGGATGATGATATTTCATTAGACCCTTCTATTTCGTAATCATACAATGAGAATGAAAATCTATTTTCTAATAATTATCTACATGATAACCATGAGATTCACTGATCTCCCATTAAAAATTGAGGGATCCTCAGATTATATTCTCATAGTTCTCAAAGTATAGAATCACTTAGCCTTTTTGTAGGCTCAAGTTCTAACAAAAAATAAGAGGTCAAATTTACTTTTGGGATTAATAAAAAATATATTGTTACATCATGAAAGTCCATTGTGTTTTCCCAACACATTTTTATGGATTATTAATCCCGTTTTTTATCCATAGATATACCTCAAAACATTCAGTAGAAGAGTGTGAGAATTTTAATTTTTGAAAAAAAATTTCTGGAATTCCATCCACACCATTATTTTGACATATTATTCAAGATTCATAATTTTTGGACAAAACTCACCATGGATCAGATTCTACCTCTATATGATAAACATTTTTTATCCCATTCTCTTTCTGAAATCATTGAATTATGAAGATGATATTTTCTTGTAATTGATACATTTCATTATGTTTCCATAAGAACCATTGAAAGTCAAAAACTGTTTTCACATGAAGGACCAAGTTACAAATTTTCTCTATTAGGGTATTTTTTCATTACTCCTACTTCATTATTCTATTCAAAACATGATTAAATTATGAAATTATTTCCAATAAGATCATAATTCTAGCTACCATCTCATTGTGCATCTCATTTTGGCAGTCACCTCATTTCACCTCATATTGGTTGTTGGATTGGTTTCTCTGATTTCCAACCATTGTCTAAAAATAAAGGTAATATTAGATATCTAAATTTTTAAAATATTTAAGCCATAAATAGAAAACCATTATTATTAAGGGGATAACTCTTAAATTACATCTAATATTTTACATATAAATCTAGGTTTTCAATATATATTATTGATGACCTGTTATCAAAAATGAAATCATATGGGTATTTTTTCACTTAATATTGGTCATAAATATCTTATCTATTTAATATATAATATTTTCTAGGATTGTCAATATTGGGGTATAATATGGCCTATTTTCATGCAACGTTTAATTATTAAGTCCATCATAATGATTTATTTTTATGTTATTTCCCCTTGTAAACCTTGGAAATACCATATCCAAATGTATTATAATAACATGGATTTATTTTCTTGTAAAAAAAATTAACTATAGTTTAACAAACATATATGGATGTCTTCAGATTCATAGCCTCTTCCCTACTTCATTTACATGTGTTTTATAATAAAATTTCTAAAAAATACTAGACTTTTTTCTTATAATATCTATGAAAATACATATTTTTGTTACAATATATTTTATGATTTATTACTTAAAGATGAAGATTAAAGAACACCATAAGATTATTAATCAAATTGATCTTTAGACATTCGGTATATATCACATCAACATGATACTTGGATATAATAATATTATTTAAAACCTCTAAAACATGCTCCCAATATTCCAACATTCTTCTAAAACAACATGAGATAAATGGGTATGTATAGAAGAAAGGGAATATAAATATATCCTTATAAGGTAACAAAACAATTATATTAAAAGGAAAATATGTATATGTTATCCCAGAGGAATATCATCGTAACATTAGAGGTGTGGGAATCAAAATGTGAAACATTGATCCTTTTTATAACATGACTTAACAAAGGAAACATGTGAATATGGAGACATCATTAAACATGAAATCATAAACATAGATCAAGGATAGATTCCATAATATCCCAACTTGGTGGTTAATGTCCCATTTTTTATTAGGTTTTCTACTAAATCCCAAACATGATGTCTCATGAAACTATAATATTACCCAATGCATTAGAGCATTATTTGGGTTCACTCATCATAACATGTACACCATCATGTGTGGAACATAAATCATTAAACACAAGGTTATATTCCATCATGTATAATCCCATGATTTGGGAGTGTGGGAAACATAATTGTAATTCCTTGAAGTAAATGCTAAGTTAATATACATGAGAAAAAATGTGTATGTGTATTAACTACATAGTTATTTGGAATAAGAATTATACTGAATGTTTGGTGGAATAATGGGGGTACTAAAAGAGTCATGTAAGGGATTATTGAGAGTTAAAGGGGTATATTTTCATTTAAAATGATAGTTTCAATAACAGGGAATTTTAAGAAAACAATACTACATGAAAAGGTGTAAATTAAATGGTGTAAATTCAAGAAGGAACTTGAATAATGAGGATAATGAGATGATACCATCCTATGAGAGGGTGATACTTATATCATATTATGTTCTTCCAAAGTTCATGGGGAAACCATGGTAGGGATCTATATAGTTATCATTAGAGAAATTTTATGCTCAAATACGATTTAGTGAAGAGTAATGTAATTTTGTTTTGGTTTATATAACAAAAGTGAGCAGAAATACTTATTAATATCCAAACATAGGTTTTGGGTTAATTAAATTTAATCCAAACCACAAAATACCCCATGTTTTCTCCATGGCTTCTACAAAGGAGGAGTGGTATTTATTATTTTAGTTGCTTATGACCATATATAATTCAAATTATACCCCTAGTGATGAGTAAGTTATTCATGTTTACAAATAATAATAATATTGGTTTTGGTGGATTCCTTAAGTGTTTATAAGATTGATAAAATAATCTGAATAAAACATTATTTTAATGGTGATTTTTAAAATTGGTTTTGGATATATTTTATGGAATTTAAATCCCTTCTATTACATTATGATGTCATAATACACATTTTATATTTATATCATATTTAATTTCAAGTAAAAAATTTAGTTACCCATAAAATTATGAAAAAATAAATCATGTCAAATTTCAACATGTTGATTTCAAATATTATATATTTTTTATACATATAATTATATAATTGTTGTAATTTACACATTTAAATTAGAAATCCATATTTATTTAAATATAATACTTTATTTTTCAATTAAATTTTTCTT
Organism: Viscum album; assembly: GCA_963277665.1. Taxonomy (NCBI): domain Eukaryota; kingdom Viridiplantae; phylum Streptophyta; class Magnoliopsida; order Santalales; family Viscaceae; genus Viscum; species Viscum album. Next base: position 444,784,559 of record OY728139.1, on the reverse strand, counting down.
AAACCTTTTAATTTTTATTTTTACTTCATAAAATTATATTATAATTTACATTTAGTAAATATTGATAATATTATTTTAATGAAATATAATTTATTTAAAAAAATAATTAATTCATCAAAAAATATGTTTTAATTGAATTATATATTTTCAAATATTATAAATTTTTTTTCATTGAATCAAAAAGAATTACCATACTTATTATTTAACCATTATAAATTAATAATAATAAGAAATATATAATCATTATTTTATAAAAGTATAAAAAATAATATAATTAGAATTTAAATACATAGAACTTTATAGAACTAGTGAATTCTCTAATGGTAATGTTTATGGGGGTTAGATTTTTTAGGGATGGTTCAACATATATGGTTTTTATTGTAACCATTATAATATTGAACATCTCCTATAAATGGGTTCAATCATATTTTTAGTTATAGAATATCCACATTGTCTTTATCAAGGGTAAAGACTTGTTATGCTACCTCCCTTAGAAGTTGTAATAAATGGGATTTATAGGTTTAAATTCAACTTATCGTATCTATATACAATTTCATATGTTTCAATTTTACTTTAGCATAAACCTTAATATGTACCAATAATAAGGATACTATACAATGAATATATTATCAATAGTTATAGAGCTCAATTTTTTCAAAATATAACAAGATATAAAATATAATATTATAAAAAATTAAATTAATCTATATATTTTCTATTTAATTATTTCATAATAGGGAATTTAATTTAAAATTAAAAGAACATTCATATATTTTTTTCATTACAGGATTGGTGGATACTCACTCTCTCTATGCATTGACCAGTTACTATATCCCTAAGAAAGTATACCCAGAACATAAATAGTTTTATGATTAATATTATAGCAATTATAAAGGTACCATGGGACTTTAGTTAGTAGAGAGAAACCTTAATTGAATATAATAGAAAGAAAAAAAGAACAAATTATTCGTCAATTACCAAAAAAATATCTAAAACTAAATAAGGGCCTAGTTGGAAGTGGCTAAGGCTAATGAATCAAGGGTGAAATATCTGGATGTCTAGTTCCATGTCAATTAATAAAGTGTGTCGATCTATGACAATAAGGTCTGACTTGTGGACAAGGGGGAAGAAAAAGATCTTACCTGGTGATAAAAAAACACTAGAGACTACATTGAAGAGGTTTAATAAGTTAGAGATCCAAATTACTGAGGCCAGGCCTTCAACAACAATTTGTTTTTGTTAAAACAATTATAGGCTTTATGAAGTGTATTAACCTTTTTAATAATTACCTCAGATTTATTTATTTCAATTTCCTAAATATTCATGTCCCCTTTTCCCTCATCTCAAGTAAACCTATCATTAAAATAAACTATGAATATCTAATCCCATGTTAGTATTTATCGGTATGAGAAAAAGATGATAAAGTATAGAATGATTAACTATAAGGGAGTTTTGAGTTAGATGGATAAAAATGATAAATCAACTACTAGGTTATCCTGAACTAGGAAATACTTCATTAGATATTTGGACGCTACATAGCTTACATTCATTCCAAATTAGTAGGACAATTCCAGAGGCATTGGAATCTACGTCAATAATGGGTAAAAATGAAAGACGTGAATTTATATACTCAATATAGGGAACATAAATGGGCTTACATGTTGATAGATTATTACTCCATACAATGCTTTAAATTTATAAAATGTTTTCCTAATTTTAGGAAAGGGATAAATAAATTAAAGATAGGTATTGACAATAATTGAAACACATGATCTTTCAAATATCATGATAAGTCATTTAGATCATGTACCCTTGGTATTAGGTTACCTAGTTATTCCAAAAACCTTTTCCATTAGGATGACGATTTATACATTTATGATAGTGGGGATCCAATTATAGGAATAAAAAATGTGAAAGGATGAACTAAGGGGATGTTCATAAGGATTTCATCATTATTTGGATTATTCCACTATAGTTATGATGACATTGGGTGACTGTATAAGCCCATGAAAAATAGAAAGTAGGTTTCTATGGGTAATATAATATTGGATATTGAGTTATGGTTAGATAAATCAATTGCTGAAGTACATGACTAGAACTAAAGTGGGGAATGGTCCCCATATGTCAGAGCCTGAGTTACATCATAGTTTTACATCATAAAATGACGATGGGAAGAATAAAATTTAACCTATTGAGGTGAGGAATTTTAGTACCCATTTTAATGATATACATTGATTAAAATGTTGTTATGGATTAAGTATATAAATTTTTAATAATGATCTTACATAGTTTAATATCATATTTTAGGGAAATATAAAGTAAAATCTAAAGTACATTGAACCAAAAATATGATCCAATATGAATTGAGGTATGAGTAAATTATTATTCCGGACTTTTCTCCAAACTATTGTATCCAGTGAGCATATTTAGATATTCTTTATGGCTTATATAGGGACCCTATATCTTATTTATATCTTTATTTACACCTTAATTTACCAATGTTTCATGAATTTCCTTGAGTGTAAAATTATATATTTTTATCAGGGTACACTATTTTCAGGTTTGTTCAACCTTAAAGATATATGTTACTTTTTATATGATAGTAAAAGGTCATTCCTATCAGACTGGATAGGTACATATTTATGGTTATATGCATGTGTGGTTATATAATTGTGTGGACTGGGACACCTATTTTTAGGCCATAGATATTGTACGGAGATATTTTATTTTATGGGAAGCACTATTGATCTGATGTAATGAAACCACCAATGGTATTTGAAACCATACATTTTTTTACATTATTTATTCACTTAATGAATGAGTCTCCACTTATTTGTGTTACACCATGTAATAACTATCATTGGGAAAAGGTTCAAAAAAATAAGGCACGGGTGGAGAAACTATTGGTGAATGGGACTACAATAATATATCTAGATCTCTCCTTGCATTCCATGGCACATGGAATATAGACACTCATAAGAATTGAATCTGTCATGGTAGGATGCCAAGGATTGTTGTGGGATCCTTCTCGATAGAGGACACAAAATAAATAGAGGTATTTGTTTGTTATGCTTGGAAAGTGAGGGAAACTAATTGAAGATTAGGCCCAAATGGGTCCACTTTCACATAATTTGTGGTCATATTTCCTAGAAAATGGTCAATTCTAGATTTTGGTTATAGATATTATAACCAATGGAAATACTATTGGATATCTTTTGTGGAAACATGGAGTTTGAAATTTGATTTGAATTTAGGAATGGGAGGATCGGTACCTAATAAATATTTTTTGGGAGTTTTGCACATAGTTTAAGGTCACTGTTCTTGGACAAAATGGTGATACGTTCTTAAGAAGTCTTGTGTCACAGAATATATTGATATACATTTGTGATTATTGGGTGATGGTGTCATGGTTCGATACAAAAATCCAATATAAGCCACACACTTTTCATGGATTAGATGTTTACACTAAGATTCCTTGATTCTGGGAGAAAATTTTAGAATAAGGGGAGGAAATATTCCATTCATAGAATTCTTGTGTTATCCAAATATTAATTCTCAATGTTCCAAAACAATACCTAATACCATGTGATCCGCAATCAATGTAATATGTAAAGAGTCTAAGCAAATTTCCCTTTGTAAAAAGAAAGCACAATAAGTGGATAAAGGAGATTATTTGGAAATGCTCTGACGTCGCCGTCCTACTTGGATATTGTCCTTACATTCATGGGGTAATGTTACCATGATTTTTGAAATTACACCCAAAAAAGGGGATTTAGAATGTAATTAAAATTATGATTTAAATGATTTCATCTATGAAAAGGGGTGAACTGATGGGAATGAAATTTCCATTTATCATATTTTAAAATATGGTCTTATGACCACATATGTAATATATGGGTGGGAAAATTTTCAAAATTGACATGTGACCATATTTGAAACCTGAGAGATTCCAAATCATATTGATGACCCATAAATGAATTTTCCCTAAATAGTAGGTGAGCTAGTGTTTCTATGCACTATTCTTGGAGGGGTGGGGAAGTTTGAATCAAGAGAGTGGTTAGCATCCAAATCAAAGGAAGAAAAAATTGGACAAATGGATGTGGGGAACATCCCAAGGAAATATAACTATTCTAGGAGCTATTGAATCATGATATTGAGAACACTTGGTGTTTGTATATGAGAAAACGAGATATTTTTAAGAAATATTACTCCTTACACAAATTTAATTCTTCAAAATATTGTATTCAGTGCAACAATTGGTTTCAACGAACTATAATACACTATTAGTATAAAATGAACATTATATACTAGTTTTTCTTGTTGTAAAGAAGAAATTTGAGTAACTAATATATTAAATAAATATAAAGATACAACTCAATATTAATGAATTTTTATGTTCATAGAAAAGAATCAAATTGTTTTTGTAAAATTATATTATTCATCAAGAATCCATTTTCTTCAAAATTGATTTTATTTTTATTTTATGTGTGAATATTTAGATTATATAGATAATATATTTGAAAAAATTAATATCTACAAGTCAAAATTATATTAAGATTATTTATTTTTGGAAAAAATTTAATTTTTATGAAATAGTGAAAATACCAATTTTTATTGAAAGATTTATTTTAAATTAAAGTCATTACAAGTTAAATTTATGTTTTTGATCGTTAATAAATTATAATTGGTTTTTTATAATTCAATATATTATAAGAGTTGTTTTTAAATAGTATTTTTTTAAATCCATTTATTATATAATAATTTTATGATTGAAAATTAGTGTTTTAAAAAAAAGTATTTTTCAGGGAGTTTTACAAGTTCTATTTTAAATAAAATTACCTAACTTATGTATTATTAATTATTAAAAAATTATGAAAATTGTAAAATCAAAATTTTGAAATTCAGTGAATAGATTTCCTTTAATTTTTTCCAATATAAACAGTAACATTGGTACATTTTTTAACCATGGTAAATTGTAAATTGGGTAATAATGGTTGAAAATTAAATAATGGGGACATTAAAATAACCCTAACAATGTTTAAATTTTAATAGATGACTATAATTCTATAATTAATACATAATTATTGAAAATAAGTTTTATTATGGACACAGAGAAATGAAAATTTAATATATAATATTTAAATAAAAGAATATCGAAAATGATACTTTTTATCTTAAATATATCCTATCGATCCTCATAGAGACAAAGGTATGTTATGAACTAATATAAATTTAAATATGCAACATAAAAAAAAATTATAACAATTTATCATTGGCTTTTTGGCCACATAGATGAGATTTTTTATATTTTATTTAATAAAAACGTGAAGATATCAAATTCATGATCTAAAGGATATACCTATTTTAATACAAGGTTAACTAAAATATATATTAGAATATTAATATTATTTTAAAATATATATGGTCTATATTTATCTTGGATTATTTTTAATTTTTTGTGTATAAATTAGTATATTTGATAATTATACAACACTGAAGTAATAATAATTTTATAAAAATAAATATCAATGAAATGATAATAAAAACCTTAAAATAAATATAACATTAAGATATTAATGCGACCAAAGAATTTTATATATTCCCTTAATATCATAGGGATATAATATATTTTTTTATGTGAAATTTTTATCCTGATATTTTTAATGTCCATGTAATCAATACTTTCAAAATTGACAATAATGACATTTTATAAAAATAGTATTTTATTAAATTATTTTAAAACCATAAATAAATATAAAAAATTCAACAAATTATAATATGGTATAACAGTTTTTAAAATTTTCCTTTATGATTTATATTACATCACATCTATTAGAATAATAATCTTTTAATATTTATTTTTTTATCTTATCTAAATTTATAATAGGTTAACTAAGGATCAACCAAAATGAAAGGGTTTAAAATAATACTAATACATGGATAAAATGTATTAGTTGATGTTTTATATACAATAAATCATATTATCTTTAAATAAATTTACATTTTGCAGTATTTAGACTAATATTTAATTTATTATAAATTAATATTGTGAGAAATTACAAAAGTGCCCTTCATCTCAATTATTAAAGTGGACCCCCTCCCACTTCTTCAAAACACATTGAGATATCATGTTCAACCATAACATACATTTTTCTCTTATAAAAATTATTAGAATAATTCTAGAAAATCTGATCTTCTAAAAATAACTACACTATTGACTCAAATAAGATATCTAAAGAATGTTCTCAAAAGAAGAAGTAATGTTTTTTACCGACCCTCTAAAGAATATTTCTTTCTCTACATACTCATCATTTTTTTTTTCAATTTAAACATAAAATTTTGGTATAACCTATATTCTGATATGTTATTATTGTTATGGGAAAACTATATTAAACATTTTTTATACTAAAAAATAAAAGCACCACGTGTGCGTACGTATGACGTACCATCTCCATGTCATTGTGTAATATTTTTTTAGTAAAAAAAATTGTTTGGATGCGTATAATGATGTCAATCACAAATATATAAATATAAATATATATAATAATTATAAAAATATATTTATTCTAAATTGAAAATTAAAATATCATTGTCTTCGTTACCATTTCACCATTAATAGAATGCTACAATCACCCATGCATATGTACAACCCAAAATCTCAAGGCGATGTGATACATTTTGCATGTTCACCATTAAATAATGATTATATATATTTATCTAATGAATAATAATGATATATAATACCTTAATATATATAATTAGATGGCGAAGCTATATCCTATTCACTAGAACCAAGACTTATATGCAAAAACATTAGTAGTAAAATAAATCAGTTTACACTCTAGGGAGGGTAATGGTGAAATATTATTAACGAATGGGTGATAAGATGATATAATAGGGTCATATATAATATCATATATCACATACCCAAACGAGAATCCACTAAATAGTTCCCTGATCTAAGTCACTACATGACCGAAAGTACACCTACCTATTTGTACGATGTAGCCGACTAGTAGGGATAGTCTATTAAGTGATGTGGGGATACTATACCATCTCTACCAGAGTAAGGAGCCTCAATTAAGTATAATAAATAATATAAAAACATGTAATAACCAAATGTTAATTCATGAATAACCATCTCCCAATACATAATAAAAACCATAGCCTGTAATAAATAAGTCATGTTATATTAAATAGTGCCAAGTGAATAGAACCAAAAATGTTGATAAACAGGTTAATCCCCACAATATTACTAAATTAAAATGAAAAACATCATCCATGAATGTCATATTCCCTACTCACCTCTCTAGTATTGGCCTCATTACCATCTCTTTCCATGAAACCATGAAATATAATTGGGTACCCAATAGCGGCCCGAGTTGGGTGTGAGTATATCTCAGTAGGCCACCACCAATGGTGTCTAAAAAATATCCAATCGATATAGAGTTCATGAAAATGATAATTTAATACGATATAAATAAACACCAATTAGATTCTATTAGTTAAAAGTTTTCATTTTTTTATTTTATGTAATTATTCACCATTTCAATACTTTTATCATCTTCATCACTTTGTTAAATTTCATCACGTTATCAATGGGTTAGTAATATTAATATATATAAATGCATATGGAAATATAAGTAGGTTACATACCTCACTTAGGATTATCACAACATTGAATATACAACAATCTCACCTTGATGCCTCATTCTATATGGCCTCATCAAATGAAACTGTTAGGGGAATAGAACATCATCCACTTCCCAAATCTGTGCATTGTTTGGTGGATTTTAGGGCCTCATCCTCACTCCACCCATGGGAATATAACATTTTTTCAACACCCCACTCTACTAATCCATGTGTGTATTCTTATTTAACCATTCTGCAGACACATATCAGTTCACAACCAAACATAACCAATTACAATATTAAACATAAATCAAATCATTCATCATTGGAATTAATATTAATCCATAAACCATCAACACTTTTATCATTTACATTACATTTACATTTAACTGAATTCCCATTTCATATTGCTAAATCACTATGTAAATTTTCAAATACTCATATGTTATCCCATTTAATGTATACATCCCCTTCCATAGGGTAATTCAATTAAAACATTTTACATTTCCCATGTATTAGTCCACTTATACAATTCAGGTACAATTCATAATTCATTTAGAAAATTTCCACTAATCACATAAAACCCATAATCAAGTCTGGATAAGAAATCCCTTAGTCAATATCCACATATATGAAAAAACTACCAATATTCACTTCTTAATCATCACATTTATCATTTATCATGTCCATCTCTATCTCGACTAAATCAAAAGTAATCTATATAGTTAACAATACCAATTACTAGGTTTGGGAATATCGGTGCACCCCATGGGTTGGCCTAAATCAGGCAAATAATCCTCCTTGAATTCCATGGGGGTCATGATGGGTTCAAATATTCAATTAGACACCCATTTTATCGAAATTTACTAATTTCTCTAAAATTATACCAATCAGTAAAAAATAACTCCACACACATTCACAAATCCAAAATTACCACAATGAGATATAAATTCAACACGTCCTAAATCAAATATGATGAAAAACGTACTCTTAATCATGAACATATAACTATATTAAAACCCCCCTTTGATATTCAACTTTCATTCCATCTAAAAAAGATATATTTAGGGATTCAAAAGAAGACCTTCCAATTAAGATGTCCTAATCTAGAAAATATAACAAAAGAGAGGATTGGACTCATCTGGATCATTGATTTGCAACCAATGGTGATCTAAACAACCATGAATTGAGAGTGAGACACCCTCGGAATGTTTTGGAGCTTTGATTTAATCACTAGGGTTGGGGGGAGGATTAAGGGGAGAAATATCAGGTGAGAATTCAAATTCCCTTAATGGAAAAACATTAAATTTTACAATGTTTACAAGGGTACACAGTTTACCTACATGATATTTCATAACCATGTGCATCATGAGTGCAATACACTCTCTAATGCAATTTGGGTCACATTATAACCTGGGGATACACACATGGTATACAAACTGTGAGCAAAATATGTGATATGCAATTGTATTAGGTAGAATGGTTTTCATGGGAAGGGTTTATAGATTACATAACCATGCCCCAAACCAAAGCCACACACACATTGTCCAAATTTTCAATCCTTTTGTGTCTCAACCCCCCCTAAACACGCTTGTGGCCCTTAATACATCTAGTAAAAACATCATTAATAAAAACAATTGTTATTGTAAGAAAAATTTAACCAAAGTTATACCACTATGAGTTTCAATATTTTTCATAATAAATATGGATATGTTTCAAGTATAAATTAATAACTTTATTTAAACCATTATATAATAGGTTCAGATACATAAAAAGGAAATTAGAGCTAAGTTAAGGGAAATGTTCACAATATCAGTATTATTAATTATTGTTTATATATATGTATCTACTGGGAATTATTAATCTTCCATGTCTATATTAACTAAAATGAATATAATTTTTTTCATTTATTATTCATTTATATAATGTTATTTTAATACATTTGTGAGTTCTTACTAACTGGTTTAAATAGAATATTTTATTCATTTTCTAAGATTCTCTATGAATTTTACCGAAAAATTATAAAAAAAGTGTTTTCAAATTATATTTCTTGAGTATAATTTTCGTCTTTCATTATTAATTAATGTTATGATGTTCCATTAGAAAAAAACATGTTTATTTTTAGGTAAAAACATTTCGAATAGAGTTGTGTGTAATTTGAATGAAATAATATGTTTTCAATGTAGATGGTGTCATTTTCATGTGATATCTCCATAATATTTTCCATTGATATAAATATTACTTGATGTTACATATGATTTTTTTGGGATATATTTCAAGGATATTATCCATATTATTTATTTTGTCAGTTTATTTTTATAATGGAATGATATTTATGAGGCCCTTTCCTTTTATATGGGTTATCATACGATGCAATGATGTTTATGAAACCCATTTCTTTTATAGGATTAGATATTATGAAATAATTATGTTTATAGGTAAAATATATATATGATTTTAAATATGTGAAATGTTGGACCTATAACTCCCACCAAAGCATTGAGTATACATTTATATCTCATGAGATAAATATGACTAGAATGAGTGGTTAACGTAATTTTGTAAAATTGGGATTGAATGGGGAGTGATCCTAATTAATTAAATATCTATTCACATTATGATGATTCTAGATATGATTCTTAACTAATATAGAGATGATTTATTATGCTTCAATGTATACCAAAATTCCATATATTATGTTATGGTCATATAGAATATTTTCTTTGACTATTTTCCAACATCTATGATTTATCCTATTACATGATATCATCCTCTTTGATAAGTGGGAAATAATTTTCAGTGTTCATTTTATGTTCTTATGTATTATGATTATGATATTAATGATATCTACCTTTTTAGTCCTTTCTAATCATCTAATATCACCATTTATTGTGTTTATTTTCATAGGATATAAAGAAAGGTATTAATTAATATTTTCACGAAAGTATTATATAGATAAAGGAATAAGTGGGAGACTATTTTTATGAATAAATTTCTTGTGATTCCAAAATTTAAAAAAAAAACTTAACCCATATACTTATAGTGTGGTTTTGTTATGTAATGTAATAAATAATATTCTATTTAGATATAATAACTATGTATAAAAATTATAGACCTTTATATTATCATAATGAATGAAATTAGTCTATCTTATATGAGGAAGACTCTATAAAGAGTTGTTTTGGGGTTGGGCTCATGAAATGAAACATAGGAACCAATTTGTATTGCATGGGACATGGAATAAGTCAATTACTAGTTCTATAATGCGACATAGCGGGAGACCAATGTTGGAAGGGTGGAACAAATTATGGTGGGGATGTTGAATAACCAAATACATATCATGTAAGGTATCAGGTGGTTTTTCAAAATTTGAAATGATGGATTTTAGCATCATGTATTGAGGATGTTGGGAACTAAAATTATTCATCATGATGCCCATTTCCTCTTCCTCATGTAGAGACATGAAGTAATGTCAAATCATTAGTGAGTCAAGTAATTATATTTTTTCATACACCACATGGGAAGGCCACTTTGAGGTTTTTGGGGACATATATGGGCTTTCCTTAGGGATTCGTATTGTCAGTTCATGATAATGACTATTGTTCAGTTTAAATAAAGGCCATGTGTGTATAATACGGTCTTATAACATAGAGGGATTTCCATAGTGATTGTTTGGAAATATTAAGGATATTTAGTGGAATTAATACCCATTGATGTGTCATAGGAAATGATAGCTATATTATACTCTTTATCTCGGGGCTTTCAAATGAGGAATATTATACATGATGCATGAGGCATCCATTTCATTCCATATATAGAAAACTATTCATAACACATAGGGTAAGTGGATTTTTTGTTTTTATTAAATTCAATGATTTCATGTGTAACTATAAATTTTAAGGGGATATGAATCAAGACACATAATGTTATAACCATGATCATATCACATTTATTATATGTTTCATCTTGTTTTTATCACACTATGTGAGGCAATAATTTGACATCATTTTATAAGGTTGTTAGTTTTTGTCAACTCAAATTTTTCATGTGATTAATCTTATGACTTTTACATATGTTATGTAAAAATTTTATCATCATGTGATGATAATTTGGGATTCATAGTTTATATTTATACAACTCAGATTATGGATTTACCATTAGTTTAAGGAAATTGCGCTTCTACGAATTACATATTGATTATGGTCATGAAGCTTGAAAATATTTCAAATAATTTAAACATGCGATTCTTAGACCATGTTCATAAAGATTATGGTTGTGTTTCATGGACCAATTTTATATAGTTTATGGTCAAGCTATTTTATCTAGTTTCATAATATTTAAGTAAATGATTCTTGGACCAATTGTAAAGAATTTAAGGTCATGTAGAATAGATAAATGATTCATCAATTGTAACACAAGAGGAACATAGCATAAGTAAGAAGTTTGATATGATCCATGTCCTTGGTTACCATGTTTTTGTGACTTATTATGAAGTATAATTGGTGTTTTTTGGTCTAACATCATCTCACCATGAGGGAATGTGTATCTCAAACCATTTTAATTGAATACCCTCACAACCCAGTAGTGACAACAGTTTGGGTTATGTGACAACATGATATTTTTTTATTTGAGGGATTTTAACTCTACCAAATAGACAATGGATGTCATATATAATATATTCATATTGTAAATGGTTTTCTTATGTGAGGAAATATGGTCCTCTATCGGTATAACTACTTGGGTTCCACACACCAGTGATTTCGCGGTCACATGGGTGGAATATTGGGTAGTTTACCATTATAAATAAAGGGTATTGGGGAGAATATAAAGAGTAATCATAGTATTATATATTACCATGATTTTTAGGATGTAATACAGGGGATTTATTAAGCTCTCAATATACTTATTCACCAATAAATGATTGTGGGATTTGTGGCTGAACGTATATTGTACTTATCAGATATCTTCTTTTGATCAGAAGATCCAAAGTTGTTTTTGTTTTTTGTGATAATTGTGTGAGGACTCCCAAAATGGTTGATTATTTATGACTTCATGTATTCTAAAACTGACTAGGATTTATTCTCATTGAGGGAGGTTGAATCTTTTCAATTTAAAAATATTTTTTTATAGTCATAATATACTAGCACTATCAAGCTGTCATAGGAGTGTAGAAATCCATAATATAATATCCCAATACTGAAAAGGCCCATTATTAATTGGTGATATAGAGAATATCTAGTGGTTTATTCATGATGTTTTCATTGATTTACTATTCATGGATTCTTTTAGTGATTTTTATGTCGTATCAAATAATGATGGAAAATAAGAAACCCAATGTTTATGTAAGGACCCGACCCATGTTGCCCAGTGCCAGTGCCTTATTTGATTACGTTGGCATACATACAAGGAATACGAATCCCAAAAGACACAGTAGTTTTGTATTATTGGAAACAGTTTACATTCATAAGTTCTCCATTACAACATGAAAGGAAATAAAACCCTATTTTCTTCAACTAGAAACATCTCGTCTCATATATTATGCTTGCAAGTAATTAAAAAATTACTTTTTCATGTCCTGAGGAAATGAAACATAACAAAGGGGTGACCTCAAACGCTCAGTAAGAGTAAGAAATACAGCGGAACCTAGCATAAACATCAGACATGGTGAGTAATTGAAAACACATTCCATTAATAATGATCTGAAACACATTATGGTCGAAATATGAGTTGAATAAATAATGCTGTTATAAAACATTATCATGGGTATTTTACTAGTCGAATAAACACATGAACTTTCAATTACAAGTTTCATAATGAAGGAATTGAATTTTCCAGACATCATAACTATACTGACCAAGCCTCGTTCTAGAACCATAAAATAATCATTTTGTCAATACCTCATGCCAAGACTATAGTTTGTCTCATGAGACCTTCCGATGCATCGAGGGTCTATAGAAGGCCCCACCCATCACATAATAATTTCAATGCATTCCTAATATGAGTGGGGATCAATATAAGCAACATATACATTCATATTGAATATATCATATGAAATGAAACTAACTTTCACCAATTATTGAACATAAACACTAACCATTCGGAATAATATGATGAATGATTTTAGGATAGATCATCCAAAATAAAGTTAGTCATAAAACATTAAATTAAATATGGTATATGACTTCATAAATTATTAAACCCAATAATATAATGAAATCAACAAGAGCATTGAATGAAAGTACTCTTATAAAATCATTAAGCAATTTTGAGATAAAAACTCTTTAATTTTGAAAAGAAGATTTCTTTTGGAAAATAATTGTATAAAACCTTAATTGAAGTAATATATTATTTTTATAATGAAATGAGTATTTGTATAAAGATAATGTTTTTCAAAAATAGATTATAGAGTTCCATTGTAAATAGATATGAATTGGAAATATTCCCTTGAATCCGGCTTCTATTATGGAAACAAATTTTAATGTTCCTTTTAAAATGTGTAACTATCCATAAACTAAGGAAGGGTTTTGGTTTTTAAACATATATATGATACTCTCACATAATATATGATCAGTACATAATAATACATAAGAATTTTATTGAGGTAATTAGACAACTAAAGTATCCAAAATGAAAATGGATGTTTAGGTGGAAAAACCCTTACCTAAACTCCAAACGTGTTCCGGTCATGTACATAAGATCCTAGAATATGAAATTATACTTGGTAATAAATTATTTCAGTAAATTTTAGACATGTATTTATTTTACCATAATTCTTGTTTGTTCATTTATGTCATTATTGATAAGTTATTTTATTTAATTTTGTCGTTTTGCAGTGTTTGTTTCATTTATTTTCATATTCGGTCCACTTGTTTTTATGTAATTAAGTTCATGTGGAATGGTTATAAATCTCCTGGATTTGAATTATATGTTATTAATGAACATAAATATTTGGTAACGGTAATTTCTATCAAATTTTTACATGGAATGGGGATGAATCATTATATTACAACCACTATGATTATTTGGCGGTATTTGGATTATTATGAACTAGTTTTGTCATATAAATATTTTATATTTATGGTTCATTAAAATTGATTATGTTATAATACATATATTATAGTTTGTTTCAACCATTAATATCGTTTCATGACTAGTAAGGAAGAAGAAATTGAAGAACGAAACATCATCGTCTATGAATGTTATATATTGGATCCTCATGGATATAGATTTCATTTATAAAAATAAAAGGGAAAGAGTAAGAATATTAATGATGGTTCTTCCATTCACATGATATAAATCCAGTATATAGATTTTATTGGAGTTATCTTGGTCATTTGTATAGAAGAGGTGAGGAAAGGATAACAAAAATAGATAAATTGAAATAAAACCAAATAGGAAAGAAGGGTGCTTTACCTCTTCAAATAACCTCCTTGAGAAACACCAAAAGGGAAGGGTTTTTCACTTTAGGAAATATAGAGAGGTTGTTGGTAGTGGGGAGTGAATAGGGAAGGTTAATTGGGCATAAAAGTGAGGAGATTTAAGGCTTAGAGGAGTGAAGATAAGAGGTAGTGGTGGGGGATTTTATAGTGGATGAGAGGGGTAAATTTTTAATATTTAATTTCATTATTTTATTATTTCCATCAAGACAACCAATAGTATTTTTTCATGTGACCCCTAATAGTAATTAAATCATGTGAGTTCGAATCAAGTGGCCTTACATCACTTATGATGTCATAAATAGTGTATTTATATGATAAATTGAATATACGGTATTTTACCGTATTTCACTATTTATAAAAAATTAACGAATTTTAGAAAAATCCCAAAAATTCACCCCAACCATTTTTTGTTGTGTAGAATTAAAAAGTGAAATCCATTTTTCCAAAAAAAATATATATTATTAATTTAATTATTAAATAAGTGCATAGATAATTAGAAAAATAAAAATCATGAAGTATAGATAGTTTTATGTGACATTGAAAAAAATAATTACAATCCCATTATCTTATTACCTTAAGAAAATAAAATAATATCATTATTTACAATTCAAGGGTCATATTACTATTCATATTACTATTCATAAGGGTGTGTTACTATTCACCAAAAATCAAGTTTGTTCTATCAGACTCCAAATGACTTACTAAACACAACTATTTATGACAATTTCTTGAAATTCAAAACATAAAAGAGGAAAAGTTGTGTTTAATGGATTGATTATAAATTTGCATTCTATATTTATTTTAAAAACCTTTTGGTGTTACATTCTACCCTCCTTACAAAATATTCTTCCTCGAAATTCACATAATATTACCTAAAAATATTCTGGTATGTCTTTTTCATAAGCTACTCAGGATCCCATGTTGTCTCCTCGATATCATGGTTCCCCATAGAACCTTTACCAGATAAGTCGTATGAATTCCTAATACTTATTCTATAGTATCAAGAATATTGATAGGCTTTTTATAGTATGATAGATCTGGATCATGTTCCACTTCCTCATAAGTGAGTACATGTGTTGGGTCTAGCATTTACATTCTTAACATTAACACGTGGAACACATTTTGAACCTTGGAGAGACTTGACGACATTGCTAAAATGGAATTTACAACTCCAATTCAGGACATAATTTCAAAAGGTCTAATGCACATGGGACATAATTTTCTCTTCTAACCAAATCATATAATACCCTTCCATGGATATAACTTTTAGAAAACATGATCACCTTCTTGAAATTCCAAATCCTACCTTCGGTTTTCAGTATAGCTCTTCTGCCAACTTTGAGCTATTTTGATATGGTTCTAGATAATCTTCAGCTTTTCTATTGTTTCTTCAACATGTGTTGGGACCACGAGAATTCTTTCACCAACATCATTCTAGTAAGTTGGTGTACACCATCTCCTACCATATAATGCTTTATAGGGTTCCATCTGAATACTAGAATTGAAGCTATTGTTGTAGAAAATTTTTACAAGAGGTAAATACAGAACCCACATGCCTTGAAAATCAAGTGAACAGGACCTCAACATGTCTTCCAATGTTTGAATAGTCCGTTCTGATTAGCCATTAATTTTTGGTTGGTAGGCAGTGCTCAAACGAAGATCAGTATCTAGGGCCTTCTGTATACTTTTCTAGAATCTTGATGTAAAATGTGGATCACGATGAGATACAATAGGTAGGGGTACTCCATGAAGTCTCACAACTTCATTAATATATAGTCTTTCTAGATGTTTAATTGGCAAATCTTCTCTTATAGAAGGAAAATTTGTTGACTTGGTAAGACAATAAAAAATGACCCATATTGCATCATTCCTTCTAGAAGTGATTTGTAGTACCATAAAAAAGTCCATCGTGATATTATCCCATTTCCACTCAGGAATTGGAGGAGGTTGCAATACTCCTCCAGGATGTTTCCTTCCAGCTTTCAGTTGTTTACAAACCATATATCTTAACACAAAATCAGCAATCTCCCTCTTCATGTTGTCCCACCAAAAATGTTTCTTTCATATCTCTATACATCGTATTACAACCACGGTGTATAGAGAAATTGAAAATATAATCATCATCAAGCAATTACCTTTTCTGAACTGGTATATCGGGAACACAATGTCTCTTCCCTAATTTCAATATTCCATCCTCATAAATAAAGTCACTCAATCTCCCATCATTCACAGCATTAATCTTCTTTTGAAACTCCTCATCATCAGCCTGAGAGATTTTTATCATTTCTAGTAAAGATTGTTTGGAAACCATTTGAAAAGAATTGATTTTTCACCTTCCATGTTCATTCGGACATCAATCTTTACGAGATCCATTAAAATATGATCTATTTCAATGGTCATCATGTTCAAAACTCCATGATCCTTTCTACTCAAGGCATATGCCACCTTATTTGCCTTCCCTAGGTGGTAGTTTATTATGCAATCATAATCCTTGAGTAGTTAAAGCCATATCCTTTTCCTCATGTTGATTTATCTCTGTGAGAAAATATACTTCAAACCCTTGTTTTCAGTATAAATCTACCATTTTTCACCATAGAGATAATTTCTCCATATCTTCAAAGCCATGAGTACAGCAGTTAAGTCAAGATCATGAGTAGGATAGTTTTTCTAATTAATTTTTAGCTGTCATGTTGCATAACCAATAACCCTATCATTTTTCATAAGTAAACGACCAAGTCCTTTCATTGAAGCTTCTCTATAAATAACAAACCCATTATTCCCCAATGGTAGAGTCAATATATAATCATTGACTATTCTTATATTCAGTTCTTGAAAAAAAATTCACAATCTTTTGTCCAATCAAATTTAACCCCTTTACCTGTGAGCTTCGTTAGTGGGTTAGCCAGTCAGGAAAAATTATGAATGAAACGCAAATAATAACATGCTAAGACAATAAAACTACTTACCTTAGTTATATTTGTTTTCATGGGTCTATCTTGGATTGTCATTGTCTTCGCAGGATCAACTAGGATTCCATCCATAGAGAAAATATAGCGAAGAAAATAAATCTCTTGAAGCCAGAATTCACACTTTCTAAACATCCCATATAATTCATGTATTGTAAATGTCTTAAGGATAATGTGCATGTAATTTTTATGATCTTCATAGGTTTTGGATTATACAATGATATCATCAATAAATACAACTAAAAAATCACCGAGATATTCTTTTAAATCTATGTTCATTAGATCCATGATGACAGAGGGTGAATTGGTCAATCAAAAAGGCATTATTATAAACTCGTAATGCTCATACCTGGTTTGAAATTTTGTTTTCGGAATGTCTTCATTCTTCACAATCAACATATGATATCCAGACCGATGTTCAATCTTGTAAAATTATTGATCTCTATATAGTTGGTCAAATAAATCATCAATGCGAGGTAGAGGATACATGTTATTTATTTTTATAGCATTGATCACCCTATAGTCGACACATAACCTAATATATCCATCTTTCTTCTTAAAAAAAGGTCAGGGGATCCCCATAGAGAAACACTATGGAGAATAAATCCCTTATTACTCAATTCCTCTAGTAGATTATTTAGTTACACTAATTCCATAGTGGCTACTCTATAAGGGGTATTCGATATGGGTCTTGAAACATGAATTAAATCAATGGAAAACTCAATTTCTCATTCTGGAGGATGTCTCGGTAAATCATTTGGAAACAGATCAAAAATATTTATCACAATAGGTACATCCTCTATTTGAACATTCCTTTCCTCACCCACAGTTATTTCATTCTATTCCTCCCCAATAATTCAATTTAGTTGATCTACTAGGGGTATATCTAGATAAGAATTATTTGTTGATCATTCTTCTCTAAAGATAAGGTGTTCTTTATCCTTGTCATAAAAAATCGTAACCTCCTTTTTCTTACAATAAATTTTTGCATCATGATCTGAAAGCCAATCCATACTGAGGATTATATCAAATTAAATCATGGTTATGATGATGATATCAGAAGATAAAGAACATTTATATGCACTAATGGTAACTGATTCACCAAAAATTGTAGAAATGATACTTCCCTTAGGAGTTTGGACTGACAAACCCCTTGTTAAATCAAATTAAAAATATCTAATTTTCTTAGGAAAATGGGCAGATACGAAACAATGAGATGATCCATAATCAGATAATGCATTGGATAAACATGAAGAAACAATTAAAGTACCTACCACCATGTCATTATGTACATAAACCTATACAGTTGTGATTTCATAAGCTTATCCCTGATCCCTTGTCCTTTTCGGTTGCATATTTCATTTATGTTTTGGATAATCATTAGCATAGTGTCCCAGCTCCCGACAATTATAGAATTGTACGTCATTGGGTTCCTTATTCCCTTTACAATCACCAACAAGATGACCTTTTTGAACACATTTTTAGCATACTCATTTTCCTTTTAAGCATGAACCAGGGTGTTTCTTTACACAATTTTCACATTGTGGAAATTCAACTCTTCCCTTCTTCCCTGTTTTTTTATTTTCTTTCCCTGGGTTTTCAGCAGCCCTCTTCTTTTCTTGCTTTCCATTAAATTAGTAAGACTTAGAGAATTATTTTTCTATCTTTATGGCACATGAATCTATATCCTTATATGATGAAAAAATTTGGGAGACCAGTGCCCATTTGATGAATGGTTTTAGGCCATCAAAGAATCGATCAATTTTGCTCTGTGGATTTTGTATGTAGTCTACAACATTTATTGCTAATCATATGAAGTTAGCTTCATAACGTGAAACATTCTTATCTTCCTTGTGCCTCAGATTCAAGAATTTTCTCTCCATATCTGCTCGCTGCTCATGAGGGAAATGTTTTTCTAAAATGATTTCCTTAAAATCCCTCCATTACTTCTCTTTTATCTCTTCCTCCTCCATTGTGTTTTGGATTAATTATCACCACTGATCTGCATCTCCTGCTAGACGATATTCTTCCATGATGACCTTATCTTTTTCATTACATCCCAAAGAGAGAAATATATTCTCAATGGAACATATCCACTTCTCTCCTACAAACGGGTTTGTAGTCCTGTTGAATGATGGAGGTTGTTGTCGCATAAAGTGATCAAGTACAGATCCTCCATCTGGTGGATCTAGATGTTCGATATGGGTAAGGTTTTCATTAAATGAGTATGTTTTCCCAGTGTAGTTATGAGTTTTTCAGCACCAGATCCAACATCATTACCTTACATAAGAGGTAAATCCCTATAGAGAACACGTGCGTCCGTGCGGTTTCCATTCCTTCCACTGGTCACCATCTCTAGAAAATGGAATACATTAGATTAGGTTATGAATCATAATCTATAATCATAACTTAAAAATACTCAGAAAAATTGTGATCGTATAAATGGCTAATCCATTATTCACAAAAAACGATTCATTGAGGAATATTTACATTAAACTCCTTAATAATGGATTGTAAGTAAAATGTGAATTATCGTAATCTTATCCCCTATGAGTGTCATTACCAAGAGTGTAGCAAGGCCTATTGTCGTGCCCCAGTTAATGTTCAAGTCTAGCTCAAAGCAGTGTTTTCGGGTTTTACCCCAAGATACATTTGTGCCAGAGCCACCTCTACCTGCTCGAATCTAGGCAGGGATGTATTTCTTGAAAGATACACATAATCTATTACTTACTAAAATACAAGGACGTTATTGTTTGTATATACTCAAATTCTATCTTAGGGAAACTTCCCTAATTCTAGGTTTTCTAAATCTAGTTTCCAAGTATTCTACTAAACATCCTTTGATACCACCCGTAAGGACCCAACCCAAGTTTCCCTGAGCTAGTGTCTAATTTGATTACATTGGCATACACACAAGGAATACTAATCCCGAAAGACCGTGTAGTTTATTAATATTGGAAACAAGTCACATACATATGTTCTCCATTACAATATGAAGGGAAATAAAACACTATTTTATTCCAATAGAAACATCACATCTCCTAGATTATGATTTCAAGTCATTCATAAATTATTTCTTCATGTCCGATGAAAATGAAACATAAGAAAGTGGTGAGCCCAAACACTCAGTAAGAGTAATCAATATAGTAAAAGATAGCATAAACATCAGACATGGTGAATAATTGGAAACACATGCCTTTAATAAAGAACTTGAACACATTGTGACATAAATTTGAGTTGAATAAATAATGCCATAATAAAACATTATAATCGGTATTCTACTATTCGAATAACCACATGAACAGTCAATTACTAACTTCATAATGGGGGATATGCATATGCTGGACCTCATAACCTTACCGTACAAACCTCGTGCTAGGACCATAAAATAATCATTTTGTCAAGGCCTCATTCCAATACCATAGTTTGTCTCATGAGACCTACTAATTCATCTAGGGGCTATAGAGGGCCCCATTCGTAACATAATAAGTCTAATTCATTCGTCATATGATTGGGGATCAACATAAATAACGCATACATTCATATTGAAACTATTATATGAAATGTAACTAACTTTGACCAATTATTGAACATAAACACTAGCCATTAGGAATAATATGATGAATGGTTTTAGGATAGATCATCCACAATAATTTTAGTCATAAAACATTAAATAAAATATTTTATATTACTTAATAAATGATGAAAACCAATAATACCAAGGAATCAACAAGATCATTGAAAGAAAATACTCTTATAAAATCGTTAAGCAATTTTGAGATAAATAATCTTTTATTTTGAAAAGAATAGTTCTTATGGAAAAAAATTTTAAAAACCATAAGTGAATTAAGGTATTATTTTCATAATAAAATTAGTATTTTCTAAAAAATAATAGTTTCCCAAAACAGATTATAGGGTGCCCTTGTAAATAGATATGAATTGGAGAAATTACCTTGAACCCAGATTCTATTTTAGAAACAATTTTGAATGTTCCTTTTAAAAAAATGTAAATATCCATAAAATAAGGAAGGTTTCTAGTTTGTAAACATAAATATGATACTCTCACATAATATATGATGAGTACATAACAATATATAAGAATTATATTTAGGTAATTAAACAATGAAAGTATCCCTAATGAAAATGGATGTTCGGGTGGAAAAAACCTTACCTTAACTCCAAACATGTTCTGATCATGTACTTAAGCTCCTGGAATATGAAATTATAATTTTCAATAACTTATTTCAGAACCTATTAGTTATTTATTATGTTTACCACAATTATTGTTAGTTCATTTATGTCTTTATTGATAAGTTATTGTATTGAATTTCGTCATTCTGGAGTGTTCGTTTCTGTTATTTTTATATTCTATTCACTTGTTTTTAAGTAATGAAGTTCATGTAGAATGGTTATAAATCTATAGGATTGTAATTATATATTATTTATGAATATAATGAATTTTTAATGGTCATTTCTATCATTTTGTTGCAAGGAATGAGGATGAATCATTAGATGACAACCACTTCGATTATTTGGATGTATTTGGATAATTATGATGTAGTTTTGTCCTATAAATTATTTATATTTCTGGTTCATAAATAATTATTAGGTTATAATACATATATTATAGTATGTTTAAACAATGAATATGGTTTCATGACCAGTAATGAAGCTGAAATTTATGAATGAAACTTCATCATCCACGAAGGTTATAAATAAGAACCTCATGGACGTCGATTTCGTTTATAAAAATAAAAGGGAAGGAGTATGAAAATTTATGATTATTCTTCCAGTCACATGATATAAATCTAGTATATATATGTTACTAGAGTTATCATGGTCATTTGGATAGAGTATTTGAGTAGATGATAAAAAAATTAAATAAATTGAAATAAAACCAAATGAGAATGAAGGGTGCTTTACCTTAGGAAATAACTTCCTTGACAAACTATTTGAGGGAAGGGATTTTGCTCTTTTGGAAAAACTAAGAGCTTACTTGTAGTGGGTGATGACTAGGGAAGGGTAATTGTAATGATATTTGAGGAGATTCAAGGCTTATAGGAGTGAAGAGAAGAGGTAGTGGTGGGGGGGGGGTTATAGTGGAGGAGAGGGGTAAATTTTGAATATTTAATTTCATTATTTTATTATATCCATGAAGAAAACCAATTGTATTGTTTCATTGACCCATAATAGTAATAAGATCATGTGAGTTAGAATAAAGTGGACTTACATCACTTTTTATGTCATAAATAGTGTATTTAACTGATAAATTGAATATACAGTATTTTACCATATTTAACTATTCATTAAAAATTCAAGAATTTCACAAAAATCCAAAAACTTTACCCCTACCATTTTTCAATGTATATAATTCAAAAGTGAAATTAATTTTTCAAAAATAATTTCAAAAATATTATTAATATAATTTTCAAATAAGGGCATAGTTAATTTGAAAAATAACAATCATGAAGTATAATTAGTTTTATGTGACATTGAAAAATTAATTACGATCCCTTTATCTTATTACCTTAAGAAAATAAAATGATATCATTATTTACTATTCAAGGGTCATATTTCTATTCATATCACTATTCATAAGGGTATATTACTATTCTATAAAAATCAAGATTGTTCTATCAGACTCCAAATGACTTACTGAACACAACTCTAGATGACCATTTTGTGAAATTCAAAACATTGTAGAGGAAAAGTTATGTTTAATGGATAGATTATATAATTACATTCTATTTTTATTTTTAAAACCATGGGGTGTAACATTATCCCCTCCTTACAAAAACTTCATCCTCTAAATTCACTATATATTACCTAAAAATATTCGGGTATGTCTTTAACATAAGCTCATCAAGCTCCCATGTTCCTTCTTCCATCTTACGGTTCCTCCACAGAACCTTTACCAGACGAGTCATCCGATTTCTCAATATTTGTTCTCTAGTATACAAAATCTTGATAGGCTCTTCACAGTAAGATAGATTGGGCTCCAGTTTAACTTCTTCATAAGTGATTACATGTGATGGATCTGGCATGTACTTTCTTTACATTGACACGTGAAACACATTGAGATCCTTTAAGAGTCATGGCGGCATTGCCAAACGGTAAGCTACAACTCCAATTTGGTCCAGAATTTTAAAAGGTCCATTGTACCTGGGACTTAAATATTCACTTCTTACTGAATCGTATAATACTCTTCCATGGAGATGCCTTTTAGAAAACGTGATTACCTTTTTGATATTTCAAATCCTTCCTTCGGTTATCAACATATCTCTTTTTCCTACTATGAGAAATTTTTGATATGGTTCTGGATAATCTCGACCTTTTTCATTATTTCATAAACAAGTTATAGGCCCACAAGATTTCTTTCAGCAATATCATCCCAGCATGTTGGTGAACGACATCTCCTCACATATAATGCTTCATAGTCTGCCATCTGAATACTGGAATGGAATCTATTGTTGTAGGAAAAATCTATGAGAGTAAATACTGATCCCACATTCATTAAAATTCATGTGATCAAGACCTCAACTTTCCTTGCAATGTTTGAATAGTCTATTCTGATTTTCCATCAGTTTGTGGGTGGTAGGTGGTGCTCAAACAATGATCAGTATCTAGGGTCTTCTGAAGACATTTCTAGAATCGTGACGTAAAACGTCAATCACGATTAGAAACAATCAATAGGTGTACTCCATGAAGTCTCACAAATTCATTAATATATAGTATTTCTAGACATTCTAGTGGTAGATCTTCTCTTATACCAAGAAAATGTGCTGACTTGGTATGAAGATCAATAATGAACCATTTTTCATCATTCTTTCTAGGAGTCTTTGGTAGTCCCATGACAAATTCCATCATGATATTATCCCACATCTACTCAGGTATGGTAAGAGGTTGAAATACTCCTCCAGGTTGTTGCCTTCCAGCTTTCACTTGTCGAAAAACCATATATCTTGACAAAAAATCAGAAATCTCCCTCTTCAAGTTGTCCCAAAAAAAATATTCCTTCAAATATTTATACATATTAGTGCAACCAAGGTGTATATAGAAATTTAAACTTTGAGCATAATCCAAAAACATCACTTTTTAGAACTGGTATATCGGTAAAACGAAGTCTCTTGCCAAATTTCAATATTCCATCTTCATATACGAAGTCACTCAATCTCTCATAATTCACAGCTTTAATATTCTTTTGAAACTCTTCAACATTATCATGAGAACTTTTTATCCACTATAGTAAAGTTGGTTTGGAAACCATTTGAAAAATAATTGATGTTTCACCATCCATGGTTATTCCAATACCCATATTTACTATATCCATGAAAATATGATACCTTTTAACACTCATATTGTTCAAAAATCAATGATCCTTTCTGCTCAAGGAATCTGCCACCTTATTTTCCATCCCCGGTTGTTTCTGTATTGTTCAATCACAATCCTTATGTAGTTCAAGCCATCTCCTTTGCCTCATGTTAAGATCTTTCTGTGATGAAATATACTTCAATCTCTTGTGATCAGCATAAATCCCACATTTTCACTTTAGAGAAAATGTCTACATATATTCAAAGAAATTATTATAGCAGTTAACTCAAGATCATGAGTATGATAGTTTTTCTCATTAATTATTAGTTGTTGTGATGGATAATCAATAACTCTATCATTTTGAATATGGACACAACCAAGTCCTTTTGTTGAAGCATCTCTATAAATAACAAACATGTCATTCCCCGATGATAGAGTCAATATATGAGCATTGACAAATATTCTCTTCTGTTCTTCAAAACATTCTTCACAATATTTTGTCCAAACAAATTTAACCTCTTTACATGTGGGCATCGTTAGTTGGTTAGTTAGTCAGGAATAATTCTGAATGAAATGCCGATAATTACCTTCCAATATAATAAAACTACATACCTCAGTTATATTTGTTGGCATGGGCCAATCTCGGATTTCCATTGTCTTCACATGATAAACTACCATTCCATCCTTAGAGAAAATATGGAAAAGAAAATAACTCTCCTAATGAGAGAATTCACACTTTTTATACTTCCCATATAATTAATGTCTTCTAAGAGTCATCAGGATAATGCGAAAGTGATTTTTATGATCACTGTAAATTTTAGTGTATACCAAGATATAATCAATAAATACCACTAAAAATTCATTAACATATTCATTGAAATCTCTGTTCATTAGATCCATGAATACAAAGGGTGCATTAGTCAATCCAAAAGGCATTACTGTATACTCGTAATGCACATACCTGGTTCGAAATGCTATTTTCAAATTTTATTCCGTCTTCACACTCAACTGATGATATCCAAACCAATGGTCAATCTTGGAAAAGTATTGACCTCCATTCAGTTGGTCAAATAAGTCATCAATGCGAGGTAGGGGACACTTGTTCTTTATTGTTATAGCATTGATCTCCCATTAGTCTACACATAACCTCATAGATCCATCATTATTCTTAACAAAAAGGACTAGTACTCCCCATGGAGAAACACTAGGGAGAATAAATCTTTTATTACTCATTTCATATAGTTGTTTCTTTAGTTCCACTTATTCCACAGTGTCTATTCTTTAAGGGGTCATCTATATAGGACTTGAACCCAGAATTAAATCAGTGGAAAACTCAATTTCCCATTCTAGAGGATGTCCAGGTAAATCTTTTAGAAACACATCAACATATTAGCTCACAATAGGTACATCATCTCTTTGAATATTCCTTTCCTCACCCACAGTTAATTTATTCCTTTCCTCCCCAATAATAGAATTTAGTGGATCTAATGGGGGTGTATCTTGATAAGAATTAGGTGGTGGTGATTCTGATTTAAAGATAATGTGTTCTTTATCATCGTCATAAAAAATCGTAACAACTTTTTTCATAAAATTAATTTTTTCATCATGTTACAAAATTCAATCCATACCTAGGATTATATTAAATTCAATCATGGGTATGATGATGAGATCATCAGATAAAGAACATTTATATGCCCTAATGGTAACTAATTCAAAGAACCTTGTAGAAATGATACTTCCATTTGAGTTTTGACTGACAACTCCCTTGATAAATCAAATTGGAAATATCTAATTTTCTTAGCAAACTATGAAGATATGAAATAATGTGATGATCCAGATTCAAATAAATCATAGGTTAAACTTGAGGAAACAATTAAAGTACCTTCCACCATGTCATTAGGAACTTCAACCTCTATAGTTTTGATTTCATAAGATTGTCCCTGATCCCTTGGCCTTTTCTGTTTCATATTTTCTTGACGTTTTAGAGAATCATTACCATAATCTACCATGATGTTTTAGAGAATCATTAGCATAATGTCCCATCTCCCGAAAACTATGGCATTGAATATCATTGGAATCCTTCTTCCCTTTACAATCACCAGCAATATGTCCTTTCTAACAACATTTTTAGCATACCACTATTCCTTTTAAATATGCATTAGGGTGTTTCTTTCCACAATTGTCACATGGTGGAAATTCAACTCTCCCCTTCTTCTCCATTTCCTTTTTTCATTTCCCAGGGTTTTCATTAGCCCTCTTCTTTTCCTGAATTCCATTAAAGTTATAAGTCTTAGATAATTCTCTTTCTATCTTGATGGCACATGAAACTATATCCTCATATGATGATAAACATTGGGAGACTAGTTCCCACTGGATGAATAGCTTTAGGCCATCAATGAATCGATCAATTTCGCTCGTTGGATTTCATATGTAGTCTACAGCATGTCTTGCTAATCTTGTGAAGATAGCTTCGTACCATGAAACATTATCATATTCTTTCTGCCATAGATTCAAGAACTGTCTCTCCATATCTGCTAACTGCTCACTAGGGAAATATTTTTCTAAGAATATTTCCTTAAAATCCCTCCATTCCATCTCTGATATCTCTTTCTCCTCCTTTCTGATTTAGATTAATGACCACCACTGATCCACATCTCCCGATAGACGATATACTTCCATGACAACCTTATCTTTTTCATTAAATCCCAATGCAAGAAATATCTTCTCATGGGAACATATCCACTACTCTAATACAAACGGTATTGTAGTCTAGTTGAATGATGGAGGATGTTGTCGCATAAAGTGATCAAGAATGGATCCTCTACGTGGTGGATCTGAATGCTCCATACTGGTAAGGTTATTTTTCATAATCTGAGTAAGTTGTCCCAGTATAGTTATGAGTTTCTCAACAACAGAGCCAACATCATTATCATGCATCAGAGGGAAGTCCCAACAGGGAACACGTGCATTCGTGTGGTTTCCATTCCTTCCAATTGGTGGCATCTCTAGATACATCATACATTAGATTAGGTTATGAATCATAATGTATAATCTTAAATTAAAAATACTCAGAAATATTTACATCCTACTCATGGCTAATCCCATATTCACAAAAAATGGTTTCTTTGAGAAATATTTACATTACACTCCTTCATAGTGGATTTTAAATCATATGTTAATTATCCTAATCTTATCCCCTTAGAGTGTCATAACAAAAAGTGTAGCAAGGCCCGTTTTCGTGCACCAGTTCTGTTCGAGTCTATCTTAGAGAAGTGTTTTCGTGTTTTATCCCTAGATACATCTGTGTCAGAGCCACCTCTACCTGCTCGTATCCAGACATAGATGTATTGCTTGAAATATCCACATAGTCTATTCCTTACCAAAATACTAGGACATTATTGTTAGAATATCCTCAAACACTAACTTAGGGACTCTCCCCTAATTTTATGTTTTCTAAATCTAGTTTCCAAGTATTCTACTAAACTTCCTCAGATACCAACTGTAAGGACCCGACCCAACCTTCCCACAGCAAGTGCCTTATTTGATTACGTTAGAATACGTACGAGGAATGCAAATCTCAAAATACAGAGTAGTTTATTATTATTGGAAACATGTTACATACATAAGTTTACCATTGCAACATGAAGGGAACTAAGACACTATTTATTCCACTAGAAACATCACGTCCCCTACATTATGCTTGAAAGTCATTCATAAATTACTTCTTTATCTCTTGAGAAAATGAAACGTAAGAAAGGGGTGAGCTCAAACCCTCAGTAAGAGTAATAAATACAATGAAAGATATCATAAACATTAGACATGATGAATAATTGAAAACACATGCCTTTAAAAATTAAATTGAACACATTATGACAGAAATATGAGTTGAATAAATAATGCCATAATAAAACAATATAATGGGTATTCTATTCGTCGAATAACCACATGAACTTTCAATTACTAGCTTTGTAAAGAGTGAAGTACATATGCCAGACATCATAACAATACGGTCGAATCATCGTGCTAGGACCAGAAAATATTCATTTTGTCAAGGCCTCGTGCCAAGACCATAGTTTTTCTCATGAGACCTATCGATGAATCGAGGGGCTATAGAGGGCCCTACCGATCACATTATAAGTCCAATTCATTAGTCATATGAGTGGGGATCAACATAAATAAAATATACCTTCATATTGAATCTGTTATATGAAATGTAACTAACAATCCACAATTATTGAACAAAAATACTATCTATTCAGAATAATAAGATGACTGGTTTTAGGATAGATCATCCATTGAAAATTGAGTCATAAAAAATAAAATCAAATATGGTATATGACTTCATAAATTATTAAACCCAATAATACCTTGGAATAAACAAGATCATTGAATGAAAATACTCTTCTAAAATCATTAAGCAATTTTGAGATAAATACTCTTTTATTTTGAAATGAAGAGTTCTATTAGAAAATATATTTACAAAACCATAACTGAATTAAGATATATTTTCATAATAAAATAATTATCTTTATATTGATAATGTTTTCTAGAAATATATTATAGAGTGCCCTTGTAAATAGATATGAATTGGAGAAATTCCTTTGAATCGACCTTCCTTTTTGGAAACAATTTTGAATGTTCCTTTTAAAACATGTAACTATCCATAAAATAAAAGAGGGTTTAAGGTTTGTAAATATATATATGATACTAACATAGAATAACTGATGAGTACATAACAATACATAAGATTTTTATTGTGGTAATTAGACAACGAAAGTATCTCGAATGAAAAATGGATGTTCGTGTGGAAAAAACCCTTACCTTAACTCCAAACGTGTTCCACTCTTGTACATAAGTACCTGAATGTGAAATTATACTTTTTAATAACTTATATAAGAGCCTATTAGACATGTATTTAGTTTACCATAATTCTGGTTAGTTCATTTTTTTCATTATTGACAAGTTATTGTATTGAATTTCGTCGTTCTGGAGTGTTCATTTCCTTTATTTTCATATTCAGTTCACTTTTTTTTACGTAATGAAGTTCATGTGGAATGGTTAAAAATCTTTAGTATTGGAATTATATATTATTAATGAATATAAATAATTGGTAATGGTCATTTCTATCCTTTGGTTACATGGAACGAGGATGAATAATTTGATGACAACCACATCGATTATTTGGCGGTATTTGGATTATTATGAACTAGTTTTGTCATATAAATTATTTATATTTATTGTTCCTGAATATTGATTAGTTTATAATACATATATTATAGTCTGGTTCAACCATGAATATGGTTTCATGAAATTTAATGAAGAAGAAATTGAATATTTAAACTTCGTCTTCCATGAAGGTTATAAATCAGAACCTCATGGATGTCGATTTCATTTATAAAAATAAAAAGGGAGGGAGTAAGAATATTTATGATGGTTTTTACAATCACATGATATAAATCCATTATATAGATTTTATTGTATTAATCATGGTCACTTGGAAATAGGAGGTGATTATAGGATAAAAAATGTAGATAAATTGAAATAAAACCGAATGAGAATGAAGGGTGATTTACCTCTTGAAATAACCTCCTTGAAAAACTCCTTATGGGAAGGGGTTTTGCTATTTTGGCAAGACTAATAGCTTCCTGGTAGTGGGGATTGATTAAGGATGGATAATTGGGAAGATCATTGGGCATATTCAAGGCTCATAGGAGTGAAGATAAGAGGTAATGGTGGGGGTTTTTTATAGTGGAGGAGAGGGGTAAAGATTTAATATTTAATTTCATTATTTTATTATTTCCATCAAGACAACCAATATTATTGTTTCATGTGACCCCTAATAGTAATAAGATCATGTGAGTTAGAATATAGTAGCCTTAAATCACTTTTTATGTCATCAATAATTTATTTAACTGATAAATTGAATATACGATATTTTACCGTATTTCAGTATTCATAAAAAATTCAAGAATTTCAAAAAAATACCAAACCTTCACCCCTACCATTTTTCAATGTTTATAATTCAAAAGTAAAATCCAATTTTCAAAAATATTATTCTAAATATTATTATTATAATTTTTAAATAAGTTCATTGTTAATTAGAAAAATAACAATCTTGAAGTATAGTTTGTTTTATGTGACATTGAAAAATTAATCACTATCCCATTATCTTTTTACCTTAAGAAAATAAAATAATATCATTATTTACTATTCAAAGGTCATATTAATATTCATAAAACTATTCATAAGGGTATGTTACTATTCTACAAAAATCAATTTTGTTTTACCAGACTCCAAATAACTTACTAAACGCAACTCTAGATGACCATTTCGTGAAATTCAAAACGTAGCAGAGGCAAAGTTGTATTTAATGGAAAGATTATAAAATTTCATTGAATATTTACTTTTCAACCCATGAGGTGTTACAGTTTAGATCAAATAGAAATCTTTGATCCTAAATAATAATCACCACATAACCTAGTGTTTGCCTCTTGCATGACACGAGGGACCAATATTCCTAGAATATAATAGAGAAGGAATCTATAAAATATATGACAATAATGGGTATATTGAAGGCTAGGACCATCCCAAAGGGTAAATTATGTTTTAAATCTGTGGATTTTCCAAAGTTTTTCTTTTTATGGTGGGAGTGTTCTCTCTTGGATATACTCGATATAATGGGTCATCCAATCAGTTTTTTACTCGATGGGTGAATCATATGAAGGTGATACAAAATAAGTGACAACCACCAGATGATTTTTCCATTGGTATCCATAATTTAAAAATTTGAGGGTTTTTAATATTTTATGTTTCACATTAATGAATAAATCTTGTTGGTCTGGTTATAAATTGATATGTCTAGTTTTTCAAAAGCATCGGCTCATTCCTGCTATGATGAAGAAACATAATCCATGATTTTTCAAGTGATGAATGGGGATATAAATTCCTGAGACTATTCCAGTTGGAGAACATGTTCTTATTTAAAGATGAAATATTATTTTTTTATCTATCTGGTGACAAAATTAGAGTCACCATTCATAGGTATTTAATGAAAAATAATCTCAATGTTCAACTCAAGACTAGTGCTGAATTCATAACACTCAGATTTTTTTGCTATAGAATTCCAAAAATACAATGTGTGTAGAAATATATCATTATACTGAGTGATAAAAAAACCCAATTCCCAACACAATTTATGTTCGCGCTTCTAAACCTTCTCTTACTTGGAAAATGGGAGGACCTGTCAAAATTCATCTTCCAAAACAGAGTAGTGCGATACACTTTGTGGATGGATTAATATGGGAAATCAAAACGTAGGGGAATATCTCTAGAAGTACGATGTGTATCCATGATATCTATAAAATCATGGACCTTGATGGATTTTTGGATGATTAATCTAATGAAAAATTTCTTTAGAATTACTATCCATCATGACAAGCACCCTTCCATCCTTGGATTATTATTGATGTACTACTACAGGGCGACCCAAAACACCAAATATATTTTTGGTTATGTTGTTACTCCCAAAATTTATAAATAGTAAATACCAATTACTAAAATAACTTTATAAAGGAGAAATATCTAGTCTAAGTGTTGATAAACATGTGTTTGAGATAGTAGATGTAATTTTTTGTCCCATTGTTATTTTATCTTAGTTAGTAGAGAACCAAGAGATATCTCTATAAATGTAGAATAATTAAATAGATCCTACCTACGATTGGTGTAATTAACACTAGATGAAGTTATATAAACTAATTAATTCCATTGAACATAGTACGGAAGTCTTCATCCAACTAGTATACAGTCCCTTTCTTCATGAACATTGATAAGGGCTTACACTTTCTGGGAAACATCATGATGAATCGCAAGATATATTCCATATTTCCTTGAATGTGTCATAATTCAAAATGTTTTTGTGGAGGTAGCATATCTATAATATCCTTGATCTACTCTAGAATGATCAAAATTTATATGTCGCTAACAATGAATTCATATAACATTCCGTAGGTAACCCAGAATGCACATTTTAGAGGGTTCATTTTGAATTTTTGTGATCATGGAATACAGGTATTTCACAATATCATAGATATAGTACACTATCTAATTAGATTTGACCACTAGGTAATCCCAATAGAATCTTACCAAGGCCATGATAAGAAATATGTTCATGTAGTGCACACAACACATGTATGTTTGTTCATAATTTATCCAATGAATTGGAATAACTTTAAAGAAAAAAATTTGTTGATTCATAATCCAATATAGATATTTGGATTTGGTTATAGCATGAATATCTATCCATGAAAGGAGATTTATGAACCCTACTATGTAATAAATCAACAAATTTGTTTCTTAAAGGGAAAAATCAACATTCAGGAAGTGGTGGTTGAGGTCCCAAAAGTCGATGTAGACCCAAATATTCTCGTTCTTTTTTCTAGATTATGATTTTTTTGGAAATCCACATGGGGTACTAAACCTATATGATTAATATTTTCATGATTATATTGTATATATCAACCTTTAACATGGAATTATAGGAGGCGTGCATGTTCTGGGGAGGTTTTTTAATCCCTTGATGTCTTGCTGGGATGCCAAGGAAATGAGTGGCCATCAACAGATATAGTCCTAAAATATACACACGTCCTTATAAAAGCACTATATTGTTTTATTACATTATATTCACATACTTATAATTCTCTTCCAGAGGTATAACCATAGAAATCTGTGTTTTCCTTGGATTTTAGTATTTACCGAGAGTAACAAGAGTCATTTTGTCAAATGTGTTGGGGACACACTCTTCCATAATAGGGTGATTTCGTTAAAATCCTATTTATAACATTAATAATAAGATTTATAAGTATGGGGATAATCTATGGGATATATTCATCTGGATGTAGAGATAGATCAAACTCAGGCAGAAAAGAATACCATGATGAGGGGACCCTATTCGGCAGAAGTTGTTGAAACAAAATATATTGAGCCTATTCAATGTGGTTTGTAACTATGAATCCAACCCACTTACAACAAATTAATGGTTTATATTTGATTTCCACTAATTAAATTCTGCCTTTTGAGAACATATAGTGATATCATAGATCAATGGATATGATAATGATCCACCCATACATTGTAGGATTATGTATTATTTGTACTAGATGAGCCTGTATTATGTAGTAATATTAGGTAGTATATGATAATTCATTCTTTTTGGATATGATGAAACACCTTCACATACCGGATGATAGGGCTCCAATTGGCGAATCATTCAAATGATGTGGTCTTTTGAATATTATTGTTAATATACTTATTTTTCCTTTAGATTATTGGAGGTGTTTATATTTTTTAACCCCATTGGTTTTTAATGGTTTTCCCTCCCATTTATTGTACCCATAATCCAGGTAATGAGTCATTCTGGAGTTGGTGGGAGAAGAGTCAACTTGGAATAACCCTAATCAACAGTTGAATGAGTTTTTGAGGCGATAACTATACGTAGAGGGTACTACTACATGCAGATGGAGTCAGGGAATCTTTAAAAAATAGTAGGACTTGTTTGAAAGACTACCATAAACTCAGTGCTTACTACCAAACCACAAAATATAATTTTTGATTAAATCATGTCCCATGGATTCCGATCACTGATTTCTTACCCATGAATTTCAGGATGGATAGACTAAAATCATATACTAAGATGCCTAGATTGTAAAGGATGCTGGTTAATTTTAAATTTATTCGATATCCATAATCTACTAGGAATATTTTTATTTAAACCACATTTTATTATCTTGTGACATAAAATGAGAATATCTATCCATGTATAGTTTTACCCACTTATTATCCAAATAAGTAAATAATATTATGACATTCTAGTACTCAACATCTTCTCCATGGTTATCCTTCACTCTAGATACATTATATTATAATATTAGTGGGTTCTTTTGGTCCTCAATAAAGGCCTCATGCATCTCTTTTAAAAAACATAGTATTTTGATGGCCAAGAGACACACCAAATATAAGTGAGGTGTTTTTGAAGACAATATTTTTGATAAATGAGTATAGTCCAAAATTATATGAGTCAGTCTTTGAATTGGATCACATATGGCGTCGTTGATTGATGTCCTTGATCGTGGCTGATGCCATATTTATTTTGGTACTAAATAGATAATTTAGGATGATCACTAGTTTTCAGATATCAGGCGTTTGGTGGATGCAATTGAGTACATTGTTTTTTTGGTTAATAATAATAGTCAAACAAAAAGGATGTCTACATAGGATTACCTTATGGAGTAGGATGATATGTTTTTTTCCAACAAATCCATTATATTGAATTGATGTCTCATCTTGGTTGTATTCATAGTCTCTTCTAGAGAACTATCTCAAATTCCATACCTATTGGCATGGCAGATACAACTTTTTCATTGTTTTTGGGTAGAGATACATGAGAGTAGTCTAGGAAAATCCACATCATTGATCACCAAACAATATTCTTCTATACATAATATGTTCTTGAAAGCATATTTCATCTATTGATCCTTGTAATATTCCAACATAGTATTAAATATGCGAGTCTCACCAAATTTTTGGTTAGGGTGGGGGTTTAAGTTAATGAGGGTGAGAAATTAATTCATCACTAGTGTGAGACTCTGATTGAATTGGTATCATCGACACATGTTCTTCTGAGACATTGAAGGTAACAATATAGCTGAGTTTCCCAAAATAGATGCACCAATATCCAGGGCTGAAGACATTCTGGAATAGTCCTAGACAATAATGTGGCCATGAGTGAAAATATTATGGGACATAAAATAAATTAGAATCAACATATACCAACATGGATATTGATTTCATTCATCAGATTCGTCATCGCTAGAATTGGGTTCAACAAAGACATCTGTTTCTTATGTTGGGACCTCATCAATGTGTGACTAGTCCTTGATCCTTTTTATCCTGGAAGCATTCCTCGAAGATGAAGAAATACATGATATTATTCCCAATTATAGTATGATACATGAAGAATATTTAGTGATTAGTTTGGTTAGAATCGTTAATCATCTTATATTCAAGATGGTTCATGTTTTTCTCATACAAGGCATGGATGATGTATCTTAGGACCTAACTGTTCTTGAAGGGTTGGTATATTTATTTAATTGTGAAAAGTGGATTATTTGTACCCAAAAATAATACAAATATTGAGGGGCATTCTCATTATGTGTATACTCTGGATGAGGTTATAGATAGCGAGGGATGCACAAATGATGATGAATATCTGGATGATGAAGATTTTTGGATGACAAGACATTTATAGAATTGGTATGTGTAGGTGAAAAAACTAGGGAGACTCAATATGGTCAAGGAAGGCTTTTTGTTCCTTCACATACCTTCCCTCAATCATTTAAATAGGCAGTGAGTTTTACTACTACATATTCCGTCGAAAACATTCTTCTAGGCGTTGTGCTCTTTTGGTCAACTCTTGCAATCCATTAGGGAATTTTATAGAGATACATGATTGGACTAGCTCATCATTGAAATTTTCCACATTAAATTTAAATAGGTTGTCCTTAGAGAGTTCTAAATCTATAGATTACATGATCCTCTAATAATAGGAAATGAAGTAGGCTACTCACAGAATAGTCCACTTCTTGCATTTGGAGAGGATAGCAATGCAATTTTTTTAAATGGTATATCTGAATGGATAGAATAACTACCAACAACGATCTGACTATCTAGTAATAGTCCTTAGGGGGAGCTAATTTCACCATTCAAAATATTGTCTTTCTAATTTTTGTATGAAGCATGAATTATTGGCAGTATCATCTTCCATTGAACTCCCAAGCATCAAGACACACCTCAAAGAAAAGGGTACAAATTGTTATAGTAGATCATATGTACCATTAAACAAGGTGAAGCTTGGATTCTAAAATTCTAGAGATTTATGATAACAGGCCACCGAATTTGGTATATCATCCTTTCTATTGGAATTAAAACATATTAAATTTACCATTCTTTATAATTGGTGTCTAGAGAAAATATTGTGTCATCTTAGTGGGGGTTAGCGGTCAAGAATTCCCAGAGGTGTCTGTTGATACATGATGGTAATAATCACATTCCCCATAAGGGAATTCAATCCACTCAGACTGGTTAGGCTGGTCATATCTTGAAAGACCTATAGAACCACTAACCTCATCATATTATAGTTATATAGAATCGCCTATCTCAAACATTGGGTTTATAGATAAGAAGAACCAGCTACTCTACAAGATATTGAACTATATCCTCTATAATATTATCTCACATTTGGAACTAATAAGAAATATTCTCAATAATGAATCTTTTTTATCCCAAAATAACATGGATTAAAATAGCCATTCGGACATCATAATCCATTTCTATCATGGCCTTATATGCCTTAAAATGCTCAATGGCTTATTTTCTGTTATAAGTATTCTCATGCAATGTTGGAAACACCTAATGACGGTAACTTGAGGAACAAAATTTTCCACTTCATGAGGGTGAGGGTTTTATATAGTGGGTTTTATATACACATCATAACCCATTGGGGTCGATTTCCTCTATCGTATCATATTTATCTATCCATAATTCAATAATCAACAATGAGGTTAATTATGATGCCATTCATGATTGTGTTGGCTGGATTCATGACTTATTCATGAAATGGATGGTGGGCCTAATTATCTCACTATTTAAATTAGAGGGTACTGATGTTGATAAAATCGTACTACACCTATCTCCTAATTAATTAAATGGGGGACACCACATGATTGATTCATTAGAGTATAGTAATCATTGTGATGATGGGATATCAAAAAAGCATTGTAGTAACTGTTGGAATGGGGGAACTAAGATACCTAGGGTGTTGTGATTTCAACCATTTGGTATTGTTGTTTGATAACCTAGTGCTACAAAAGACTCCACGGGTAGACCATCTAGTGATCTCAAATATAGTTAAACAATATCAAAATATTCTAGTGGAGATATGAAGCATGGACCATAGTGAGGGACTCTTGGATAATAGATTTCATGACTGAAAGATTCTTTGACCCAAACGGTAGTTGGTTAGTAGCCAATGTTTTCTAATAATATTATTCTTTCTCCACCTAAATGCTATATTCATGGTCTCTTAGTGACTCAATAATAATAGGTTGGGAGATTGGTGCTGGAGGTCATGAAGACCTAGTTTAATACTAGGTCTCTGAAATATGAGGTGTCGCATGGGGGAAACATCCCTAGAACATAAAAGCATCTTATAGAGGTCATTGCAATACCAAGAAAAATTGAATATATGATTTTTTATCACTGGTCCCTATATGATTGATATATCTAATAAAATCTCAAGGATTAATAGAATGATCACAACTATATGAGGGTGAAAACCCATATCCTGATATCTCCACCATCTCTAGAGTGGAAATGAATAGAATTGAAACTGATAATGGAAAATATTATCCCACCATGATTCCATGGATGTATTCCTAAATACCCTTTATTTGCAAGTTCATATTGAGGGATCTGGTGAACTTTTATACCTCGTATTCTTGGATGGCGATCATTACATGATGGTCTTTTGCCCAATGATAATGATGTGGTGGAAGCATTTCCTTGGATGACCATCATATCACATCAAACTATGATATATTAATGGTGAAATGAATCATTTCTCATTAATATATCAAATATAATGTGATTTCTCCATGTGAAATCCACAGAGGGTCCCATTTCATTCTTTTCTGTTCAAAAGGGCATGTACTGTGGGTATAACCCCAACGGTGGTTGTTCATCCCTCTACTTTGGAGGATTCATTTGGGTCATGGTGAGTTTTGTAATGTATAATATCACTATATTTATGATGGTTATGTTGTGAAATACATAATAAGTTTTATTTATGGTCTTGGGGTGTCCAATGATGGTTGTTTGTGGTGCCAATAATGTGTAATGTCAACCCATCCATTACAGTGGTAAGTTAGGCTCTCGTTCCCAATCAAGGGAATATATGATATCGTTTGGATGTTATAAAGAACATATGTTGTTTATCGATATTGTAAGGGGCTACTAGAGTGTGTGGGGAGTCCACATATTAGGATGGGTCTTTGGAATTCCTCTTACATTAGAACTATGTGATTTGGACTTGGGGAAATGGAGCAGGGATGGGGTCAACATTCTCACTGTCTTGGAGGTATAAGGAGAATTATTATCATGTTTGAGTTTGTTTAAAATATGAATAATACATGTGGGTATTGAAAAAGCAGTTACCTACAAATCCCATTGCTCCTCATAAAAATAGAGCAATATGTTGGATTGTTCTATGGAGAGGCTCCCGAAATGATTCAACATTGTAATCGGGGACTCTTCCTCCTACCTGTCCCTTAGAGGTGGTGTATTGGGGAGATGTCAATGATTATAGAACATGGAAATACATGTCTAAATTTGTGATTAAACCTCTATATTAATATCTTATCGTGATGGAATTGATAACCCTTTAATGAATTAATTTAAAAGGAGAAACGTGGAAAGGATACCTGGTATCACTAGACATGTTGTTTTCTAGGGTATGAGTGTATCTATTCAGGATTGAAAACAATATATCATTATTTTATGGATGTTATCTTTGATTCATCCAATATATTCAATTACATGACTCCTTTATCATATATGATGTCAATCATCAGTATAGGATTGATAAATGTGGTTCCCAACATGCTTAATGTTATCCATTCACTTCTGAGATAATGGATCCACATAAATGTTGTCGCAGACTAGAGATGTACAATGTCTTTCATCTACCCCAGATGTATGTATAATAATTACATTTTAGGCCAACCATTTGGTTTTATTGATCCTAACACAAAATATATGAATACAATGACATTCAAATCTGATGATGTACACTATTATTAATATATACACTTTTGAAGGGGAAGATTTTGAAATCCATCTCACTATGATGATTTTTGAAAATTATGTTGAGGAACATGTCCAGATGTAAAAGCATCATTAATTCCCTTAATACCCTCTTTCCAAATGTAGTAAACCTCTACAATGATGATTTTATATCATAACTCCTTAATTGAAACTAGATGACGATGTTTTTATTCCACTGTTCATGGATTCCACTGTAGATCTCCTTATCTAGCCTAGGTCTCTTTAATTTATTTGATCCATGATCATAAAACACATTCCCAATTCCATCATGGGTGGAATATGGTTAATTATGAATCTTCTATCAAGATATGGAATAAAACTACAGTCATTATTGATGATGACATTGGAAGAATTTTAATATCTATGGATGGTGGGTGTGATGTGTACTTACAAAATCATCAAATTTTTATTTAAAGGGAATATAATATATGTAGAATATTAGTTATAATACCAAATTCACCCCATGTAATCCATGGGGTAATTTCGAACACATATTTATGGCTTTTGCAGATTTTTAATTCTATAATTTTATATTCATTCCATGAGGTAAGAATTATGATGCATTATTTGGGTGTAACATATTTAAAATCGTGTGGGGTGTTTTGATCATATATTTAATATCATGTTTGGAAATGTTTGTAATTGATATAGAGTCTTGTGGAGAGACTCTATTAATGAATAGAAAGTCTTGTGGGGATTGTTTTTTCATAATTATTACATCTTGTAGAGAAAGGCATGTCATAGATTTAACATCATACAAGGATATATAAAATCATGTAGAGAAACATCAGTGGGGTTTTGTGTGACCTATCTGGATGATGTTCTAAACATGGAATTGAATAATATCAAGTAGAAGACATGTATAAATGATTAGAATGTTGGGGAGTCAGGATTAAACCTCATGGAGATAACCTAATTGTGTCATCATGTTAATATTGAACCTCACTGATGATTCCTACAAACCATATTAGGATATCAAAATGAAAACCTCTGTTTTATGATTTTATAGTTCATGGTTGTGTGACAAGACCTGTACATGATGTATAAAATAATGCTATAAGGATTCCCATTTCATGGAAGGATATAATGGAAGAGGGTGATGTGGGGCTTTTTTTACCACACACCACTAGTATTTTTGTTAATCATCTCATGTGTGTGGGTTTCATCCTCGTTATGAATTTTTATCTCATCTATGGAGTTTCATCCCCTAATGAGTAAATGATTTTGAATTTGAACATCCTAGCATATGAGGGTTATTCAATAATGAAGAAAGAGGTTTCATCCCATGATGATCAAAAATGGGTAATCATGTGTTCATCTCATACGATAGGAGGAGAGGTTTCATCCCATTCCATTCAAACATCGGTTATCCTGTGTACACCACACAAGGTTGGGTGACAATTTATTGTCATCTATTGAGGATGTTGTCATGTTGTTTAATGTCATGAAACAATTGCATTAGGTAATTAGGTTTCACATCAAGAAGATCAAACATCGGATGGTACTACAAATGGGGAGACTATTTCCAATTAGGATAAGAGTATATAAAACTATAATTTAATACCCAAAAATGTGAATAATATAAATTTTTAAATACACATTTGACATTTATGAATCTACGTCACAAGCACATCGGGGTGGTGCATGGAGTAAGCACTTCTTTAGAGAACTGAAAAATATTGATATCAATGTTACATTTATAATTATTAAGATAAAGAGGATTTAGGTTTCTCATACATACGAGAAATATTTCCTAAAACCATCCTTGGTGTGCAATGAGAACAAACATTATGGTTGATGATATGGGTTACATAATTGATGGAGATACTGGAGGACCCTATTGGAGTAGGTGTGGGGAACCGAATAAATTTTTTTCACACCAAGGTCTTTGGTTAAAGGAGGCATTGATTTAGGTACTCAAAGGTTGTTGGGAAAAAATCTACAGGTTCACATTCAAATTGGGTGGTATAAACCATGTTATCTAGAACAAGGCCATCGTATGAAAGATAGATCAATATGTTTGTGTAACATCTAGTGTAATGAAAAAAAATGGAATTATGTAATGATGGATTCTCATGAACACATTGATTTATCCTTTACAGTAATTTTCATGAAAAAATCCAAACCCCAATTACAAGAATGTTGGGTCCCATGTGAGGTCATTCGAAGAAGTCATCTACTACACTAGGTCCATCTGAGGTATAGAGTTTCATGAAATCATGGATGTTATGATTTAACAGGAAGTAGATGATACTTCAACTAATAATTATCCATCCGAAAATAAGAGGTGAATCATTATTTGGAGCCAAATGGTCATATTTAAGTGTGAAACTCTACCTATTTTGTTTAAAGTGGTTATGCTGGTCACATACCTCTTCACTCTAGATAGGGTCGTATAAGGAATTTTTTCCATTATTTAATTAAAAAAACACCCCAACATTCCACGGTACGCTTCTCTTTTAATAATATAATAACTTGTGTTGTATGAAACATTGGGTTTTAACACACCATGACTAACCAAACTAGTCGTTATGAATAGTAATACTCACTTTTGGAAATTTTATAAATTTCATTTTTCAAAATGGACTTCAATATTGGATTCATAATATCAAAATTTTTTAGGGTGAATTTATTATATTTTTATGAAATCATTCAATTTTTGATGAATAGTGAAAACTCTATGTCATAGTTTAAAACTGAATTTTTATTTAACTAAATAATTATTTAATTAAAATTTCTTTTAGGTAAAAATTAAAACATAATACCTATATATGTTCAATGTAATTTATTGTAGACATTTTATAATAATAATATTGTATAAAATTTTATTGCACTTTTACAGTCTTTTACCCACCATTTTGGGACATTAAAAAATTTGTATAAATCATAATTATTCCGCTTCTATGAATTGAATTTCGAAATTCTCAGAAATACTGTTCATATCAATTAGTAAAATGTGGTTCAATAAGATGAAAATAATTTTTGTGAATTGTAACTTTTGACTTTTATTAACCACTGTTAAAAGAAAATAGGGTAATTAAAGATATAATGATTTTATAATTACACTAAAACAAGAATTTATTTTATTGGATAAGTGTACTTCGATCAAAAACAACCCTATAAATAAAATATGATCCTTTTTCTATTTGGATTAGATTAATATATTTATTAATATTTTATTTTAAGAAGAGGTAATAGTGTTAAATTCCAATTTTATAACTAAAACATTTTTAATATATTACTACACATATTATAAATTTGACTACAAAAATTCATTATAGACCTAAAATGATTTCTCAAATAATGATATTTTATTTATAATTTTAAGACAATTGAAAATTAAATTTATTTATGACACAATGATGATGCAATAACTATCTTATTAATGAATCATTAGAATAATTGATATTATAAATATAAAAATAAATGTATATTGATACTTTTGATGAATTCCATGAATTTTTATGATTAATATGACATGTTA
This sequence comes from Viscum album, assembly GCA_963277665.1. Taxonomy (NCBI): domain Eukaryota; kingdom Viridiplantae; phylum Streptophyta; class Magnoliopsida; order Santalales; family Viscaceae; genus Viscum; species Viscum album. Next base: position 444,740,793 of record OY728139.1, on the reverse strand, counting down.
GGGTTGATTAAATTAATTGTTTTCAAAGTAATCATGTTGTTATGACTTTAGAAAAAACAAAATTCCAAATAGTTTCAAAATTAACATAAATGAGTTTAAAAAAATACTATATTATTAATTGATATAATATTCCTAAAATCTATGGATCAGCCAAAGTTCCTATATAAAGTTAGATATATTAATAATTAACCACATAATGTTCTCTTGGATTTTCATATTATTTTTATTTAAAATTTATTATAATAATACAAGAAAACTTGAAAAAAGTTAAACTGTTTAATTCAGAGTTAAATCTAAATGGTGAGGTTAATATGGTGACCTAAACCTACATAAAACCTATTCCTTTATAGTTTTTTGACCCATAACCACCATATCCTCTAAATTAATCATATTAGATCCATTATAAACTGAATATGATTGTATAATAATATAATATTTCATGCTTTTCCTAAAGTGACCATCACCTCCCTTATAAAATGGTACTTCACCTTCTCCAAAAATCACAACTCCAAACCCATTTGGCTCAGCCAAACCCTTATCTAATATCCTCCCAACATCTCTCAAATTTAAATAGAGGCCCTACTTTAATTAGAAATCCATCCTATGGAGCCCTTTTTATCGACTGAAAATGAAACACCCGAAGAAGAGCTAATAATTTCACCACCTCTTTCAAAGTTCTTTTCTTCTTCCACTTCCTCATTCTTTTATGTTTCAATAACAAAATAATAACTCGAGTACCTTATACATTCATTGATTTTATTATAAATATGGTACAATAAAATTCAATATTCTATCCATCCTATGAATGAAAAGTAAACATACGTGCGTACGTACGACTTACCATCTCTACGTTGTGGTATTGATTGTTTTTCAAACAATTCATCATTTGGATGGGTATAATAATGAGAGTAACTGATGTAAATAATAATTATAACATGTTAATTATTATTTCTATATGATATAACTACTAATTATATATCATTCCACTATCAATAGAATGGCATTGTCGCTTGTGCGTACTTACAAATAACCGTCTCCATGAATGTGATGAGATTCATTCCCCATCATAACCATTCAAGAATAAATATTATTCTATGATTAAAAAAATGTCGAAGAAAATAATATCATTTTTTATATGAATCAAATAATTATTATCCATAAAAACATAACTTACTTAACAAAATACATAAAGGAAAATGAATTAGTTAACACCAAAAACGATGATACGACTAAAATATTATTAACAAATAAATATTAAGAAGATCATATATAATATAATATTTTTAAATGTGGTTCTTGTATAAATTAATAACAATTATTTAACTATTTTATAGAAGGATAACATACTATTCACCAAGGATAATTACATGAAAAGGGTTAATTCTAAAATATCTTCATTATCTGAGGTTGTTTATACATGAGTATCTACTGGGCCCTCATTATCATCCACATCTATGTTTCATAAAAATTTATTTCAAAACATTTTTACAATTTCCTATACTATGGGTTAAAATCATTTATACACTTGTTTTATTTTTTATAGAATTTTTATAATGGAATCATTCTGTTATTTTCCAAACAAGATATTTTACAAAAATATCGAAAAAATTAAGGAAAGATTGTTTTTGAAAAATATAAAGAAGGTGGAGATATTTTTTGTCATTGTAACACCTTCGAAACATCCCTTACCATATTATAATAGTATTTTCAAAATAAATATTTTCTTTTATAAATATTTTACTTTTAAATGAGTTCAAAATACAAAGATATATTTCTCTCAAACAATTTTTCTTTCATCTATCTAAACATCCTTTGATGAATTTTACACTTATATGAAGTTGATTTGCAAGGTAACAAATCTTCCATATTGCATTGAAGGTTTTTTTATATGTTTGAATATGTATGTTTAAATTTTATACCATTCATGGTTTATATTAAAATTATTATCATTTTTTATTGTATTTTTAATATTAATGTTTATATTATGTTTCAACCTTTTCATATGAGGAATGCATTGGACTGAGTAAGTGATGGGTGGAGCCCACTATATCTCTTTGATGCATCAGTATGTCTCATTAGAAAAACTAGTTTCTTTGAAAAAGGCCTTAATGAAAATCTTATTTTAGTCTTGGCATGAGTCCTTAACTATGTGGTTATGAATTCTGGCATTATGAATTAATCCTTATGAAATTGTCTATTGATATTAAATGTGATTATTCAACTAGTAGAATATCCATGTTAATAAGTAGATTTCATTTATTGATTTATATTTTCAGTATTAAACTGATTTTTATGTTTAAACAGCTGTTGATTCAGTCTTATACATTTCAATATATGTATATGCTTTTTTTAATAACGTTGCCTCTATATTTTTATCCTTACTGAGCATCTGGGATCAGCCCTTTCTGTGTTTAATTTTTCCCATGATGTGAAGTAGTATTTTATGGTTTACATGTAGGGATAGGATAAGGAATATAAGTGTATTAATAGCGTATAAATATTTTTTTGTTTTTATTTCATGATGTAATGTAAAACATATTTATGTATATAGTAATGTCAAGGCATTCAATCTAATCAGGTTTTTTGGACATGATTCCGTTTATCATTCCAATGTTATCTAATAATGCACTAACACAAGGTAATTGGGGTCGGGGTATTATAGTTGGAATCATAGAATGTTTAATACAAACTATGGAAGATAGATTTAGAATAACTTTGATAATAGAAAATTACCCTAAGATATACATGGAGGATTAATATTGAAGAAAATCCTATAATTTTGGAAATGTAGATATTTTGTGTATTTTCCAAGAAATCCATCCATGTCTGGATATGAGCAGGTAGATACGACTCTAGTATAGATGTAATTAGAGGTGAAAATTCCAACAAGTAGTTTCAGGCATCAATCAGGATATCTTGGTACACCACATTAAGCCTTACTACACTATTGGTTACAAAACTCATGTGGGATATGCTTAGGATAATTGACATTTTTTGTGAAAACCATTATAAATGATATATGAGTATATTTCTCATCAAAGAAAACATTTTTATGTTTATTGATTATGTCCATTATATTTTCAATTCAGGTAAAGTTTTTTTTTCATGTTTGGAATTATGTATTTTGATTCACAAACAAATCCAGTGTATGTCATTTTTTAGAAAAGGTTCCCACAGGAAGAAATGGAAATTTTATCAATGCACGTAATCCGTGTAAGGATTTCCATCTTACTCATGATAATTATAGTGGAGCCAGTGATGCAACAGATGCTGAGCAACAGATAACCATACTGGGATAACTCACCCAGGTTGTGAATAATAACCTTACATATATGGAACACCCTGATCCACATATTGGAGGATTAATATTACGAAAATTCATGATTCAGCAACCCCCAACATTAACTGGGACTACAAACCCATTTGTAGCTAAGAAATGAATTAGTTCCTTAGGGAAAATATTTCATTCTTTGGGAAGTAGCGAAGGAAAAAAAAATTCATGGTAGTTTATCGCCTCATGGGTGATACAAATCAATGGTGGTCATTAATTCAAAACACATGAGAGCATAAAAAAGTATCATATATGCGATGGAGGGAGTTTAATGATATTTTCTTTAAAAAAATTTAATTCGTCGTGACCATCGAGCGGATATAGAAAGACAATTTTTGAGTTTGAGGCAAAAGGAGGATCATAATGTCATAAAGTATGAGGCTAACAATACAAGATTAGAAATTCATGCAGTTGATTATATACGTAACCCAATGAGTAATATCGATTGATTTTTGACGGTTTAAAACCATTTAACAATTGAGAATTAGTCTCACAATCCTTCTCATTGTACGAAGATATTTCCTCATGTGCTATCAAATAGAAAATGAATTCTATAAGTCTTACAACTTTAATGAAAAGAAAGTGGAAATGAGATATTACGAACACTCTAGAAATAGAAACAAGGGGATGAATGGAAATTTTGAATATCTATCTTGCAGTAAATGTGGGAAGAAACACCCCAGTACTTGCATGAAGGTAATGAGTGTTCATTACAATTATGGTGAAAAAGGCCACTGATCTTGTGATTATAATGGGAAAAAAGAGGATTTCAATGATTAATGATACAATTTTAGAAAAATATAAGAATTATGAAAATTAATTATCTATGAACCAAAAACATATACCTCAGAAAACTCAAAGGGAGCAAGGTCAAGCTTATATGATCACTACTGCTGATGTTGAAGCAGTGAAAGAAATGTTAGTATGTAATTTAATGGTTTCTTCAAGTTTAGCCAATGATTTCTTGATTCAAGATCATCACATTGTTTCATATCATCCCAATTTTCTAAGAAAATTAGATATTTCAAATTTGGTTTTACAAGGAAGTTATCAATCCAAACTCTTATGGGAGGTATCATTGCAAAAATGTTTTGTAAATCAGTCCCCATTAGGGAATATAAATGTTTTTTATCTACTTATCACATCATCATACCAAGGATTAAATTTGATATAATCCTTAGTATGGATTGGCTTTTAGACCATGATTCAAAACTATTTTTATAGAAGAAGAAGGTTACAGATTTCGATGAGGATGAGGAGTACCTTATCTTTAGAGAAGAAACGTCACCATTTGATTCTTATCTAGATCCACCCTTAGTAGTTCTACTAAATTCAATTATTGGTAAGAAAGATAATGGAATAAATATTGATGGGGAATTAATGTTCATATAGGTGAATTATCTATTATGAAATAATATTTTGATATGTTTCTAGATGATTTACCCAAACATCCTATATAACGAGAAATTGACTTTTTCGTTGATTTAACTCCTGGTTCAAGGTCCATATCGAAGGCCCCTTATAGAATGGAAAATGTGGAATTAATGGAACTGATGAACCAACTAGTGGAATTTATTAATAATATATTTATTCTCCCTACTACTTCTCAATGGGGATCCCCTATTCTTTTTTGTTAAGAAGAATGATGGATCTAGGAGGTTGAGCATTGACTATAGGGAGACCAATGTTATAATAATAAAGAACAAGTCTCCCCTACTTCTCATTGAGATTATTATGACCAAATTAATTGAGATAAATATTTTACAACAATTGACCTTTGATCTTGACATCATTAGTTGTGTGTGAAGAAGGAAGTCATTCTGAAAAAGAAAATTGAGCCAGGCACGGGCATTACAAGTTTACATTGATTCTTTTTGGACTGACTAATGAACCCTCTATTTTCATGGATTTAATGAATAGAGTTTTCCAGGAATATCTTGATGTCATTATAGTGGTATTTATTATTGATATCATGGTATTCTAAAAAAGCTGCGAAGATCATGAAAATCACATGTGCAATATTTTGAAAACCCTCAAGAGAAATGAATTACATGGTTACTCTATCAAGTGAGAATTATGGCTTCAATAAATTTATTTTCATGGCTATGTTTTCTCTAAGGATAGAATCTCTTCAAATCATTCTAATAAAAGAGCAATAAAATAATGAAAAGCCACGATTAGTGTAACGGAGGTATTCATTTTTATTTTTTTAGCATGGTTTTATCGGCACTTTGTCCATAATTTATCTTAATTGGATTACCCATTAACCAATCTCACATGTAAAGGGGTTAAATTTGTTTGGAAAGATTAGTGTGTAATTTTTTTTGAAGAATTGATGAGACGATTATTAAATTCTCATATATACACTCTACCATCAGTGAATGATGGGTTTGTTATTTATTGTGATCCTTCAAAAACATGACATGGTTGTGTCCTTGTGTATAATGATAGAGTTATTACCTATGAATCATTACAGCTAAAAATTATTGAAAAAAACAATCCTACATAGGATCTTGAGTAATCATCTGTAATATTTCCATAGAGGATATGGATAAATTATATGTATGGTGGAAACGGTGAGATATATAGTGATAAAAAGAGTTTGATGTAAATATTCTCAAAAAAATAACTCAACATGAGGGAAAGAAGATGGCTTGAACTACTCTAGGATTAGAATTTCACCATACACTATCACCCACGGGAGGAAAATAAGGTGTTTGAATCTTTATGAAAAAAGGATCATCGGGTTTGGAATAAGATGAGAGTTGACAGAGATCCTATTTTCATGGAACTAGAAATGATGGATATGGGAATAAACATGGAAGGTGAAACATCAATAATTTTTTTTAAATGGTTTTCATAATATTTTTATGATAAAGGAAAATGATTTCTTATAACTAAGGTAAAGATATTCAAAATAATATTAATGTTGTGAATGATTGGAGATTGATTGACTTCTTATGTGAAAATGTAATTTTGAAATTTTGGAAGAGACATTGTCTTACTGGAATACCTGATTTAAAAAAAGAATTATTGGATGATTCTCATAGCTCTAATTTTTCTATAGCTCATGGTTTCACTAATATGTATAGATATTTGATGTAAAATATTTTGTGGGATAACATGAAGACGGAGATTTAAAATTATATGTCAGGATGTATGGTTTGTTATTAGGTTAAGGCTGGAAGAAATCATCCCAGAAGAGTAATGCAACCTCATCCCATTCATGAGTGGAAATGTGATCATATTACTATAGAGTTTGTCTTGGGGCTACCATATCTCTTAGAAGTATTTATGAAATAAAGTTCATTGTTGATCTTCATACTATTTCATCACATTTTCATGCTATAGGAGAAGATTTACCACTTGAACATTTAGAAAGACTATATATTAATGAAGTTGTAAGACATCATGGAGTACCCTTATCGATTATTTCTGATCATGATCCCAATTTTTGATCATGATTCAGTAAATGTATTCATAAGTCCATGGATACTAAACTACGTTTGAGCACTTCCTACCACCCTCAAATGGGTTTACAATCATAATAGATTATTAAAACCTTATAATTCATGTTGATATCTTTCTCACATGTCTTTTAGGGTTTTTGAGATCAATATATACCTCTCATTGAATTTTCCTTTGACAATAGCTTCCATTAACGTATTCATATGGCACCATATTAAGCGTTATATGAGAAGTTTTTTTGTAGACCATATTTTTGGGATGAAGTTATTGAAAGAAAACTTATTGACCCAGAACGTGACGAGGAAACAATGGAAATAGTTATGGTTATCCAAACCCAACTCAAATCAGATCAATGTAGGCAAAAGAGCAATGTTGATAACTGAAATAAATATTTGGAATTTAAAATAGTAGATCATGTATTCTTGAAGTTAGCTCTCGAAAAAGGTGTTATAAAATTTGGTAAGAAAGAAAAAATTAAGTCTGAGGTATGTAATACCATTCAAAATTCTTTATCAAATTTGTGTGTCAGTTTATCATTTGGAAATGCCACCAATTTTCTCCAAATTCAAGATTTGATCCACGTATCACTGTCGAGAAAATACATTCATATCCCGAAGAATGTATCCTCTTAAGAAGAAATAGAACTAGAACCTGAAAAATCTTATTGGGAATATCCAATAAGATTTATTGATACCAGAGAACATGTTTTGAGAAACCGTACGACTCATCTGGTGAACGTTTTGTAGAGAAATAATAAGACAGAAGAGGTAATGTGGGAACCCGAGAAACTTATGATAAAGAACCACCCGAATCATATTAGATTGTAATATTATAGAAATTTCAAGGATTAAATTATTTGAATGAGGGAATTATGTAAAACTCCATGCTTCCACAATACACTTCTCTTTGAATAATACAATAACTGGCATTGTACGCAACATCGAGTTATAACACACCACAACCAACAAAACTAGCCATTATGAATAGTAATATCTACTTCTTGAAATTAAATAAATTTTATTTTTCAAAATGGACATGATTATTGTATTTGGAATATCAAAATTATCTTAGGGTGAATTTTTCTTATTTTTCTGAAAACATTCAATTTTCTATGAATAGTAAAAAAAACCATGTTATACTTTAAAAACAGCATTTTAATTAAATAATTAATTATATTATATAAATTTATTTTAGGTTAAAAATTGATACCTAATACCTATATAGGTTCAATGTAATTCATTGGAGTCATTTTATAATAATATTAGATATATATAATATTATTGAACTTTTACCGTCTTTTACCCACCTTCTTCGTACATTAGAAAATTTCAGAAAATGTAATTTTATAGCTACTGTGAATTGAATTTATAAAATCATAGATTCATGGTTTATATCATTAGGTAAAATGTGGTTCAATAAGATGAAAATAATTTTCTGTGAATAGTAACTTTTGACTTTTATTTACCATTGTTAAATGTAAATAGGGTAATTAATGGTTAAAATGATATTTTTATTACCCTAAAATGTTTCACAATTCTATTGGTTAAGTTTATTCCAACCATAAAAACCCTAGGAATAAAATATGATCCTTTAGGTTCACTTCGATAACATTAAGACATTTATTATTATTTTATTTAATGAAGAGTTAAAAGTACTAAACTCAAATTTCTATAACTAAAACATTTTTAATATAGGGTTACACATAGAATAAGTTATACTATTAAAGTAATTATAATTATACAAAAATTTACTACATAATTGTAATTTATTTATTATTTTTATACATTAAATAATTAAATATATTTATGACACAATGACGATGCAGTAATTATATTATTAATGAAAAGATTAAAATAATTGATATTATAAATAACAAAATAAATTGAAATTGATACTTATGATGAATTCAAATAATTTAATAGATTAATATGACATGGTAGGGGAGATTAAATTAATTTTTTTTATGTAATCATGCTTTTATAATTTTCACAAAAATAAAATACCAAATTGTGTCAAAATTGACATAAATGAGTTTTTTAAACAAATACTATAATATTAATTGATATAATATTCCTAATAATCTATGGATTTTCCAAAGGACTTAGACAAGGTTATATATATTAATAATGAACCACTTGGGGTTCTCATTTATTTTTATAGTATGTTTATTAAAAATTTATTATAATAATACAAGAATACATGGTAAAAGTTATACTATTTTACTAAGAGTTAAAGCTAAAAGTTAAGGTTAATAATTTGACGTCAACCTATCTAAAATCTTTTGGTTGTTATTTTTTCTTCTCATATCCACATTATATTTGAAATAAATAATTTCGGAGCCATTATAATCATAATATGATTATATAATAAATTATTATTTCAATATTTTCTTAATGTGACCCTCACCTCTCTTATAAAAGGGTACTTCCCCTTCCCTCCAAATCACACTTCCAAATCCATTTTTCTCGGAAAAAACCTACTCTAATATTCTACAACAAACCCTCAAATCTACCTATAGGCATTGATTTGATCATAATGCCTCCTCAAGGTTTGATTTTGATCAACTCAAAAGGAAATACCTGAAGAAGTGGAAATCAATACACCACCTCTTTCAATGGTATTTTCTTCTTCCACTTCAACATTATTTTTTGTTTCCATGACAAAATGACAACTCCATTACATTATACATACTTTGATGTTATTATAAATATTGTACCACCATATTCATTATAGTATCCATGCTATGAATGACAAGTCACCATATGTGTGTATGTGTGGGTTACCGTCTCCATGTCATGGTGTAGTTTGTTATTCAAACACATCATTTTTTGATGTTTATAATAATAATTATTACTGATGTAAATAATAAATATTACATGTTATGTGTTATTTTTAAAAGATATAACTTGAAATAAAATATTATTTCACCATTAATAGAATCGTATTGTCACTCAGGCGTACATATGGATTACCGTCTACACGAACATGATGAGATTCATTCCCCTTCATATCCTTTCAAGAATAAATTTAATTTTATAATAAAAAAATAATGTTTAAGAATAGAATATCATTCTGGATATGAATCCAATACATCTTGTCCATAAATAAGATGACTTATGTAACAAAACATATGATGAAAAATGAATTAGTTAACACCTGAAATGTTGCTACTACTGAAATATTATTGAAAATCATTATTAGAATATCATGTATAATATCATATTTATGTATGTGGTTCATGTATAAATTAATTAATATTATTTAACTAATATACAGGAGGTTAAATTACCCTCTACCAATTATAAGTACAAGGTAAGGGATAATTCTATAATCTCTTCATTATCCTTGGTTGTTTATACATGATTCTTTACTATGACCTCTATTTCATCCACATATATGTTTCATAAAAATATATTTCAAAACATTTTCAAAATTTCCTTGACAATGGTGTAAATTCATTTATACCCTTGTTTTATTTTTTATATAATTTTTATAAAGGAATATTCTTGTTGTTTTTCAAACATGGTCCTTTACAACCTTTTCAATAAAAGTTATGAATCATTGTTTTTTAACATATACGGTAGGTCCAACTATTTTCTTATGTTGAAACTCCTTCGATGCTTCCCTTACAATATTATAATATTATTTTCAAAATTATTGATTTCTTTTAAAATTATGTGACTTTTAAATGATTTCAATATAGAAAGAGATATTTCTCTCAAATATTTTTTATTTCATATATGTAAACATCCTTTGATAGATTCGACACACTTATGATGTTGATTTTTAGGATAAACATCTTTCATATTGTATTGAAGGTCTTTTATATGTTTGACTATAGAAGTGTTATTTTTATAAAATCCATGGTTTATAGTTAATGTATTAACTTTTCATATTCTATTTTCAATACGAATGTTTACGTTATGTTTAAGCCTTTTAATATGAGTAATGAATTGTACTTAGTCAGTGATCAGTGGAACCCGCTATATCTCTTTGATTCATCTGTAGTTATCATGAGACAAACTAGTTTCTTGGAATATATCCTCGAAAAAACCTTATTTTTAGTCTTTGAATGAGGACTTGACTATGTGGTTATGAGGTCTGGCATTATGCATTCAATCATTATGAAATTGTATATTGATATTACATGTGATTATTCGACTAGTAGAATATCCATGAGAATATGTAAATGGAATTACTTTCTTTATCTATTCTATATTATTCTGAAGTTTATCTTTAAAAGGATTTTGTTTTACTCTTATACATTTACATAAATTGTGTTCCCTGTTTAATAAATATTCGGTTATATTGTTATCCATACTGAGAATATGAACTCACCCCTTTCTATGTTTTATTTTTTCCAGGATGTGAAGAAGTATTTTATGGTTGACCTATAGGGATAGACCAAGGAATATTAGTGTGTCCAAAGGAGACAAAAAAATTTTGTTTTTATTTCATGATTTAATTTAAAACTTATGTATGTATCTAGTACTTTCAATGATACTAAATTGATTTGTGTTTCGGGATATAATTTTTTGTATCATGCAAATGTTGTTTAATAATGCCCTGACTCTGGAAACTGGGGTAAGGGAATTAAAAATATCACATAAATATTTGTGCTCTTTACTTTGAAAATGTGTTCATGGGCCAAATTATGTTCACTATGACATTTTTAAAATTTTACTTCTTCTATAATTCCCTTGAAATTAAGCCTCTTTAATGTTACATTTATTACAAAATTTAATTGTGTGCCTAAATGGAGAGTTGTGTGAAATGCCTGGAAGTTATAAACCTTTGACCTTTTTTCAGTAATACACCCCCTTAGAATCTGTTTCATCACTTTTTTTGTGAAAACCCTCAACCCATAGCTGAGACATGTTTTCAGTACCTATAATCATTTAAATTCATTGTATATAATATTTTTAATTATATTTAATAAGATATTTTAGTATCATTTCTCTTCCTTTATCATGGATTATTCAAGAGGATTTAATTTTTATTTTAGATGATAATTATACGATTTACATTGATGATTCGAATAAAATTCATACCACACCAACAATTATAAAAACACTATGGTGGGAGCTCCCATTTGATCTTTTATATGAAGATTCAAATATTGGAGTTGTTGTAGTTTTATATCATGGTGTGGATGGGTATTTACATGTGATTTACTATTATTTGAAAAAATTATATTCATCTGAAGAAAACTACACATTATTAGAAAAAGTGTTTCTATCCATAGTTTTTTATTTAGATAAATTAAATTCTTATTTACTGAGATCTATGGAAGATGTCTTCTCTGAACATGCTTATTGGATGATCTTCTAGAAGAAGCTTAATGTGAAGCCAATAATTATTCATTGTATTGTCCTTATTCAAAAGCATCACATTCAAAAAACATAGTTTAAGAACACATTATAAGCATCACTCTCATAAATGAGTATAATAATCAGAATAAGGTATCAATTTTGGATATTTTTCTCACGAAGCATCTCTATTCCATATCTGCAACATATCCTTTGTATGTTTATTTATTTATAAATTTTTTTTCCTTGAAATTATGGAAAACCAATAGAAACCCTATGTTTAATAGTTTTTATGTTTGAGATGATAATTTCCTTTAGTATATTTATAGTGATCAAGTAATTATTAAATGTAAATTTTATAATGAGATTGATTTGATTTTTTATTTCATTTCATATATTCACTTGTGGGGGAAATATTAGATCCCAATGTACACAAAGGAAACCCTTATAGTTGATATAATAATGGATTACATTATTCAATGATGACTATTTTTTTAAGTCAAACCACCCTTGCAAAAACACTGGAAATATTAGACACAAGATTCCCCACTAAACCAAATTATTTTGTGCGGTTTTTATGTAAATCGAATTAATTTTATGTTTTTTTAGGCAATCTTTTTTCTTGTTTTATATAAAATATATTTTTTATTGGTTATATTTTCAATTGGGTGGAGGAAATGGATATAATGACTGATGATTATCATGTTCTAGTTTATTTTTACTTGGTCCATGTTTTTTATAGGATTGGAGTTCAAAAGATGGTCATAAATTAAAACAAATTACACATTTTTAACTATCATTTTCATACCTACTTCAAAATTATGTGGTAAAACAAAAATCATCATCATCATAACACACCTTATCAAATGAATATGCAGAAGCTTCAAGTTATGAGTATAAAAATATAATGTGTAAAATGGTGCAACTAAATATGAAGGATTTGATAAAGAAATAGGATTATGTATTATGATATTTTATAAATGAATTCAAAACTCACATTAGTATTTCCCCTACAATTTTTATTTAAATCATGTTATCTCACTATGGAAGTTATGTATTGGGAATATTTGTAATACCCTAAAATTTTAAAATATTATAGCTTTTGAATAAAATTAATTATTTTTTAGCTTTCTTTATATGGAAACAATTTTACTCTTATGATACACACAACATTGAGTTAGATTTTATTACATGCTATAATGAGTTCTACATCCTGTTAATAGATCACCTATTTTAAAAAATTAAAAAAATTAAAAAATAAATTTTGATGATAAAATTAATTTTTGAATGTGAACTTTCAAAATTATCATAAGTTGAATTTTTGGTATTTTTCTGTGAAGATTCATTTTTTAATGAATAGTGAAAAATACTACAATATAATTGAAAACTACCTTTTCATTTAACTAATTATTAATTTTTATTTTTATTTTTATTTTTTTTAAAGTCCCAAAAAATCAATAATACATATATTAATTCAATTTAGTTCATTGGAATAATTTTTATATTTAATTATGAAATAATAACATTATTAAAATTTTAGAATTTTCACATTATAACCAGATTTCTCACCATGTCTATAGGATAAGATTTTTGTTTAATTTCTCCACATATGTGAATTGAATTTGAAAAACCGGATATAAGTGGTCCTAATAATAATACTATTTATAGTAAAAAATTTATTCTTATTTTTTGACCAAAAACATTAGTGAATTGTAATTACAATGACTTACAATGATTAAGGTAGAATTAAACTTAACAATAGACTAAACCATTAACATAAGGGAAAATGACCTAGAATCATGTCCCAAATCTATTTACGGCAAGTTATCCACCATATCACTTATTTATTCTAATTTTATGAGATATTGATACACTATTCCATGAAATGAAAATATATAATAAGCTAAGGAAAATGAAAAATGGATACTTAATTAACATTAACAATTATAAAGCTTTGAGATTTGGAACAAAATCTTATTTTTAGTTGTATATATATATTTAAAATATAAATAAATTATTTTTAGTATAATTATTTATCCTTATTTTTTAAAGATGAATTAGTAAAATCAAATGCTTTACAAAAGCTAATGCATTGATTATTTTGTTAATAATTAAATTAAAAATTACTCTTAAAACAGTATATGTATATTATATTTAATGAATTATATTATTCAAATATTTATAAGAATAATATATCATTCTAAAAATCGTTTAACTTAATATATTTTTATTCATTAATTTTCATGATATTATAAATTTTAAATTATGTAACTAATATTTAAATTTAAATTATTGTTATTTTATAATCAGTAAAATTTTATTAAAATGATTAAATTTACTATAAATTTTATCTTATACTAATTTATTTTAATTTATTAATAAATTTTAAATATATTCGTTTCATGGACCAGTTTATCTTCTATAATAAAGATATTCTCCACTACATAATGAAGCATTATTAGCACGATTCGTTATCAACATGTGTTTTTAAAAGTTACATGTGCTTGTTATAGAATTAATTTACAACACACCTAGAATAAGAATTTTTTGTATTATATATAGTATTTATAATTAATTTGGTCTATATTTTATAATAAATATAACTTTAATTTAATTTTACTAGTTATATTACAATTGTTATAAACCTAGTCACCGTTATAAACACGAATATGGTAAAAGCCGAGAAACATAAAGATAAGGAAACAAATTATTAAATTTATATTATTTTAATATTTTTGAGTGTTTATTGACCATATGTTCCTTTTAATCCAGTATTATTATCATTTTTGAAGTACATTTGGTAATGGAGACCTCCCAATAATGAATATCTTTTGCTATTTACAGGAATTCCACCCCTATATAACTATAAAATAACTTCACATGTGTCCTTCCTAACACCACTCAAGCCACCAATACAAATGCCAGAGGTCTTGGTACATATTCATCACTCCTAGATGTACTACCAAGGGGGTTATATGGAAGTCCCTCAACACATCCCCTCATATCACCACTAATACAATTGTATGTCCTCTGATAAGGATAGTGTGCTCCCCACCATCAAAATATCCATCGGGTGCATTGGCTATAGATATCTGAGCATGTGTAGACCCATAGTTGTTGTCTCCAAGTTACACCTCCACGAATCACTGAAGGAGTTGAGGGGAAACTACCGTAAAATGTAGGAGACTATCTCATCTATATACAAAGAAAGATATTTAAATCAAGGATAACTGCTCTAAAACCTCATTCAATAGCTACTAAATTGATCTCTGACTATGAGCATATTGCACTACATTCCCCTTCCAATAGTATAGACTATCTAAAAGTCATGGTCCTAGAGGATCTATATCCTACGTCAATATCTCGGATTTAGATCATTTTTTTTGATGATATACTTGAGACTCTTCTAGTCTGAGTAAACAGTGAACCACTTGCCCATCTAGTAGTGTCGTCACATCATCAAAGTGAGGACTACTATTGCCAACTCCAAGTAATCAGCCACATAATTCTACATATGAAACTTCAGATTTCATGAGACATAAGCAATAACTACATCACTTAGCATTAGGACACAACCGTGTCCCATC
Source organism: Viscum album (assembly GCA_963277665.1). NCBI lineage: Eukaryota > Viridiplantae > Streptophyta > Magnoliopsida > Santalales > Viscaceae > Viscum > Viscum album. Next base: position 444,725,098 of record OY728139.1, on the reverse strand, counting down.
CCAGATGCATCACAGTAAACTATGTAGTTACTTACCTCCTCCTGCAACCTCCGGATAAGAGCATTGGTCAAGCACTGGCTTAGCTCTTGAAAGCTCTGTTGGCATGTCTTTGACAACTGGAAGGGTTTCCCCTTACTTTTCAAGGAATTCATAGGTTTTGGTACTCTGGAGAAACCAGGTACGAACCTCTGATAGTAGCCTTAAAATCCAATGAACCTCCGCACCCCATTAAAACTTCTGGGTGGCTCCCAAGCAAGTACTGCCTTGATCATCACTAGATCCAGTGAAAATATATCATCTTAGATGACATGTCACAAGAATTTTACATTCTATATCCAGAACACATACTTTGAGAGCATACCATATAACTAGTTCTCCGAGAGTGTGTCCAGAACTATTCTCATGGGTACATCGCGCTCTTCCACGAATGCTGAGTACCCCAAGATGTCGTCGATGACGACCACCACAATGAAATCGAGGTATGCCTAAATATTCCAGTTCCGGATCCCCATGTACACTGATGGAGCGTTGGTTATTCCAAAAGGAATCACCAATAACATGTAGTGGCTATATAGATATCTAAAGGATATCTTTAGTACATCCCCATCCCATACCACGAGCGAATGACAGCCTGATCTGAGATCTATTTTCGAGAACCATTTTTCTCCTTTAAACTGATCGAACAGATCATCCATCTTCATGAGTGTATACTTGTTCTTCATGGTCACATGGCTTAGGTGCTATAAGTCCACACATAGCCTCAATCATCAGACTGCATTCTTAGAAAACAACACCATGGATGCCCATGGAGAAACAATGGGATTTACGAATCCCATAATTTGTAAGTCCTCCAACTGTACCCTCAGCTCCGGAATCTCTACAAGGCCCATTTGATTTGTTGGATTAGATATCGGTGTCTTTACTAGGTACAGGTTAATACAAACGTCTTCCTCTCTATTAAGAGGCAGTCCTAAGACATCGTCTAGAAAAACATTCTCATACTCATCCACCACCACTGGGAACTATGTAATCGTCTTATCCATCATGTCGAAGGTTATGCAAGTCATATGATATTTAATACACTCCACTTTTTTGAGCACAATTCCATCTCATGCTTCCCTATTTTCCTTCTCACCAACAAAGGAAAACTAGATTCCATATTTACGCGCACATCGCACTGTATATCTCAAGATTTAAATTTGTACATGAACTGCTGATAGCCAGTCCATACCTAGAATGATGTTGTAGGGATTCAAATCTTACTGTAAAAGATACCATCTATAACACTCCCCTCCAATAGAAAGATGAAAATTTCAGAATCATTGTGTGACCGTTGAATCTCCCCCCGTATAAGTATTCAAACAAAATGGTTGAGCTAATAGCTCAGTCATAATCTCAGAGTCTCAAACTATGTTTTCATAAATGAAAAAATCACTATCACCCATGTCTATAAGCACTTCTTCTAAAGTATAGAAGATAAAATCGCACCTTCTATCATCTCAGTGACTTCAATATCATGAACATGTACTGCCTCTATTAGGGCATGATCCCATCCACTTTCCCCCTGAGCACATGGTGGACCACCTAATGGTGGCAATGGAAGTGATTGGTGACACCGACTACCTCCTGTTGTATGTCCTACTACCCTGTCTTATTCACTGCCTTGTTGATAATCATGCCCATGCCTCTGACCCTGCCCCGATGGGCCCTCCACACTCTACTGATCATCCACGCGGGGAGTCAGATAGTGATGTGCTCTATGACCCTACCCACCATAGGAAAATATTTCATGCCTCATTGGTGGCTCCTTTGGCCTCTCGAGCCACACACATATGAAAATGTGTCTTAGGGGCACCCTTCGGAAGATCTTTACTACTTTAGATTCTACGTCGTTTGTCTACAACAATCTACAGATGACTCTTCTACCTATCATATAGTAGGGGCTCTCACTGTCGGTGCCTTCTCGGCATAGAATATATCCATCAGTGATGCTTCCTCTAGCACCCCAGCCGGTGTGAGGATGCTGGTAGAAATTGTCATATCTCTAATCACTCTTCAGATCCACTACTCAATGGTCTGTACTCTGATGTAAGGGCCACATATTATATCAGTGAAGTATCAGTAGAAGTCAGTAAATCATGCCATGTAATGAGCCACAATCTGGTTGTTTTTTTTGCAGATACTGTAGCTCTTGAATATGCACAGAGAATGGTGTTTCTGGCATGATGTCCTCCATAAAAGGGCTCTCAAATTATTCCTAGGTGAGGGTCGGATCCTCATGATTTTGGAGCGTCGAGCTCCACCATCATCCTATAGAACCCTAAGGAAGGCTACTGGCCAAGATAACCATCTGCTTGACAACTGTCTCTACTAATTGGAAGACCTTCAAAACCACCTCATTCCTGTCCTCTACTGCTTGAGGGTCCATCTCACCTAGAAACTTTAGAGGCCTATATCTCTTGAACTATTGAAACATTAATAGAAGACATCAATTATCCACTATTATCACATAATTCTCAATGGGTGTTGGTGCTACTAGTACACCACCTGAATGTGCCATCACTGTTAGTGGTCCATGTGCTGACGCCTCGTTGGTCGGTGGTCCACTATCACGATCTCTAATTGGAATCCTGGATGTCTTTCTTCATGGAGGCATCCGGAATGAAATAGATATTCCTTGCTCAATAAGTTATACCTGATGAGATGACTCAAGAAAGATCATGAAAACATTTCAAAACACTAGTAACCCGTGTTTTCTTGTACTAAGTTAGAAAACAAAATTTAGGGTCGTGGTGTGTGGATACGTCCACCACCACCCGAACAATGGACTCCCTATATTGAAAATGGAACTCAATACACATTACTCCATTTCATCATTAAATGTAGACACTTATTTCTTCTGGTATAACTGACCAACATCGGATATCACATTGTCACGACCCATCCCACGGGGCCCGGACGTGACTACCCCTAGCCCGCCTTAAATTTTCCAGGGGTTAGTGACTACCACTTGAAGGATTTTCTCGAAAATGGATGTCATTTCCCAAGAGATATGTACAAACTGAAAAAGGGAAACTGAATTTAAAAACCAATAATATTAATGTATAACCATGAGAGAAAAATACAACCACAAGTACAAATGTAAACTAAAAATAGTGTGCTAGAATAAAATCCATTGAAACTGAAGGAAATTAAAAAGTTCTCGCATCTGTCCTGGAGCTCTACTAGGAGGGTGGTATCTGTAGGTATGATGTAAAAGAAGAGGGTCTCACCTGCTCCAATCTCACCAAGCTCCACCAAGTCCCGAACCTCCAATGTTTTCCTCAGAGAATCAGTACTGTGCACCAGACACACAGGTGCAGGCAGAGCCTGTGCAGGGTGTAAATATAACAAAACCTAGTAAGGGACCGTGAGCCAACAAAGGACTCTCAAAAATCCACAAAGGAAAACATCACAGGAAAATTCCACAATTGAAATATCACAAGGATGATATAAATCTTGTATCCCAAATCAAAAGAGACAAATCACTTTAACGATATAACATCAAGGTTACTGGGATAAGGACGACTAGTCATATAGCCAGATCAATCTATATGAAGTAACTCTACGACTGAAGCATATAGGTCACTATATGCATATCCATATTGGTCGCTAGATGAATACCTATATTGGTCGATGATGTTGACCTGTATTGGTCATCAGTGCTTACCCATATTGGTCATTGTTGCTAAACCGTATTGGTCGTTGGTGTTGGCCTGAATATTTTGCTGGAACTGACCCATCTTGTTCGCTGATATAGATGTAGGTATGATTAGTCTTACAACTATATCATCCCACTATGTAGTTTTTGGTGATGACCTTTATTGGTCGCTCTTCATCCTCATGTCATAGCCAACCACTAGATTACCACTTATTGCACACTTCATTATAGGAGAACTGCTCGTCAATCCATGTGTCATATTTTTACCAGTACGATGTCCCTAAAAAATCATACCCAAAGGATAACCCCATCATAGGGGTCCCAATGTGACAAACTGTGCGTCGATCAGACGCTCGTTCTGTGAGATATGGGCACTTGGGTAAAAAGGGCATAGTTGGATTCATGTATGATCCAACCCAGGTAGCATTTAAAACTATTTCAAAACTCACATAGAGTATCTATAAACGACCTCCTATTCACAATGCTCATTATGCCATAAACAACATGTTGATCTGATGATCAATATCTTAGTAACACCCATTTCCGTGAAATGGGGGTGATCGCACCTCGGTCTTGACCAGCTTGGTCTAACATGCAAGAATATGCCAAAGGAACCACTTCACAAACGGGGTCCCAATTCCCCTGATGGCGTGTCAAGCAGACACATGATTCATTAGTTACGGTAGTTTCTTTGTTTGGGGGGCGGTTGGGTCTGGGCTAGGTCCGACTCAGTTAGGTCGGCCTGGCGCAATGGGTCTTGGAGTCTGCCATTCCACGCCCATGTCCATCCAGTTAAGGTTCGACCTGATTTACTGGATCTGGAATGTCGGGGTCATCTCGACTAGTTCGCAGGCCTGAGATGTGATTGGCCTGGCCCACGGGGTAGGTCTCAGCCAACCTGCACTAGCACTATGGGTTGCACATCTATCTCATTCGTCCATCCCACATATGGCCCATTCAGTTGACCCACAATTGGCTCAATCTTCCTATAGGAGGACTGCTTCACCCTGCAGTCCCTGCATATTCGGGGCCATTTCATTCGGTGTGACACTTCACTGTGCGGGGTCCGCACCACCCCCTCATTCCGCAATGCCCACGTGTGTCGCCCATCTCCCAAACGACCATCTCAAGCCACCGAGGGACATGATGATGCACTACCTTCCCACCGATTGTGGCCAGTTTCCACGGGTCTCCTCCAGCCACCGCTGGCATGGTGCGCTGGTGGTTGTTTCTGCATTCCATTGGAATTCCATCGTCGTTTCATGTCCATCAAATTCCTTGTTGGTGCTTTCATTGTTCCTCGATAATGAACACACTACAAACAAGTTTAACGTAGGGTCCAACCTTGTTGGTTTTGGCCCACGACCTCCATGTTAGAATTTTAAACATGAGGAAAAAATTAATAATAACAAAGGAAGAATAATCCCTGAGATTAAGATCCTACAACAACAATCTACAAGATTAGACGGGACGCGATCAACCCATTATTCGATCGGTCCACGTTCATTTTATTGTTCAAGAACATAATGAGAGAGAACACCAAAGAAAATAAACCCACTACTATTTATGATGTTTGTCACCACACGTTCGTCCTTGAGGGTTTACGACATTGATGATGCTTCCCAGTTCCATCCTTCGAAAGTCATTCTTCGTCGTTCTTCATTCTTATCTAGGGTGGAAGTGCATCAGAGATTTACTCGACAAGCCCCCAAATCCTTCCTTCTTATTTTTCTTATCACATAAAACTATTTATAGAACCACACTATAGCATTTCCATAATGATGTGTCATCACATTCTTACATTGTTTCCTTTATGAAACAACAATATATTTGGCACCATTTAATTCACTGTTACGTTGTCGAATACAGGTCATCCTTGTGTTTCATTTAATGTGCCCCATCTCCACATCATCATTTCCCTGTAGGGTTTCCATCATCCATGTAAAAATGATTAAATAATAGAATAATTGTTTTAAATTATTTTATTATTTTTCTCAAAATGTCTAATAATTATCTTTTTAGCTCGACTCTCGACGGTAGAATTTCAGTCATTTCAAGGAGAATCCCGACGTTCTGAATTCAACGGTTCCCTAGGATATTTAATCTGAGAAAAAATTCAAAATACAAATTTTTTTGCCTTTGTGTCTACTAAAAGTACCAATAAAAGTTCATAAATTCATTTTGGGCCCATTGGGCCTTGAAGTTATGTGCATACAATTTTTACCAGCTCATTAAAATCCCAAATAATTTAAATAAATTACATAGTATTTTGAATTCTGTATAGTTATGTTCAGAAAATCACTACACATATGGTCTCCCAACATCCCTACCCTCTACCTAAAATCCAATGTATGGTTTGAAAGAAATTCTATGAATCGTTTGGTTCTAACTAAATGTAGTTACCTAATTAATGGGTAATTCCTTCTCTCATGATTTCTAATTTCATTTCCATTATCCAGCACCAAAAATCACTTTTTCAATTATTGATAAATAACACTAGTATTATCATGATTCTATGAATATTTTTTCCAAGCGTTAGACCTACACTTACGCACATCACAATTTAATGGTTAACGAATATAATGTTTTTGTGGACCGCAAACTACTGCCTCATTAAACAATAATTTTTCATTCATCCATTACTACTTATCATGAGAGACATTATGATAGAAAAACTATTTATATATATTATGTATGATATTTATTAAGTCATAATCTTATTTAATATTTTTATTACACCTAACTTTAATTTATTCCATTTTATGTTATTATGATAACATCATTTGAGGAAGTGTGGACTACCAACCCTAAAAGCTTTGTGATTCCTCCATACTAAACATGGAATGTATATATGATGGTTTTAATTAAACAAAATATGACATAAATTTTTTTTATATTATATTAATGATATATTTACATTTCTTTAAATATAATATATATATATTTATCATTACAACCCCTTCAAACACATATAATGTGATAACCTTTTTTGCGGACATGTGAACTATCACCTCCTTGACACGATGTGACTACCTTTATGTCACATAATTATATATATAACTATATATTATCAAATATTATGTAATTTATTATAAAATAGTATTTTTAGAAATATTTTTTTTATGTGCCTTCTTTCTAAAACGATCATTGGAAAATGGAACGTTACTCACGAATGCATACGGACTACCGTCTCCAGGATTATAATGTTGATTCATTTTTCATAACCATATGTGATAATTTATTTTAAAAGTATAACTGGTGTATACATATGATATTCACGTAATTATTTTTAATGTGGAGATGTTATATAATGACCAATTTGACTATAATTGACCAACAATAGCAGTTTTGACAGTTATTATAAATTTGGTAAAAACACATGATGTAAAATTAATTGTTTGTGTGATTTTACACAACATGGTAATTAGTGAAATAATTTTAATTATAAAAATGAAATTTTTTCTTAAACATGTATAAAATTAACATAAGATTATTATACAGGATCTTAAAGGAATTTTATTTAAAAGGAAACACTAGGTATGAGATTCTTGTCTCATTTTCATTCTGTGAGGCTTACTAAATTGTTATGCCTCTAATTTATTATATATGGTGTAAAAAATTCCTCATAGAAATCTAATATCAAGAAACCTATTATATTCATAGTACTTGTATGTTTTATTTATGATTATAAATTTTGGATCATTCGATTCAACTAAAAAAATTTCGTCTCAAATTCATTTGGTTAAGGTACATTGTATTGTTATGTTGGTAGTTTCTTTTATATAGAGTATAGATTTACATTGAAATTGTATATCATGAATCTCATGAATCTCCTGATATTATTACTTTCATTCTATTTCCATACATAATGTGGTTAAAATTTAAAATGTATCATTGTGGTTTGGTACACTTGGGTATGTTAAAATATTTTTATCCTCAAGACTAATATTAATGTTCTTTCAACTAATTTAAATTCTATGAAATTAGATAATCATTTTTAATAAAAAACAATTATTCTCCATTGGTTATTCATGAAAATCTGATATGTTTATAATATTTTTTCACTATTTGGTACTAGGATGTTCATTAAAAAACAAGAAAACATGAAATTATTTCTCTCTTTTGTTGGAGAACGTGTTTTTTTCTAAAAAGCTTGTTTTATTGAAAAGTATTTTCATTAGAAAATATTTTGTAATGGAGTTTCTAAATAAATGGATATTTTCTAAATGAATATTTTGAAAATATATTCTTTTATTTCATAAAAACCTATAACCCTGTATTTTACTACACATTTGGGTATGTTGTATTAATTCCATACCTATTCATCCTCTGGATGGTTTATGATTTAGTTGTAAAAGGATATTATTCACATTAACATCACTGATCTATTTGTAGTCCCCTTATAATATTTAACCTTTTATGATCATTAAAATTTAGATTTCCCTTAAAATATCCTTTTCATTTATCATTGGTATTACTATTTCCTAAATTGTATACCATTATATATATGGCGTTTACATTGACATTTATTTTTTTATTTGGGGAAATATTAATAAATCCATATATTTTATTCAATATTGATATTTGATATGGCGCATTACTTATTTAATATACGAGTAATTATTTGGACATGCAATACAAGTGTTGGGGACTCTTTAATGAAAGCCCCACAGGTTGGGGACTGGTGAATGAAATTCCCTTTATGCATCTGTAATATCATGGGAAACATTAGTTGCTTGAATTTATGTAGTTAAACAATCATTTGACGGTAATGGTATAATGTGACTATCGAGAAAATTAATTCTACCAATAATTATTTTCTTTATTGAAAATTCATTTATTATTTATGCATGAGAGATTTGGCAAACATAAATAGGGGTACATTTCATTTACATTTATATAGTTAGAAATTGTTTTAGTTTCATACCTTTCCATATTTGTATTGTTGTATCTAGTTATTTACATGACATGTATGTCCAGTTAGTTACCATTCCATATTGTACATTCTTCATAATTAATTAATTATTTTACTAAATTTTTTCATTACTGAGAAATTTTGATCACACTTATTATGTATCATTTAATAAGAATTCAAGAAGATTAGTAATAAAGATATGACGGTATTTACAAGGTGTGTTAGAGTTAACATTGATGTTGTTTATTTATTAGTTTAGAAGAAGGAAACAAATTAGGTTGTAATCAATGTATTCAATTATAATACACTAATCATTTATTTATCTAGTTTACCAATAGTACCTAATTGATTGGCCTTTTGTGGCTTGATTCATTATAATCATGAAATTTTATTTCATAGTAGACATCAAGTTACATTATTTGGGTTTGGGTTGCTACATACCATATTTTTTTAATTTCTATAGTGTTTTAATATTTAATAATTTTAAGTGGTTGGAGTATAAATAATGCATTCATGTAATGGATCAGGGGGGTTCAACATGAAAGAGTAAAAAAATTTGATTACATTAATGATCTAATTTATTTGAATAATTATTCTTTATTTTCATATTATTTTATTGTTATATAATTCTATGTTATGTCATAATGAATTATTAAAAAAAAGAATAAGATACTTGTTCTAAAATACATGGTTATTATTTTTCTTGTTCTCTATTGTAGTTAAAAATAATTTTTTATTAATGTTGTTTTATTGAATAAACATTAATGAAATTTGAAATTAATAAGGTATATAGAAATTTATGGAAAAATATGTAACTACCTAGGTCTTCTCTCATTTAGGGTCGAACTTTATTTACTGTGTATTTTTATGAAATTTCTAAAACATACAAAAAATAAGGGTGTTAAATGATATAAAAAAATCAATCATATTTATGAGTGAGTATGATAGTTGTAAAATGGATGAGGTTTTGATAATTATTTTAAATGAAGGTAATTAAATGTTCCCTAAAAATTATTAAAAGTTACTCACTCGTAAATTTTCAGCAGTTCTAGTGGAATTATTTATTAAGGTTTCATTGGAATACCAATTGACATAAATAATCTCAAATCGATACAATTGGAATCATGAATTGGAAGAAAGATCATTTATCAAATATGAAAACATTGTGCATGATGAATGTTATTATAAATTACATTAATATATTATTTGTATGAGACAAAATAGGTTCCTTATTCTATGAAAATGAAAAAAATATTTCCCAACAAAAAAATTATATATTAATCGGTTATGAATAAGATGTATTTTTAATTAAATTATCAAAACAAAATAATATATTGGATGAATATTATGATACAAAATAATGAAATGTGTTAAAAAGTAATATTAATAAACCATTGGATATTAATCATGTTGGAAATCCCTTTTCAATCATTTATATCCCTCAAAATGCCCACCCACCATTTAGCTTGTCATTTATAGGTGGATATTAATATATTTTATATTCATCCTTGATCTCCAAAAGAGTATCGGTTTTTCAATAATGTATTGTATGATGAGAGTATTCATAAATATAAAATAAATTGTAGAGTTTCACTACCTTGTCTAAACCTCAAATCATATTCCCAATTGACCAATTTTTAGGTAATGTGGAATATGATTTTGTCTCAATGTTTTTGAAAAACCACATTGAATAAGGAATTATGCTTGGATATAAGATTATCTACACTTTGAAAAAATCAATAAAAAATCCCATCACATTACTACCCGCAAAATAGTTGTTTTGAACTTTTATTTCAAGATTTTCAGTAATGTAAAAATTATAGAAGTGACCTCATTACAATGAATGGTTACTAATACCTTTAATGATGAATCATTTTAGGATATTTAATGGAATTATTGAGGATACTAGTACCCTAAATAATTTTATCCCCCATAGTTATGTATTCATCCTCCAATTTGTTACCCAACTGAAATGAAATATTAATGTTTTTCATGGGAATTTTTGTAGTTTGGGCTGTTTTCACATTTTCTCCATGTGCTCTCTAAATCAACTCTACCTACAATAAAAATTATAAATTAAGTAAAATTTCAATTTTTTTATTTTAAAATTAATTAATTCATCTAAATGATAAGTAAAATTTATTCTCATTTTAGTACTCAATATAAAAAATGAAATTAAAATAGTAGAATGTGTGTGCAATAAAATAGTAAATCACACTATGATCACCCTCCCACACCTAACAATTTTCTCTCTTGAAAAAGTATCCATTATGAAAATGATTCATGACATTATTCCGTAATTCATGAATAATTCAATGGAAATTAAACTTTTGTTTGAAATGGTACAATGGAAAGAACAACACCATAAAATAATTCTAAATAAACATAGAATGACTTGTCTTAAAAATTGTATCAAAATAAAAGTCAACTGTATTAATGATACTATTTATAACATAAGAATTCATGATTGATACCTAACACTAATTCACCAAATGTGTCTATGTGTTTCTGTTTATGTATTAACTATTTACTGCTTAACTTTTTTTCAATTATAGTTATTAAATATAAATTATTAAATAAAATTAACCTAACTGAAATATTCCATCAAACCGACCTTATACCATTAGAAATAATGTTTCATAAATCATACACTTATTACTTTCTAAAAGTCAGATTTTTTTGGGTTCATCCTATTTATTATTTTATATTATTAATTTTAAATCATTATATTATATTATATTATATTTCTTTTCAACAACAGCATTTGGTATCAAAGGTATAAGAATTCCATATAGTAATGGAAATGACCTGATAATAAATGAATGTATAAAGGACTTATTTTTGAAGTATGAATTACATTAAAATATCAAGTATATTCCATTAATTAAGTAGAAAATATTACTATTTGATGTATTTTTTTCAATTATATGTAAAAATATTAAATGTCACAATTTACCCATAAAAACTCACACAAAGGGTATCAACATATCAATAATATTTTTGAGATACAATCATTTATGTCATTAAACGTTAACAAATTTTACTTAATTTTCATACCGATAATAAATTCATACTAATAATCACATGCCATCTGTAAAATAAATGTTCATTAAATATTAAGAAAGATAGCATAGAGAAATTCCACATGGATTTTCAATAAATTCCTTAACAAATTATAATTTAAAATAATTATAGATCAACTGTGATAAACAAATAAGAAAAGAAATAAAACCTAAAAATCATATAGTAATAAAAATGAATTAAAATGAAAAATTTGAAAATATTATATACTAACATAAGAATGTATCACACCCCCCACATTCAATTTACATGTTCCTCATGGGAATTAAATAGAAGGAATAATGGAAGGATATAACTTATTGTGTTCCATTAATAGCTAGATCATTGTGGGTTAATTTCATCAATTGGGGACTCCTAAATGGTTTCATGGATATGTATTAACATTTTTTATTTGATTGTGAATTTCTATTTTCATTGTTCATATTAACCTGAAAACCCAAAAAATATTAAAACATGATAATTTTTAAGGGAAAATGTATCATGAATAAGTCATACCTATGTGAAACATTAGACATGAAGTGTAATGGAATAACCTTTTTCAAATTTTGAATTGATGAGAAAGGATGTGGTGATCATGGCCAACCATGGTTCTTTCGATATTAATTGATACGTTATAATATGAATCAATTCATATTTACTCCAACTCCTAAATTTTATTTATCCTTTGATAACCAACACTTGAAATATTAAAATGACATTATTTAATATATAAATAACTTGTTATGTATATTAATGAGGTAGTTAAATGTATTCAGGAAACAAGCTGATAAGAGGAAATTCCAATTAGAGTTTTTAATGTAGTACTATAATCCCATAATACATTATTTTTATTAAGATAATAATATATTGTGGTGGGTTAGACGTTTTTAATGAATTTATTTTTACCCATCTATTAGAATCCTAAACTTCAAATTATTTTGGGGATATATGGAATAGAAGCATGATGATTAACCATGTATTGATGTAAAATTTCTTATATTATATTTTCCTTGAAAGGAAAATAGTGGTCACTAATATTAAAAAAATATATTCAACAAAAACAAATAGAAAACTTGGGTTATTGAAATTTTGTTACTACATTTGAGTCATATATATTTATGGATCATGATTCTTCCCATTTAAAAACATAATAATCTTAAAGATTAATATAAAAATTCATAATTGAATTAATAAATATACCCAAAATGTCAATTCCAAAAACATAAACAATGGAATGGAAAATATAAATTTATTATTGCAATTCACTTATTTTGGAAGAATTTACTCCAATTTTTCTATCCGTAATTTATCAATAAAGACCATGGGAATCATTAACATAATTTGGCTAAAATATCCCATAATCATGTACGATATGATTTTTGTTTTGGTGATGAAGGGGGACCCACATGAAAGAATAAAAAAAACCTAAGTGCGCACTAAAACATCTTATCTATAATATAACCCCTTAAAGATTTATAATTACATGTGTGCTAAAGGTATGGGCTATTCCAAGTTTACAAACTTGACTCGTGTCTAATAAACCCAACTATATTTTTATTTACATCAATAGGAAGAAAATGTTTTACCAAATAATTTTCAATTTTAGTCTACCATTGAATAATATCGTGCACTCTATGTACTTTCTCATTATAACAGATTTCATTTACGTATGGGGGATGAGTCAATATAGGATGACAGAAGTATACTCTTGATATGTAAAACTGCAATATTTTAAACTGGTAATATATCTATAATTTAGATATTTATTTTTTTAAATATTTGGATCTAATGAATAAACGGTTGTTTGGATTTTAGATTATTGAAAAGATACAGGAGGGATTCATGGTTATCATACACAATCACTTTAGACCCTAAAATATTTCACTTGAATTTATCCAATTAAAATAGAATGATAATTAACTATTTCTTTTTATTTGGTGTAGTTTTCATTCCAATGGTCCAATATTTAAGTGGAATATGAAATGGAACATGGAACTCAATCGATACATTATGATAAGACATCTCGAACAACATATATGGAAGCATCCCACATGATATGTAATGGTAAATCCAATTGAGGATGTTAGATTAGAAAGGGTAATATGAGAATCAATTTAAATATATAAAATATATCATCATTAATTATTACAAAATAGGCATAAACACACTAAAATGGACTTTATTTGTGCTAGATAAGTTCAAAAATACTTGATCGATATTAAAATCCTGAGTCATTAATAAGTTCTTTTAAAAGTTATGAGAAAGGGGAATACCGTAGTGTGCTCTAAGAGCACACTGAAGAACTAGTGATGTGTGATGTTACAACACACTGAAGCACTAAAAACACAAAAATAAATAGAAATATAAATTAAGAATTTATTTTTTAAATGAATTGAAAACAATATAGGATCTTTTCAGGGTGTTGGATATGTGAAGCATTTTTTAAACTAAAATGCAACTTACATATTGAAAAAATGGACTTCGAGTCATACCAATCATCCTAATAATTAGATTTAGGTGTAGATAATTCTTATTCCTATCAAATAGCTTATGGATTGATTTCCTAAAGTATAAAAAAATATTAATGCATTCACTCAGTATTGAGTATGACTCATATATATTTTTACTAAAATTTTATTTTAAACTAGAAAAATTCACTTTGATTCATACTGGTGATATCATGTGTCTGTTTTATGTTACAAAACTTCATACACCATAAAAATCTATTATGTATCATTTTCCAAACATATCATGAAAATATGAGTGAATTTGATTGGTTTTCAAAGAGTTACAGTTTTTGTAATAAAAAGATTATTTTAATCTGATAACAGAAACATTGAATCAGATAAAAAAATCAAGAATTTGATTAAAAAAGTTTGATTCCTACAAATGAAAAAGGAATTAGTGATCATTTTAATAATATATCAAAAAAAAGAATATAATTTCTTGGATTTAAGTAGGTTAATTTTCCGTTCTGTTAAAAATGATTTTATTTTTTGATAAAAAGACACACCTGGAGTCAAACTAGTCAAAATGTCCATCATATTGAGTTAAAAATGATTCCAAAAATAAAAAGAATGTCATATGGAACCTTTAAAAATGTATTGAAATAATATGATTGTATCTTTTCAATTTTGAGTTGGATGAATGGAATTTCTATTATAATTGTTGACATTTTTAAATAAAATAGATGCAATTAAAGTAATACCGGTCACACCATGTGTCAGATTAAGGTATATCTTATAAATAAACATCTAAAATAACTTATGGATAGTAATAATAATTTATCAAAATAATTTGAATGTTTTTTCTCAGTATTGAGTATTCCCGTTGTCTTTTTTATTAAGATTGATTTCATTTTTAAATAAAAATATTCACATAAAGTCATACCAGTCACATTATGCATAATATTGACATACATTTGATATATAAAGGTCTCAAATGACTCATAGATCATTTACCAAGAGTATCAACAAAATTGGAATGAGTTTTATCGGTTTTGAGAATGACAGTTTTCCTTTTTATTAAAATATATTTCATTTTAATAAAATGACGCACTGAGAGTCATATCGATCACACTGTTATTTGTATTTACTTAAGGCTGATTTCTACACATATTAAATGACTTATGGATGATTTAAAAAAAGTATTAAGACAATTTTAATTTTTTTTCATTGTTTTGAGTAGGCAAGTTGTCCTTTTTAATAAAATTGATGTCATTTTTATCAAATTGACACACTTGTAGTCATATCGATCACATTTTGCGTTAGATTGAGGTACATATGATTACTACACATTTCAAATGACAAATGGATTGTTTCCATGAAGTATAAGAACAATATTAATGAATTTTATAGCTTTTTATAGGTTAGTTTTCCTTTAAATTAAAATTTATTTCATTTTTAATTAAAAATACACAGTTGGAGTCATACTGATCACATCATGAATATGATTGTAGTACGGCTAATTACTACTCACAATAAATGACTTATCAAGCATTGTAATAATATATGAAAACAATCTGATTTTTTTCTTAATTTTGAGAATGTCCCATGTGTTTTTTCTAAAAAGTCATTTTAAACTGGAAACACACACCTTCAATTATAATGATCACATCATGTGTCCATTTGTTGAGAGAAAAATTCCAACAGGTTACAAATGACTTATGAATCAATTTCCAAAAATATCAAAAAAAATATGATTGTTTTATTGAATTTCATGGATGAAATTTTTTGAACTAAACTATTGATTTTAAACTGATAATGTACAAATTGATTCTTAACGGTCATAGTGTGCATCAATTTGTGGTTTGGCTGATTACTACAGGTCTCAATTGACATATGTATTGTTTTACTAATGTATCAAAAAATCATAATATGTATGGATAATTTTGTTTATGTTAGTTGTCATTTTTACTAAAAATAATATTAGTTTTAAATGAAAAGAAGCAGGTTGAATCATAAAAGTCACACTGTGTGTGAGATTAAGGTGTAGCTGATTCTTACACGTTCCAATATCACATAAAATGCTAAATACCAACGATACAATTTTTCCATTGTTATTTATGTTGAAATGCCAACACAACATATTGACACGATGTTCTTAAAAGAAAAAAAATTCTCATTGTTGAATGTTAGAGGATAATAAGCATTCAACAATGATAAAAGTTTTTCAGATTCTAACATAGAAGAAATATACAGTGTTAGAAGTTCTTCAAAAAATGATAATGATAACAGAATGTTAGGTATCATTGGTAGAAAGAATAATTTTATCTCTTTTGGCAATTGTTATAGATAGTTGAAACAAAAATCTGATTTTCCAAACGATCTATGAAAGAATACAAATTAAGTATTAGATTGAAATGATAAGGAAATTACATTACAACTAGTAAATAAAGTGATGGAAAATTTTATAAAATCAGGAGTATGTATTCATATTTTCGTTATGATTTTATTCATTCTTGGTGAATTTCTTTGTTTTCATTATCACAGTTTAAGGGCTGAACAAAACAATCAAACTATATACGAAAACAATTATGATATGACTAGTATTGAAAAGGAATAAATAAAACATAAATATGAAATGATACATTAATTATATAGATAATGGTTGTTCTATAAAAATATTGTTGACCATAATGATATATAGCTGATATATCAATAATGATGATAAAAATGAAAATAGATCTCTCTACAAAATCAATCAATGAGATTGGAGGATAAGGATAAAATAAGATACACTGGATTGAATATTTGAATAATCTTAGTGAAATAAATGATATATTATTTTGTTCATAAAATTTTTAATTTGGATGATAAATAAATATATAATCTTAATATATTCATTATCAAATGTTAATGTCTCCCATTTGTGAGAATTACAAAGATAGTAGTCAATGATTTCTAAGGGTGGGATCAAAAGGAAATGTCAAATAATAGTATGTTTTTAGATGGGTTAAAGAAAAACAAACATAGTTTTTTTATATTTGCGATGAATGAAATGATGTGATTTTTAAGAATTATTAATGAGTTTTTTATCATTTCAAACATGGATATATTTTAATCAACTAAAATAAATATAATAAATAATAAAACAATGAATAATATTTCATTGGTGATTGGAACGTTTTTTTAAAACTCAAAAGAAAAATACTCTAAAAATAAAATTTTCCCAATTATATCCATGATCATTTGAAGAGGCTACAAGGATGATTATTAGATCAAATCTATGCATGATGAGTTTGATACGAGTAAGAATAATGTTACAGGAGGAGTGTGATCCAAATAAAAACAGTACTGGATTATTATAGATCAATTAGATGCATATATTGTTCCAAAAAGTTTCCACTAGTTTAAAAGTACATTGAGTTTTTATTTAGTTTTTTCTTCAAATTCTATAATACATTGAACAAGAAAGGGCATGGTAAGGTATTATAATAAATTTTTTTTATGGAATGTAATTGAGGTGGTCATATTTGTGTGGAAACGTATTACCACTGTGATATAATTTTTTTTATTATTATGTAAGTAAAAAATGAAATGAATTTTAATTAATAATCTATAGTGAACAAATAATTTAATTGAGTTGTTAAATCCAAACTAATACAGTTGCATTTAAATGGTATTGTAAAGGTTAAATGATTTTATAAAAGAAAAACAGTTTTTATTTTTTAAAAATAGATTATATTAAAAATTATTTACTAAATTAACATCAATTCATGTTAATATTTTATTTTATAAAATATTATTGAAATATATTTGTATGAGATTAATTTTTAAGCATTGAAAATCTTCATTAACATTTAAAAAATAGAAAATATTTCAAATTAAATGTGTTAATTTACAAATAAAATATATAATTTATAAAAAATTTGATCAATACCAAAGTATTGACAACATAAAATACTATAAAAATGTACTCTTCTTCTCCAACATGTAGTGAAATATTATTTTGTTTCTTAAAACACCATGGTGTAGAGGTATTTCCAAGAAAATGACTCATTCAAATTGTTTATTTTCTAACTATATTTCTACTTCCAAAATCAAAATATCAATTACATTTAATATCAAAATCATTTATCTATTATAATGTATTACATGGATTATAAAACAATAGACCACTTTGATTCTTTTTATATCATTTAAGTCAAATTATTTAAATTCAAAAAGAAATGATTCAAAAATAAAAATTGGAAACTTTTCATTTTTTGATATGTAGTTAAATAAATAAGACACAAAATCTGACATATATAATGATCATACAATTTATGCACAACATAATATAAGACCCCAATGATGTTAAATATTTTATCATCAAACTGATATGTAATGTAATTTTCCATACCAATGGAAACACTAACAAATATATGGATAAATATTTCCAAATATAATGAATGAAAAGGGATAGATGTCATGGAATATTGGTATTAGGAGCCTATCATACCTCACAAAAACATTACCTGAAAATGGGTTTTATATATTTCATGTTTCACAGTACGAATGATGTCTCAAGGAGAATGACATGATATCGTGGAAGAGGATACTTTAATATCTCTAAAAAATAATTTTTGTTGTTGTTTTATTATAATATAGTGAAACTATTACTGTTGGGATAAAAGAATGTGGGATTTAAATGTTTAGGGGATACCCAAAAGAAATTAGAGATATAAAAAAATTGGATTTCGTTCGAGTTGTGGTTGTATTCCACCCTTGAATCGCTCGAGATGTGGATTCGAGGCTTATAATAGTTGAGGCCTTAATACTAGAATAGATTTGATCATTTATTTAACAATAAGGAGTTTCAGTTGTAGGTCCCTTATTTGGTGATGTTTAGATACCATGAATAGGTTTGTAAGGGTTCTAAAAATATATTACATTTAAAAAATAACTGATAAAGATAACCTTTATCAGCTAAAATTTAATAATCACTAATATAATTAATCTTTATTAGTGATTTTTTAGTGATGACAATGATTGAGATTTATCGGTGCTGAAAATGTGTTGATAAAATCCATTTTATCAATGTTGAAAAAGAAATGTGAAATATTTATTTTACAATTTAAAAAATTTAATAATTTTAATAAAATTTATATTTATTATATATAAATAAAATAATTTAAATAATAATTTTTAAAATGTAATAATTATATAATTTCTTGAATGTATAATTATTTTTTATAATTATATAAATAAATTTTTTAAATAATATTAATATCATTATATATATTTATATATTTATATACATAAACATAGTAAATATATTCATTATTTAAATAAATTTATTATTATATTATAATTATAAATTTATAAAAAATTAAATATAAATTTATAATTATATTTATTATAAATATTATTTTACAAATATATTTTTAACATTATTATTGAAAATTTAATGTTATAATCATTCATGTTAAAAATTAGTAAAATTGATTAATTAAATGTGTACAACATTGAAAATTTTGATAATACTCACTAATATAAATCATTAAAACATGGTTATATATTGGAATAAATATGAATACAAATATTGAAAATATTATGTCATAGTAAATATATATTTTAAATAATGTAAATTGATTAAATTCCAAAAAAAATATTTGCGTGTCTGTGTATATAAATAAAAATGCATTAATTACATATATGTGAAATCAATATAAATTGATTGATTATGAACTAAAAATCCCAACTACATTCAATTAAGTATATAACTCGTTGAAATTATTCAGTAATTTTTATACATATTAATTTTTAATTATAAACCATTATTCACTAAATATACTACTATTTAATATAAAGCCTAACCAATATTTTTTTTATAAACTATATTTATACATTTTTAATATATTTATATATTTAATATATACTATTTATAGACATGATCAATAGTCATGTAATTAATAAATTGTTTAATATATTTGTCAACTTATTTATTTTTAATTTATTTCATTTAATTGTTATTTTGATATATCTAAATATGTAATACATAGTATTTTCTATTATTTATAATATATATATTGTAGATTCAATTTATTCATTTTTTTCAATAAATATTTAATTAACAATATTTCGAGTATTTTTTTAATAAACTCATTTTTTAATTTTTATTAATTTAAATGTTTCACTTATTCCTCCAAACCCTTATCAGTACTAAAAATGTTCTAATAAAAGATTCATTTATCAGCACAAAAAATATAGTACTGATAAATCGTACCCTTTATCAGTGCTAAAGTAATGTGCCGATAAAGGATATGCTTTCTCGGTGCTAATAATAATTCACTGATAAATGTCTAAATTTATCAGTGCTTTCTTAAGAGCTAATAAAGAAGAAATTTAAGAACACTTTTACCTAGTGCTAATAATAATGAGTGAAATTAAATGATGTTTTTAGTTTTGATTGATTTTATCATGAAAAATTACTGTGTTTTTTATTTAATATGTAGAGATGTAGTGAGATCTTAGTAAATCCTTAAATGAAACTGCGATAAAATCAGTCATGCCATAATAATGACCTCACTTATCATAGATTTATAGGGAATAGTTGGGATTTAATAATAACTAATATTTATTTACATACATGGATGCTATCCACAAAAATCACATGTCCATGTATTATACCTTATTTAACTATGAAATTGAATTTCTAATAATTGAAGAAATGATTAATTTTCATATAATAATGTTATAAAAACAACAATATTCTCATTCAATCAATAACTCATGATTGGAAAATAGTGAAATTTATAATGCCATATTGTTTCCGAACCTAAATAGAGAAATATGTTTTTATTACTATATTATGTACATAGCGAGTTAGGAATTATTTTGTCCATACCAGAATAGACTGGATAATTCTTCCTCGACTATTTATTTTGAAATGTACTTGAATTATACGTAAATTAAAAAGGATACAGTAGCTCAAAACTATAATGAGAACCTTGAGATAATATAAAAATAGTGATAAAATATATTTCTTATTTCCAAGATACAAAAACAATATGGGACTTATATAATATATTGCTATTTGGTTCCTAGAGATCATACTCATTGATACTTCATCTTATGAACATCACACATGGTTATTTCAATTTGAGAAAATAGCGATGAATGTACCATTAAATGGAACATGAGATTTTAATGGATTCTTTGGTTGTTCAAATTTATGAAAAGTATTTATCTATTGACATAAGATCATTGAGAATGTATATCATTTGTTCACATATATTGATTTAATATGAATACCATGACATTTTTTTTTCAAGGATAGGTAGTTTATATTCGGTACTTTATTTCTAGTATAATGTTCATTTAATCGTCTAGATAAAATTTATATCATCCAAGATAAAGTGGTATCTAAAGCCCAGTTCCCCAAGATGGTTGTACTATTACTAAATACATTGACATGGTTGGAAGTGATAAATCAGATAACTAATTTCCAAAAATAATAAATCAAGAAATTAGTATGAATAAAAAATTCATCATGCTTTGTGAGATATCATGAGATGAAGAGATTATATTACATGATGTGTGTTTTTTTGGAGGATGTCCTTTCTTTGACAATACCTTATCGACTTAGGGTCATTATTTGGTTTCTATACCCCTATTCTGATATGTATGTAGAACACATATTTATTAATATAAGAGTCAAGTGGGTCACATGATAATAATATTCATAATTTGGGCTATTAAAGTGATTATGAGTTTTATAAATATAGAGGGTCATCATATGATTGTGTATCTATTGAGTTTAACCAATAATCAATAAATAAATAAATTCAATATCAAAAAAATTATCATAATGCGTTTTGAATTTGTTTACAAATTTTAGTCATAAGATAATAAATAAAATTAAACTAAATAAATGTGTATTATTATTCAGGGTGTGTCATGTATTTAATAGGAAGATCAATTTGAGTGAATGGATAATATTTTATAATGTGACATGAATTTTCTGTTACATGTTTATAATAAAAAATAAATGGGATTTATGATATGATTAATAATTCATTTAGATTTATTTATGTGGTATTTATATTCTTATTTTATCTTGGGGACCATGAAAAATTTCACAGAATATAAACCAACCTATACGAGACATGAGAAGTTTAAATTTTAAGGAAAAATCATTCCCTTTAATTAGTGATCCTATATCTTATATCCAAAATTATAGTGTAAGATTCCTGACTTCGGGGAATGTAAGTTCTTCTTTGAAATATGGGTTCAATACCCTTACGATGGTTAATGAAATATTTACTAGGAGTATAAATAGTTATGAAGTTGTTCTTGTGGTTTGGGACATTAAAGAAGGGAGAATCTATTTATCCGGTCTCAGTTTCATGGTTACCGCATTGTTAGTAGTAACCATTTTCCAAAAACTATCATGCCAATACAAGGGTAACACGATTTGAAAGAAATCATGCAAGGGGGAAGGAAAAACTATGTTTTCTTGGAAAGAGCCATTATGTAATGTCAGCACTCAGTTTTTCAAACCGTTTGGACATCCTGGGTAAATGTGTGGCATTACCCCCTCTTATAAAAAGGGTGGAGATTGTTTGGAACATAGTTTGTCAATTCGTGGGGCCAAACCTTGTTCCACATGAAATGTAGGATTTTACTATTTTTCCCTCTCAGTTCATAATTGTTAAAACAAATGGTTTTCCTCCATTCGTTCACCTGTGACACTAGTGTCAAACCAAATTTCCCTATACTTCCCAAGGTCCAACCTAACTCATTTCTATATAAATTGTTGCACCAATGGGTGTGGTTCAAATCTCTGGGTGAGTTTTACACTCCATCTTTCTCCTTCTTCTATATTAGTATTGTGGAATTATTATTATCCTTATGAATCCCAAAACACAATTATTTATAAGATCATATATAGGGGTTTTTCATGCAATTTTGATCTGAATCAAATTTTAGGGATAAGAAATCATTCATATTATGAATTGATGTTGCTGTTCAACTAGTTATATCCCATAATCTTGATATTATATTAATGTTAATGTGGTTGTGATATGGGAACTTATTTTTGTGTTTATTATTCCCCTAGTATGATTTGGTAAACAGGTTATTTAAATAATGAATTAGACCCCCCATGATCCCATTTGGATGTACTGAGGTGGATTAGACTAGTTATACAACCACCCATGTCTTTTTAGGTCATTATGCAAATGGAAATTTTTTAATGAAAACAATATAATTAATTTACGATAAGGTACATCCCAGGATAAAAATGTAATCATGTTAGTTATATTATGAAATAGTGTTAATAGTAGTTGTGTGTAGTTGTTAATATAGCATATAGAGTTTTTTGGATTATTGTGAATGGTTTAAATTTATTAAAGTGAATGTGTTAAATTAATTAAGGATTTAAATAGAATTATTTAAATCTGTTAAGGCATGTGAAAGATAATGAGTTAATGGGTTATCTCATAAAGATGGCATATGTATTTACAAAAAATGATTTGTGATTTTAAGGTGTATTAACTGATCTTGGATTGTGAATATCGTATATGTAGTAAATTTTTAAAAAGTAAATTTCACACGTCTTGGTATTATATGGGTTATTTACTTGAGGTTATATGTCCTTAGGTTGGGTTGGACTAAGGCTCTTAACCTGACACCTAGAATATATGGGTTAGGGAGTCTAACTGATGCTCAATTCCCCATCTTGTTTAATTTGATGATACTACCTATACCAAGGCTCCAAGATATTTGTTATAATATTTTTTGTGAAATGGTTTCACTAGTTATAAAGGGAGCTTGAATTATCAATATATCCAAAGTGGCTGACTGAAATAGGCTATTGTGTAATAAATGGACTCCCTAACCCAAGGATCAAATGATATAAATGGTTTAACAAAACATTGATACCTAATGGAACCAAATATATCTTATATGATCTTGTACAATTTTAATACTTGAATACACTATTTATTTTGACCTAATATTTTATAGAAACGATTGATGGTGGATTACTATGTTGTATTGACACCCAACCCATGCAACAATTGGGTACAAGAGCATACTTCAAGGATGTTTGTATGGACATTGGAAATGACCCTATTTTATGGAGTTGATTCAGTATGGGATGTGATTGGAGGAGGGGACCCGACCTGATATCAAATCCTATTTTGGGTAATTTTAATTTTTCTTTTTTTGGGATATCCATACAGTTGGGACTGGATGAAATGGCATGAAATATTTACTATTTTATTCTGTTCTTGTACCACGTTTTGATAAATTTTTTGGTAATGCATGATTCTTCATTAATTTTTCCTTCATTTCATTGATTTTATGTTGTGGGATAATCTGATAAAGAGGGTATTCTCTCCCCACGTTACCTACTAAATCCTTGCATAAATTTGATATCCTCTAGACTACGAGGTGGAATGTCTAAAGTCATATTCGGACTCATCTTGGGGAATTATTTTAGTGGAATCAAGGATATGAACATTATAATGTGGTATCAGAGTGGTTCTTTTGTATTTTATTTCTATTTAGAGTTGGTAGATAGGACACTAGGATTCTTTGGAAATTGATAATGAGAACATGCATGGTTTTATTTGAACCATTCATAAGGGAAAACCTATGTACCATGTGTTGGATTATTTTTCATGATATGTGTTTTTATAGTTCAAGGACATTTCGCCATTGGTTGATGCACTCATTGTGTGATGTACATATTTTATGATATTTTTCTCAAGGATGAAATGTTCTGATCTTGTGCATTAATAAATCATTTTTGGACCCTATGGTTATAGATTAAATGTATCAGGGTTGGCCCACGTAAGGATCATGTGTTGTACATGAATGATATAATTCACTTTATATTTGTTGAAAATTATAGAGTAGAGGTTTCTAATAAAAATGATGAAAATAGGTAAATGGATGTAATGTGAAATAATTGTTAAATAATAGTGCCTATTTAAAAGTATTAATTTTTTTAAAATGTTGGTCTTAACAAGTTGTGAATATATAAGGGTTCTTGAAAGAGAACAATTTATTTTGTTATTGTGGAAACAATTAAAAAGGATGCTTTTTGAAAAGGATCATGGTTCAATGAGTTGTTTAAATAATTTTTACCATGAACAAGAATAGAGATAGAAAATGCGGGTGATAGATGATAGTGATATTCTTCTTGATGTTTTATGTAGAATAATATATTTAGGTCTAGTGGATATCCTTCTTTTGTAAAAATTATGGATTGTTATGTTATGTCTTTTGTAATTTGTGTTCAGAATAATAGGGAAATGTTAACACAATGATGTGTACCATTTTGGATACAAGAGGAGGTCCCAAATAATTCTCCACCAAGATTGGAGCTATAAACCCTGGTGATATTGGGTAACATAGGAGAGGACTACTTCCATGATAACCTTTTTATTTTTATACAGATGATGTAGTGGGACACTAGGACGGTCATGTAGTGTATGTTAGAGCTGAGTAGAGTGTTTTAGATATTATTCCCTCACAATTCTATTGGATAGGGTGGAACTGAGGTAGTCTAGGTCTGGATAGAGTCCATCAAGTTGTTTTATGATCAATTAGAGACTCCTCCTGATTAGAGATTTAGGTTGGAGGCTTTCATTTTCGAGGATAAAAAAATAAATAGAGTGACATAGTGGGTGAGACTGGTAAAAAATAAGGCATCTTCTAGAAGGGATTCTAGGAAATGTTTTTTGAGAATTTTTAGTCAAAACCCCAGGATTTCATAGTATTTTAATTTCTTTAATGTAATTCAATAGCATGCTCTACAAGAAACACTATGTTTGAGCGCACCACGACTTACCAATCAAGCCATCCAAAAATCAGTTTGGAATAGTATTAACAAAATTTTTAATTTTATAAACTCCATGTAATTTTAAAATCCATATTATGTGCTTCTTAGAAATAATATAATAACAAGTTCCATATTTCAGACAAAAGATGTTTTTCTAAAAAATTAAATTTTAACACCTTTTAATGGAGAACCCTTTTTAAATCTAGTATTTCAAATGTTTATATATGTAATTTGATAAAATATACATTTTATTTAGAAGAAAGATCAAAAAAATTTGTTTTGTTAGATTTTCATTGCGTTTCTGGTAACATTCATATTTTGATGAATAGTGAAAATAATAAATAATTGTTGAAAACATGTTTTTAAATCAAAATAATTTATAGTGTTAAATAATAAATTTGAATGGTTTTTAAGTTTAATTAGATTACATATTATCATTTAATCCAATGTTGGTCATTGGATATAATTTTACATTTAAATTCGACACAAACACATATAAATCCTTTGTTAGTTTTTATTTCTCAAAAACCCAATTTCTGGTTTGGATAGTGAGAATATTTTTTTAAATTAATTAATACCAAATTAGTGTTTCAAATTTGGTAAAATAGAAATAAGTTCTAAATTTTTCATATAAAAATTATCTTTGGTTGAATTATAGGGATTTTTCTAAGAACATTCAAATTTTGATGAATAGTGAAAACACTAAACAATTATTTAAAGCTAAATTTTTATTTAAATAATTATTTAAAATTTTTTTTATAAGTCAATGTAGATAAATAATACCTATATTAGTCCAATTTGATTCATTTTATTCACTTTATAAAAATATAAGATACATAAAATTTTGTTTAACTTTGTATTGCCTTTACCCTCCTTCTAGGCACATTTGCAAATTTTCATACAAAAAATTTTTAACACATCAATGATTTGAATTTTAAAAATCCTAAAGACACAATTGACATCATTATTTTAAATGTGGTTCAATAGGATTAAAATAATTGTTGATTAATAGTATATTTTGAATTTTATTTACCATAGTTAAAAGTAATTATTGTAATTAAAGGTAAAGATGATATTATAATTACCCAAACGCATTTCCGAACACAATTGGATAAGTTTTTTTCAAAAAAAATAAACATTTGGAGGAAAATATGATCCCCTTGTATTAACTTGTATTATATTAGTATATTTATTATTATTTTATTTAAAGAACAGTTAAACGTTTACAATTTTATATTTAATAAATAAACAATTACTAATATTGGGTAATACATATGATATATTCGACATTAAATATTCACTAGAAATATAAAAATATTTACTACATATTTATATTTAATTTATAATTTTTCGACATTAAATAATTAGTTTATTTATGACACAACGATGATGTAGTAATTACCATTTAAATGAATGATTAAAACAGTTGGTTATATAAATGTAAAAATAAATGTAAATAGAATATTTTGATTGCATAAACTAATTTTATTAGATAATATGACATGTTGGTGTTGATTAAATGTATTTTTTGAATAAATTATATTTTTACGACTTTCACAAAAACCAAATGCAAAATAGTGTCAAAATTGACATAAATGAGATTTTAAAACAAATACTATTTTATTAAATAATATAATTTTTCTAAAAGTACATGGTTTAGACAAAAGACTTATATAATGATTTATATGTCAATAATTACCCACTTTAGTTTCTAATGGAATTTTATTGTAAGATGATTAACCATGTAATTTAAAAATACAATAAGACATGTTAAACGGTAATCATTTTAACTAAGAGTTAAATCTAAATGATAAGTTTAATATAGAGACCCAAAATTGTATAAAACCTATTATTTGAGAGGTTTTATACCCATCCCCTCCTTATACTCGAAATAAATACATTTCGAGCTATTAGAAACTGATGTTTTTTTATAATAAAATAATATTTCATGTTTTTCATAATATGAACCTCACATCTCCTATAAATCAGTGTTTCCCATTATCTTAATTTCACCCTAAGAAGCCAATTGACTAAGACAAAAGCTTCTCAAATATCCTCCCATCTATCCTCAAATCAACCTATTTTCCTTACATTTATCATAAAGTTATCCTAAAGAGACCATTATTTCATGTAAAAAGGAAAAAACTGAAGAAGAGGTAATTACTTCATCACCTCTTTCATTGTTCTTTTCGTCATCTACTTCATAGTCACATGTTGATTCCATACTAAAATAATAACTACAGTTCCTTCTACGTGAGGAGATTTTATATAAATTTAGTAAAACAATATTAATTATTTGATCCATCTTATTAATGGCAAAGTCACAATTCGTGCATTTGAACAACTTACCATCTCCACGGGTGGTGTAGATTTTTATTCAACACTTCATTATTTAGAGGGGAATTATAATGAGTATACCTGATGTAAATAATAAATATAACATGTTAATTATTTGTTATATATAATATAACATACAAATATATATTATTTAAATACTAATAGAATGATATGGTCGCTCGTGCGTATGTATGGATTACTGTCTCCACGACGTGTGGCGATTTCATTTCCCATAAAAATAATTCAAAAATAATTGTCATTTAATGAATATAAATAATGTTGAAGAACTAAATATCATTATGGTTATGAATCAAACACATCATATCCATAACAAACATGAATTATGTATCAAATCATATAACGTAAAACGAATCAGTGAACACTCAAAACAATTATATTTCTAAAATATGATTGACAAATCTATATTATAAGATTGTATATAATATCTTATTTACATATGTGGTTTTTGAAAAATTTAATAACAATGACTTCACCATTATATAGGATTCTATCCTACCCTGGATCAAGGAAAAGTACAAGGTAATGGGTTTTCATCTCAGTTTTATTCTTGTGAGATTCATGATATATTATCCAAAATTTCATATTGTGTGGTGTATGTACAACCCATGATTGTATTAAATGTGTAATAACATTAATTTATTGGTATTTACATCATCATTGGGTGATCCATCTTTCATAGGGTGTATGTTTTCTAATTTACCAATTTTGTAAGGGAATTTTTAGTATCAATTTCCACTCATTGGGTTTTATGCACACTTTATTAATTATTTTACTCCAAGACTATGTGAAAAATCACTATTTATATATATGTATGTATTAATTTTCAATACCCTATTTTTGTATATACTTTTGATACACAAGTCACTCCATTAATAAATTCTCAAGTCATTTATATGAAATTTATAAGGGTAATAGTAACTCAATTTCCATTCATTGAGTTAAACATCAAAGTCATTGGTTTTGTTTTTACATGAATATGAGTCAATGTCCTTGGAATTATTTACACTATATATACAATCATATTGAGTGTATTTATATTTTTACACATAATTATATCATTTAATTGTCCTTAATCAAATGATATAGTTATTATAAGTGATTTCATCTCAATTTACATTTTATTGATACTTCATTGTTGTTATGCGCCAATTGACATGTATATAGTGTATATACTATCCTTAGACATATTATATCATGAATCACATTATTCTCAAGATATAAATATTTTTTGATTTATATTATTCTTCCTTTGATTTTATTTAAGCGTCTTTTATATGGTAAAGAACTCATTAACTAAATATCATTTTATATTTTTTATTAATTTATTCTTATAAATCCTTCTAATTATTTTAAATGTTTTAAAAATGTTTTTAATGATTTATTTATACGGACATTAATATTTTAAAAACATTATTCCAATAAAAAATATCAATGTTTTATGGGACACTTTGATTCATAAATCATTTTTAAATTACTTATTTTCATAAATAGTGTGACTTTTAAATGCGTCCAAAAAAGGGGATAATTATATAAAATAGTTTTACTGATTACTTATAACTTTTTCAATATCCTTCAGTGTATTTAATTATTTATTGAGTTTGATTTATTATATTAAAATCATCAATACTGCATTGAATGAGTTATGTTAGACTGTGGATGAGTAATTTGTATACCATTCATGGATTGTATCTAATGTATTGACATTTTGTATTCTACTTTTAATAAAAATATTTGGATTATGTTTCACCATTTTCATTTGTGGAATGAATTGGACTTAGTAAGTGATTTTTGGGGCCCGATATATCCAATCGATGCATTAGATGGTCTTGTAAGAAAAACAAATGTCCCAACACAATGCCTAGAAAAAATATTATTTGTAGTCTTGGGACGAGGCCTTGAATATGTTTTATGATGTATGAAACTATAAAATCTATCATTATAAAATTAGATATTGATATTGAATGTTATTATTATACTAGTAGAATATCCATGTGAATATGTTAATTTATTATTTGATTAATCATTTCTAAATTATAAGGATGTTTATGTTTAAATGGAATGTGTTTTAGTATTATACATTTCCATATATGATTATGCTTATTTATGATAGTTTCTATTATATTTTTATCTTTACTGAGCATCTGATCTCACATCATTCATATGATATATTTTTTCCAGGATCCAAAGAAGTATATTATGATTATCCTTAAGAATTGGATATGGGATATGAGTATGTTCAAAGGGGACAGAACCTGGTTTTTTTCATTTCATAATAAAATTTAAAACCAATGTATTTATCTGGTACTTACAATTCTACTAAACCAATAGGTCAATCGAGACATGATCTCTTGTGATCATTCAAATGTTTTATAATAACGCACTAGATCTAGGTAAGTAGGGTCAAGGTATTATAGTTGACATAATATGAATTTTAGTACAAACCATTAAAACTAGATGTAGAAATACTCTAATCAGAGAACATTACCCTAACATAGAATTTAAGGATTAGTATATAAGAACTTCTTATAATTTTTCTAATATAGAGAATTTGTGAATTTTTTAGGCAATACATCCCAATCTAGATATGAGCAGGGAGATGCGGCTCGAGCATATATGTATCTATGGTTAAAAACTGAAAACACACTTTGAGCTAGACTCCTACAAAAAATGGTTCATGACAATTGGCCTTGTTTCACTCTTGGTTATGACACTCCTAAGAGATATTCATAGGATAATTCACATTTCTTGTTGAAACGAATTTCAAGGATTTTAATATATGATGATAAAAAATAACTATAGTTAATACTAAGGTGTTTTAGACTAAAAAAATGTGTCATTATATTATATAAATTATTTTATGAATACTGATACTCACATTATGCTTTCTGGTTTTAGTTAATGGTTGGATTCCATAGATGTCATATTAATATTGATCATGATATATAATGTTGGAATGATGGTTGAAATAATCAAATAAATGGAATGTTGATATGACTAAAAAATAATGTTCATACTGAAAATGGTTTCCAAAATTCAATCAACAACATATACATTAACCAACACCCAAACTCAATAAAGAAGAGAATAGACAAGAATGTTAAGATCTCCAGCAGTGGAGACCATGGAGAAAGGAAAGCTCAATTTCTATCATGCTGGAAATAATTTAAGAGAAACATAGGAAATTGTCTCATTGGAATAAATAGATGCTTTGTGTGTGGGAAAGAATGACATAATGTAAATAATTTTTGAGGAAAATTGATGATTACTATGGAAGAAAATAAAAATGATCATAAGAATCCATTTATAACCAATTTCCATAATTTTAGGGGACCTGTGCATTACCCGAGTCAATGCCATATTTTATAGGATAACCACTATGTCAATGATGAACCAAATTGGAAATAAATAGATGGTGAAATTTTTAAAATTATTAATGTTATTTGTCAATGGGACTACATTGGATTCCTTTTCTACTGTATCTGTAACTGTGCTGTTTTTAAGGTCAAAATTCTAATTAAGGAATAATTATTATTTCTTTTGTGGATATAGTTATAATAAACCATTTGGGTCTATATGATCATTTAATTAGAATAAATTAATGGATATTGTTGTGAAAATTTTAGGTATGTGATGAAATTTGTGGTTAAATTATGATATGGTTATTTTGAGGAAATTATCCAATTTTTGGAATGTTATAAAAAATAGTGATTGTAAAAGGAAAACACATAGAACTTGTGACAACCCATCATATTGAACAAAATTTTGAGAATCGAACCCACACCAAAATTGCGACAAAGATTTATCACCTACCACTGGTTTACGTGAAGTCCCTAGTTAGAGTGAGTAATTAGTTTTAGTTAAATGAGTTTTTTGATCGATAATAAGTTGATTTGGGATATTTAGTATCTTCATAAGGATATCCTTAGTATAAGAAAATGATTTGGTGAATATGTGATAAATGTTATTTCAGAAGATTTTTTATCCTTTGGGAACACTATATGCCTAAGGAAAATATAATACTATGGGATTTAATTAGACTAGTAATGGTGGATTGTAATGTTGGAGCATCTATATTTTTTTAGAGATTATGGTTATTAATGGAAATGAATATCCTATTATAGATAAAATGTGATTTGGTTTATTACACATATGTTTGAGACTTTCAGAGATGTTGATGTTAATTGGGGGTAAATATTAAGATTTACAATGAATTCCTACGTGATTAAATTCATCTGAGTTAGCTGTTTCAATCATATATTGGATAATAATGAAGGATTTTAAAGACAATTATTTATTGAATGGTCTTTAATGACCTATGGGTATTATTTGTTTAATATTGTAAATTAAGATTAGTATTTCTTTCTATAAAGGATGTTACATTTTGGGGATCATCTGATCTTGTATTAACCATTTTAGATTTATTTAATATCTAAATACATGGGAAATATATATGGTTCATCCTTTTTTGGTTATGTGATTCTCTAGAAGTTGATTCTAGTGCTTCAGATGTGACCATGTCATATTAAATACTCATCTTATAAAGAAAATATGAGTTAGTAGAAGAAATTTATTAACAGATGAAACTCTACATGATAATGTTTATATTGTTTTATGTTCTTACATAATTTCATAAATAAATTCCTCAACTTAATGAAATGGAACATGAAACCAAAAATTTTGTGTGTTTTACTTTTCCTATTAGGAAACCAATAACCGATTAACCCATCATAAGATTGGTTTTTCTTGTTGTTAACATTTTCTTAATAATGTTTTTTATCACTCTCCATTAGAACATTACACTTATTTTATCTTCCATATCCAGGTTTTCCAACAAATAATTCTTGTATGGGTTATCTCAGTTGACCTTTGTACATCTATTTCTTTCTTTTAAAGTGATTGTTTAATTGACATTTTTCCAATGTGGGAATTAAAATGAAGCTCCAAAGAATAATTTTAAAATTTTTAGATTGCAATTTAAGAAAGGGGGGAATAATTTAACACCGCAAGATTTCATAGTAAGTAATTTTCTTTTATGTAATTCAATTACTTGCCCTACACACAACACAGAGTTTGAGGGCACCACGACTTACCAAACTAGCCGTTCAAAAAATATTTATGAATATTATTAACTTTATTTTGAATTTTATATTATCCATATAATATTAACATAGATATTATATGTTTCTTAGATATAATATAAGAACAAATACTTTTTTTAGATAAATGAAGTTTTTTGTAAAAAATGCATGTTTACTGTATTTTAACGATGATACATTTTTATATCCAATATTTTACACTTATATATATTTAATTAATCAAAATAAATATCATCCTTATAATAATTATATAAAAATTTATTTTGAATAAATTTTTAGTTCTTTTCTGATAACATTCATATTTTGATGAATAGTGAAAAATACTAAATTTTAATTGAAAACAAAATTTTTAATCAAAATAATTTTTTGTGATAAATTATACATTTCAATGGGAATGAAGTGTAATTATATTATATTTTCATCATTTAATCCAATTTTTGTCATTTTATTCAATTTTACATTTATATTGGACATAAATACATATCATTCTTTTGATCGTTTTTACTTCTCAAAAACCCTCTTTCTAGTTTTGACAACAGGAATATTTTTTAAAATTAATTATTAAAAATCTATGTTCTGAATTTGTTAAAATATACATCATTTTTTAATTTTAAATTTCAAAATAATCATTGGGTGATTTGATGGTATTTGTCTAAAAACATTCAATTTGTGATGAATAGTGAAAAACACAATGTTATTGTTTAGAGCCAACTATTTATTTAAATATATTTTTTAATTTAAAAACATTTTAAAGTCAAAATAGATATATAATACTTAAATTAGTACAATTTAACTCATTTAGTTAATTTTATAATATTATTATATTTATATATAATTTTATTGACCATTTGGCCATTTTATACTCACCTTATATGCACATTTGCAAATTTTTATAAAACAAAATTTTACTGCTGCTGTGAATTGATTATAAAAAATTCCCTGAGACACAACTAATATTATTAAGTAAAATTTCTTTCAATAGGATGAAAATAATTTTTTTCTGAATAGTAACTTTTTTATTTTATTTACCACGATTACAAGTAAATAGGGTAAATAAAGGAAAAATGATATTATAATTACCTTAACAGATGTCTTAATTTTATTGGATAAGTGTTTTTCAACAAAATATCAAACATAGGAATAAAATATGATCCTCTTTGATCCACGTAGTTTAGATTATGTCATTTATTATTATTATTTTAAGATGAGTTAAATGTGTAAAATTCAATGTTTTATATCTAACCTATTCATAATATAGGGTTATACGTAATATAAATTTGACTATAAATATTCAATAGAAATATAAAAATATTTACTACATAATAGTAGTTTATTTAACATTTTAGACATTAAATAATAAATATTATTTATGACGCTATGATCTTTCAGTAATTACATTATTAATGAACGATTAAAATAATTGAAGTTAAAAATAATCAAATAAAAGTAAATAGAAACTTTTAATGTCATCCGTGAATTTTATAGTTTAATATGACAATTAATGGTTCATTAAATGTATTTTTTCTATGAAATATAATTTTTATTACATTCACAAAAGACAAATACTAAATAGTGTCAAAATTAACATAAATGGAATTTTTTAGAAAATACTATTTTATTAAATTATATAATAGTCCTAAAAATATAAGAATCATAAAAAAGACTTATATAATGATATATATGTCATTAATGAACAACATGAGTTTCTATTTTCATTTTATAGTATGTTTATTAACCATGTATTATAAAAATACAAGATGACATGTTCAATGTTAAACTATTTAACAATGAGTTAAATCTAAAAGATGAGGTTAATATGGTGACATAAACATGTCTAAAACATATTAATTGAGAGGTTTTAGACCGATAATCACATTATCATAGAAATAAATACTTTTGGAGGAATTAGAAACTGAAAAATATTTTATAATAAAATAATATTTAAATATTTTCCTAAAGTAACCCTCACCACTCTTATAAAAAAGGTTACTTCCAATTCTCATAATTTCACACCTCCAAAGCCATTTTTTCTCAGCCAAACACTACTCAAATATCCTCCTAACTACACTCAATTCACCCTATTGTAATTAAATTGATCATATTTCCAATGTATAGAGCCATTTTGTTCAAATTAAAAGGAATAAATTGAAGAAGTTGTAATTACTTCATCACCTCTTTCAAAGTGTTTTTCTTTATCAACTTTCTCTTTATTAGTTATTTCCATAATAAAATAATTACACCATTACCATATACATACAGATATTTTATTATAATTATAATTAAACTATATTAATTATTCTATCCATCCTATGAATGATAATGTCATCACACGTGCGTATGTAGGGAATACCGTCTTCACACCATGGTGTAGTTTTTCATTTAACACTTCATTATTTGGATGTGTAAAATAATGAGAATAAATGATGTAAAAAATAAATATAACATGTTAAGGATTCTGTATATATAATATATCATCCATTTATATACTATTTCACGACTAATAGAATGATTTTGTCGCTCGTGCATATGCACAACTTACAATCTCTATGATGAGATAAGATTTCATTACCCATCACAACCATTAAAAATAATTTTAATTGTATGATTATAATAAACGTATAAGAATTTAATATCATTATAGATATCAATTAATTACATCTTATCAATAACAAACTTTCCATACGTAACAAAACAAATAAAGGAAAATGAATCAGTTAACATCCAAGACAATGAGACTACAAAAATATCATTAATAATTAAATGTTAGAAGATCATATATGATATCATATTTATGTATTTGGTTCTATTATATTTTAATAAAAATTAATTCCCCATTATACATTAGGTTAACTTTCCCTCGACCAAGGAAAATTATAAGGTATTTGGTTTTCATTTCACTTTTATTCTTGTGAGATTCCTACTATATTTTACAAATTTCAATTTTCAGGGTGTATATACTACCCATGGTTGTATTGTTTGTGTAATAAACATTAATTTATGGATATTTACAACATCATTGTATGACCCCTCTTTCATTGGTTGTATGTTTCGTATGTTGCCAAATTTGTAAGGGAATTCCAAAATTCAATTTCCACTCATTGTGTTTTACGTAGACTTCATTAATAATTTTACTCCAAGATTATGTGAGAAATCACTATTCATTTATTAATGTAGTAATTTCCACAACCCTTTTTGTGGTTATAATCTTTATGAATAGAATTACTCCATTGATTAATTCTCAAGTCATTGATTTGAAATTCTTAAGGGTAATCTTAACAAAATTTCTATTCATTGAGTTAAACATTCAAGTCATTGGTTTTGTTTTTACTAGAATATGAGTGAGTGTACAGAGATTGATTTACACTGAATATCAAATAATATTGAGTTTATTTATATTTTTCACACATAATTACATCATTGATTTATCCTTAATCTATGCATATGGTCTTTATAAGGTATTTCGTCTCAATATTCATTCTATTGAGACTTCTTTGTTGTTATGTTAAAATTCAATTTTATATGGTGTATATAATTTCCATTGAAATATTATTTCATCAATACCTTTAGTATAATGATATTAAAATGTTTTGATTAATTTTATTCCTCAATTTTTTGTATTTAATCATATTTCATTTGGTTAGGAACACTTTAACTGGAATATCATTTTAAATGTTTTAATGATTTATTCTTCTAAATCATTCTCATTAATGATAGTTTTTTAAAAATGATTTTACGTATTTATTAATATTGACATAAATGTTTTAAAAATAACATTACTTTCAAAAGATTTAATGTTTTATGGGACACATTGATTCAAAAATATCTTTTAAATGACTTCTTTGATAAATTTTGGAGCTTTTAAATGTTTTCATGAAAAGGGGATGTTTCTCTCAAATAGTTTTACAAATTATTTGTATCTTTGTCAATATCCTTAATTGTATTTTATTCTTGATTGAGGTTTATTTATTATAATCCAATCTTTTATATTAGTTTGAATGAGTTATTTTGTATTGTGGATGAGCTATTTTTATATCATTCGTGGTCTATGTCTAATGTATTGAAACATTTTATAATAGTCTTAATAAATTGTTTAGATTATGTTTCACAATTTTCATTTGAGGAATAAATTGGACATTGTGTGAGATGGGTGGTGCCCACTATAGCCCCTCTATGCATCAATAAGTCTTATGAGACAAACTACTATCCTGGCAGAAGTCCTTGACAAAATCTTCTTTTTAGTTTTGGCACGTGGTCATGACTATGTGGCTATGATTTCTGGAATTATTTATTCCATCATTATTAAATTAGGTATTGATATTGCATGTGATTATTAGACTTGTATATTATCCATGTGATTAAGTACATTGAATTATTTGATTTATCTTTTCAATATTATGTTATGTATTAAGTTTAAAAGGCTTTTGTTTTAGTCTGGTACATTTTCTTAAATGTTTATTCTTATTTATAATAGTGTCTACTATATTGTTATCATTATAGAGAATTTGATCTCACCCCTTTCATATGTTTTTTTCATTGGATGTTAAAAAGTATATTATGATTAACTAATTGGAATAGGCCAATGGATATGAGTGTGTTCAAAGGGGAAACAATAGTGTTGTTTTTTCCATTTCATCATTTAATGTAAAACATATGTATGCATCTAGTACATACAAGGCTACTAAACTAATATTTCATTTGAGACTTGATATCTTGTGATCATGCTAATGTTATGTAATAATTCACCAAATCTGGGTAACGTGGGTCTGGGAGGTACATTTTATCCAAATACCTTGAGGTAGAATAGTGCAGCATAATTTATGAGTTAGACTTAGTGGAATATGAATGCAATGTATTATATTGTCTGCGTTACTAACCCAGAATATTATTTCCTAGAATTGTTTAGGGACATGAAATCTATAGCTAGTCACTTCAAGGATTATCATATAAATGAGATTTATTCCTAGGTTAATACATTATATTTTAAATTTTTTTGGATGTGTTGTATCGTTACCTTATTTCAGAATGAAATCTCAAGGAGGCTTATGGTCGTGGACATGCGGTTCCAATTCGGTGGTCCATAGGTGTGTCATTTGATGATAGTAAGTGTCACTTAAAAATTTTTCACTTTATAATTGGTGGACATATTAGTCTTTAAATATAACCATCCTCTCATAGTAGTGATCATGTGATCTATTATAACATAGGTCGGTTGGGATAGTTGTAGGGTCAATGTCACTAACCAACAGTTCATTGTTGAGAGTAAAACATGATGTGAAATATTGAGATGCTCTATAGAAACCCTCGACAGTTAGGTGATGATGGCAGACCATGGCCAGTATAGAGCGTAGGTTGGGGGTTAGTTGCCCAATATCAGGCTAGAAGTTTGACCTCTATCATTCAAACATGTTTTTTAATTGGACATGGTTATCAAGGAAACTGGAATCATTCTCAGCAAGGAAGTTTAGTGGATGAAACTTTGACTAGGACCTAGGGTAGAGGGAAAATTAAACTTCTTATAGTTCATCCTACACATGGAGCTAGAGATTCATTCCCAATGACAGTTCTATGTATGATACTTATACCTTCCACAATGTCTAGTGTTTTGTTATATACTTTTTCCTCACATTATTTTATATCAACCACATTTTTGACTGTGTCTAGCATAGAGGTGGAACTTATATGTGGGGTTATTTCAATCAATTCAAAATTGGTGAGTGAAAATAAAATATATACTAGTGTAAGGAGTGATCCCATAAATTTGAAGGGTATCATTTTCTGTGGGAACTGTTTGGGCCCTAAATGTTAGGTTTCGATATAATTTTTAGGATGGATTGGCTAGTGTAGTAGTAATAATTTATTGACTATCACAACTATAGGGAAATTTTCATCTATTTTAAGTGATACACTTATGTTCACCATTTTTAGTCGGATATCCTAGTAGTTAATAAAGGGCCAATCTATTACCAATTTGGTAAACTCATAGCCGAAGTGGTTATTCTTATGATGATTGATGGGGGAGTATGTAATATATTATTTACTCATATGGTGGATCAGTTTTAGGATGTGTGTCATGAACATTTCTTCTGGCTTCCACCAAAAAGGGAGGTTGAGTTCACAATAGAGTTTATTTTGGGAACCGAACTAGTTACTATTCTTCCATGTAGAATGCAACCTACAGAACTCTAGGAACATAAAACTAAATTGGATGAAATAGAGAACAAGGGGATTATTCATCCAAGTAAAACACCTTGGGTATATCCTATTCTATATTTAAAGAAGCTTGATGGGTCATGAGGGATATTGAAGTTAAATAATGAAAAAGATAATTATGGATCTAGTGTCCAATAAAACTAAAACCTTTTTGTCCTCGAGCATGTATTATGATGAGATATACAGAATATTCATAAAAAATGAATTAATATTAAAGTATATAACTTTTTTCACAATAAAATAACTCAGGTATTTTATTAATTCAATATTAACAAGAAATTTCCATTAGTTCAAATACAGGGCATCAATATGGTCCCAGCACTAAACAAATGTTTTTTATTTATGGTCGGATGGCTTAATATTTTCACCTGAGGATCAAATTCAATTTCTGAAGCATAAAAAAATTATAACTTCTATATATATATATTCTATAATATGTTGGGAGACCATGTAAAAAGTGGTCTCCCACCCCAAAAAGAACACCCATGAAATTTGTGGATGGCTGATAAACTACCCACATACATTGGTGGTAATATTTAAAAATAAATTTAAAAGTGTTAGGGTTCTAACCCAACACACATATTTCTTGAATGCCTCATAGTTGTGTGCACAAACAGACAACTAAATTATCAACTACCCTGGGTGTATATTTAATGACTAAGGTCCCTTTAAATTTCTTTTTTTAAATAAAATATATTTAATTTTTTTTTGAATTTTATAAAAACTCGGTGTCACTCAAAAATTAAAAAATATTTAGAATTTATTTTAAAATATTTTATTTCATAATTAATTCCATATAGATGAGTAAATCGAAATTTTAATTTTATATTGAAAAATATATTTTATTTTGATATATGATAAAAAAGCCTAAATAAATTTTGTTTGTTATTAAATATATTTCTTTCCAAACACGTGATTTTTTATATAATTTTTTCTTAAATGATTGGTTTTGAATCATCTATCATATCTATTAAATGTATACGGGTCT
Source organism: Viscum album (assembly GCA_963277665.1). NCBI lineage: Eukaryota > Viridiplantae > Streptophyta > Magnoliopsida > Santalales > Viscaceae > Viscum > Viscum album. Next base: position 444,684,494 of record OY728139.1, on the reverse strand, counting down.
GTGTATACATGATTAGAAATATTCATGTGTATCTTATAGTCTGGAGATCCCCTCACCTGTGGGTAATTATTTAATATATGGATGAGGATGTTCAATATTACAGATCATGATGATCTTTGAGAAAATAAACTATAGGATTTGAACTAATTGGATAAGGTGAGCCATAGGAATCTTGTCACATATGACATATGGAGGTACACCTTGGGTAATATTTCATTCATTACGTACTAAATGGTTCAACCCATGGTAAATTTTTATGGTCAACGAATTTATTTATTCATTTATGAATGGTTTATTATTATTGTGATTGTGTATTTTTATATGAATATATTGAATAATAAACAAGAATGAATTGATAAAATGATCGTGTGAGATGAATAGTTTCAATTTAATAATATATAAACCATGAGTCCAACAATATAGTGTGACCGTGATAAATATAACCCAATTTCATTCTCTATTTAAATTATAGAAATCCATAATGAGACGATTAAATCAAAATGCCTTTCATCACATGAGTTTCAAAAAATATATTTGTTTGGGGTGATTGTATTTGATGCACAAGGGCACCCCTTATTATTAGGGAATTATATTGAAAAAGGTTGGTTGGATATCTAATATATTTATAATTTTATAGAAGGTCATTATCTTTGATAACCTGCACAACAGGCAATAATGAGTAGAAACAAACTACAAAATATTATTATATAAATATATCCATTATAACCTTGATGTTAAATTATTCGTACATATTATGAATAAATAATTATATATATATATATATATACTCTAATCAATAAAAATTTTACTATTATTCTTAGGAAATAATCACTACATTTTTTTCAAATCAATTTTATTCTTAAAAGATATGTTTTACTTAAAAAATAATTTTTTTGATAGAATAATATAATTAATTTTATAAAATTTTATATATTTCATTTAATATAATAAATAATGCTTTTAAAATATTTATAAAAAAATTATCCAATTGTAAATTTTTTTTATAGAATTTTTATATTTCAATAAATAGTGAAAAGTACTAATTTTTAATGAAAATTGTATTTTCATTTAATGTACTTACAATCAAAAATTATATTTTGGATTAGTAATAAAATTAAATTAGTGATAATTTTATTAAAAAAATCCTATTGTGATTTTTTAGATAAATGTTGTATATTAATGTAATTAAATAACATTTCATATTTAAAACAATTATTTTTTATAAAAAAAACTTTTTTATCATATTTTTTGTTTCATTTTATATTAAAATTTGAGATATAAATTTTGTATATTTTGAAAAATGGATTAATATTTCTCATTAAGAGTTCCAAAATATTTAAATATTTCCCTTTCTATTAATATGAATACAAATATTGGTAATTTTTTTAATTTGGAAAATGGTAAATCATGTAATTGATGTTAAAAATAATATTTCAAGGATTACAAAATTACACTAACAATAGAAATAATTTTTTCCCATGGGTCCATTTTATCAGTACACCTAAAATATATGGTTAGGTGGTAACTAATTTCCATTTTTATTTTATTAGGATGTTGATTATATTTTGTGTAATGAAACATAATAATTGTCATACCCTTGTTTGTAATAGTTATAATATTTTTGACATGGGTATAAATATAAGATATTTGTAGTTAAAAATATTCCTTCAAAGTATATTAAATTTAAATTCATGATGATTATTTAATATTAATTAAAATGTAATTAATAATAACCTTATATTCTTAAAAAATCCTAACACATTAATTATTCTATTAATATAAAAAATAATATTATATACAATAAGCGTAAAATATTTCTAGATAATAAAAATTTTACATTATTTTCCGAGATGAATATAATATTTTAGTAGTTTAATTAAATATTTATTAAAAATTAAATTTTTTGTGATGTTATTAATGTTAATGGAAGGAATAGTTATAGAAATAGACATTAATGATATTATATAATAAATAATATTATAATAATGATATAAAATTTCTAAAAATAATTATTTAAAAAATTTATTGCTGTATGGTTTATAAAATTATAAATATTTCATTTACAATCCTTTTTCACTTAGAGTAAATGTCATGACCATCCAATAGTTATCAAACCATTTCTGTCGTGATAATTTTGAAAGTGGTTAACGATAGATTATAACAAAATGAAAAGGGTAAAACATGGTAAACATGTGAATAATTTTTATTTTATAACACAATTAGGCCCATAGTCATATTATATTATAAATAATGCATGTTTTTTACATTATAAATTGAAAAGTAATTTATTTTAATTTAATATTTTGAAAAATACCTGGATTCCCCACCTTTCCAATAAAAGGGGAATCATTATTCCCTTAACATAACCCTTCCAAAACCTTTTTTTCTATTAACTAACCAAATATTTCCTATCATACCACTCCATTTTTATAGGAATTATTTATAGAATAATGAAATCCTTAGTGGTATTAAGGTTTTAAGAATATGAGATTGTCCGAAGAATAGGTATCGTTCTTAACCAAGAATTTATATTTTATTTATTCTTTAAAATCCTTAATAAAGTCCTTAAATATGATTTTATAACAATATAAAAACCTATATATACATATAAATTTTATTTTTATTTTAGTAATCAACATCAATCTCAAACCTACATCAAATAAGAAAGGAATCCATCACTCGTGTGTACGGCAGCCAACCGCCTCAAAGACCGATGTAATTTGTTTTCCATCACCACCTCTCAAGGAAGGTTAAAATTATGGAATTACATTTTATTTATGATATTTTAGAAATATTTATCATTATATAATAATTATATATCTTTTAATTTATTATATTTTTATTCATATAAAATTATATTGTCGTTCATTCGTTTGGGTGGACTATAACATCCATGAAGTGAACTGAGTCATTTTGTATAACCAAATCACATAAATGATATATATTTGTAAAGATAGAGTTATAATATGATATTAATTATATTATTATAATTATCAAAACAAATAATAATACTTACATTATTTTCATAATGATCATTGATTAATGGAAGTGTTACTCAACCGTATGAATGACCTAGTGTCCCCATGATTGAAACTCATTTCACATTTTTCATAACCATATTTAATGGTAAAATTTAAAATTATAATTGATTCATTAAATTGATAATAATTTCATAATTAATAACATAGATTTTATGGAATAATGAACACTTTTACCATGGTAGACTCAACGAATAAATTGTTAAATTATTCATCTAATGTCCTCAAAAAACCTGATGTGATGTTAACTGGTTATATAACTAAATTATTCATTGAATTAAATAAAGAAATCATTTAAATAAAAGATATTAATATGATAAAATGTTCTTATGAAATAAAATATTTCATATGAGTATATTATATTGGTGCTTAAAGGCGTATATATAAATTTTGGTATAGAGAAAAAATATTTTTTGATAAATTCTTTCTTTGGGGAATATATCATTTTTATAAAAATAATTTTTTCTATGGTTTATATACTACCTCTTTAAATGATATATCATTAATAAAGTACAATTCATGATATATTATGTTTCAATTTTATTAACATCATCCCAGGGTATTTGATTGAAATGTACTTAGGGGTAAAATGATTCTAACCATAATTTCATCTTATTACATGAAACGCTTAGTTTGTGGAAATCCACTGAACCTTTATTATAAAAAATAGAAAATTAAATCAAGAAAGTACAACATTGTGAAAAATAGAATTAAATATCATAATATTCATACCTGTCACCAAATCCATGATATATTTCATCCTTTTCAGTAGCTGATTCCCACTCTAACTATCATGGTGCTTCAAAACCATAGCATATATCCTTCTATGAATCAACAACTCTAGAGAAATAAACACCATCGAAGAATGTGAAGTCCATCCTTCCCTACTAAAAGAAAACATGGTGGATATTGGATTTAACAAATAAGAATAATATTTCCTCGGCCTTCTTCCCGGTGGGGTAGTCATCGCTTCCTCATTCTTAGGAAACTTTTTTCCCCACCTAGAACAACGTCATTGTGGAACGTTCAAACCCTACATCCATCATTTTACTTGTCACTACCAAGACAATCCGCCCATCTTCTAGAGATTTCCACATCACTTTAACCCTCCATTACTCCCCATTCCTAATAAGATTGAATTTTATTTTCAATTTTGGAAAAACAATCAGAATTATCCACAAACTCATGGCCATCATATAACCCATTTTTTACAACTTCTTCTCCTGCTACAGCTTCCAGAGAAGAAGTAAAATCATCATTGAGTGATGTAGCCTCCTCAAAATGTGAGTTTTTTTCAATCTCAAGTTCTTGTGTGATGTTAACAATGGAGGCAGGAACCTTGAAACCTCCATCACCATCATACCATCCTAGCAACAATACAAAATAGACACGTGGTGGTGCATAACATCGACCCTCAGAAGCATTAAAACTCAAAGGAACAACTCAATCCTGGTCCAAATCCGGGTTATTATTCACCAATCTGGAAAACCTGTTAACAAGATTAATACCGACCACCTTCATCCAAGAAAGAGGTTGTTGGCCAACTGAGATCTTCACCCGCACACCACTTTCATTAGTAACTTGTTTCACCAAGGCCATCTATTTCGATTTTTCATCACAAACCCATAACCCATATAATGGGGAGGAATGTTAGTATCCTACTGAATCAATCTGAGGGAGCCTTCAGCATTGGATTGACCAATAGATGCTGCATCTTTTAATGCAGTTCCACCCACAGCTTCTAAACAAATATAGTATTAACCCCTAACTAGACTACCATGGACCGCATCCTTTCCCACCATGTCACAAATAGGTTATAATGGATCATCCCACTCCATTATTTGAGAATCTCCCAACTCAATACTCAAACTTCCCTTTCAAGGATTTCCCCCATTGAGGAGCCCTCAAGCACTGAAGGATCATTAGCGCACCCTGCAACCTTATGAGAAGTAGAAAAATCACCATGAGTCCCACATTCACTCACAAATATGACCTCCCCCTAATCTTGAATCATCCTTGAAACGAAATATTTTACCATTTTCCTAGAATTCACCACAGTAGATTGTTTGAGCTCACCCCCCTTATCATTTCCACCACTATCTATGACATCTACCACCCGAGGATGAGGGATCATGGGTTGATTTTCTTGTAACCCACCATCTGACTGACCCTTCCCTTGCAAATTAAAATTCTCAATAGCAGCACCATGTCATACACCCAATGCATCATTCCCACACTTGCGCATCTTCTTCAAATACGCATTTTGGGTTGACGAAGAACAAGGAAACAACCAATTTCACAAACTAGAAAAGTTTTTCCACAACTAAAACATCACACCCATCATCCACCAAAAATATTTCCAATCTGTAATCTACACACAATCTAAAAGAGGCATGGAGACATCATCCTCCATAGAGATACGAGGGCAGATTGGATGGCACACGTCTTCAGTTTGCGTATGAAAACACATATAACGACGGACCATATAACAAAGGATTGTAAAAATAGAAGGGTTTTGGAAGGGGAGTGGAACACCAGGGAATCATACCCTAATATTCATGATTGGATTATCTTGCTGCATATGAAATTCAATGATCCACCGAAAAAGGTATAAGGAAAAACCACAACATCATTGAGTGGCTTTAGACCACCCAATGATGGGATCATCCATCGACTCACATCGAATTATGATATCCCTTTGATCAAAAATACTAGTGCCCGAATGTTCATAGAGATACTAGGATCCAAAGATGAAAATGTCAAATGCATCAACTGAGTGTTGCCACTGATGAAACTGATCCACCAGAGTTAGATTGAACACATCTGAGGTGAATATAATAATTTTAATCACTTATCCACTTTTATGTGGTGAATATACCTCACCAGTGAAAAAATTTATCTAGAATATATTTATTTTAATTATATTTATTATTAATTTATCATTATTCATTGATTTTTTTTTGATTTAGGAGTTATCAAAGTAAAAAAGGCTTTGTATTAGAATCCTTGTTCTTTTCAAGATTCATTATCTTCAAAGATACTTAGTAGGAAATGATAATAACATATTTTCTTGAAACACATATATTTTATACTCTTTTGTTTATGAATTTAGAATTCATTTTATTTCTTACATCCCCAATTATATATTACATAAACATAAATAAATCAATTTATATGTGACGTCTATATTGTATATTCTTTTAGATTATGAATATTTCATTTGAATATACATGTTTTCTAAAAAATTAAAAACAATATTTATAAGAAAAATGTATAACCTATAGATATCTTACATAATATATTTACATATATTAAATGGTTTTAAAAAGGAAAATTTTAAAAAAAATCCCACGTGGGTCACATTTGACTTCTTTTACAAAATGTTTGAAAAGAATGTTTATTTTTGACATCTAAAAAATCCATAGATTTTACCACCACCATTACAATTATTTTCTTAGGTTTCATTTATAATTTTGAAGGGTTATTTTGTAAGACAAATGTTTTAGAAATATTTTTCAAATTTCTTTTAATAAAATTAATTTTCAATGTAAAAAAGATATTTTCCTGTTAAACAATTTTATTGTTCTTTTAATGGTATATCCATTTATAAATGCCAACAACACATGATGTTACATATGCTATACTATGGATATTTTTAATGATACCATCATCATTCTTTTTCTAGATAGACTGTTATTTCTTAAATAATATTTTCATGCAACCCATTTCTTTTCCCTGTGTTAACCTAGCTCTTCTATATTATAACATGTACATAAAAAATAAATTTTCCCATCCTCGTAATATTTTTTTCAATTTTTTACATTATAATATTTCAATTTTTCTTTAAATATAATACCTCCTTCCCCCAATATGGGTAATTATATTTGGAAAATTGGATTTTAAAATACAACGGAATTTTGATATCCAGTTTTTTCTGAGTTATGTTTAAAATAGTTTTTCAGAATATTAAACTTGATATAGTCTTTGGAATTTTTTCAATAATGGTTAAGCTCTATTATTGATCTTTGGTGAGTATGATTTATCTTTTGAAATGACAGAACCCATATTGAGCTCCAATTATTTGGGTAAATATTATATTATCTATATAAATATATAGGATATCATTTGTATTGTTATTACAGTTGTATGGCTTCACTGAGATTTATATAATGATGTTGTCCGAAGATACCAGCATGTTTTCTTTTTTCGATATATAGGATACAATATATTCTTTTAATCATGTTTGATATCACATTGGTTATGATTATTTATTATAATTAATCATATCCCTTAGTAATGATTTCATAAATGTTTTATGGTTGATGATCCAAGTATTGATCGGTATGAATTATCTTATTAGTATGCTCTCATTGATTACATTGTAATTTCTATTATTCTCAGATTACTGTCACTGATGACATCTAATAGTTAATGATTATGATTACCCTTACTAATAATTTTTTCATACCCTCCATATGTTTTCTTTTAAATAGGTAATGACTAATAAGGATAAAAGATTTCAGTATAGAAAGTTTTCATATATGAGGAAATTTGTTATATATGTTGATGAATTAATATGGAATATTAATGGTTGGGTATGGTGGGTAAATACTCTATTGAAATCTTGAGTATTGTTAATGTAATATCTTTTCCTAATTGTCTAAATATATAAACTCAAATAGCCCTAAGATATGTAATTGTTACAATATTTTATATTTTTGTTGTAAATTTTTAATGAAAAAAGGTTCACATTTATCAACATGAAACCCATAAATGTAATGTTTTTTTTTATCATCAGATCTACGATTTTAGGTTCATGGATATTACAGTTTGTATCATAGTAGTGTTTAGATTACATTGAATATTATGATGTCTTCATATGAGGTTATCTTAGGGTCTACAGATACCATTATGGTTTTATAAGATTAAGGTTGATCGTATGTTTAATGACTTGTACACACCATTTTATGTTTAAGTGATGAAATTTTAAGGTGACCAATGCTTTTTTGTGAGATTAATTATTTTGTTGAGGTATATCAACCGTTAGATTTAACATGAAGTATTATTTCATAAAAATTATGATACAATTTTAGGAATGTAATATTAAACATATGAGATAACCATTGAGGTTAAAACATTAATTAAGGTTATTATTAGGATATAGAGTTATTTATTTATATAAAAGATTATCATAATTCATGAAGACTCTATTATGAGGGAATATAAATAATTGGTAGAAGACTTTAAGAATTATTATCAATATTTGGGGATAAATTTTGAATTTATCTTGGTAGAATACATGATCAAATAATAATTTTTTTGAGATAGTTTTTGAAAATTCTGTCTTATTATTAATTTTCTGATGTTGAAGAATTATTTGATTATATGTAATATTTTTCATTTTATGAATTTTCATATCTTTATAATTCCATTATGGACATTGTTTTATAATATGAATATAGGATAAGAATTTTCATAAAAAGATTTGTATGTATATGATCGGATTGATGTTGTTAAAAAATAATATTGAATACACGTCATTTAAAAAAATGATATGATGATTATTAAATTATTAAATTATCCATTTCTGGTAATTATATTTTCTTATGTTCATAGTCGTCATGGTAATGAATTCAAAAAATATAAGAAGTATAATCATAAAAAACAATTATCATATTACATTCTCTTAAAAGGAACCACTGATTTTTTCACTGCTTCTTGGTTTATGGTATGATGATCATTTAAATTATTTTTATCATTCAATGTTTTTGATCAATGATATCAATTTATCTCAATAATTATTTTAGAAATTATGGTTTTTTTCAATGAATATGTTTTAACATACCACTAATGTTTTCATATATATAATTTCAATTATGTGTTTCTAGATATAACCTTCATATTTTCCTTTCTCACTTTTCAATAATAAGTTTTATTAACCCATTTAAAAATTTTTGGTATCATAAAAGATAATTTAAAATTTACAACATTGATTATTGAGAAAAATATTAATATTTTAATGGTGAAAATTCTTAAATTGGAGAGGGGAATGTAATATCATGATATTTTAAAAGGGCATTATGTTTGATGACTTGTATGTAATTCAACACTGAGCGTAAATTAATCATAAAATAATATTATTTAAATGAGACCATTATAAAATAACTGCTAAATTGGAGGGTATAAAAAGTATTAACTAAATTTTGAAATATATATAATATTTCTAATCAATACAAATGTGGTAATTAATTATTCATATTTAAGAACACATTTTTTAGAAAATATATTTTCTTCTTCAAGGATATGTTTTCATCAAAATTGGAGTTATATTAAGTCAATAATATTATTAGATTCTGAAATATTTTGAAATTTTATTTTATAAAATTAATATAATTTCAAAAAATATAATATAAATATTTTTATATAGAGGAAATTTTAATTGTTTTTTGAAATGTTAAAATTTTCCATGAATAGAAAAAAATACAGGTTTCTAATGGGGACAATATTTTTTTAATGTATTTACAAACTTAAATTATACTTTGGACCAGTTCTAAAATTTAATTATTATCATTATTTATAATAATATAATTATGTTATATTAATTGAATATTATAAAATAATTTAGTAGAAAAACAATTTTTTTAAAATTGAATTTTTCTAATGAACTATTTTTTCGTCAGGTTGGGTCAGTTAGATTTAAAATTAAAATATAAAAAAAATTTATTTAAATTTTTAAAAATGGATCTGTATTTTAAATTAGATTGTACAAATTTAATATATTGTTCCCTTTAATTATGGATAATCTGAATTGAATCCTTAGTAATTTTATTATCACACTGAAGAGAAAATTGTGAAAATTATGTAAATAATATTATGAAAATGACTTTAAAATGACAATAAATATTTCCGTAAAATTATTTGTTTTCATAAATCGATTCCATAGTCTTGAAATATTCAATTATATGGAGTTTTTTCAATTTATATATGATTATGACCTTTATAATACTCTTTGTCGAGAAAAGTCCAAAATGTCACCCTCTTATTTTTAATAATTATAATATTTTAAAAAATTGGATAAATAGAATATATGTTCATTTAAAAAAACATAATTTATTTATAAATTATTTTTCATAGTCAATATAATTTTTTTATTATTGAAATAATTGAATTAAATTATTACACAATCTTGGGTAAAATATTTTCAATTAATGGAAAAATAGAATAAATGAAATAAAAAAATATAAGTAAAAAAATTATATATAATTAATGTGATCAATTAATTGTATAGATTAATATGAATGTTAAGGTATATAATAAAATATATTTCTTTAATTTATTTTTTTCCTTCATGTTATTAATGACAATGTAATAAATTGTTTTAAAAATTGACATTAATAATATGTTTTAATAAAAAATAATTTATGAACTAATTAAAAATTCAAAAAATCTAATGATAGTAGTATATATTTAGTAATGTCTAACATGTCTCTTTTCTGTTTTGTTTTTTTCATTATTGTAACTATCTTGACCCTCGAATGTTAAAAATCTTTATTGTCACGATAAGTGTGAAAGGTGTTAATAAGGGATAAAAAAAGAAATTCTAAAAACATAGTCCAAATTTTTCTAATTTTTATTTTATAAGATTACCGTAATAAATAGTTATCCTATATTCAAAATAAATTTGATTGGATTCATTTTTAATTTTTAATTAAATTATATTAACTTAATATTTTGATAAATTAATAGTGTCCCCCCCTCTTATAAAAGTGCAGCACATATTCTCAATAAATCACACGTAAAACCCCATTTTTCATCCATGTTGTAATCAAATATCTTACAAAAATCTCTACCAACACTGTATAGGTCTTATTTATGGATTATAAACAACCTTAGTGGTCTAATGTTATTAATAAAAAGTTTTTTTCATGAAGAAGATGTATCATTAATAAAAGAGCGTTTCTATATGATTTATTTTTCCAACTCCACAAATTCCTACATTAAATGATTATGTAATAAAATAATTATATTACCTATACTTATATAATAAATATTTAATCATATAATATATGTACATCTAAAAAATCCATCAGATGTAAATGTAATCCATTATTTATGTGTATAGATGACCACTATATCACAGACAAAATTAATTAATTTTCCATCACCACCTCTCACAAAGAGTTATAATAATAGAATTAATGTTCATAAATGATAATAATTATTGGACGCTCCATGATATTAAAGTTTTAATAATAATAAATTATCTCAATATATATATTTTACCCTTTCATGCAATTTAATATCTCTATGAAAATCAATTTTCTCATACATCAGCATATACTTTAATATGTTAATTTATTATAGTCATGAATAAATATGTTCACAAGTTTATTTTCACATATAATTTGAATAAAAATTTGTCTTGTAATGTTATATGCAAGACAGACTCTTCATAATCATTTTTGGATTCTCAGACACTGAAGTTCCACTCACTGAAGTCAACATATTGAAACTGAAGTTGACACACCGAAACCAAAGTATGACACACCAAAGTTCAACAGACTGAAGATGACACACCAACGTTGACACACTGAAACTGAAGGATGAAACACCGATGTTCGACATACTGATGTTGACACACCGATGTTGACACACCGAAGTTCGACATACCTTTGTTGACACACAGAAGTTGACACACTGATGTTCGATAGACCGAAGTTGACACACCGACGTTCGACATAATGAATTATGAGACACCGATGTATTACACACCAATGTTTGAAAGATATGAGATTATCTGTAGACAAGTAAAAGGTACATGAATGTGCAAAAATCATTATGCCTATAGGATCGTGGAGTATAATAGGATCTCATCTTTCATGTTAAAGATACGACAGTACCAATATACACTGAGATACAGAATGTGCGATTATGAAAAGTGAAGAACGATGTGCTTGAGATTAAAAGAATACTGTAACAGGCTACCTTCTCCAAAAAGGGATTTAGTAAACATCGATACATTAATGAAATGAACATTTTCACTCCTTGATGTTGGATTATAGAAACTGTGATACTCTTTTCTGAAGACAACATCGAGAAGAACACTCAAATAGCATATTCTCAATATTCATTGAGTCTAGAGAACTACTTTTCAACACTCAGAGAATTATTAACTCTATTATCTTTCAGAACTCTGTTGTGTTTTATATTTACTATTTGAGAAGTCTGTATTTTTTTTGTATAACACACACTTTATCTTAAACATAACTAGAGGATAATAAACTATCCTCAAGCTCAATCAATTTTTTACTTTTGTTTCCTATGGATAAAAATGGTCGAGGTCAAGTGTGGCCTGGACAGGTGAGAGTGTTGTTGTAAAACCCCAATCCATGTTGTGGATCCATAGTTCATTTATATAAATAGATTGGTGGAAGGTGATCACCATGTGGAGAGGATTATGTTTCTTATTGAGAATGAACCTCTTATTTACATTTTTGTTACAATCCTTAATTACACTATTTTATTTTATCCACTTCTTATATTGTTTGAATGATAGAAAAATGTTTTTAATTTAACTCTGATAGTTAGTTTTGGTTAGTGTTTTTTATTCTTAATTCAGTAAACCTATTTCAAAAGTTGAATTAGTGATTACATTGATTCAACTAAGGAATAATAAACCTTAGATAATCTTGTTGAGAAATTAATCATTTATATCTCTACTGACTTAATTGACTGGGCCGTTTTGAATATGGGATTTTTATCATAAACTTTTTATTAGAAATTTTAATTGGAACTCAATTCACCCCACTCTTGAGTGTCCACACTGACCAAAATTTGGTATCATATGATTTTTTATCTAGTGTGGAAATTCTTGTTAACTATGATATTAATTGTATTTTAAAGATCATAAAATTTCAGTCATATCTAATTTTTTAGTTCATTAATATTCCAAGTAATTATGGAAACTAGAGTTGAGGGTGATGATACTAACATGCCATGTTTCTTTAATGGTGATAACTCTGATCAGTGAAAATGAAAAATGAAAATGTATCTAGAGAGTATGGGACCTGAAATATGGGATACAATTGAAGTGAAACATGTATTGCCTGCTACTACAAGGGATACATGGTCTCATTTGACTAAAGATACATATAATAATAACTGTAAAGTAATGAATTCCTTTTACTGTTCTCTAGTTGATGATGAATTCAATATATATCTTCTCATAAAATTGTATATGAAATTTGGGATTCTTTAGCTGTTTCTCATGAGGGAACAACTAATGTTAAATAAACGAGACTAAATACATACACTATTAAATATGATAGTTTTAAAATGAAACCAGATGAACATGTCTCTGAAATGTATCTCAGGATCAACGAAATAGTGAACACTATGAGTCTTCTTGGAAAACTAGTGGACAAGAAGGACCAAATCATGATACTGCTTCGACGCCTACCTGATAAATGGGGGGAATCTTCTGTTTCCATCTGAGAATCTTTTGACATTAGCAAGCTACCAGTAAACGAACTAATAGGAAAGATTGTGATGTATGAGGATGAACTTAAGGATAATCAAGAAGTAGATTCAGAACCAATGCTGAAATTAGTAACATTCAAGATTACTACAAAAAAGAGTAAAAAACAAAGGAAATGTTCAAATTCTTATAGACATCTCCACTGGTGAAGAGTCAGATTCAGACTGTGATGAGTAGAAAGCTCATCTTGCACAGAGAGTCAAAAATATCAATAGAAAGAGGAGAATAATCAGGAATTCAAACTAAAAGGGAAGGTTAGATAGTAAAGGACATTGGAAGAAATGATGAAAATGGAATGACAACTCAAATGAAATAATCTACTATGACTGCAAATGAAAATTTCATGTGAAGGAAGACTATCCCAAGATGAAATTTAAGATGAAATATGAAGACAAGGGAAAACTATATAAAAGAGATATGAATGTTACCTATAGTGCTTCAGAAGACAGCCCGTGTGGATCTGTTGCTTCTGATAGTGAACAAAACAATCATGAAAACTTATGTTACATGAAAGAGACATCTGATGTAACACTTCACTCTGCTATAGAAAATGCTTATTATTCTAGGAATGAAGGTGAATCAATCAATGATGAAAATATGACTAAGGATGAACTATATGAATATTCTGAAATGCTTGAGGATACCATTAATGATATCAAGGAAAAATATAAATCACTAAAGAGATAGAATTATTTAAATGCAAATTAAATGTCATATCTAGGTATTGAGAAAGAAAAATTTTCAAAGGTATTAAAAGAAAATACAGAACTCAAATTATCATATGAACATTTAATGAAATATATTTATAAAATTACTACTAGTAGAGATACCCTGACTCGGTTTCTAGGACAATAGATTTCCCAAAAATATACAACTGGTCTAGGATATCAGCCTGGACAGAGAAGGATCATTAAAACTAAATTTATTCCAAAAGCTGGACAATTCATAGCTAGTTCAAGTTCTGAACTATTTTTTAAAAAACAATTCTCTAAAGGACCGAAATTTTTTTTATGTCTCAAAATATATCATCTTATTATAGGAAATCAATGAGACAGTGTATTGGTTACCAATGTTTTAATTGTTAACCTCTCAGTACACAAGAAAATCTGATTACCAAAGTTACCCAATTTCTAATCTGTTTTACAGTAGTGTTTCCAAAAGAGTTCCTATAAGACACTATAGTACATGTCTTGTGGATGTTGAAAACATATCACAAAAGACTACTCATGCTTAATGAGCCTAATCAAGTTTGATGGTGGACATGTATCTTTTGCTGATAATACAAAATGGAAAATCATCATCTTAGGCCAGATTGGTAACCCAAATACAATATTAATTTCCAAAGTACTTTTTGATGATGGGTTAAATTATAATATGCTATGTATTTCTCAGTTGTGTGATGATGGTTTTAATGACATCAAGGAAAATGATGCGTGCAATTTTTTTAATTCGCAAAATGATTTAATATTTACTACTCTCAGAAATGATAATTTGTTTGTTGTTGACTTCAATTATTTAACTAAGAAAAATGTTTTTCCTTAAATGATTTTCATAAGAAATCATGGATGTGGCACAAAAGATTAGGACACTACAATGTTCACTCTCTTAGGTAACTAACAAGGAAAGGTTTAGTTATAGACTTACCAAAACTGTAATTACAACTTATCAATGTGTATAATCCCTATCAAAAGGGAAAGAAACACAAGATTTCTTTCAAACCTAAGAAAAAGTTTATACTTCTCAACCGGTTGAGTTGGTTCACATGGATTTCGTTGGACTATCATGAATTTCATGCTTAAATGGGAAGAACTATGTTTATGTTTATGTAGATTATTTTTCTAGGTGTATTTGGGTATACATCCTAGCTCACAATAGTGAAGCTTGTTCTTATATTATCAAATAATAAAAGTATGTATAAAACCATATTGGACTTAGAATTAAGACCTTGATAAGTGATCATGGATGTTAATTTGAAAATCACGAGTTTGAAACCCATTTCTCACACAATGGCCATAGTCACAATTTCTTTACTCCTAGAACACCTCAACAAAATGGGGAAAGGGAAAGATGAAATAGGACCCTTCAAAAAATTTCTAGGACTATGCTTATTGAGTATAACCTACCTCTTTTTTGGGCTGTAAATGTAAATACAACTTGTTATACCATAAAATAATAGGGTCTTGATTAGACCTGTTCTTTGGGCTGCAAAAGTAATGAAGGAATTTTCATAGGTTACTCAGTCTCATGTAATGACTATAGAGTATTAAAAAAAACCAAATTTGTGGAAAAGTAAGTTCATGTAACGTTTGATGAGACTGATCCATTTGAACCCAAAACCTCTCTTGAATATCTCGAGGAAGATATGTCAATTCTGAACCTTAATGATAATGATAGTGAATCCCCTGTAAAAGTAACCGATTCTGGGAATCTTCAATAATCTACACCTATTGAGCCTGAACCATTATACAATCATGGGGAGTCTAATTCAACTATCTCTAGAGGTACTAAAACTCTCAAGAACCATCCATTAGATGTTGTAGTAGGTGATTTAAATCGAGGGACACAAACTAGATCTTCTCATAGAAACTAGGTTCAACATCATACCTTTCATTAAAAGCATGAACATAAAAATATCAATGAGGCAATCAATTATAAATTTTTGGTGATGTCTATTCCATAAGAATTAAATCAATATTAAGGAAAAACCTCTGGGAACAAGTTGGAATACCTATGGACACTTCGATAATAGGCACTAAATAGGTATTTAGGAACATTGTCGATGAGTCTAGTAATATAGTAAAAACAGAGTTAGGATTGTTGCACAAGGTTATAGTCAAGAAGAAGGAATAGACTATGAGGAGACCGTTGCACCTGTATCTAGGTTAGAGGCCATTAGGATACTACTTTCTTATAAAACTCATCTGAATTTTAGAAATTATCAAATGGATGTCAAAAGTGCCTTTCTAAATGGGTATATAGTTGAGGATGTAATTGATCAACAACACCCTATATATAAAAATCCCCATTTTTCAAACCATATTTTAAAACATTCTAAAGCTTCGTATGGTTTAAATCAATCTGAAATAGCTTTGAATGATAGACTTAGTTTCTTTTCTTGTATCAAAAGGTTTTACTAAAGGAATTATAGATCCTAATTTGTTTATTAAAATAATTTCCAAATATGTTTTGATAGTACAAATTTATGTAGATTGTAACACCCCAAGCTTCCACGGTACGATTCTCCTTTAATAATATAGTACTGTGTGTTGTATGCAACTTCATGATTCTAACACACTATAACCAATCAAAGTAGCCTTTATGAATAGTAATAACCACTTTTTGAAATTTTAAAAAATTTATCCCTCAAAAATGGACTTAATTTTTTGATTTGGAATATTGAAAATATCCGGGGGTGAAATTTTGGTAATTTTTGGATAACTTTTATATTTTGATGAGCAGAGAAAATTATTAAATTTTAATTAAAATCAACTTTTTTAATCGAAATAAATAATAGTGATAAATTATGAATTTGAGTTGTTTTAAAGTATATTTAGAATATATTTTTACCATTTAATACAATGTTGGTCATTGGACATAATTTCACAATTAAACTAGACATAAACATGTGTCAATATTTTGATAGTTATTATCTTTTAAAAACATGCTTTTTGTTTTAACAACGGGAATTAATTTTAAATTAATTTCTGCCACTTCTGTGTTTTGAATTTGGAAAATTTGATTCCTTATTTAGAATCAGGATATCCAAATTGTATAAAATATGTAACTATTATTTTTATATATTTTGAATAATTACTTCAGTAAATATTTTAATTACCATGGTTAAAGGGTAAGTTTGGTAAATAAGGGTAAATAAATATTATTATACTAATAGTAAATTACCCTAAAATGTGTCCTAACATTATTGGTTGATACCTATCCGATCGTGGGCATATTTGGGTCGATTTTGGGACCCCATGAATCCACTTTTAAGTGATAAGGACACTTTATATTAATTAAGTTAAAATAATATAAAAATGACCAAAGCATATATATTTTAGCAAAATAATTTTTACATATTGTTATATATGTTGGATTTTTGGATATAAATATTTATTAGAAAGATAAAAAGATTTCATACATTATGGTATTTAATTAAAATTTTTATATATTTAATCATTAATATTATTTATGACACAATATTGATGCAGTATTTTCCTTATCAATGAATGAATTAAATAATTAGTATTATAAATGTTAAAATAAAAATAGTTTGAATGGTTTTATGACATCAATGAATTTTATTTGTTAATATGAAAGTATTTTATTTTTTAAATGAATTATTTTTGAATTAATAAATATTTTAAAACTTTAACAAAAATCAATTATTGAATAGTGTCAAAATTGACGTAAATGAGTTTTTTAAAAAAATATTATATTATTAATTGATATTCTATTCCTAAAAATCTATGGCTCAGAAAAATGACTTATAGCATTATAGTTTTTTCATTA
The DNA here is from genome assembly GCA_963277665.1 of Viscum album. Lineage (NCBI taxonomy): Eukaryota > Viridiplantae > Streptophyta > Magnoliopsida > Santalales > Viscaceae > Viscum > Viscum album. The sequence continues at coordinate 444,666,410 of OY728139.1, read as the reverse complement.
ATGGACCACTTGGGGTCGCTTGGATGAATATGGTACATTTATTAACTATATAATATACAAATAGAAAGTGACATGGTAAATGTCAAACTAATTAACTAAGAGTTAAAACTAAATTATAAGGTTAATATAATGACTCAAACCTATATAAATTCTTTTGGTTGAAATTATTTCGACCGATACCCACCTTATACTTTTAATTATACACTTTTGATCCATTAGAAACCGAATATGAATTTATTATAAAATAATATTTCTAGCTTTTCCAAAGGTGCCCCTTACCCCTCTTATAGAAGGGAACTCCCCCTTATCACTAATTCACACAATCAAAGCCTTTTGAATCGGCCAAAACCTGACCAAATACTCTCCCAAATTCACTCACTTCAACCTAGTGGGCGTAGTTTTATCAAAAAGCCAACCTAAGGAGCCCTTTTCATCAAGTCAAATGGAAGAACCCGAAGAAGAGGTAATGTATTCACCACTCTCTTTCAAGTTCCTTTCTTCTTCAACTTCTTCTTTTTTTGTTATTTACATTCTAATATAATAAAACCATTATCTTCTATATACTGTAATGTTATTATAAATATGGTAAAACCATATTCAGTAATTTATCTTTCCATTGAATGACATGTCACCATACGTGCGTACGTATGACCTACCGTCTCCACGTCGTGATTTAATTGTTATTCAACACATTATTATTTAGATGGGTATAATATTGATGGGTAATTCATTTAAATAAAAAATATAACATTATAATGATTCTTTATATATGATATACCATCCAAATATATATTATTTTAATATCAAAAGAATGATATTATCGCTCGTGCGTACGTACAGACTACCATATCCACGAACACGATGAAATTCATTCCCCATTGTATCCATTCAAGTTTAATTATCATTTGATGATTAAAAATAATTTTTAAGGACATGATATCATTTTGTATATGAATAAGTTAAAACCTACCCATAACAAACATGACTTATGTAACAAAACATATAAAATAAAATGATTATGTTAACACCCGAAATGACGATAATACTAAGATATTATTAACAAAGTAATGTTAAAAGATAATATATGATATTAAGGTATATGATCCATGTATAATTCAATAAAAATTATTTCACCATTATACAGGAGGCTAACCTACCCTCGACCAAGGAAAAATTACAAAGTGGTTTCTTATATCACTTTTAATTGCATGTGATTTCCATTGTTCACCACTTATTTATTGCATGTGGTTTATGTATTTACCATGATTGTATTAATTGTGTAATATAATTTAATTTATGTATATTTACATCATCATTGTATGATCCTTATTTCATGGTTGTATGTTTCGTATGTTACAAAATCGATAAGGGAATTTGAAATTTCAATTTCCACTCATTCGGCTTTATGCATACTTCATTGATTATTTTACTCCAAGATTATGTGTGGAAACACTATTAATTTTTATATGTCAAAATTTCCACTCCCCTTTATCTGGATATAATTTTCATACACATAATCACTCCATTGATAAATTCTCAAGTCATTGGTATGAACTTGATAAGAGTAATTTTTACTGAATCTTGATTTGATTAGTTAAACATCCAATCCATTTTTGTTGTTTTTACAAGAATATGTGTGAATGTCCATTGATTGTTTAACACAGAATATACAATCATATTGATTGTATTTATATTTTCAGCACATAATTAAGTTTTTTTACAATAAGAAGGATTCATTGAAGATGGAGATCAGCATAAATACAATCATATAACCAAGGTGGGAAGTGATCAAGACAGAGCGAATCATCGTATGGAGGGCCAACGACTGCCAGTTGGTGAGCGGCCTCGTTCGATTCCCTTTTTATGAATGAAAAAATGCTGGATGTGAAACATTTCCTGAGAGGGTGAATACTCTAAGTGATGGATCCAAAAGATTGTAGCCTGCCGTCGTTGAGATTGATGGCATTGATGATGGTGAGACTATCTAATTAGATGTGAATGGAGACCCATCCACAGTCTTTTTCAAGATTTACCCCAGCAAGGATGGTGGCGGCCTCTACGACTGAGGGCTCCCAAAGTTCTTGGTGTGATTCGTGTTTGGCTGTAATAATATTTCCATGGTTGTCCCGGGCCAACAAACCTAGTCCAACGGGTCCATCCTTTGGGGGAGAGGCATCCACATTAATCATAATAGTCCCTTCCGGAGGGGGGAACCACTGTTGGGAGTGAAGAGAGGGAGTGAACAATATTTTATGATCAGTGTGGTGCTTCCAACACGCAATCCAAGATTCTGCCTGGTCAATCCAAAATCTTGGGGGCCTACGAAAAAGATTGAAAATGGCTTCGTTTCGCCAATCCCAGATAATCCAGGTCAAAATGCACAAGGAGCCTGTTTTAACCGGTGAAAGGGAGGAGCCCCAGTGCATCATGAGAGAAGTAAGATCCATGGCAGCGTCCCGGAAAAGATCCGTGGAAGATCCCCAGCAATTCCAAACCTCCTTATCCTCGAGGCATTGAATGAGAGTATGAAGAAGGGATTCAGGGACACCAGGGCAGAAGGGGCATGAGTTGTCGTTTGAAAAGTGTCGGTAGGATAAGAGACTCTTAGTAGGAAGGGTACCCGTGCACACCTGCCTCCAGAAAAAGTAGATTATATGGGGAACATTTAGATTCCAAATTGATTTCCAGGTCCTCGCATCCCCTTCTGTTATTCGAGCACTGAGAGCGAGCCGGTAGCCGGGTTTTACCATGTAAGCTCCCAAAGTTTTATTGGTCTAGTAGACATGGTCTGGACCTGTGTCCGGAAAATAGGGGATACTCAGTATAATCCTTTTTACCTCTCATTAAACCACGAGTAGAGTTTTTCCATGCACCATCCCGCCCCCAGACCATCAAAAAGACATCGGACAGTGGCGTGTTCGGATCCTGGATGTATAGGAGATAATGCTTTCACGCCTGCTGAATAAATGAGCTAGGGATCATTGCAAATGTTAACCATTGAAACATTTCCAATCCTCCATGCTAGTCCTTTCCACAGAAGATTGCGAGCACCCCAAATACTTCTCTAGAGAAAACTGGGTCGATAGCCCAGATGGGAGTCCAAGAAATCCTTATGTGGGAAATATTTACCCCGGAGAACTCGCACACAGAGAGATGATGGGTGATTTATAATGCGCCATCCATTTTTAGCCAGTAGTGAATCATTAAAAAGAGAAAGGTCCCGGAATCCCATTCTGCCTTCGGATTTGGGTTGGAAAAGTGAAGGCCAGGGGATCCAGTGGACTTTATTTCTGCCATCATTTTGACCCCACCAGATGTTGGATGTGCTGGAGTGAATCTGGGTAATCACCACGGCAGAAAGGTTAACTATAGACATCAAATAGCTGGGGACAGATTGAAGAGCTTCCTTGATGAGTGTTTCCTTCCCAGCTTTGGATATTTTTTTAGGGGCCCATCCCTGGAATTTTTTCTCAATTCAATCCACAATAGCTGTACAAATTTCTTTCATTGACCGACCAACCACTGTCGGGAGCCCAAGTTACTTCCAACGCTTTTCAACCATAGGGATGCCCGCTATAGAGCAGAGTTCTTCTCTTTTGGGTGAAGGTACTCTAGACCTAAATGAAATTTCTGATTTTCCATGGTTGATCATTTGTCCAGAAGCCTGTTCGTACTGTTGAATCACCTGGCAGATGGTGGTACACTCGTTATGGGTAGCCTTGGAAAAAAGAAGGCAATCATCGGCAAAGAAGAGTTGGGAGACTAGAGGACCCTTGCGGCACACTTTCGCCCCATGAATTTTGTGAGAGGAGGTTGTCCTTGAATTGAGGTTAGAGAATACATCAGCCACTAAAATAAAAAGGAAAGGTGAAAGAGTGTCTCCCTGGTGAAGTCCACGGGACTGGGAGAAGCCTCGGGTGAGCACCCCATTGACATTAATATGGAAGGTCACAGACGAGACACAATGCATGATCATTTCAATCCATTTGGTGCAGAAACCCATCTTAAGCATCACGAATCTGAGGAAGTTCCACTCCACTTTATCATACACCTTATCCATGTCTAGTTTCCAAGCCATGATACTTCTCTTCGCTTGTGAATGTGTTTTCATGGAATGAAAAACTTCATGAGCTATAATGGTGTTATCAGTGATTAATCTTTTTTCCACAAAGCACATTGGTTCTCCGAGATTATGTTGGGAAACCATGGATGTAGCTGATTAGAAAGGATCTTTGAGAAGATCTTATACGAGACATTGCACAGACTGATATGTCAAAAGTCCGAGACTACTAGTGGATTTTTTCATCTTGGGAATGAGGGGTAGGTACTGTTTCATTAAAAACAGACAGTTCCATTTTCCCTGCCCAAATATTTCTCATCAGATTGCAGATGTCTGGACCAATGATGTGCCAGTAATTCTTGAAAAAGAGGGCATGGAAACTGTCCGGTCCCAGGGACGTCATAGGGTGGATTTTCTGTAAATCCTGGAGTGTCTCATCATCCGTCACTTCTTTGGAAAGTTGTTTGTTAATCTCATCAGCAATCATGGGTGTAATGCAATCCTAAATCTCTGCAGAAATGTTGGATTGTCCTTCGGAGAAGAGCTACTGAAAATAGCTCAAGAACACTTCTTGGATTCCCCCTGCATCTGAGTCCTTACTTCCGTCTGGTTTTAATATGTAGGAAATAATGTTTTTTGGCGTCTATCTGAAGCTTTCTGATGGAAATATCGGGTATTAGCGTCCCCTTTTTCAATATGGATATCACGCACTCTCATAGCCCAGAATCCTTCCTTGATGCGCATGGCAGTATCCAGCTCTCGTTGGGTTTCACTGATTTTGTAGAGTATGCTGCTAGTTGGGGGTTTGCTGAGAAGAGAGCATATTTTCCTCTCAAGAAAATTTCACTGAGATTCTTTTATGAGATATTTCATCTTAACATAAGGATACAACTTTTATGAGATATTTCATCTCAATTTACATTCCATTAAGACTCCTTTGTTGTTATACACCAAATCAATTTTATATGGTGTATTTAATGTACTTTGACATAGTATATCATGAATCTCTTTATTCTCATGATATTACAAGGATTTTATTATCTCAATTATTTTTATTCAAGTGTCTATTTTTTGGTAAGGAACTCTAACTAAAATATCAATTTAAAATGTTTTAAAGATTTATTATTCTAAATCGTTCTCATTAATGTACATGTTTTAAAAATGGTTTTTAGGATTTATTTATATGGACAATAATGTTTTCAAATAAAAAATCATTTTAAAAGTTTCAAAGTGGTATGGGATAGTTTTCTTAAAAAATATATTTTAATTGGGTTCTTGACAAATAATGTGAATTTTAAATGTTTTCATGAAAATGGGGGATATTTCTCTCAATAGTTTGATTATTCTTTTAATAGATGTTAATATCCGTCATTATTCTCGATTGGGGTTAATCTAACACAATACAATCTTCCATATTGAATCGAATGAGTTATGTTTGACTGTGTATGTGCTATTTTTATACCATTCATGGTTTGTGGTTAAAGTGTTGAAATTTCATATACTTGTTTTAATATGAATGTTTATGTTATGATTAAAACTTTTCATATGAGGAATGAATTGGACATAGTAAGTGAAGGGTGGAGCCCTCTATATCTCCTAGATGCATTGGTAGGTCCCATTAGACACACTAGTGTCTTGGCACGAAGCCTTGACAAAATCTTATTCGTAGTCTTGGTACGAGGCCTTGGCTACATGGTTAAGATAGTTTTCATTTTGCGTTCCATCATTATGAAAGTGGTTATTGATATTGCATATGATTATTCGTCTAGTAGAATATCCATGTGAATAATTAATTTTAATTATTTTATATTATTTTTTCCATATTATGCTGAAGTCCATGTTTAAAAAGCTTTTGTTTTATTTATACATTTCCTTAAATGTTTATGCTTATTTTTGAAAGATTACATTATATTGTTATCCTTACTGGGAATTTGAGCTCACACCATTCTATGTTTTATTTTTCCCAGGATGTGAAGAAGTATTTTATGAATAACCTGCAGGGATAGTATAAGGTGATATGAGTGTGGAGATAATATGTTGTTATAGTTTTCACTTTATGATGTAATGTAAACTTGACGAATGTATCTAGTTATTCCAAGGATACTAAACTAATCGTTCTTTCGTGACTTGATCTTTTGTGATAATTCCAATGTTATGTAATAATTCACCGACTCTGGATAACTGGGGTCGGGGTGTTACAGTTGGTATCAGAGGGAGGTTTAGTACAATCCTTGGAAATGAGATTTAGATAAACTTTGATTAGACTATATAGACCTAAGATAGACTTTGAGGGTTAGTATAGAAGATATTCCTAGAATTTTGGTATTGTATAGATTTTGTGAGTTTTCCAAGAAATACTTCCTTGTCTAGATATGAGCATGTAAATGTGGATTTGGCACAGATATAGCTAGGGAAAACCCCAAAACACCAATTTTAGCTAGACTTGAACGTGAACTGGTGCACGACAATGGGCATTGCTGCACTCTTGGTTACGACACTCCCGGGGGATAGGCATAGCATAATTTACATTTTCTTTACAAACCAATTTGAATTATTTTAATATAAGATGAGAATAAATGACCTTGGTTAATCCTATGATGTTTTATATTGAGAATATGGTGTCATGATATTCTCTAAATGATTTTATGACTATTTTTACTCACCTAATGCTTTCTGGTGTTAGTCAATGGCTAGAGTGAAAGGAAGTCATAGTAACTATGAGAATGATGTACAAGGTGGGAACGATGGTGGAATTGAGCAACAAAATGGAGTGTTGTTTGGCGTAAAAGATATCGTGTTCATGCCAAATCAGCATTCCAAAAATATGATCAACAACATATATATTAACCAACTCCCGGAATCAACAAAGAAGAGAAAGGTGATCAATGATAAGAGCTCCTAATGTGGATACCATAGAGAAAATAATGCTCAATTTCCATTATTCAAGAAATATGGAAGGAGACACCCAGGAAAGTGTCTCAATGTAACAAATAAATGCTTTACGTGTTGGAAAGAATGACATAATGTGAAGAATTGTCCAGGAAAAATGAAGAGTACTATGGAAGAAAATAAAAATGGTCCCAAGAATCGATATATAGTCATTTTCGGTAAATGTAAGGGACCTTGGAATCAGCCAATTCAATTCCATATTCTGTAGGATAAACTCTTGGTCAAGGAAGAACCTATGTGGAAATAAATGCATGGAAAAATGTTTAAAGGTATTAGTGCTCTTTGTTGTTGAGATTACTTTGGGTGAATTTTCTCTTATATGTGTAACCCTGAAATTTATCATGTGAAAATGATATTTGAGGAAGAATTATCTTTTAATTTGTGGATATAGTTATAAATAACCATTTGGTTTTATAATATTCTTGAATTTGAGGCAATTACAAGTTATTATATTTTGGGATCAAAGTGCAAGGTATGCGATAAAATTTGTGGTTAAATATTGTTATGGTTATTTTGAGAAATTTATCTCATTTTGGTAATAGTATAAAATATAGTTTTTGAAAAAGGACAACACATAGACCCTGTGACAACCCGTCGCATCAGACAAAGCTGTGGGAATCGAACCCACAACCAAAGTGCTATTGGGATTTGTTGCCTACCACTGGACTACGTGAAGTCCCTGGTTAGTGTCACTAATTATTTTTAATTGAATTATTTTATTGATCAATAATATGTTGATTTGGGTTCTTATGTCTTATCAAATGAATACCCTTAATATAGGAAAATGATTTGGTGATTAAGTGATAAATGTTATTTTGGAAGATATTTGCTTGGTTGGGAGCACTATATGCCTAACGAAACTAGAATACTATGGTATTTCATTTTAGGAGTAATGGTGGATTTTTTTATCTACATTTTTATTGTGGATATTTAGTGATTTGGGTTATTTATGGAAATGATGAACCTATAATAGAGAATATGTGATTAGGTTAATTACTTTTAAGTATATGACTTTAAGAGTAGTTGATTTCATTTGATGATACAATTTAACGTGGAAGACTACATAACCAAATTCTTCTAAGTTTTGGGTTTCAATATTAGTTTGGATTATATTGAGGTATTTTAAAGACAATTGTTTATTGAATGGAATTTCGTTAACATTGGGGTATTGTTGGTCTCATTTTAGAAATTAAGATTAGAGTTTCTTTCTCTAAAGGAAAATCCTTTTGGGGGGTCATCAAATCCAATACTAACTATTTTTGTTTTGATTGATCTCTAAATACAATGTAAATATGTAGATTATCCTTTAGGGATCATGTGATTATATAGAAGATTATTCTAGCTCTTCCACTGTGACCAAGCCTTGATGAATACTCATCATTTTAAAAAAATTAGTTAGTTGTGGAAATTTATTAAAGAATGAAACATTACATAAAAAGTAAGTATATATCTTTATTTTCTTATTCAATATCATAAATTAATTCCTCGTCTTTATGTACTGTAAATTAAAACAAAAAATGTTCTCTGTTTACTTTTCCGACTGGGAAACTAATGATTGTTTGTCTCATCACATGTTTTGTGTTTTTCATGTTGTTAACATTCTCCTAATCATGTTTTCTATCCCACTCCATCAGAAATTGACACTTATTTTATCATCCATATCCATGTTTTTCTACATAGAATCCTAGTATAGGTTATCTCAGAATACCTTTTTAATTCTATTTCATTCTTTTAAAGTGATAGTTTTATTGGCTCTTTTTCTGATGTGGGACTTTACATTATATTCCCAATCCCAATTTTATATATTTAGAGGATGAAATTTATGGAATGAGGGGAGAATGTAACACCCCAAGATTCAACGGTATGATTCTAATTGAATAATATAGTAGTGTGTGTTGTACGAAACTTCAAGATTCTAACACACTTTGACCAATAAAAGTAGTCGTTATGAATAGTAATACCAACTTTTTGAAATTTTATAAAATTTATCTCTTCAGAATGGAAATCATTTTTAGATTCTGAATATAGAAATTAGAATATGGTAAAATTTTGGTACTTTTCAGATAACTTTTATATTTTGATGAATAGTGAAAATTACTTAATTTTAATTAAAATCAACTTTTTTAAACGAAAAAATTAATTGTGATAAATTTTGAATTTGAGTGGTTTTAAATTATATTTAGAATATATTTTTACCATTTAATAAAATTTTGTTCATTGGAAATAATTTTACAATTAAACCAAACATAAACAAGTGTCAATCTTTTGATAGTTATAATCTATTAAAAGCACGCTTTTTGTTTTAACAATGGGAATTAATTTTAAATTAATTTCTGCCACTTCTGTGTTTTGAATATGAAAAAATTTATTCCATATTTGGAATTAGTATTTCCAAATTGTGTAAATAGGTAACATTTATTTTTATACATTTTGAGTAATTACTTCGGTAAATATTTTAATTACTAAGGTTAAAGGGTAAATCCTATAAATAATGGTAAAAAATAATATTATAATAATAATTAATTACCCTAAAACGTGTCCTAACCTTATTGGTTGATACATTTCCGACCATGGGCATCTTCTGGTCTATTTTGGGACCTCATGGATCCACTTGTAAGTGATAAGGATAGATTATATTAATTAAGTTAAAATAAATACAAAAATGACATAAGCATATATCTTCTAGAAAAACAATTTTTACACAGGGTTATATATGATATATTTTCAACTATAAATATTCATTAGAAAGATAAACATATTTCCTACATAATAATATTTTATTTATAATTTCTAGACATTTAAAATTTGACATTATCTATGACACAATAATGATGCACTATTTTCCTTATCAATGATAGAATCAAATAATTGGTATTATAAATGTTAAAATAAATAGAATTTGAACGTTTTGATGAAATACATGATTTTTTATGATAATATGACATTATAGGATTTCATAAATTAATTGTTTTATAATTAATAAAATATTTATGACTTTAAAAAAAATTTATTATTGAATAGTGTCGAAATTGACATAAATGAGTTTTTAAAACAAATATTATATTATTAATTGACATTCTATTCAAAAAAAATATAAGATTTGGAAAAATGACTTATATAATGATATTTGAGTCATTAATGGACCACTTGGGGGTCACTTGGATGAATATAGTAACTTTATTAACAATATAATATAAAAATACAAAGTGACATGGTAAATGTCAAACTAATTAACTAAGAGTTAAAACTAAAAGATAAGGTTAATATAATGACCCAAACCTTTCTAAATTCTATTGGTTGAAATTATTTATTCCCATACCCACCTTATACTTTTAATAATCCACTTTGGAGTCATTAGAAACCGAATATTAATTTATTATAAAAAACTATTTGTAGCTTTTCCAAAGGTGCCACTCACTCCTCTTATAAAAGGGAACTCCCCCTTCTCGCTAATTCACACTTTCAAATCCTTTTGGCTCAGCAAAACCCTGCCTAATACTCTCTAAAATTCCCTCACTTCAATCTAGAGGACTTTTTTTATCAGAAAGCCAACATAAGGATCCCTTTTTGTCAAGTCAAAAGGAAGAACCCGAAGAAGATGTAATGTTTTCACCACCCTCTTTCAAGTTCATTTCTTCTTCAACTTATTCTTTTTTTTATATCCATTCTCAAATAAGAAGCCTAGTATCTTATATATATTTTTAGTTTATTATACATAGGGTACAACCATATTCAGTATTCTATCCATCCTTTGAATGACATGTCACCACACGTGCATACGTACGGCCAAATGTCTCCACGTCGTGGTGTAATTGTTACTCAATACATTATTATTCGGATGGGTATAATAATTATGTGTAATTCATGTTAATAATAAATATAACATTATTATGATTCTTTATATATGATATACCATCCAATTATATATTATTTTAATATCAATAGATGATATTATCGCTCGTGCGTAAGTACGGACTACCGTCTCCACGAACGCGATGAGATTCATTCCCCATCGTATCCATTCAAATCTAATTCTCATTTACTGATTAAAAATAATGTTTATGGAATTTATATAATTCTGTATATGAATAAGATACAACCTACCCATAAAAAACAAGACTTATGTAACAAAACATATAATAGAAAATGAATAAGTTAACACCTAATACAACGATAATACTAAGATATTATTAACAAATAAATGTTAAAAGATCATATATGATATTAATGTATATGATCCTTGTATAATTAAATTACCATTATTTCACCATTATACAGGAGGCTAACCTACCCTCGACCAAGGAATAAGTACAAAGTAAGGGGTTTCTTAACTCACTTTTTATTCTGTGAGATTTCTATTGTTCGCCACTTATTTATTGCATGTGCTGTGTGTACTGACCATGATTATATTCATTGTGTAATATATTTTAGTTTATATATATTTACATCATCAGAGTATGAACCTCCTTTCATGGGTGTATGTTTCGTATGTTACCAAATCGATCAGTGAATTTGAAATTTCAATTTTTACTCATTCGTCTTTATGCATATTTCATTGATTATATTACTCCAACATTACGTGTGGAATCACTATTAGTTTTATTATGTCATAATTTCCACTACCCTTTCTATAGATATATTAGTTATACACATAATCACTCCATTGATAAATTCTCATGTCATCAGTATGAACATGAAAATAGAAATTTTTACTCAATCTTGATTTGTTGAGTTAAACATACAATCCATTGGTTTTTTTTTACAAGAATATGTGTGAATGTCCTTTGATTGTTTTACACTAAATATCCAATCATATTTAGTGTATTTATATTTTTCACACATAATTATGTCGTTTATTTATCTTTAACCTAAGGATATGGACTTTATGAGAGATTTCATCTCAATTTACAATCCATTGAGAATCCTTTGTTGTTATACACAAAATCACTTTTATATGGTGTATATATTGTACTTTTACATAGTATATAATGAATCCATTTATTCTCATGATATCACAATGTTTTTATTGTCTAAATTATTTGTATTCATTCGTCTCTCTTTTGGTTAGTAACTCTAACTAAAATATAATTTTAAAATGTTGTTAATATTTATTATTATAAATATTTCTTATTAATGTCCATGTTTTAAAAATTGTTTTAAGGATTTATTTATATGGACATTAATTTTTTCAAATCAAATTTCATTTTAAAATTTTCAAAGTGGTATGGGAGACTTTGATTCAAAAATATATTTTAAATGGCTTCTTGACAAATAGTGTGACTTTTAAATGTTTTCAAGAAAATTGAGGATATATCTCTCAATAGTTTGATGATTATTTTAATCAATGTCAATATCCATCATTATTCTCGATTGGGGTTAATCTGACACAATAAAATATTCTATATTGTATCGAATGAGTTTTGTTTGACTATGGATGTGCTATTTTTATACCATTCAGGGTTTTTGTTTAATGTATTGACATTTCATATGTAAGTTTTAATACGATTGTTTATGTTATGTTTCAAGATTTTCATATGAGGAATACATTGGACTTAGTAAGTGATGGGTGGAGCCCGCTACAACTCCTCGATGCATCGGTAGGTCTAATGAGACAAACTAGTGTCTTGGCAGGAGGCCGTGACAAAATCTTATTTGTAGTATTGGCATGAGGACTTGGCTACGTGGTTATGATAGTCTGGAATTATGCATTCCATCATTATGAAAGTAGTTGTTGATACTGCATGTGATTATTTGACTAGTAGTATATCCATGTGAATAAGTAAATGGAATTATTTCATATTATTTTTTTCATATTATGCTGAAGTTCAAGTTTAAAAGACATTTGTTTTATTTATACATTGCCTTAAATGTTTATGCTTGTTTACGAATGATTCCACTATATTGTTATCCTCACTGGGCATTTAAGCTCACCCCATTCTATGTTTTATTTTTGTTAGGATGTGAAGAAGTATTTTATGAATGACCTGTAGGGATAGTATAAGGGGATATGTGTGTGTAGACAAGATGGCGTTGTAGTATTCACTTTATTATATAATGTCAATATGATGAATGTATCTAGTTATTCCAAGGATACTGAAATAATCGGTCTTTCGAGACATGATCTTTTGTGATCGTGCCAATGATATGTAATATTGCACCGACTCTGGGTAACTGGGGTTGAGGCGTTACATATATGATATAATTTTTGGATCTTTTAAAATTCTTTATGTACTGCTTTTTCAAAATTAATGAAAAATGAATTTGAAATAAGTTTAATTGGAGAAAATAAATTTTTCCTAGGATTTAATATTTTTCAAAATAAAGATAGAATTATTTTAAATCAAAGTAAATTTAATAAATATCCTTTAAAACATTTTGGTTTTGATGGTATAAAGTTAGTGATACACCAATGAGTACCACATATAAGTTGGATGTTGATGAAGCTATAGAATCAGTGGATAAAACAAACTATAGAGGTATGATAGGAAGTCTTCTATATCTTAGTGATAACAGACTTGATATTATATTAATAGAATGAATGTGTGCTCACTTTCAAGCTAATCCCAAATAATCTCATTTAAATGTTGTTAAAAGAATTTTCAAATATCTCAAATATACTCCCAACATTGGACTATTTTATCCAATATGAAAACCCTTTGATTTAATAAGTTATTCAGATGATGACTTTGCTAGTTGTAAACTATATTTAAAAAGCACCTATAGGACATGTCACATGTTAGGAAAGTCACTTGTATCATGGTTCAGAAAAAAATAGAATTCTATTGCATTATCAACTGCCGATGCGGAATACAATGCTACTGGTAGTTGTTGTGCACAAATTTTATGGACGAAACACACTTTACTAGACTATAGATATCTATTCAGACATGTCTCCATTAACTGTGACAACACTGGTGCCATTAGCATTTCCAGAAATCCAATATGTCATTCTAGAAAAAAGAATATCGATGTAAGACATCAATTTTTGAGAGATAATTATTAAAAAAGCTAAAATAACTCTTGAGTTTATTGGGAGTGAACATCATCTTGCTGATATACTCAATAAACCCTTAAATTCTGATAGAATGAATTACATCAGAAAAGAATTAGGAATGATAAATCAGTGACCGATCATTTTAAAAATGATCATTATAAAACAGATATTTATAAAACCAATCTGTGTAAAACCGATCATTACAAAACTGATCATTATAAACCCGATCTTTATAAAACCGATCATAATAAAACCGATCTTTATAAAAACAATCTTTATAAAACCAATTTTTATAAAACCGATAATTGGAAAACCAATCTTTCGGAAACAGATTTTGATGAATCCAATCTTTGTAAAACCAAATTTTATGAATATGATATTTGTAAAATTGATCATTGTGAAACTAATTTTTATGAAACTGATCTTTGTGAAACCGATTTTTGTGAAACCGGTCATCTTAAAATAGATTCTTTGACACTGATATATTTAAGTGATGTTTTGTAAATTCAATCAACTTTAAGTGAAATGATGTTGTTTTATGACTTTAACATGCTGCTTTTAAATTTTATTCTTTCCGATTTAAAATCCCTAAATGATATATTAAGACCAATCCATCCCGACCTTTCAACTTCTCCATGCCATAAAGAATTCTATATTTACTCACTCCCTCTATTGACTCTCAAACTCTCATCACAGATAGAATCCAAAATATCCACATGGAAATGACTAAGAGCACAATGGAAGACCCTCGAAAATCTCATCTTGTTAACCATTAAAAGGGTGAGACCAGTGGGATTGTGAAACCAAGCTTATAAATTCAAGTAGTTACAGCTGAAAAGGAAGAGTCTACTGAGTGGCTTCTGTCAAGAAAAGCTTGGTACTGGAATCTCAATGGTGGCTCATTTGGTTTACCAAAAATGGAAGACCATATTATCCCCCGTTATTTCATCAGTTCTATCATCATTTTAGTATAACATTGGATGAATCTGAGGAAGGAATGTTGAAATCTATGGTAAAAAGAAAGGAAGTATATTTTTCATCTAAGGAATGGGCTGAATGCTTAGAGGTACCTCATGAAGGTGTGTATGCTGACTATCCTGGTAATATTCCACCTTCGTAAAACAAATTCATAGGAATATTCCCTGAGAGAGCTGACTAGAAATGATGATTTCAGGAAAACTGTTTTAAATGAATTCGAAGGAGAAGTGTGATTGCTTTTTATGTTCATAAAAAATCAAATCTTCCAAAGGAAGGGAGATTTCTCTGCTGTGAAATCTCAAGATGTCTTAATGATATTTTTTTTGAAACCTGGAATATAGGTGAATCTATAGAGATATCATATGGTACATATTTCTAATTTGATTATTCCATCTATGAAAGAAACATGTTTATACTATCCGAGAATAATTTCTTCCATGTTGGAAAAATAAGATTCTGTAGAAGATGTAGATGAAGTGATAACTTTCTAAATTGGTTTTTGTCTTCAGAAATACATTTGTAAAAGGGGGACAATATTCTGGAACCCATGGAAATGATGTTGGGTAGGAGATGAGGAAAGGTTGTATGAGGAGTTCATTCTAGTTGACCAGGATAAGTTCATGACTATTCTGATGAGGAAGTTGAGGATGAAGTGACTGGGGAAGAAGGGTCTCCTTTTGATGATTGGAGTGATCCTAATATTGATAAAAGCCCCAAGAATATGACTTATGGACCTTCTAGTCCACCTATGGAATTTATTTCAAGTGAAACTATTCTAGATTATAAAGAGGATGAAGATTCCAAAGTTACTGGAGTTGAAGGTTATGTTAGTAAATCAGATGAGGAATAATATGATGATGATGGTGATGGTGATAATGGTGATGATGGAGGAAGTGTTGATCATGAGATTGATTCTCGAAAAGTGGGATAACAAGTGTATGATAGATCAAGTGAGGAATATCTTCTTGGATATTGTGATGGAATGGAGCCTACTGATCAATAGGCTGATGATCATAGAGATGCTGGAAATGAGGATAGATCACTCCATCCCAATTATAAAAACCAAGAGATCATTCAAGAATTTAATGATCTTATGGATTCTTTCCAAGAGGAAGAAGATGTAGTTGTAGTGCCTCAAATTGTGGAAGTGCCTGGTGAAGCTGAAGAAGCTGGAGATCAGGAAGAACCCGAAGATCCGCTGGTTCCTATCCCCATACCATGTGTTATGGTCCAAGACCAGGATGAATAAATTGATGTTATTAATGTTATTCTTGAGCCACAGGGACAAATGGTAAAAACTAATACCTTTGAACCCAGAGATTGCAGAATTGTAGAGAGGAATAGTAATCCAGAATATATTCTTTTCTGTTTAGAATATGACTCAGTTGTGGTGATGGTACCTCCTCTTACTATCCCACATATCCATGATGACCCAGACCCTGCTGCACCTATTCCACCAACTACATCGCCAATAGTTGACCCTGTTACTCTGTCAGTGCCCAGTGACTATGTTTCCAAGGCTGATTTGGAAAAGTTTAAGAATTAGATATGTGATTTTGTGGTGACTTCAAAAGGATCCAGAAATAAATCATCCCCATAAATAAGTATCTAGGATGCTGATGCAGCAGAAATTGAAAGAATAGTGATTCAGTATATTTAAGTGAATCTTAGTACTATAGTAGAAACCATTATTAGACATAACACTATACTGAGAGAGGAAGAAATAAAAATGATAAATGAGCTGAATTCCTTAACCTCTAACTTCAATAACTTCATTAGTGGTTTTATGGATGTTCATAGAAACCAAATAACTCATATACTCATTTTAGATTTGAAAAAGATGAAAGAAGATCTTGGAAAAAAATTTAATAGCCCATCTACTTCCATGAGTTGAAGATGTTGAGTTGCAGATTTGGGGTCTCTCAAGGCTATGTTGAGAGAGGAGATTCAAAAAAGCAAGATTGTTTCAAATAAAGAATCTATTGAAAATGTACACTAGAATACCGATCTTGTATCCGATTTGGTTAGACAGTCCACCAATGAAGCCTCTGCAGATCAGAAAGAAATTCAGGAAGAAGTGGAAACATATTTCACTAAGATATATACCAAGCATGACCTCATCAATATTTTCATGTTTTCGGAAGAAAATCCCCAAATTCCTCAAGTCACAAAAGAATTCATAAAGTATGTTCTCCAATCAAAAGAGTTTACACCTTTACAGAGTACATTTATGGAGAATAAGGATGACTTTGAGAAGGCAATGCAATATTGAGGAGAAATCATTAATAACTTTATCAACCTTCTAAAACCATATTTGCATGTAAATGATGAGGCTATTGTGGCCCCCCAGTAGCTTCAATTGGTACTGAATCTTGGCCTCCTACTCCAATTACTGTCTCTCATGATCTTACTCAGATTCGAACATTAATTACTAAGCATTCTCCAAGTTGTGTGTTTGTCAAAGAGAAGGCCTACTCTTGCAGCTACTATTCCAGAGGTGTTGCTCTGCCTGGTTTTGTAATCAGATCACCTCCATCATCTGCCACTCCAAACTTTTCTTATTCTTCATTAGATACTTCAGAAAAAGGAAAACCTCATATACAACCAAAGCATTAGTAATGGATTGTTTATTTTTGATAGGGATTTAGTGTTTTTTCTTGTTTTGTACTCTTATGACTTTGAATGAAAATTCTTATAGTGTCTATATTTTTTCATATCTTTTTTCCCCTTACTTGTTTTTGTTAATCCCAAAAGGGGTTGAAACTAAGGATGGAATATACTTTCATTATGAATGAAAAATAAGGATGTCATATACTCTCATTTATCCATTTATTGAGGGGGATATTTCTTTTAAATAAATTCTAGCAATGCCAAACGTCAGTTATATTGGACAATTACATTCAGATATATTAAACATATCTTTATTCTATATATTTTCATGTATGCCATAATTTGGGAAAATAAAAAAGGGGGTGATTTTTGGACCCTCCATGATATTATAGTTTCTTAATCACAAATTATATCAATATATAGATTCTGTCATTTCATGCAATTTACTATCTCTAGGAAAATCCATTTTTTCATACAGAAACATATACTTTAAAACATCAATTTATTATAGTAATGAATAAATATGTTTAAAAGGGTATTTTTACATATATGTTGATTAAAAATTCCTCTTGTAATAGTATATGCAAGATAGACTCTTCATAATCTTTTTTGGATTCCTGGACACCGAAGAATGACTCACCGAAGTCAACATACCAAAACTGAAGTCGACACACCAAAACCGAAGGATGACACACCGATGTTTGACTGACCAAAGTTGACACACTGAAACCGATGGATGACACACCGATGTTCGACATACCAAAGTTGACTCACCAATGTTTGACAGACCGAAGTTGACAAACCGAAATTGGCACACCGAAGATCGACATACCAAAGTTGATATACAAATATTGACACACCGATGTTTGATAGGCAGAAGTATGACAAACCGAAGTATGACACACTGAAGTTTGACAGACCAAAGAGAATCTGTAGACAAGTATGAGTGACATGCATGTTTGAAGATCATTATGCCTAGAGGATCATGGAGTATAAAAGGACCTCATCTTTCACATTAAAGATAAAAAAATACCAGTACACACTGAGATACAGACTGTGAGAATACGAAAAGAGAATAACTAAGCTCTTGAGATTGCAAGAAGACTGTAACAAGCTACCTACTCTTAAATAGGCTTTAGTAAACATCTAGACATTAAAAAGTTGAACCTTTTCTATAACTACCTGAAAATTTTAATATATTTTGTTTCCTAAAATTTTGTGTTATTTTATTTTATACTCAACAAAACTATTTCATTTAATAAAATGAGTATCATTAAAATAAGACCATTGGATTTTGACTATTATACGACCGTTCGTTAATAATAACATGGGAAATTAAATGTTACGATTATTTTCTATAAATACAAGTGATCTTGATTAATTAAAATTGCAAGAATATTCAATGGACCCATCCAGTAGTCGCGGGCCAATCGAAGCCCATATGAAGGAACATGGGAAGGAGGCATCACCTTTGTGCTTTTCTCTGGACCAAACACAAGCTGAACTTCATCGTGTGAAGCTGGAACAGAATCACCATCGTTAGAAGTTCGAGCTGATAGAAATCACTACTCGGACAATGTTGGCTCATCCTTCCCATGATTATATCACCCTAGAACACCATACGCTTAGGTCTTATTTTGTTGTTATAAGGGGTTACGTAGTAAGTCCATAACTACCTTGGGTAATCCTTTGATTTAATTAAAAAAATTGATGTTTTATTATGGTGAAGTTTGTGAATTTTCAAATGTACGGATAATTGTAGTATGCATATTATTAAAGAATTCTTGAAAAAAATATATTTTTTATATTTATGTAAATTATAAATAATTAATAATGTGTAATGATTTTCAAAAAATGGTCTAGTACAGCTATGTTCAGTATGAAATTTCGAGTCTCATAAGATCAACTTAATTTTTTGTGAATAATAAATTATGAATAGTGATTTTATACTTATGATTAATAATGTGACTAAATAGAGTAAGTAACTTACCATAATAAAGTATTAATATAATTTTGGCACCTTAATTAAGTAATGTGATTCAATAAAATAGGTATATAACTGTTTCATAAATATTTGGTTAAGTATTAGTTTTTTCGGGTGAATAGTTTTTTTATTTAAAAATGTAAATTAAAAATATTTAAAAAATTATTTTCATAAAATGGAGTTCATTTTTCAAATTAGAGCATCGATATTTGTTTATGGTGAATTTTTTGGATTTTTCTGAGAAAGTTGAATTTTCAGTGAATAGTGATTTTATTTAAAAATTAAATTAAAAATATTTAGAAAATTATTTTCATAAAATGGAGTTTATTTTTAAAATTAGAGGATCGATATTTGGTTAAGGTAAAGTTTTGGGATTTTTCTGAAAAAGTTGAATTTTCGGTGAATAGTGAAAATACAGTTTCTGAGTTTCGTGTGTTTAATGACATCATTAAGGATATAATAATTATGCAATAATCCTGGTCGACTTATTAATATTAAGATAATGTATTAGGTATCCATAGTGGCCAATAGAATGGGAAAATACCATGGGAAATCCCATGGTTTTTCCAATACTGCTAATGAGATGTCCCTTGGCCATTAACACTTTGTCCCCTCACTTCTCCAATAAATACCAACACATTCACTCATTAATTTCATTTCCAAATCCTCCCCAACGATGTTCTGGTATCATTACATCCCCAGGAGTCCTCCCAAGGTTCACTCAAGCCTCCCATGGTCCCAAACATCATGCTTTTGAAGTGACTCTTCAAGGTAAGGGTTCATACATATCTCTTTCTTTTCAAGTACTCTCTTTTATGTCATTTCATTTATTCTCCATGTTATTTTGTTTGAGGATGTGATTTTATATTCAACATAATTTAATTTATTTTTTCATATTATGAGAGACCCCCTCTTACTCTCATCCATTCATTTTATGAATTTTTAAGTGGCGTCGTTAGGCTGCCAAATTTTTGTAAGGTATTCTTTCACCCTTCTCATTCCAAATTCTATTTTCATGTCAAGTATTTCATGATTATTTTTTCCATGTTTTGGTATGAACTCTATATTTATAATATGATCATTTTATATTCACATGATGATAGACCCAATTTATTCTAATCAGAATCATTTTTTTATGTTTTAAGTGATGCCATTTGGCTCCCAAAATTTTAATAAGATATATCTAATTTTTTTTCTTCTTTTCATGTTTTCCTTTTCATATGGTATGTCCTTAAAATTTCATTACCATGTTCTTATATCATTTATATTCAATATCTATACTATTTTATGTATCATTTATGAGTGGGTGACCCATGTTCCCTCTCTATTCAATGTTTCTAAAACCCTGCAACTTAGTCGTTATGCTGCCGAATTTTTATCTCAAAATAACTCTCTCTTTTTCTAAAATTATTTTATTTTATTTACTGAATACTCAAAACTATATATTATAAAGGGGAATTCACATATATTTCAAAATTTTCTATTTTTAATTTTGGGATTTACATACATGAGACCCGCTTTTATTTTTTGTGGGTTTAATGTGACATAAAGATCATGTCTTTAAAGCAGTTTTAAATTGTTATGACTATGAAATGAATCCCTTTTATTTTATTCTATATGGGTTATTAATGAAATGATTGATGATGATATATGTGTCTCACATGATAAAAATGACAAATTAAGGGTGCTCCCTGATAGCGCTCCAATGCACTGGGTAAAGACATAATCTCTAGAGATGACCATTTTAACGATACCTTGGTGAATAACCTTGGTAAATTTTTTAATGACACCTTGGGGATGGACCATGGTGGCAAGGAAATGATTGTCTATGTTAAATGTTGTAACCCCATCTTCATGTTATGAAACATGTTATTTTTATACGATATGCCTTATGATCTATTCCTCATGCCTTAAAGTTATTTATCATGACTTTATTGATGTATCTCAAGTTCACATGTAAAATGTTTCTCTTGTTTCCCTTACTAGGGGTTCTATTCACCCATTCCTTTGTTGTATTCTCCCATGATATGAGATGTTGTAATGATCATCGGACAAAAAAATGAAGAATCCTTTCAAGTGTTTAAGAATATTTTTGTATGTGGTCATATATTATGTTCCTGGTTTCCAAGACACTAAACCTTAAAGATCCTCAGTTTTGTATAATGTAATGAATGTTTTTGTTACAAAAAGGTGGGATTCTATAGTTGATATCAAAGGAAGGTTTAGATATTTTTGTAAATTAGGATATGAAAACATTACAAGGTTTTTTAATGAAAATATTAAATATAGAAAAACATCCTGGTATTTTGGTGAAGTATTGAGTAAGTTGTTTCCAAACAATTAAATCCAAGTATGGATACGAACAAGTAGAGGTGGCTCTAGAAAAAATGTTCCTAGGAGTGAAAACTCTAACAAGGTGTTTTAGGTTTGACCTGAGGTAACCTGGTGTATGATAATGGGCCTTGCTGCACTCTAGGTTTGACCCGCCCAAGGGATATGCTTTGGTGAATTCATAAGATTAGTATGAACCATTATTAAAGGAAAAAAGGAAAAATAAAAAATTTATTCACATCAGAATATATGATCATGGATAACGTATATTTGAACCTAGGGGATCACAGGTTAGGATATACTTTTATTCTACATGTTCATCCTTCTATGCTTAATTTTTCATTTTCATGATTATTGGAGAAGTATTTAAGCACCCTAATTATACTTTATTTTCTTAGTTAATGGCAGGAAATAGATGAACATGTCCCAACAACCAATGTGATAGGAAATGTGATGATTTCCCTATTAATATGATAGATATGACGTGTGATCAAGTTGAACATATTGTGATTATGCCAAACTAGGTATCAAAAATCACAATTAATAATTGGTACTTAGTGGAATGCCCAAATTCATCCAGGAAGAGGAAGATGAATTCTCAAGGATGTTCATCTGATAAAGGTGAAGAGGGAAAGAACATCCAATTTCCTTTGTACACAAAGTGTGGAAATTGGCACAAAGGAAAATGTCACAAATGAACCGGGATATGTTTTAAGTGTGGGATGATAGAGAATAAGCTAGCCAATTGCTTTAAAAAAATGGATAATGTGATGAATGGAGGTAAGGATCAATATAATGTAACTTTTACTATTCAATATAGTAAGTGTGGAGAAGTTGGACATTATCCAAGGCAATGCTCTCTTGGAAGGGATGAGAAGAATGATGAGAATCAACAATCTTCAATGAAAACAGAACAATGTATGTCCTATGCTGAGATTGATCATAATGATTGACGTACATGCATCATCATGGAAATAATTTTCTATGTCATGTTGTATTTTAGTTCGTGATCTATGAGCATATTTTTAATTTTTTCTAAGAACATCGAGTCACTACTTATGATGGTTTTATATCATTAAGGAAAACATTTATTTTTATGTATCACAAGTTAATGTTGTGAAGCTGTTCTTCTTGAAAAAAAATGATTAGGTGATTAAAAGACAAATATTATTTTGGAAGCCTTTCACTAACTTGGGAACCCTGTATGATCTTGGTAAATATATTACTACGGTATTTTCTTTAAGAAGTAATGGTCGAATTATATTTTGAAGAATGAATGAATTTACGGTGAACTTATGTTAATTTAGGTTACTTTTGGAAATGACTAACCTATCTTGGGGAAATTGTTATTAGGTAGTTACTTTTTTCATAATACGTTAAGTGTGGTTGTTGTTTTTTGGAGATGAACGATAATGTTTATCTTAGAAGACTATATTATCAAATACTTATTATATTTGGGTTTCAATCTAAGTTTGGTTTATTTTGAGTAATCTTAATAACAGTTATTTATGGAATGGTATATGATGATCTTTGGGTAGTACCATGGAATTTAGAAGATTAAAAGTAGTTTCTGTTCCTATTGGGTTCTTTATATTGGAAGAGTTGGTTTATCATACCCTTTCTGTTTTTGGGATGATGTTTAAAGATAGAAGAAATAGATAGTTAAATTTTGTGGATTATTTGATTCTCTAGAAGATGTTTCTTGTTCTTTTTATGAGACTAAGTATTTTTGAATGCTCATTGTTTAGAGAAATGATTATTCTTGGTGGAAACTTATTAAGGGATGAAACTGTACTTGAAGATGAATATATTTCGAAAATTTTTTATTCTATGTAGTAAATTAATTCCTTAAAATTATGAAAAACAACTTAAAACAAAAATATTGTTGGTTTACGTTTCCTATTGTTTAATAAAATACCATTTAACACATCTTAAGTTTGTGGTCTTCTTGTGGTTAATTTTCTCCTAATAATGTTTTCTATCACTCTCCATCAGAACATGACCCTTTATTTCTCTTCCATATCCATGTTTTCCTATATGGAATCTTAGTATGGGTTAAATTGGGTGACCTTTGTACTTCCCTTTATTTCTTTTAAAGTAAAAGTTATATATATTTTTTTTCTGATGTGGGACATTCACCGAAATTTCCACGAACAATTTTTTAAAATTGTAAGGATGTAATTTCTTATGGGGGAAGATTGGAATGACATGAAATTTTGAATAAATTTTCTTACCTAACATTTTTGTGATATTTAATTTTATACTCAATAAAAATATTTCATTTAATAAAATGAGTATAATTAAAATAAGACAATTTGGTTTCGACTTTTATATATATCGTTGGTCAACAAGACCATGGGAAACTAAATGTTACGACTTTTGTTATAAATACAAATGATCTTGATTAATTAATATAGAGAGAAGATTAAATGCCCCATCCATTAGTCTCAGGCTGATCGAAGTCCATCTGACGGAACATGGGAAGGGGGTATCACCTTTGGGCATTGCTCTGGACCAAACCCAAGCCGAACATCATCGTGTAAATATGGAATGGAATTGAATTTGAGAAAAGATCAAGATGATAGAAATCACTACTCGGGCAATGTTGGATGAGCCGCCCCAAGATTATATCACACTAGCACACCTTACTCATAGGTCATATGCTTGTTTTATATGTGGTTATGTATCAAGTCCATAACTGCCTTGGTTAATCATTTGATTTAAATAAAAATATCGATGTATTCATATGGTTATTTTTGTGATTTTTTTAATGTACAAATAATTATAGTTTGCCTATTATTGAGGAACTGTAGAAAAAATGATTTATTTATATATATGTAAACGATAAATAACTAATACTGTGTAATGATTTTAAAAAAATGGTCTTGTACAACTTTGTTCAGTATGAAATTTAGAGTCTAATAAGATCAACAAAATTTTTGGTGGATATTAAATTATAAAGAGTGATTTTTTTCTTATGATAAGTAATGTGACCAAACGGATCAAGTAACTTCATTTAAGAAAGTATAAATATAACTTATGCACCTTGATTAATTAATCTGATTCAATAAAATAGGTAAATAAGAGTTTCAGAAATATTTCATTAAGTATTAGTTTCTTCAGGTGAATAGTTTTTTTATTTAAAAAACTAAATTAAAAATATTTAAAAAATTATTTTCATAAAATGGAGTTCATTTTAGAAATCAGAGCATCGAAATTTGGTTAGGGTGAATTTTTGGGATTTTTCTAAGAAAGTTGAATTTTCAATTAATAGTGTTTTTATTTAAAAATTAAATTAATAATATTTAAAACATTATTTTCATAAAATGGATTTCATTTTTGAAATTAGTGAATTGATATTTGGTTAAGGTGAATTTTTGGGATTTTTCTTAGAAAGTGAAGTTTTCGGTGAATTGTGAAAATACAGTTTTTTAGTTTCTGGTGTTTAATGACATCATTAAAGATGTAATAATTATGCAATAATTCTGGTATACTTATGAATTGTAAGATAATGTATGAGCTATGCCAATTGCCCAATACCATGGGAAAATACCATGGGCAAGCCCATGGTTTTTCGAATTCCACCGATGAGGTATCCCATGGCCATTAATGCTTTGTCCCCTCACTTCTCCAATAAATACCAAGCCTTTCCATCATACATTTCATTTCCAAATCCTCCCCAACGAAGTTCTAGTCTCTTTACCTCCCAAGGAGTCCTCAAAAGGTTCCCTCATGCCTCTTACAGTTCCGACCATCATGCTTTTGAAATGACTCTTCAATGTAAAGGAGCGTACCACTCTCTTTCTTTTCAAGTACTCTCTTTTATGTCATTTCTTTTATGCTCCATGTTCTTATGTTGGAGGATGTTATTTTATATTCACCGTACTTTATATTATATTTCCATGTTATGAGAGACCTCGTCTTACTCTCATCAATTCATTTTAATAATTTTTATGTGGCATAGTTAGGCTGCTGAATTATTGTACGGGATTCATTCACCCTTATCATTTTCAAAGTTCTATTTTAATGTCATGTCTTTCGAGTTTATTTTTTCCATGTTTGGGTATGATATCTATATTCATAATACATTCCTCTTATGTTAAAATTATGATACACCATATTTATTCTCTTAAAATTATATTTTTTATGTTTTATGTGACGCCGTTAGGCTCTAGAATATTTCAGAAGAGAAATCCTATTTTCTTCTTCTTTTAATATTTTTCATTTCATATGGTATGTCCTTAAAATTTAATTACCAGTATATTATATCCTATATATTCTTTCCCTATACTATTTTAGGTATCAATTACGAGTAGGTGACCTTTGTCCCATCTCTTTTCAATGTTTTCTAGAACCCTACAACATCGTTGTTAGGCTGCCTAATTTTTTTCCCCAAATGCCTCTCTCTTTTTCTCAAATTGTTTTATTTAATTTAGTGAATACTCAACATTAATTATTCTACATGGTTATTCACATATATAACAAATATTTTATTTTTAATTCTAGTATTTACATACATGAGACCCGGTTTACTTTTCTGTGGGTTTAAAGTGACTTAAAGATCACGTCTTTAAAGCAGTTTTAAAATGTTATGACTATGAAATGAAAAACATTTATTTTAGGCTATATGGGTTATTTTTTAAATGATTGATAATTATATATGTGTCTCACATGATAATAAAAGAAAATTAAGTGTGTGTCCTGATTTCACTCCAATGCATTGGGTAAAGACTTAATCTCTATATATGACCATTTTAACGATACCTTGGCGAATAACCATGGTAATTTTGTTAATGACACCTTCGGGATAGACCTTGGTGATATAGAAATGATTTTCTATGATAAATTTTGTATCCACATCTTCAAGTTATGAAAAATGTTATTTTTATTACGATATGCCTCATGATATCATTTTAATGCCTGAAAGTTATTTATCATGACTTTATTGATGTATTCCAAGTTCACATGTAAAATGTTTCTCTAGTTTCCCTTAATGGGCCTTCTGCCCACCCTTTCCTTTATTGTATGCTCACAGGTTATGAGATGATGTAATGACCATAGGATGAAAAAATGAAGAATCCTTTCAAGTTTTTAAGAATATTTTTTTAATGTTGTCATGTATTAAGTTACTAGTTTCCCTGACACTAAACCATAAAGATCTCCGGTCTTGTATAATGTAATAAATTTTTATGTAATTAAAAAGTTGGGATGCTATATTTTCACTCCTTCAAGATAGATTACAGAAATTGCGATACTTTGTTTTCAAGAAAACTTCGAGAAGAAGACTCAAATACCATATTCTCAACATTCATTGATTCTAGAGCATTACTTCAATACAGACATAGAATTCCTAACTCTATTCTCATTTTTAACTCGGTTGTGTTTTATAATTACTATTTTAGTAGTGTGTATATTTGTTTGAATATAACACACTGTCTCCTAAGAATAAAATCATAATAACAAACTATCCTCATACTCAATCAATTTTTACTTTTGTTTCCCACAGATAACTATGGTAGAGGTCATGTTTGACCTGGACAGCCGAGTGTGCTGTTGTAATACCCCGATACAGGGTGTGGATCAAATGATTATTTATATAAAATGCTCGGTGGCAGGTGATCACCAAGTTAAGAGGATTAAGTTTCTGCTTGAGACTAAACATCATGTTTACATTTTTGTGCCAATATTCAGTTACTCTATTTTGTTTTGACCACTGCTTATATTACTTCAAAGACAGAGAACTATATTTACTTTAACTCTGATAGTTAGTTTTGGTTAGTGTGTATTTATGTTTAATTCAGTAAACCGGTTTCAAAAGTAGAATAAATGATTACATTGATTCAACTGATGACTATTCAACCTTAGAAAAACTTGTTGAGTAATTAAATATTTATATCTCTACTGCCTTAAATGACTGGGGAATTTTGAATTGGGGGATTTTTATCATTAACATTTTAACAGAAATTTTAGTTGGAACTCAATTCAACCCATATTGAGTGTCCACTCTGACTAATAATAATAAAATATGAATCATTAGTAAAATATTAAACATCATTTACTTAATTACCTTTCCTTTCAATTAAAAATGATGATGTCGATCGTCGGTATATGTGGACTCCAAACAATATATCTCTTGTTAAGTAATAGTTTCCTATTCCACCACATAAAAATCACTTATTCCATGGTGTTCTTTTATTAACTACATATAAATTTTTTGTTTTTATAAAAAAAATACATTCCTTACACCCAATGTAACACCCCAAGCTTTTATGGTACGATTCTCTTTGAATAATACAATATCGTGTGTTTTACGAAACTTCGAGTTCTAACACACCATAACCAATCAAACTAGCTGTTATGAATAGTAATATCCACTCCATGAAAATTTTAAAATTTTATCTTTCAAAATGGACTTTATTTTTTGATTCGTAATATCAAAATTAGCTTAGGTGAATTTTTTGTATTTTTCTGAAAACTTTCAATTTTTGATGAATAGTGAAAAACACTGAGTAATAGTTTAGAACCGAATTATTATTTATATAATTATTTATTTTAATTAAATTTATTTTAGGTCAAAATAGATACATAATAACTATATAATTTTAATGTAATTGATTGGAGACATTTTATAATAACTTTAGATATAAAAAATAAAATTGAAAGTTTACCGTCTTTTACCCACCTCCTAGACGCATTTGAAAATTTACATAAAACATTATTTTAATACTTCTGTTAGTATAATTTCAAAAATCTATGTTAAATTTGGTTCAATTAGATTTAAATAATTTTTAGTGAATAGTAACTTTTTACTTTTATTTACCACGGTTAAAAGTAAATAGGGTAATTAACGGTAAAAATGATATTGTTATTACCCTAAAACAAGTCATAATTCTAATGGATAAGTATAATTCGACCAAAAACAACATTATTAGTAAAATATGAACATCTTTTGTCCAATTTGATTTGATTATGACATTTATTAATATTTTATTTAATGGAGAGTTAACAGAGTTAAATCCAATTTTTAATAACTAAAGTATTTTTGATATAGGGTTACACACAATATAAATTAGACTATAAATATTCATTAGTAAAATAAATATATTTCATACATAATAGTATTTTATTTATAATTTTTACACATTATATAATTAAATTTTTTTATGTCATAATGATGATGTAGTAATTAACATATTAATGAATGATTAATATAAGATATATTATAAATATACAGATAAATAAAATTTTAGACTTTTAATGAATTAATTTAATTTTATAGGTTAATATGAAATGTTAGTGTTGATTGAATATATTTAGTTTGAAGTAATAAAGAAGTTAAAACTTTAAAAAAATTAATTTTTAAATAATGTCAAAAATGACATAAATGAGTTTTTTTAAAAAATAAAGTATTATTTGTTGATATAATAATCCTAAAAATATAAGGTTCAGCCAAAAAACTTATATAATGATAGTTGAATCATTAATGAATCACTTTGGGTTATTTTGGATGTTTATTTTAATTTTATTAAACATATAATATAAAAAAACAAAGAGGCATGGTAAATGACAAACTATTTAACTAAGAGTTAAATCTACATGATATGGTTATTATAGTGACCCAAACCTGTCTAAAACATATTGTATGAGAGTTTTTGGACCCAGCCCCACCTTATTCATTGAATAATTTATTTTAAATTCATTGGAAACCGAAAATGATTTATTTATAAAATAATATTTCTACCTTTTCCTAAGGTGCCCCTCACCTCTCTTATAAAAGGGAAATTCTATTTCTCCCTAATTCAAACAATAAAATCCATTTTCCTCAGCCAAACCCTACCCAAACACCCTATCAACTATCCTACCTTCATTATAGAGGCTTTCACTTAGTCATACAATCAACCCAAGGAGCCTTTTGATCAAATCAAAAGGAAGAACCCGAAGAAGAGATAAACATTTCATCACCTCTTTCAAGTTCCTTTCTTCTTACACTTCATTTTTCCTTTTTGGTTTCCATTATAAATAATAATTCAAGTATCATCTATATAATGTGATGTTATTATAAATATGGCACAACTATATTAATTATTCTATCCATCCGTTGAATGACATGTCACTATACGTACATACGTACGGCTTACCGTCTCCACGTTGTGGTGTAGTTGTTATTCAATACATTATTATTTGGATGAGTATAATAATGAAATATAATTGATGCAAATAATAAATATAACATGATAATTATTATTTATATATGATATATTACCCAATTATATATTATTTGAATATATAAAGAATGATATTTTCGCTCGTGTGTACATACAAAATCCATCTCCACGGATTAGATGATAATCATTCCCCATTGTATCCATTCAAGGTTATTTTTCATTAGATGATTATAAATAAGGATTAAACACTTAATATCATTCTGAATTTCAATAAGATACATATAATCAACATAAGACATTACTTATGTAACACAGAATATAATGGAAAAAGAATTAGTTAACACCAGAAACGACGATAATACTAAAATATTATTAACAAAGTAGTATTAAAATATCATATATGATATCATATTAATGTGTATGATTATTTTATAATTTAATAAAAATTATTTTACCATTTTATAGGAGGTTAAACTACACTATTACATGTAAAATAACATGTTAAGGGTTAATTCTACAATCTCTTTCTTATCAGAGGTTGTTTTTACGTAAGTATCTACAAGAACCCATTTATCATCCACATCCATGTTTCTAAAAAATGTATTTCATAACATTTTTATTATTTAGTAGAGAATGAGTTCATTTAATATGAACCCTGATTTTAACTTATATGTTTTGAAAGTAATCATTCAGTCGTTTTCCAAACATGGTACTTTATGATCTTTTCGACAAAAGTAAGGTAAGAATGCCTTTTTTAACTTATATGGCATGTGTTGTTATTCTCAACCATTATAACATTCTCAAAGATTCCCATAAAAGCTTATAATAATATTTTTAAAATAAATGTTTTCTTTTATAATTATGTAACTTCAATCAATTTAAAAAAAAGAAAGAGATATTTCTCTCAAATAGTTTTATTATAATCTATGTTAATATATTTTGATGGATTTTATACTTGTTTGAAGTTGATTCATTATGATACCAGTCATCCATATTTGATTGAAGGTTTTGTTATATATTTTACTTTGGATGTGTTATTTTTATACCATACATGGTTTATGGTTAAAGTATTGAGATTTTGTATGGTAGTTTTAATACGAATGTTTATGTTATATTTCATCCTTTTAATATGAGGAATGTATTAGACATAGTAAGTGACGAGTGTAGCCTGATATAGCTCCT
Organism: Viscum album; assembly: GCA_963277665.1. Classification (NCBI taxonomy): domain Eukaryota; kingdom Viridiplantae; phylum Streptophyta; class Magnoliopsida; order Santalales; family Viscaceae; genus Viscum; species Viscum album. The sequence continues at coordinate 444,635,157 of OY728139.1, read as the reverse complement.
TGATGCATCAGTAGGTCACATGAGACAACTAGATGTGGAATTGGCCAAGGCCATTCCCAATTTTTTATATGGTTTCAGTCGAGACCTTAATAATTTTTTGAATACTTGGCCGATGCCTTGACAAAATGTTTCAGAATGTCCGACATTATACATTACCTCATTATACAAATAATATTGATGGTTCATGTGGTCATTTGACTAGTAGAATATCCATGATTATGTTTTATTATGGCATCATTTACTAGACTCATATTCCTGTAATAAAATTGTTCATGTTTATTACAGGTAAAGGCACATGTTATGAATTATTCACCATGATTAATATTTATAATAAATTACACATTATTTCATACACTTATTGATTTTTTGAGCCCACCCCTTTATAATGTTTCATTTTCCTAGGATTTGGAGAACTTAATTTTGAGTGACATGCAGTATTAATCTAGGAGGCTCAGATGTTTCTAATTGAATAAATTAATGTTGTATTTCATTTCAAGTTGATATGTTGAACTTATTTATGAATCTTGTTTATCATATTAAAGTGAATGGTCTTTAAGGAAATCATTTCCTTGTTATCATGCCAATTTTATGTAGTAATGAACTGACTCTGGGTAACTGGTTTCGTGGAATTGCAGTTGTTATCAGAAGAAGTATAGTAAAAACCATGGAAACTAGATTTCGATAAACTCTAATGAAATCACAAAGACCTGAGATAGACTTTGAGGATTAATATACAAGAACTTCCTAGAATTTTTGTATTGTAGTGATTTTGTGTGATTTCTAAGAAATGAATCCTTGTGTTTATATGAGAAGGTAGAGGTTTCTCTATCACTAATGTACGTAGAGGTAAAATGAGAAAACACTACTTTCAGATAGAATCGAATGGGAACAGGTGCACGACAATGGGCATTGCAACACTCTTGGTTACAACACTCTCGAGGGATATTCTTAGGATACTTCTCATTTTTTTACAAACCATTATGAAGGGAATATATGTATCTACATATTCAAAGAAAATATTATTATGATTATGGATTATTTCCATAAACTGTTCAATTTATGTTAAGTGTTTTACAAGTTTGGATTTATGTATTTTGATTCATAAACTAATATAGTGTATGTCATTATTTAGAAATGGTGGATAGTGGAAGGAATGGAAATTGTATCAATGCATGATCTCCATGTATGGATTTTCCTCATGCTAAAGATAATTATAGTGGAGATGGTGATACAACTAGTTCTGATCAGCTTATCACTATACTGGGTTATCTCACTAATGTTATGAACAGTAACCTTACCTGTATGGAGCACCCTGATCCACAACATGGAGGTTCAATGTTATATCTCTTCAAGAGGAAACAAACATCAACATTAAATGGAGGAATAAATCCATTATTATCTGAGCAAAGGATAGATTCCATAGAGAAAATATTCAACACCATAGGGAGTAGTGAAAGGGAAAATGTTTTCAAGGATATTTACTGCCTCATTGGAGATTCTGATCAATGGTTGTCATTGATTCTATACAAAAAAGAAGATGATGAAGTATCAAATATGGAATGTGGGAGTTTAAAGAATTTTTTGTAGAAAAATACATCCCTCATGACCATCGAGTGGATATGGAAAGACAATTTCTGAGTCTGAGGAAAAATGATGATGATAATATCACAAAGTATGATGCTTAAATTACAAGGTTAGTGAGGCATGCGACAGATTATATACATAACCCAAGAACTATGATTGGTCATTTTTTTGATGGGTTAAAACAATTTCCCCATCGAGCATTAGTATGACAGTCCTTCTCATCATATGAAGATATTGCCTTGTGTTTTATCAAGGCAGAAAAGGAATTCTCTAAGTGTTATGAATTTAATGAAAAGCAAGTGAAGAAGAGATCTATTGAACACACTGGGAATGGAAATAAAGAAATATTGAAGAAGGAACGAATTTAATTTACACCCTATGATAATTGTGGGAGGAATCACCCTGATGCCTATCTAAAATACAAAGGAGTATAGTAAAAAATGTGGATAGAAAGGCCATAATGCTTGTGATTGTATGGGAAAGAAAGATGCTACCAATGGTCAATGCTACAATTGTAGGGATATGGGACATTATGAAAATAAATGACCTAAGTGTCAGGGAAACATACCATAGAAAAGGCCAAGATATCAAGGACAAGCTTATGCGAGCCCTGCTACTGAGGTTGAAGCCCCAAAAGACTTAGTGGTTGGTAATTTATTGCTCTCCTCATGTTTATCCAATGCTTTATTTGATTCTGGATCATCATATTGTTTCCTAAATTCCCAGTTTTCTAAGAAAATTTGATATTTCCAATTTGATTTAACAAGGGAGTTTTCAATCAAAATTTCTATGGGAAGTATCATTGCAACAAAGTTTTGTTTATTAGTACCCATTAATGCATATAGACGTTATTTATTTGCTGATCTCATCATCATACCCATTATTGAATTTGATATAATCCTTGATATGGATAGGATTTCGGACTATGATGTGAAAATGTATTGTAAGAATAATGAGGTTACAATGTTTGATGATTATAATTAGTACCTTATCTTTAGAGAAGAAATGTCACCACGTAATTCTTACCTAGATCCACCCCCAGTAGCTCAACTAAATTCAATTATTGGGGAGGAATAAAATGAAATAATTTTGGTTGAGAAAGGAGTGTTCAAATATAGGATGTACCTATTATGCAAGAATATGTTTATGTGTTTTCCAGAGGATTTACCTAGATATCCTTCAGAATGAGAAATTGAGTTTTAAATTGACATAATTCATAGTTAAAGGACCATATCAAAGAATTCTTATAGAATGACCACTATAGAATTGGTGGAAATAAAGAACAACTAGAAGAATTGAGTAATAAGGGATTTATTCCCCCTAGTGATTCTCTATGGGGATCCCCTTTTCTTTTTGTTAAGAAGAAAGATAGATCTATGAGGTTGTGCATTGACTATAGGGAGATCAATACAATGAAAATAATGTACAAGTATCCCCTTACTCACGTTATTGATTTATTTAAACAACTTCATGGAGCTCAATATTTTTCAAAGATTTACCGTCGATCTGGATATCATCAATTGTGTGTGAAGAAGGAAGACATTCTGAAAAAAAAATCGACCAATGTTCGGGCATTACGTGTTTACTGTAATGCCTTTTGTGATGACTAATGCACCATATGTTTTCATGGATCTAATGAATAGTGTTTTAAAGGAATATCATGATGATCTTGTAGTAGTATTTATTGATGATATCCTGAAATACTCCAAAAGCTATGAAGATCATGAAAATAAATTGCGCACTATTCTGAAAACCCTCAGAAGAAATGAATTATACTGGAAGTTTAGTGAGTGTGAATATTGTCTTCAGGAGATTTCTTTACATGGACATATTGTCTTTGAGGGTAAAATCTCTGTTGACCCTTCTATGTAAAAGGCAATCCAATAATGGATAGCACCGACATGTATAACTGAGGTACGTAGTTTGATTGGTTTGGTATGTTATTAACTACATTTTTTCCCAAATTTTTCATGATTGGCTAACCCATTAATGAAGCACGCACCTTAAGGGGTTAAATTTGATTGGAAAAAAGTGTGGAGAATGTTTCTCAGAATAGAAGAGAAGATTAGTCAATGCTCCTCTCTTGACTCTACCATCGTAGAATGATGGTATTGTTATTTATGTTGATTCCTCAAAGAAAGGACATGATGGTTTCCTTATACAGAATGAGAGAGTTATTGCCTATGCATCACGAGAGCTGAAAATTCATGAGAAATAACTATCCTTATCATTATATTCACTTAGAAGAAGTAATATTTACTTTGAATATTTTGATACACTATCTCTATGGTGAAAATGTGAGTTTTATACTGATCACAAGAGTTTGAAGTATATTTTTTCTTAGAAGGAACTCAACATGAGGAAAAATATATGGCTTCAAATACTAAAGGATTATGGTTGCATGATACACCACCACTCGAGGAAGGAAAATAATGTGGAAGATGCTTTGACTAGAAAGGATCATAGAGTTTTGAACAAGATGAAAGTTTAAAGGGATCCTATTTTCATTGATCTATTAGATATGGATATGGGAATAACCATGGAAGGTGAAACATTAATTCTTTTCCAAATGGTTGACAAACCATCTTTACTATGATGGATAAAAAGTTCTCAGGCTGATGATGAGGAATTTCAAAAGATGATTAAATCTTTGATTGATGGGAGATTGATTGACTTTGTATATTATGATGAGATTTTGAAATTTGGGAAGAGACTTTGTGTTCCTGACATACCTAATCTGAAAATGGAATTATTAGATGATGCTCATAGATCTAATTTCCCTATACACCCATTGATCACCACGATGTATAGGGATTTTAAGGAACATTTTTTTGTGGGACAACATGAAGAGGGAGATTGCCGATTTTGTGCAATATGTATGGTTTGTCCACAAGCGAAAGCTGGAAGGGAACAACATGAAGGAGTCATGAAACCTCTTCCAATACCAGAGTGGATAGGGGATAATATTACGATGCACTTTTTCTTAGGACTACCAAAGACTCCTAGAAGGAACAATGCAATAGGGTTCACTGTTGATCATCTTACCATGTCAACAAATTTTCATGATATAAGAGAATATTTACCACTTGAACGTCAAGAAAGACTATATATTAATGAAGTTGTGAAACTTCATGGAGCACCCCTGTAGATTATTTCTGACCATGATCCACATTTTACATCCAGATTCTAGAATTGTCTTCAGAAAACTTCGGATACTATATTTCATTTGAGAACTACCTATCACCCCGAAAGTGATGGACAATCATAATGGACTATTCAAACCCTAGAATACATGATGAGATAATTCACATATGGATTTCAAGGTATGTGGGATCAATATTTACATGTGGTAGAATTTTCCTATAACAATAGCTTCCATTAAAGTATTCACATGGATCCATATGAAACGTTATACGGAAAGAGATGTCACACACCAACCTATTGGGATGATGTTGGTGAAAGAATACCTATAGGACCAAAACAGGTGTAGGAAACAATGGAAAAGATAAAGGTAATCCAAACCCACATCAAACCATCTCAAAGTAGGCATAAGAGCTATGTCGATAACTGAAGAAAGTATTTGGAATTTTAGGTAAGAGATCATGTTTTCATGAAGGTATCTCCATGGAAGGGTGTAATACGTTTCGGTAAGAAGGGAAAAATAAGTCCCAGATACATAGGACCATTTGAAATTCTAGAATGAATTGGGGATGTATCATACTATTTGGAAAAGCCACCAAGCCTCTTTAATGATCTTGATGTGTTCCATGTATCAATGCTGAGAAAATACATGCCTGACCCAACACACGTACTCACCAATGAGGAATTAGAACTGGAACCTGGTCTGTCTTATTTCGAAGAGCATGTCATGGTTCTTGATACAGGAGAACAAGTGCTGAGAAACCAGACAAATCATCTGGTAAAAGTTCTACATAGAAATCATATGATGGAAGAGGCAACCTTAGAACCCTAGGAACTTATGATGAAGAACCTCCAGAGTCTTTTTATGCAGAAATAGTCTAGAAATTTTGAGGACCAAATTATTTTAAGTAGAGGAAAATGTAACACCCCAAGCTTCCACAATACACTTCTCTTTAAATAATATAATAGCGTGTGTTGTACGCAACATTGAGTTCTAACACACCACAACCAGTCAAACCATCCGTTATTAATATTAATACCAACTTCTTGAAATTTTATAAATTTTTTCTTTCAAAATGGACTCTATTTTTGGATTCATCATATCAAAATTAAATTAGGGAGATTTTTTTGTATTTTTCTGAAAACATTAAATGTTTTCTAAATAGTGAAAAACATTGAGTTATAGTTTAAAACCTGAATTATTATTTAAATAATTATTTACATGATTTAAATTTAATTTAGATCAAAATAGATACATAATACATATATAAGTTCAATTAAATTCATTAGATTTAGATTATAATAATTTTAGATATATAAAAACTTTATTGAACTTTTTACTGTCCTTTACCCACCTCCTAGGATCTTTTTCAAATTTATATAAAATTTAATTTTACCACTTCTGTGATTTTAATTTCAAAATTATTTGAGACACATTCAATATCAATATGTAAAATGAGGTTAAATAATATGAAAATAATTTTTGATGAATAATAACTTTTTACTTTTATTTACCATGGTTAAAAGTAAATATGGTAATTAGGGTAAAAATTGATATTATTATTATGATAACACATGTCCTCATTCTATTGGATATGTATAATTTGACCAAAAACAACCTTAGGAATAAAATATGAACTTCTTTGGTCCTAATGGATTAGATTAGGACATTTATTATTATTTCATTTAAAGAACAGTTAAAAGAGTTAAATTAAAAGTTTAAAAACAAAACTATTTTTAATATAGGTTAAAACACAATATAAATTTTACTATGAATATTCATTAGAAATAGAGAAATATTTACTACATAATGGTATTTTATTTATAATTTTTAGACATTCAATAATTAAATTTATTTATGAATCAATGATGATGCAGTAATTACAATATTAATGAATGATTAAAATAATTGATTTTATAAATATCCCAAAAAATATAATTTGAATCTTTTAATGAAAAAAACTAATTTTATATGTTAATATGAAATTCTAGGGTTTATTAAATATGTTTAGATAGAAGTAATAATGTTTTTATGACTTTATCAAAAATCAATTAATAAATAATTTCAAAATTGACATAAATGAGTTTTTAAAACAAATACAATATTATTTATTTATATAATAATCCTAAAAATCAAATGATCAGTCAAAAGTCTTATAAAATAATATTTGTATCCTAACAGAACCACATGGGGTTCTCTTGTATGTTTATTGTTAGTTTATTACCCATATAATATAAAAATATACAGAGACACGATAAATGTAAAACTATTTAACTAAGAGTTAATTCCAAAAGATAAGGAATATATAGTGTCCCAAACCTATATAAAACCTATTGGATGAGAGGTTTTAGACCCATCCCCTCCTTTTATTTTTAATAGTTCATGTTGGAGCAATTAGAAACCTAAAATATTTTTATTATAAAATAATATTTCTAGTTTTTCCTGAGGTACCCCTCAACTCTCTTATAAAAGGGCACTTCCCCTTCTCCATAATTCACCTCATCAAAGGCATTTGGCTCAGCCATACCCTACCCAAATACACTCTCAACTTTTTGCCCTTCATCCTAGTGGCCTTATTTTAGTCAAAAAGCCATCCTAGGAAGCATTTTTTATCAAATCAAAAGGACGAAACCACATAAGAGATAAATATTTCATCATCTCATTCAACTTCCTTTCAACTTCCACCTCCTCTTTCTTTGTTGTTTCCATCATAAAATAATAACTCCAGTATCTTTTATATACTGTGATGTTATTATAAATATGGTAAACCCATATTCATTTTTCGATCCATCATTTGAATGACATGTTACCATAGGTGTGTACGTACGGCTTACCGTCTCCACGTCGTGTTGTAGTTGTTATTAAATACAATATAATTTGAATTAGTATATTAATGATGTATAATTGATTTAAATATTATATATAACAATATAATTATTCATAATATATGATATACCTTACAATTATGGATTATTTTTATATCAAAAGTATGATATTGTCGTTCGTGCGTACGTATGGATTACCGTCTCCACGAACGCGATGAGATTCATTCCCCATCCTATCTATTCAAGAATAATTTTCATTAGATTATTAAAAGTAATGTTTAATGACATAATAAAATTATGAATATAAATAAGATGGATCCTATCCATAACAAACATTACTTATGTAACAAACCATATAAAAGAAAAACGAATCAGTTAACACCTGAAACGGCGATAATACTAAAATATTATTAACAAAGAAACATTAAAAGATCATACATGATATCATATTTATGTATATGATTCTTTTATAATTTTATAAAAATTATTTCAACATTATAAAATATGTTAAACAACCCTTAACCAATGAAAAAGAACAAGGAAAGGGTTAATTCTACAATCTCTTTATTATCTGAGGTTGTTATTATGTAAGAATCTACTCGGACCTCTTTATCATCCACATCCATGTTTCATAAAAATGTACTTCAAAACATTTTAACTATTTAATAGAATATTATTTATTGTCATTTATAACCTTATTGTAACTTATATTTATTGAAAGGAATCTTTCAATTGTTTTCTAAACAAGGTACTTTATGACCGTTTCTACAAAATTATGGTAAGAACGTCCTTTTCTAACCTATAAGGCAGGTGTGGTTATTCTCCGACATTATAAAATCGCCAAATAATACCTTACACGAATATAAGAATATTTTTGAAATAAATGTTTCCTTTTATAATTTTTTAACTTTAAATATTTCCAAAATAATAAAGATATATTTCTATCAAGTAGTTTTGATTTCATCTATGTCAACATCCTTTCAAGAATTTTATACTTGGTTGAAGTTTATTCATTATGATAAAAATATTTCATATTGTATTGAATGTTTTGTGATATGTTTCACTATGGATTTTTTATTTTTATACCATTCATGGTTTATGGTTTAAGAATTGACATTTCGTATGCTAGTTTTAAAATGAATGTTTATGTAATATTTCAACCTTTTCATATGAGGTATGTATCAGACTTAATAAGTAATGGGTGGAGCCTGCTATAGCACCTTGATGCATAAGTAGGTCTTATGAGACAACTAGACGTCAAATTGGCCGAGGAATTTCCCAATTTGATATATGGTTTTGGCCGAGGCCATAATCATTTTTAGACGTCTTGGTCGAGGCCTTGACAAAATGATTTAGAATGTCATACATTAAACATTACGTCATTATGAGAATAATATTGATGGTTCATGTGGTCATTATACTAGTAGAATACCCATGATTATGTTTTATTATTGCATAATTTACCATACTCATATTCCTGCCATAAAAGTCTTCATGTTTATTACTAGTAAATGCATGTTTTTTCAATTATTCACCATCCTTAATATTTATGTTATCTTCTACTGTATTGCTTACCCAAGCTAAGTGTTTGAGCTCACCCCATTCTTATGATTAATTTTCCAAGGATATGAGGATGTTAATTATGAGTGACATAGAGTCTTAATCTAGGAGGCTTGGATGGTTTAAAAGAACAAATTAGTGTTGTATTTATTCTCATATTGTAATGTTGAACTTATGTATGAATCTCGTTTCTAATAATACTAATCAGATTGATCTATAGAGACATGATTTCATTGTGATCATGCCAATGTTATGTATTAATTCACCGACTCTGGCATACTGGGGTCAAGGCTTTACACCCAACCCTCCTCTCTCCCTTGACATTCCCTCCTCCAACCTCTCATCTCCCTTGAACACAAACCCTAGCACGTTGGTTCTCCTGATACCTCCAATGCACCCCACCTTCTCTCTTAATCTCCCCTCCCCCTCAACCTCGAACCCAAGAACCCCCCCTCTAAATTTCCCATGATCCCTCTTCCCCACTCTCCTCAAACCCTATCTTTAACACATTCACCAATGCATTGGATCCCTCTATCACAACCCAATATTCTCTTTTGAGTTCCCATTCACCCCATACCCATAACATAGTACCATCATTGATTCCCCATTTTTTGGATCTCAATAATCTATTTATCCCTACTATATGATACCCCTAATCCCTTTATGGAGATGCGGTCATAACCCCCGGAACTATCTTCCCCACCCTTACTGTCGGTCAAGTCGTTATCCTCACTCGGGCCCTCTCCCTTCCACTACCTCCACCGGGGCCCACATAAGAGGTGTGGATGATTTAATAAGTGATTCTTAATGGATATATTTTAAATAAATTATTTTATATGGTTTCAAAAGCTGTCAAAAAATTAAATATATTTGTTTTTATCTGATTTATTTTAAAATACATTTGTATTGATCTTATTTCAGTTGGATATTGTAGTCATTATTCAGATGTAAATGCTAGTTCTACTTTATAAAGTTATAGATTGATTAAGTAGAAACATAGTTTGAGCCATCCATTTCAGGTATATCTTTCAACTAACCAAAAAATAAATTACCTATCATTATTCCAAATTTTTTCCCAATGATAATAAAATATCTAAATATTTTATTGTCAATAGACCTGGTAGATGATAGTGGGGTGCAATTTTTTTGGGTCTATATCACCTTTTTTCCATTGTTTGATACTATATTTTCATTACCACCCCTTTATTCAAAATCTATGCCTCTATTATTTTTTCCTTCCTTACCTTCACCAAGTGTTAATGTATTGATGATTTATCATTCTATATGAATTTGATGAGTTTTTCTAATGGTGTCATTTATTATTTAATAGTTTACATTTGGATTTATAATTCCTCAATTTAACAGGATTTGATCTTAACTGCATTACTCACTATAAAATGTGAATTCAATATGTTATCCTTATCTATTGAATTAACAATTTCATATTATGTTGATGTTGGTAGGAATTTTCAGCTTCCAATAAGGATACAATCCTCTTATAAGGTGAAGATATTTTTTGAGATATTTCACATATGAAATTAATGGGTTATGGGATCAAAATTCCCTTTTCGAACCCTCTGATATCACTAACCACTTTTGTTAAGTGACCGGTGAAATGGTTTGTTTGATAGCACTTCCTGAAAAAAATTATTATACTTTCCACATTGAAAATTAATCATTTATATACATACCAATGGGGTAAAACCTTTCTTGGAAAATAAAATGAGCACTTTAATCATTGAAAATGTTGATTTTAAACATAGTAAGATTAAAATCTATATAAAATATTTCAGTTAATCCATTCTATCAAATCCCATTCTTGTAAACAAAAAATTGTACCACCACATTTTCAAGTGTTAGTTTATATCATAAATATATATACCCATAATAATTTATATGAATAATTTTGGAGGTTGTGAATTAATTTTTTTGGTGTTTAAAATATTATATAGTGGTATATATAGTTGACGTAAGTCTTTATGTATTTAGTATTATATAAAACACATGTGTAAATTTTCATTATATGTTAGTGTACCTTTATGGGACATTATAATTTTCCATATGAAATGTTATTGATGGTTTTATGGTTCTTACTCAAGAAGTAATATCTTAAACCCTTGTTTAGTTCGTGGGAAAATGTTATTTTTTAGGGTCTATATTGGTTTTGAGGTATTTGTTGGATGAAGAAAAATATAATGAATACAGATTTGGGTTTTACATGATTTTTTATATTGGTCAATTATCATTACAGTTTTTATAAATTGGGTTTAATATATTACACAATCATCAAATGTTTTATATAATACCAATATAGTAATTTGAGTGAATTCAGAAACATTTATTAACACAACGTCACTATATAACCTGAGTATAATTTTTTAAAATTCATAAATTTTAAAATAGTTTATTTTTTAAACCCTGATTTAATCATAATTTCTTATCAATAATAAATATTTTTTAAAACTAATTAAGGATTCATTATATTCATAAATTTTATAAAAACTATTTTAATTTATAAATTTTCTATATCTATTTGCTATTTATTTGTTGGGATAAACATATCCGCTATTGAGTGTATCATTTATTAAAATGAATATTCTCAAGGCATTTTGGCTTTGCTGTTAGAAATTATTGGATCATGGTGTTATTTTTATCGTCAAATATTTATTATAAGGTATATTTTAAAAAACCCAACGAAATATAAAATTAAATTTTTTATTATTATAGTTTATTTTACCACCAATTACTATATTTCTCATTTTTGTTAAACTAATCACTAGCCAACACATCTTTATACTCCTATCGATTGTCTATTCATTCAATGAATATATATTTTAGTTAAATCTTTAATCTATTTAATTACAAATAATATCAATTTACCGTATTTTACTATTATATCTTTTCTTAAATTGTAATACTTATGTTTTATAATATTTTTTACAATGTGTAGGCCCATTAATATATATAGATGAAAGCTGGATCACATTATTGGGGAACACACCTCAATATGATAAGTGTATGGAAGTATTTTTAGAAAGTTTAACACCTTAATGTTCCCTCAATGGGAGAATAATAATTCCATATCATAAATATATATTTAAAATATGGTAGAAGAGAGATGATGTTTTTGAGCACTTGATATTGATGTAATTCCCCGTACAATATTTGTGTTGGATTTCGGACAGATAATTGAACATTATAGAATGTTTGAGAACTAATTTCAATTGATGTGATGAGATCCCAATATTGTTTATAATGAAAAATTTAATGAAAAAAATTATATACAGTGAATTTGGAATTATAAGACACCACCATTTAGATAAAAACATATGAGAACAACCAATTAGTAGTGTTGCAAATAGAAACATAACATGTGATGTTTTTTGGACAATAGAAAAATCAGATAATGACTGTAACATATCATTGGATCCTCCTCTTGATTTAGCAGATTCTATTTTAAGATAAAACATTATGGAGAAGAAAAATGAATTTCATAGTTTATTTGATGACAAAAATAAATAGTTATATAGTGTATGTTTTAAATATTCAAAATATTATTTTCAACTGAATTTGAACTATATAAAATTAATATGTATACTTCCAAGTAAGGGGATGTACATGATATTTGAATTTATATATGTTTTATTTCCTATGTAAAAGATCCATGAAAATATTTTTGATATGAAAAAAATGTGACAAGCTTTTTCTGAATTATACAAAAATACATGCATTTCCCAATGATTTTATGCATTATAGGGGAGAGGATTCAAGAAGTCAGGATTGAAAAAATTTATTTCTTATAGATGGTAGTCAATGGGTGATGTTGGATGTAAGAATAAATATAGTACAATAAATAAGAAGTAAATGATCATTCCGAAAATGGTAGGAAGTTATTTTCCATTAAATAATCGATGTCAATGATTATTCACGCCATCGAAAATCATCGAGCACATGATGTGTCATTTTTTAGATGATAACAATTAAGGGTTAATGTGAAATACAATATATATACTATAATGGTAGAAACTGGATTCCATTAATCTATATTTATCCTCTGATCCTAGTAATTTACAAGCAGGATTAGTTTGTGATGGATTCAACCCATTTGGGACTTTGAGCACCAGTTATGTAGAATTTTTCCAATAGTTTTGATCCATTATATTTTGCATCCATGGATTTGTGTGAAACAAATTTATTTTATCATTTTTTGGATTATTACTTGAATAAAAATTCCAATAAATGATATTGATGTACACTTTCATCCTCTAATTGAACAACTGCATGAGTTAGGGAGAAACGGTGTAGAGGCAAATGATGAATCTTCTAGAACAATGTTCAAAATTTTAGATACTCTAATGTGGACCATAAGTAAAATTCATGGACATAGGAATATATCTACATAGAACATTTACAAGGGTATGGATCTTCTTTTTTGTAACATTCATTTTGGGCTCAAACGTTTACCATAGTAAAATATGTTGTTTCTCGTGTCTTTGAATATTTCATAATGCATCTCATAGATTTCCATTGATCAATCCAAAATTCTGTATATCTATTGATATTAAACCACATACATAGCTATTGATAGGTTCTAAAATGTTTATGCAACTTCTAAATTTTTAAACAGAATTCTTTATGGTGCATCATAAGGATACTAGTGGGAAACAAGTTCAAAGTGCATCATCAAGTGAAATTTGAATACAACAATTGTAGAAAATATGTATGTATTTCAAACCTCCATATTAGTAATTGAATTTATTTTGGAATAATCATGATCTTATGCATATTGAGATGAATTTTTTTAACAATTTAATCTTCACAATTTTTAATGAAAAAGATAAATTTAAATACCATCTCAGGGCTCGTAATGATTTCTAAATAATGAAAATAATGTGTGATCTATGTCTAGATGAGAATGGACCATATGTGCCAACATTTTTTGAAATGGAAAATAGAAATTAAGACACTATAATTAGAATATTAAAACATGTGAAGGAAACATAGGGGTATTCATGTAACATCTCATGGGGTTCTAACTTAAAGCATTGTAAGTTATATGGGTTAAAAAGTTACGATTCAATTTTTTTTACAATTCCTTATAAGAGCATTGCATATATTATATCATAAAATGGTTTCTACTATTGTACACCAATTTTTCACATTCATCAGATAACTATGTATAAAAACTCTAAAACCATTTGAGCTAGAAACCACTTAGGGAATAATTCAATTTCAATTTGGTGCAATGGAGATGATCTTTCCTTCATCGTGTTTTATGGTAATAAAGAATTTAACTGTTCATTTGGTAGATGAAGCTAAAATAAAAGGCCCCATACAATATATATATATGTATCCAATTGAGATTATTTTTTTTCAAAGTTTTTTCATCTCTTGTAAAATATTCGTAGCACCTCATTAGTTAAAAAATATGTTTTTTATATTATTTCACTAATATCTTTGTCATTTAAAATCATACATGAAAAATAATGATCAAGAGGAATGCATTATATCTGATGGATATCTGGAATATGAGTGTATTACATTATTTTCAAGATACATGGATGATAGTGATACAAGATTAAATCGATTTTCAAATGTTGATGACACATAAACTCAATCTCAACTACATAGGAAATCATAAATATTTCCTTATATTGGAAGTTCATTTTGGAAGAACTAAAATATTAAACTGACATAAATGAAATTAATACAGGAACAAATATATGTTTTAATTAATTGTTAAATTTCATATCTATTTATTAATGATCATACAAACCAAATTAAAATAGATATGAATGAGTGTTCGAATGTGAAATGGTAATGGTTTGATGGAAGATTTTTCAATGTTGTTATAAAATGGTTTTCATGGTGTGGAAGATCATAAAATATTTAAATAAATTTGAATATTAGGTTGAAACCTATATTTTGTAAATATATTAATTTTTGTGGATTTTTTTAGATTATGAATAATTTTAATCCAGTATAGTTTTCAGAATATTAAATGTTTCTTGCTTAAGGTCCTCTAAAACAGGATGCAATGTTCTATGATTAAAATTTGAATGAGTTTAAAATTTGTATAAACAATATAAAATTGTCTATTAAAACAAAAAATATTGTTTATATTTATTTATATTGAAGTGGGATACTATGGAATATTGACAAATATTATCAAATGATTATACCATATGCATTTTTCTAATTATTTTATTCAAATGCAATTTTATTGATATTTTCAGTGGTGTTAAAATAGATTACTTTATATTTAATTTTCTGAACGTCTATCACTTGATGGATGTTGATGACCATGAATTTCAGGATCAATATACCACATCATCACAATAAAAAATGGTATATTATATAGAAGAACTCATGGATGAAGGGTGGAGTGCAGTTTCTCACGTAAAACAAAATGACTTGTATTATATGGGTGATGAAGTAAAAGATTTGACATATGAAATTAAAACCCATCAATAGCAAGAATAAACCCTATTATTCCGTCATGATATTTAAAATATTAGTCTTGAAAGGGTGGATGAAGTAGATTAAGTAATAATCGAGCTGGAAAATAACATGATTAAAGGAAAAAATAATTTATGTATAGTCCTGAATTTATTTATCCTTGAAAAATGATCTTTGTGCAGTCATAAATTATCGTATATATGTATATATTATTTATTATTACCATTAATTTGTTATCATTTCTAATTTTTCTGCATGAATTTTTTGAAGTATATTTTTTGAAGTTAATATTATTTGATTAAATGATTGGAATTCAAAGGAGTAAGTGTTTTACTAATTCTTGTCGATTTTCCCTTGACCTCACCGAGAGATGATGATCCATCAGTATCCCTCCCAATAGATTCTAAAACCCCCCACATTTGTCATACACTATATCTCACACAATCTATTCTATCATATTCTGTAACACCCTCTATCAACGTACCCTCCGAAAATCAGCCAATGCCTTCCCATTCAGTAGCCTCAACATCAAGGGAGAAGGTTTTCACTCACTTATCTTTACAGGGATATTATAGGGAGATAATTATATGTATAAATTTTAACATTAACAAATTTATTACAATTTTTTTACAAGATACTATTTTTCTAAATAGTTGGAAAATAATGATACAATGGATAAAAATATGAAAATATCATATTCCTAGAATCTGAACATGCGGAATATATTTGTCCAATGTGAATGTTATATGGTCCCTAAAAATGATTTCGTATAATTATTTACTTTGATACTACGCTAGATTGTGTTGAATCTAGTTACCCATATGATTATATATGCTTCATGGAGGCATATGTCTCCATATTGGAAAAATGAAGAACCTTTTTCTAATATAAATGTAATTTTAATATATTAATGTTAAACTGATTGTCATTATATTATTAAATTCTATTAAATTAAAAATTTATCTCTTTGTACAAATGTTTTCCAATATTCTTGTTACTAATCTTATAGAATGAATGTGGAAATTGAAAAATTGTGTATGAAATGAAATGATTTTAAATTAATATTAAGGAACAAATTCAACTGTACTTTATTAAGCACCCAACAAAAATATGAAATGGTACCCAATGGGGTACCATGAGAATAATGGAATGTTTTTGTTAATATACATTATCGTGATAATCACATGGTATTTACATATATATATATATATTTATATTAGTCTCATATTAATTTTTTTTTTTCATATAAATAACATATGAAATTTCATATGTTATAATAAAATTAAATTTTTTTTCAGGATGTTTTATGGAAAATTCAACTAATTGATCTTGGAATATCATCCCTCACACTGATGGGTCAAAGAGTTGTTCCATAAACTGATCAATTGAGGTAATATTTTTATTATTTTAAATATTTATAATACAATATTATCAATTTTATATATTAAAATTTTCATATATCAATGTTTAATTCAGTCATGGAATGGAGGGCATCAAGTTTATCAAAAAGAACTGTGATTTGATGATTATAAAAAATCTAGTGGAAGTTATGTTAACGATCCTGCCAATGAATTTGGGGAATTAATTCATTTATCATTATAATAACATATTTTCATTTTCCAATTTGCTAATATATATTACATCAAATATGACTGATACTTTTTTTATATATAACAATTAAAAATATATGGGATGCTAATCACATACAATCCTTCTTCATCTCCTAGGATGACCTTGTTGAAATGACATTGTGAAGCAGAAACCTTGTCGAGTGTGCTCAATTGCATTGGGACAATTAAAATCTCTAGTCATTGGTAGACCATTTCGTATTTCATTTCCATCTTCTTGTTGTTGTAGTCACTCCTTAAACTGATTTTCATATAGATATTGTTTCTATGAAAATCAGAATTATTAAATTGGGGATTATATATACGCTTTATAGAATGCACTTGTTGATTTGTATTAGATGACGACCAGATTTGTCCCCAGTTATATAGAATAGATGAATGGTGGTGAGTAGCTAAATCAAAAAACATCAAAAAAAATTAACGGTTTTATGTTTACATAGAAATATACAACATTGTTTATTTTTCAATATAATAATCTTGCAGGAGTGAGGTGCAGGAAGTAGAGAAGGAGATGTATTGGATGTCGATTAGAGAATAGTAGATAGTAATTAGTTTTTTCAATAGTGGTGGATATTTTTAAAATTAATTAATGATTTATATGTGATTTTTTAGGGAAATGGGATAGATATGATTGAATTTTTTATAATAAGGAAAACAAGATCTATTTCATGGTGATATATATTTTCGTGTGTCATTTAATTTCTTAATGTTGTTTTGATGATCATGAAATTAATTTTTATTATGTTAAACAGTGATTTAAATGGCTATATTTGGATTCATTAGATGGAATATTATGGGTATCAGGCTTATGATGGATATCATGAGATCCATTCCGGGTTTTATTAGTTGATCAATAATGTTTGAGATTTTAGAGATGTATGGTGTAGTGGGTGATACAAAAAATGACACTCTTTTCATAGTATGATATTCTAGAACTTTTTATATTATAATTATGCATTGATTTTTAGTTTTTGTTTTGGTTTGACATGTATTCTATGTATTTAGATTCTGGAGCTGCATTTTTTTAGATTCATTATAAAAAGGTGGTTTAAACTGTTTGTAAATATGACATATTATTTTTTAGAGGTAGTTTTAATCACCACAATATAATGGCGATATATTTAATGGTGGCTATAACTACCACTACATAAATTAAGTATTACTTATTGGAGGGTTTTTTTAATTTTTTCATTGGTTTTCCTATAAAAAAATGAGGATATGGCGGTGGTTTAGGCTATGGATAAATCCTTACCATTTATGCTAGGAAAATGTTGATATAATGAATATAAATGTCAATAAACAAATTTATGTGATAGTTACCAGAAAAAACTTTTAATTGAATGAACCTAAACTTGTTGATTTATAAAACCAATTTTAGAAGTGGATTTTTGAAAATGTAATAGAATTGTTCTTCAACGATTGTACAACCCAAACAATGAACTTTTGTTGTAGTGACTATTACCTCCAAGAAGTGATACGATAAATTTTTCACCATCACATCACATTTATTATATATATTTATATATATTTTTTAAAAAACTAGTTTTATATTTACAATATTATTATAATTCCAAAAATATATAATAATACTTACAATCTGTCAATAAAAATCCTTAAAAATGAAAAAGTTACTCATTTGTACGTAAGACCCACCGTCTCCATGATTGTAACATACTTCATTTTTCATAACCAAATTTTATTATAGTATTTAAAAGTATAATTTAAATATACAAATTATAATTTTTTAGGTAGTTTTAATCTATTGATGATGAAACAATTACCACTTTTATCCCAACTAACATACCAATGCGCTTTAGAAATTATAAACAAAAAGTACTCAAAACACATGATGTGGACTTTAATAGACTATGAAATTAAATGTGACAATGTAATAAATGAATTTATTATTTAAGTATAAGGTATTAATCCAAAAATGTTTTCTTAATATATAAAATAAATGATACTATTATTATAAAGGTGTTAAAGGACATATATAAGAAGTTCGGACATGAGGTAAGCAATTTAGTCTCATATTCTTTTCTGTGAGGAATATGTTATTAATATTAATCTAATTTTATTTTTATGCTTTATAAAAAAGAATTTAAAATTTTATAGAATAAATAATTTATAATTCACTATATGGTATGATCTAATTTTAATTATATAGTCTTAGGGGATATCTTTTAAATTTTAACAAGTGGAAAAAATGTTTTTTAACTCAATTTCATTCTATTGAATTATAACTCTAATTTATTGACATGTTATGAAATGATTATGAGTGAGTTGATCTATAAATTTCATAATTATATATTTATTAAATTTTTATTGAATTTTTTTACAAATAATATATTCATTGATTGATTATCAATTCAATTATATATTTTTTTAAGTGTTATTTGTATCTAATTCTAATTTTTTGGGATATATATTGATTTTAAAAACCTAAATTATACTAGGTAGATCATATACTTCCCCGTTAACATGATATATCATTAATATTCACATGTTCATGATATTTGACGTTTCATATGACTTTATCGATTCAAGATCTTTTGATTAATGTGTTACCAATGTGTTGAAGGCTTTGCGTTGCAATCTATTTTCTTTTATAGATTATTAATATTAAATTTTCCATGGGTGAAAGCATGTGATATTATGTTTATAAGAAATAATATTTTATTATTTGGTGGCTGTGAATGTGTTTTACGTATTTAATTGTCATTTTATCCCTTATTTATTAAATAATCTTCATAAAATTCATGTGTAACTGATGCTAATCTTGTAAGAAATTTTACATCAAGATAATTTTATTTCAATATCCTTGTTTATTAAAAAATTAAAATTTAATATTCAAAAAAAAATTCCTAAAGGCATTTTAGATTTCATTTTTACTTAATTTAGCCTATTTTCAATAGTGAATCTCATAAATTCTTTCAATATGTTTCACTATTTATTCCTGTAATAAGATATTTGATAGATGTTTTTTTTCATCTAAAACATGGTCAAAATTTTCCATTGTCATGAATATTATTTCCACTGAAGCTTCAATTATATGTTTCAAGAATTATTTTCAATGTAAATTTTTAACAAAATATTTTTTGATTTTTTTAATTGATTATCAATGTGAAAAGGTTATTTTTCTTAGGGTATTTTTTAGTGATATTTTAATGTGATTTTCAATCATCAACATATAAAATAATTGATATAACATATGATTTAAATGGGATATTTTTTATGATGCAATCCCATTTCTTTCTCTAGAAGAATTATTATAATTGAAACTATATTTTCATGGAACCTGTTTATTTTGAATTACTTAATCATGTTATCCTCTATTTTAACATATATGGGAATAATGATTAATCCTATCACTATAGAATTTATTGGATGTTTGGATACCCTTATAATATATGATTTCGTTTTTAAATGAAACATGAAATTTTCTTATTAGGGTTGATTTATTTTTTGAGATTTTGTTTTAAAAGTAAATGTTATTTTCATATCAGAATGTGTTTTGAACACAAATTTAAATGATATTTTCATGTTTTTAATTGATTATATGGTCCATTGAAATTTTTTACAAAAGGTTGATCGCCATTATATATTAAATGTGAACTTGATATGGTTTATTAATAGATTTATCCACATTATAGTTCATTGGTGAACCTACTATGTTTAAAAAAAATGGGTGCCCCTAGATTTTGTCCAATTGAATTGTGTAATGATTATGCTATCCATAGAATTAAATTATATGTTGGTCTTGTCATTATAAAAAAATTAAGGGTTATGTAAGGGTTTAATGGTTATGATTATATAAGGAACCAATATGTTTTCTTTATACTATTATGAGTTATAAATTGTTTATTTAGTCATTGTCGATATCACATTTCTCAAAAGTATTGATTGAAACAAATAATATAATTTGGTAGATCATTATGGTCCGATTCATGATAGAGGATCCAAGTATTTATGGGTATGAGTTACTAAATTATTATAATATTTCAAATTTGTTATTTAGTCAATTAATTTATTCTAATCATACTCTCATTATGTAAATTCAAATGTTAATGCTAATATTTACCCTTAATGAGCATTTGAGGTCACCCATCTTATGTTTCCATTTAAAAATGTTATTTTGAATGGTTATAAATTATTTTAGTCTATAAATGTATCATATAATGGTAAATTTGTGGGATATGTAGAATATGTAATATGGAATTTGAAAGGCTGTGTATTGTGAAACAAATAATCCCTTAAAGATGTGAGTTTATTTATATAATATTTTTCCCTATTTATAAAAAAACATTAACACTAAGTGGTACTTGGGTATATAATTGATCAAATATTTACCTATGATGTTTTAATGATTGGATGTAAATTAGTATGTAATATTCATCCATACCAACTCCAAAAAATGTTCAGTTTTTTTACCAAATTTGGGTGTGTAGGTTCATAGATGTTACATACATAATAAATTTGGATAAAAAATATATTCATATGTATCTTT
This sequence comes from Viscum album, assembly GCA_963277665.1. NCBI lineage: Eukaryota > Viridiplantae > Streptophyta > Magnoliopsida > Santalales > Viscaceae > Viscum > Viscum album. Next base: position 444,613,452 of record OY728139.1, on the reverse strand, counting down.
TTGACACATAAATGGATTTTTTATGATAAAATAAAGGTTATTATTTCCAGTAGATAGGAAATTAATCAATAGATCAATGTGTTATCAGTTAATGTGGTTAGCTATCCAAAAAACAACCTTCATGCTATTGATAATGTAGTGTAGCCATAACATTGATTATAATTAGAGGTTTTATGCATCCTTTCTATTAGAATATTCACAATACTGAGTATTTTAATTATTATAGAGAATGTGCTATAATTATTTAAAAATATAGTGAGATACATTTATGATTTAAAAACATATATTGTGTAATGATGGGTAATCATGATAAAGTTACTAATTTGTTATCATTAGTTTTTATAAAAATGGAATGTAATAACAGAAGTTCACTATGATAAACAATAGAAAATGAAAATTCCCTAATATTTACTAATTTCCAAGAGTTGTGCATGATGTTGTGTATAGTATTATGATAAGAAATTATATTACATGTATGGGTGTCCCCAATACCTAATGAGCCACATCAAAAAGAAAGTGATGTTGAAAAGGAATATTAATGACAATCAAGGATGCTTTAATATAATTATATTTATCAATGAATCATTATATTATCATGATATTGGGTATAATATTGAAGGACCGCCATTGTTGAAGGAAATAGTTTTTGAAATATCTATACAACACTATAATAAAGGGTTGGTAAGAACATAGATTACCAAGAATCAATGAAAGCTTTAACGATGCATTTATGGGTTAATTATAGCATCATGTTCATTGAATATTCATTTCGAATGAATTATTTATAGGGTTCTATAACAGTTTGTAGTGGGTTATATTGTTATTCATGAAAAATATGTTGGTAAAACCTGGTGGAATAGATATTTAGTTATACAAAATCTTAATAATATATTGAACATGTAACTCTCAAATAATTGACTTATTGATGAAACCCATATTCTAGGGAACAAGATCTAATGAGGTATATAAATAGTTTTCTTTCACCAAATCAAATTGAATATACTGATATGGAATTTATAAATACATTTGGTAAAAATTTGAGATATATTTAAACAATGTTACATGGCATAAATCTCTTCAAGAAGACATGTATAAGATATGGGTGGATGATAAAATGTTGAGTAGAACATGATATGATTCTAATATGTACATATCCCATATTTAAAGTTATTTAAAATTCTTTATAATAAAAACTTAGTCATTATAGTAACAAAATATCATATAAATCAATGAAAACTATATAAGAAGTAGTCAGAGCTATCCAATAGTAGTTTAGAAAGTACAAGGGATATGTACCTAGTATCAACAGAAAATGGAACATCAGTTTTCAATGGGACCAAAAAATAATCTTTTTATGTGTCAATCTATCTATTATCACATTAAGTGTTAATTATTTAAAATCAAGTATTTTTGTAGTCTTATCTACAAATGTTGATTATCTTACATCTTCTAATAAAAATATAATACATTATAAAATAAGAAACTATATTTTCTAGTTCATGAATGCTAACATAGTAATTAATGTATTATCGTAATATAATTTATTATATGTTTATGAAAATTTAACAAGACAATACTTTAAGATTATGATAAATCAATTGATAAACTTGGGGATATCAAATATTCATGAATATTTCTCAAGGTGGTGAAGTCACATATTTCATAATAGTGAAGTAATAAAATATAAACCCCAATGAATAAATATATAACTTATTTGAAGAATTTTTTTATTATGTGATAGATAACATGATAATGGTTAGGATGATGGATATAGTGCAAGTGGGTGTGTTATAAAATTCGATACCCTAGACCCGAATTGAGATTTAATTTTTAATTTTTATATTTTTTTCATAGAGAATAATGAATCATCTGTTATTAACAAAATTGTGGTAATATATCTGATTCAAATAGTTATATAATAATTTCCATGGAATCATTTTGGTATCAAGTGGTTATAGTTGTTTGAAGCTATTATGAGAAAATTTATATACGATCACTATATTATTAATACATATTTTATATGATCTAGATACATTAACCTAATTTGACATAGATTATGTTTGACAATAAGGTGTTGAGGAATCATAAGCATTGGTAATTTATCTCATGAATTTCACACTTGGTGTTCTCAATTAAAAGTAGTCTTTTGGTCTATCGTGTTAATTGGAACACCACATCCTATATGTGTCTTTAGTTATTTTTATTTATGGTCATGTGTATTAGTCACTCAAAATGAGATATCATGCGACAAAGAGATTATATTATATGTTGTGCGTTAGAAGGATTGGTTATCATTTCTAAGACTATACTATATCTACATAGAAGATATATTGTACTACTATACACTACTCATGGTCTATGATTAGTACTCACTACTATTGAGGTAATATATTTTAGAGACACACACTAAGATTATTCAAAATTATGTCATATTCTGTTGAACAGAAGTTTAGGATATAGGTGACCTACCATACGGATCCAGTGATGTATGTGATTTACTAATCAATAAGAAATAATTAAATTTGATAATGTTAATGTTTAGAATAATATGTTCAGGATTTATTTACTCATTATATTCAGAAGTAATTAATTGAATAAATAATATTGTAACAAATTTTATTATTCAATGATCTTTATGTTTTTAATTGGATAAGTGAGTTGAGTTAATTCATTTAATTTTATTATATAACATATATTTGTTTTTAAAAGTTTTTTATAAAATATTAATGTCATTTAAGACACTATTAAATAGTCATTTAATGTCATTTTATACATATTTAAAAGGATTTTGTTATATAGGGAAATAATTTTTTTTGAGACCTTAAACCTACCTATATAAGACTTGAGAGACCCGAATTAGAGGTAGTATCATTTACTCAAAATTAAAATATTCTAAATCTTCTATTCAAAATTATATAGTTATAAAAAAGATATTTGAGAACCATGATCCAAGTGCATGGTACCAAATCAAATATAAGACGCTCTACTGGTGGAGAAGATGTTTAAGGATTATTAATTACACTTTTTTAGCACCTAGAGGCTAAATATTGACATTTAATTTGGATCATGAAGTTAGTGGGGATCCCATAAAAGTGTCCAATATTTGTTCCTTTGAGAAAATATTACCATTAAGGATATAAATTAACATTAAAAATAATAAAATATGTAATTATTTTTTATTTCCACATTCATAGTTAAATCAAACAAGATCATTAGATTTTTACATTTGTGTTTCATTGTTGAGATGATTTTCTAATATTGATCATAGTGAAATTTATTAATTTACCATTCCTTCATTTTTTCACTGTGAATCAGCTACCAAAATTATTATACTAGAATACTTTCATGAAATTAGTCAAATAATTGGGAAAAAATATCAATGAAACATAGGAATATACCATGAGAATTACATAATCCCAATGGAATCCTCCAATAAGAAAAGGTTCTAGTGGAGAAATTGAATATTTCCATTTTTTGAGTAACCATGGGAAATATGGTTTTGAATTTATCTTCAATTCCGAACCATTAAATATTACTAGGACTATCTTGATAATCAATATAGAATATGTTCAACTAATAGTAATGGGAAATGGTCTTTCATAGTGTGCTAGTTTATTTAATGACATTTCATATAGACAAACAATTTATATTGTACATATGTTGGTAAAAATTTGTTATTTTCATTTTTAATTACCATTAAACAAATTATTTTATGATTTATATGAATTATAATTACAAATTAGCTACAATTCATAGGGTAAATGATTCCAACAACCTATAATTCGGTTAAAACCATTTTAATGATAGAAATTGTTTTTCTAATGAGTAACCATAGTTTATTAGAAACCAGTTTAGGATAATTTATTAATATTAAATGTTTCATTAAAATTCATGGGCCTTCATTAGATACGTTTTTTTAGATATTTTGTGGGGCTTAATAGGAGTTTTTAATGTAAATTTTTTATTTTAATAACAATTTATTAAAAATTTCATATATTATGATATAAATAAAACTCGTTGAATATTTTAATCCAAATATTTGTATTGGTATTTAAATTGTAAAAAATCATTTTTTATTGTTTTTATTATCTTTCAATAGTAAAATATAATTTATTTTAGAGTCATAATTCATTGAAAATATTATTTTTTGGTGTCTTCATTTAATTAATTAATGATCCTTGTCTTAATTTTGAATATCAGGCTATTGTAATGTATTTATTTTGGAACATGATTATATATTTATAATCAAAACTACATTTATTTATTTAATATTGTATTAAATCAATTTTTGAAGTCCAACCTAATGTTACATTTCATCACATTGGAATATTGAATGGAAAAATTCACCTATAGAAAGGTGTGTTTTAAGATAATATGAAGAGTTTGGTATCTACTCAATCTACAATAAACAAGTTACCATGAGGGTAGAGTGACCAAAATTTTAGATTAACTAAAATGCACCAATAAATCATGCATATATCAACCTACCATGATTATTACATTCAAGTGATCATGATCCACCCATCTGAACAAGAAAAATCAGAGTAGTGTTAGATCGACCACATAAAGAACAATTGATTGACTATGTGTTGGCAGTGAAGCTAAATCCATGTAAGGGTAAAATAACATAACATCAGTATGAGACATTGTATGAGATAAAAATAAATTATATAACTAAAAATGTACTGAATTTGAAGAAGGTTGATCAAGAACTAGAGTAGGTGTCTATCAAAATCCTAGGGAAGTTTAAGAGAGTTCACTAATGATGAGACTAAAAAAATGATTAAACCTCATGAAATCCTTGAAGAACTACTGAAAATATTATTTCATAAAATATATATTAAGTAATTGTGGTCTTAAGAACAACATGTTGATCAATAATAAGACAGTAATAGTTGAATTAATGACCAATTTGATGATTGGATGTTTTATCATCAATTGAGGATGACTGAGGTTATAAACTATTGAAGATATATCACAATAAGAAAACCAGGATGATATTATAGATAGAAATCGATTTCAAATGAGTTTCCTCAAAAAATCACATTTGAAGAACAAACTGATACAAATCAATTTCAAGAAATGGAATCTAATTGAATCTAGAAATTGAGATCACTTAAAATATTGAGATCATACAAACCAAATTTAATGACGAAATTCACTCATTCTTAACAAATATTATTGAATGAGTTATAGTTCCCAACTGGGCCTATTTAATATAAAAACTAAGATTATGAGTAATATAATACTGATTTGGATATTATTTGGTGACATGAGTGATCACAAGTTGGTGATCCTTGTGTTGGTTCTCAATTGATAAGAATTATGGGACTCGATCTCCACATTGATTTTCTATCTATGTTGGAAGATTCACAAATGTTAATTGTTGTAATGTTTGATATATTTTGAACATTAAGGTAAAGGTAAATAAAAACCATAGTGTTGATAATTGATGAAAATAGATTATGAATCTAAATAATCACTCATTCATGATTATAAGGAAAATTTATATGTAGTTTTTTTGGGTTTATGTGATATGATCAACTAAATATAAATTTTCAATTCCAGTATATAGAAATTTTTTGTTGATGTTGAGTCATTTTGAAGATAAATTTCTAGATTTATAAATCTAATTTTAGTGAATTCATTACCATATGAGAGACATAATGGATATATAAAAGGGTATTCACCGACAATCAATGTTAAAAATAGGTAGTTTTATGTATAGAAATTTCCACTACGTGCATGAAAATCTATAGGAGGTTAAACTAGTGAAATGTCAGCTATATAATGGTACATTAAATGAACTATTGATCGAAAAATCCATGGGTTCTATTTACAATATTTAGGTTATGTTTAGCTCATGTCGAACTAGGGTCTTTCATGGATAAATCCAAATATTCACTCAACATACATATGTTTTATAAAGAAATAAATTGTATGAATAACTATATTCTAATTTTTAAATAAAAGAAAAGTAAGAAGTAGATTGATCTTAATAATGCATCTAAATGAATTGGAATCACCTAGAGAACATTGGTTAGTTATTGAAGGATTCACTCCACTTAAAGGGGGTAAATCGCATGAAAAATAATAAAAATCAATTAGAGTTTCTCAAATCAATTCATTTATGTAATAAAATGTGTAACATCCCAGCTTTACTAACCGCTAAAACAGTAGTCGTATTGGTCAAAACATAGCTTCATGCACACCTCCCTATAGAACACATGATTTAGACTTGATTCAAGGGTATAATAGTGGATTTTGGGGAGACTATAATCTGATGATTAGAGTAGTACAATGATATAATAGTTAGGAAACAATATAAAATGTGGTAATAATAAAATACAGAGTAGTGGAGGACAAATATAATAATAGAATAATGTGACCTAATATAATATATAACTAACCATGCAAAGATGTCCATTTGATGCTACCCAATAAAGTAGGAAACATACATCTACTTACATGATAAAGTACATAAATAACGAAAAGGAATAAAAAGGCCCTGAGGGTGGTCTTCTTTTTTCATTATAAGTACTTTCTTAGTCTCATGCTCTAAACACCTAGGTACAATAAACAACACAATAAAAGGATCCACTACTTATGAACTAGAGGAATGTTTGGATCACCATAGGTGTAATAGAGGCTTGGGAGAGGTGTGATAAATACTCAGTAGTTAAACACAAAAGGTGTATTTTAAATAATCAGGTTTACGCATATAAAATAAAAAGTATGTGTTTATAACAAAAGTAAAATACCAATGAAAAAATAAATAAATAACCATGTCCCACTCAGGTTCCTCCCAAACACCTGTCCTAACCGTACCTACTTCAGTGTATGAAATTATTTCCAAACCAAAGGTAACCCATTTGAATGGTATATAAATTGACAATGGGTCATTGTAACTTATTCCATTATTAATGGACTTATCCAAAACATGTGATTGTGCCTAGAAAATGTGCTCTCTAATTTAATCATATAAAAACTGGAATATAATTTAAATAAGTCTCCATATAATTCATTTTTACATAATAATGTCCCTATCTAAGTTTATCGTTATAATGTAAAGAGAGTATAGAACTAGGAGACTCAAGTTATTCCAAAGTCGAATGAGCCTGCCGATAGTGATCCTTAAATGGAATACCAAGTATCATTATGGATGTAAGTAAAACACGTCCCCTCTAAAACCATCCCTGTTATGTCACAAAGGGGTCTAAGTATACTTCGTGGCCTATTATAACCATCATTCCATTGTGTATATCCATGGGTACTCCCTTAGAAACCATAATCACTCATTCGAAGGAATTAAATGCACACGGTGAGACCATCCAAGTTATAGCTAGAATTTCTTCTCGCATATAATTTATAGTTGATCCATGAGATCCTCCTTTTAATTCTACAATAAGGATTAAGACTATCGCTCAAGGAATAAACAATATATTTTTACATTTTATATATAATCACTAATGTATCCGTGTATATAACCAATATTAGTCATAGACAATTTTAACGTTATGGGGCTACGTACATCATCATGACACATAAGATGTTATGAATACTGAAGTAGAGGGAATATCCCTTTCATCATTTAAATTACTAATATTAAGCCTCATGTATTAAGCATTCCAAAATTCCATACAATGAACAATTAAACATATCAATTTTTTTCCTCAGAAGACACCACACCTCAATGATTGGTTTTATTATAAATAATGATATTATCCATAAATAATTCATTTATTCCACCTCAAGATTTTTAGTTGGTGAAATAATTATATATCCCCAAAAGAGAAATTCAATTATATTCTAACTATTTATATAATTTCATTTGAATTCATGCACCACAAGGGATGTCATGTTGAATGTGGGGTAACTTATTTTAATATGAAAAATATAAGAAAGAACGAGTGATGTAGTGGATTTGGTGAAGTTCATAACCTCTAAAAACATGGATATGAGTTCTTATTACATGACCAGGTGGTATATGTATCTGATAAGGAAATTTATGTCATAGAGGTGAAACTCAGTAAGTTAGGCATGTGGAACGAATACATTAATATCTAATCAACAAATAATTGAGGGATTAGCTATGAAAACCTACCTTATTCCATTTTTGACCCACACATAGAATATCAGGGCTTGTTGTGGTCCAGTTCATGGAAAATCAATGAAAAATAATTGTTCCGTAAAAATAGAGTGAATTATTTCAAAAATAAAATAGATGGAGATAAGAATAATGAATAATGAAATCAAGAGGAGTCATAATGTTACCAATAACATTCCAACACACATTAATGTCTTCAAATCAATGTCTGTATAAGGGATATATCCTCATACCTAGAGGAGAAGGAGATTTGACCATGGAGGAGGCTGTTTTGCATGGATGGGGAAGAAAAATGGAGGAGAATATATAAAAGAAAATATATAGAATAGAATAAATTATAATAAATGAATAAATATTAATTTTTTTAATGAATTTAAATTATTAATATATTTTCATTATATAGGAGTGAAAAAATATACATGGAATGTTGGGATATGTGGTTAGATATTTTTCTTTTGAACCTTATTTAAAATTTTAAAAAATTGTATTTCCTCTATAACCATGTTCTTATATATAATTTGAATATATTATTAATATTTGAAAATATATATTCAAAATTATTTTAATCCATCTTTGAATTTATTTCTAGTTGTTTTCAAATATATAATAGAAAATTTTCCAAAATAGTAATTTTTTACATTTTAGAAATGTGTGAAAGGAATGTTTTTTATCATATACGATGTGAGTATAAATTCAAAATAACTTGGTCATTATTATATAAAAAGATTCCTCTTAATTTTTTTTCAAAATGATAACCCATTTTTCTATCTTCATGAATGGTTTTAAAATATTTCAAGAAGAAAAATGATGTTGTCATTATTATTATATGAAACATAAAAGTGTTTTTAAAATGTATTAAATTGATTGTTTTATCAAATTCTATGATAATTATGAAATATTATATTTTTTTATTTGTGTTATTTCAATTATAAAATGTTTGTGATGATTATTGATTCTAATATAGATCTATAATTTTTTGGGGGATGATTATTCTCTCTAAAGAATTAATTTGGAATAAACTGAGTAGTGTTTTACCTTTTTAAGGGTTATTGTGAGAGTTCTTATAAGTGTTATATTAGGGTTATCTTCAAATTTCCCAATATTAATTCTCTATTCTTTAAAATTAATTTCATGTAAATGATTAGATTTTATAAGTTAGGATTATGATTTTTTTTCACTCTAAGGGTAAAATGAAAATTTTTAACAAATTATATTCCATAGATTATTATGTTTTCTAAGAAACCCTATAGTTTATGATATTTTTTTTAATTAAATAATTTGTTTCATGAATTAAATTCAGAAATAAATCTAATTTTATATGTAAGTGAACTATCATTTGAGGTAAAATTTATTTTGTTACAGAAAAATGGTCTTATTTGATAACATGATTTTTAAAATGACTAATGGGTTTTTTTTGTTTTTTTATACATACCTTAATGATATTTCCAATTCTCATTTAAAATTTTCAAATGATCATTCATAGTTTTTAAGTATGATTAATAAAAATAATATTGATAATGTTTTGGATATAAGATTTACATTGAATAAAGAATGAATGTATGTATAAATATATTTTCTTTTTAAATGGATACTATGTAGACATAACAACATTTTCTGAATGATTTTTAATTACTTATCCCAACTCTAAAAAAAGTACATTGGGTTTATATGTTATCCAATATATATATATATATATATATATATTTGATGTTTTTCATTATGGATGCATAAAATTGGATCATTATTAACATTATCATATCCAAAAATGTAAATATTATGATTTCTTCACTGGATCTAATAGTGTTGTCTCAAGGATATGATCGTTATTATTAAAGGTAGGGTTTAGAAAACATTTATTATATGATGTTTTATTTGAAGGTTAAAAAAGAGTTATTTATTTTTTTCATGGGTTTAAAATTTTGATATTGAATATAAGTTCCATATAAAAAACACCACTTTATGGTTTTATGTGATTTGAATACTTTATGAGTCATTTATTTAGTTTGGAATGATGTATGAGTTGTATATTGCCCATAAATTTGATATGCCAAACGTTTATTTGAGTAATAAAACTATTAAATATTTTGGGAAGATCTTTAAGGGTGTTAATAACTTTTAGTGTTAATATGATATGTAGATGTGTATGTCATTATGGTCAATAGGTATAAAAGGTTTATTACATTTTGGGATCATATGTTTTACTATATAAATAAACATGGGAGTGAAAATTATTTTAGTGACTATGTTATTCATGTTATTTTTGTTAAATTTCAATACAACAAAACTATATTTGAAAAAGGTAAATAAAAATACATTAATCTATGGTAGTAGTATATTTTAGGGAAAAAATATTTTCTTATATTTTGGAAGTATATATATTTTTATTATAAATTCATAGTGATTCATGATATTTACCATAAAGACCCTAAACCTAGTAGCCGATAGTATTATGTTACATTATTACGTTGGCACTAGATACATGTTATCATATCTTGAAGGGATTAATAGTCTAATATTCTTGGTAAACTAGACACATAAATGATTCCATTATTATATTTTAAATTAAAATTTAAAAAAATTAAATATTCCCTGTAGAATGTCCTTGAATATTATTCATAGTACACTTCTTGGATTATTTGGAAGATAAGAATAAGGTTAGTTGATATTCTAATTAAAGGTTATGTAATGCTGAAGCTATCTTGAATCAATATTCACAATCAATATATAAAAAACTGAACTCACAATCCCTTTAAAAAACATTAATATCATTAATGATTAAGGCCTATCAAATATAGATATGTATATTATTTAAAATTCACATCATTTAATCAATAAAATGAGAATTATATTCATCCAAATATAATATCAATGTGAAAATATATTGGATTATAAAAATTACTAAATTCTCACTTATGGAAATTTTTAATTATTATAAATCATTATCTCATGTATCATGATACTTATACACTCATTCCCTTTCACAAGATAGTTTAATAAAATTGGTAGGTATATAGAAAAAAATACATCACAATACGGTTATATAACTAATTCATCTTATGAAATTACATATTCATTAATGGGATTTCTATAACAGGTCTCCACCCAGCACTTAATGTCAAATGAATAATACATATGTCGGATAATCAATTAAATTCATGAATAATATTCCTTATCATCAAAAATAATTATTAAGTATAGAATAAAAATTATATATAGTCTTCTCGATCAATAAAATAAATTTTAAATTAAAATACCATATGAAAAATGATATTTTGTTTTGTTAGTAAGTATATCGATAGTAAATAAAATGGATATTTATGAAAAATTTAATGTTCAATGTTTTTAATAATGTGAAAATTTCATTTGATTATTAATGATCAGAAAAATTAATTACAAAATAAAATGTAAATACCGTCCTAGGTCAAACTAATAATAAAACATATTGAGAAATTATAGTGGCCAATACAATACATACAAAGATATTTCCACAAAATTGAGGAATATTCATTTAACAACATAAAAACCCAAGACAGTATCATATATGTTTAGTTTCTTAATAAAATTGGAATCCTTAATAACTGGTTCATAAGTTATTAAATATTTATACTTATTATTTCTTCATAACTAGACCACTCTTTGAAATTACTTACATAATTATGTTCTTCATAACCAGAGGAAAGAATCCAAAGAATCGGTCAACATATATGCTTATAAACAATAAATGAGGGAGATACCAATCAAATCATAATCAGATGACATTAAAAAATAAAATTTGAAAATATTATTCTACATAGAAAATATCATTACATCTTTTCTTGGGATAAATCATAATATATCATTAAGAATCAACGAACATATTTCCAAATGTCATAACCTAAGACATTGAATTTGTGGAATACACATAAGCATAGAAAATCATTTCATATTTGTCAATTATCATTTTCAAGAACATCATAGAGTACAAAGATCATTTATGAAAATATTTTACTCCACATCTCATATATATATTACATAACCAGGTTTAATTCCTCTCCCAGAATAGTCTATCTTATGAGAAATAAATATTTACACAATACGTTGGAGAGATATATAGGTCCTTCAAATATCATTATTAAATTATTATTTTTTGTGACAGGAAAACAGAAATCATTCTTCATATCATAACCCATGGAATAAAATTGGTTTCTTATACATCATTCAATTATAACATAATCTGTGGGAAACAAAAAGATTTTGTAAATAGAATCCAATCATAAACAAAATCAACCCATAGGAATAATAGGGATAATATACAATAAACATAACCCTGTTAAATAATTCTATCTTAGATGGAATGTTATGTTTATTTAAAAGTAGAAATTAACTCTTGAGGAAAATATCCTTTCATCTTCAAAAATGATTTATTTTCTCAAAATAACATATAATTTTGAAAGAAAATATTTCCATTCAAAATAAAATTGATATATTGTAATGGAAGCTTCATGGAATTAATGAGTAATAAAAGCATAAAAATTTATTCATGTCATATAATTAATGACAAAACATTCCCCTTATTCTTTTATGCAATATGTCAAAAAGTAACTCATATATGAAATGATAAACTATTTCTATCATACTATTTAATAAAAATTAAAAAATGGGTAAATTTGACTTTTAATAATTGATAATGAATAAAAAGAAAATTTTGGAATTCATATTAAGAAAAAATAGACATTTATGATAAATATAACCCATTAAATACTTATATATAACCAATATCAAATAATTACCATATTATGAAATTATATGTTTCCTTAGGAATGATATCATTTGAATGTATTCTGAACATACTCCTTTTTGATGTGATCCCTTTAGATATACTCGTAATGTTCTAGAGTTTGTCTCTATAGAAGACGAAGACCTATAGAATGTTATTATAGGTAATTATAATTGAAATGGGTAAGTGATTTTCGATATTGAAGGCTCAACATGATGTGAATAAGTGAGGGATGGTGCTCCCTTTTGTATTAGAGGTGAGGGTCACTTTTGGAATCTCCAAAATTATATATTTATGTTAAAATAAAACAACATAAAAATATAAAAAATGTCATATTTTCAAAGATGAGAAGAGATAGGGTCCTAATAACATAATCAAATAAATTTGAGTTAATGTTTTTTATTATATTTAATCCTTTTGATTTTAATTTACACTAAGTAATTATCTTTTATTTTTAAATATGTTAACAAATATGTCAATAATAAATGTGGAAAATATTTATTTACTTGAATTCCATTAAACGATAAATACATAATATATAACATTTTATACCATATAATAATTATTCTACACTTTTAAAAATAATTTTATTAAATTTCAATAATTTAATAATTCATTATTTTGATAAACAATCAGTAATATCAGTTTCAACACTATTCAATTCATTGATTTTTAAATATATAAAGATAATAGTGCAAATTTAAATAACATATTCATTTATATTTCTAAGAGGTCAAGGTAATCTAAGAAATTAATTTGATATATAAATTATCGAAATATATATTTATTTGAATATTTTTACTATAATTTATTTGTTATCTCCATTAATAAAAACAATTACGACAAATGTTTTTTAACTAGTTAATATTCATAATTTCTTATTAAAAATAAAAAATAATATACTATTCAGAGGATAAATCCTTTTGAATTAATAATAAAAATATTGTATAATATATCTTATTTAAAATCCAACATTAATAATGGTATACCTATAAAAAAAGAATTTGGAAACTTTAATATCACTTTAAATAAACTATTATAAGTGTCATAATCATTTCAATATGACTCCAAACACTCAATAACTAGACCCTAGGATGGTTATGGATGAGATATACTCTACCAATAAAATTTAGTCAAGTGTTTTTTTTCTTTTAATGGTGATTATTGTTTAAATTAATATTTTTTTATAGATTTCTCTTCAATTAAATATTTTTAGCATCATCAATGTAAACCTCATTAAGGTAATTATTTATTATCTAAAACTACAAATAAATTACCATGATAAATTAAAACATTTTATCTTTAAAATAAGTATTTAATTTTATATTTTTCATCTTATAACATTATTTTAAAATGATATAGTTATTAAAATTTGAGAAATACATGTTTAACATTATATTAAATAAAAAATAAATAAATGTCATAATCTCATCCAAGTGTCTAACAAAGGATTCAATTTCAAAAGAATTATAATTTAGGATAAAAATATATATTCAATGATGTTAGAAAAATTGTAAAGGATATTTTATAATATTATTTTTACCCTTAATTTCCCGATTTACAATTTTACCGTATTAATACAAAATTATCTAAGTTACTTTTTATAATTCCAGAAAATAAAAGGATTATATTTACATAATTTGGACACACTGATTCCAAATATGAAATATTATGTTAAAAATTAAAAATACAGAATATATAGTAATTAATTTAAAATTAATTTTGTTAATGAGAAAATAAGTTTTAAAAGTTAAACAATTGTGAAGGATTGAAATATTCAAACATTTAAATTCAAAGTAAAATTAATGAGATTAAATACATTATATTAACTGATAAAAATATAATTATATTTATACTTTAAAACCATTAAATTATATAATTAACCAATACAAATTATTTTAATTTCAAAAAGTTTATTTCAATAAAATTTTAGTATATTTTTATTAGTCATCAAAACGTGAATGTTATTAGAAAAAATTCCAAAATTCATAAATAGTAAATATTTATATCATGTTACTATAAAAACGTTTATTTTTTGATATTAAGATTATTAATGTTTAAATTTATTTACTTAAATTAGGTTCTCCATTAAAATGCGATAAAAATACAATTTTGAAAAATATAGGTTTTTAAGTAAAATAGTTTCTATTCATTTCATATGAAAAAAACTTCTATTAATTGGATAAAAAAATTACTTGGTTAAATATATAACATATATATTTTATTAATATAATATAAAAATTATAATTCATTTTATTTATTTATATAAAAATATAAATATTACTTTTACATTTAAGTTTTTTATATTTTTAATAGATAGTTTCTATACATATAATTTACAATACATTTCCATTAGTTAGTTATATATATATTCTCAATATTAGTATCTATGTCAAAATGGTAATTTTATACTAATCAAATCTCATATATCGTTTAAACTCACGATTAGGTGAAATCCATGTTATTGATGATATAAAGTTATTTAAAAAATATTTTATAAAAAAATCTGAGTGTAATATTCTACCCCCCTAAACTGAATTTCACCCTCAAAATTAATCTATTGGATAAAAATATACGAGGATACCAATGCGTCATAACATCATTATGTTCCAAAATATCTTCATCAAATTGGTGTTCTACTCGAAAACTTTAACCATGTTACGAGTATTTTTTCGTTAAAATTTTATGCTACCAGACGAAATCTCTATCGGTGGTTCTTATATTGTTACTTATTTTCAATATATTATTTTTATATATTATATAGACTGATTTCAACACAAGGGTATGAGATAGAATTCAATTATAAGGAATATTGTTCATAGAACAAAGGGTTGAAAATATTAATCTTTTTAATATCACGTGCACACAGTTTTCCTCAAAAAATTATTTAACTCTTAAAGTGGTGCCCAGATCAAAAATATGATTTCACCATTGGGATCATAATGATGGATTTACCCAAATAATGACAAATCTTTATTCAGTTTGGGTCATCTCTAAAAAAATCATGGAGGACATAACCGTTAATAAAACAAGTTAATAACGAAAATATATTTACAAAGAGAATTTTTTTTCTGTCTTTGTCAAAAATTTAGGGTTATAATCATAACCCTATAATTTATCTTGAGTCATGGAGAAATATCATTTGGAAAAACTATTGGTGGATGACTATAGATCATTCGAACAATGCACCTCAAATTCGACTAACCTCGCTAATGCCTACAACAACACTTCACTCTTCATCAGAGACCAAACTGAATCGATATTGGGCATGTGGTTCTGAGTTGTTTTCCTCATTATTAAATGACACGAAAAACACAGACGAATCAAAAAATAGATTGGATCAGGGTTTTATCGTTGTCATGATATGGTATATTATCTGTGGGATTTTCGGGAGATTTATCTATATTCCTCTTCATTTAACATTTTAATGAAAACGGGTTCAGGTTGACATGAAAAAAGGTTGTGGTTTGATCCCAATGGTTTCTATTTTATTATTTTTTGCTTTTGTTCATAATTTTTTTCACAATTGGATCACCCGTTCTCACCACAAGACCTTGTGGCATGGCTATAAACGTGATCAAACCAGTTAATGGGAGGAAAATCTTCAATAGATGACGGATCATTGAATATCATAACTGAGGATCCAAGATCTGTGACCATTTCAAACTTTGGGAATTGGAATATTATTTAAGGCACTCGAAAGAAGAGGTTGCAGTGGTCGATGCATGTAGCAAAGCACTATGGCATGTAACTACTGGCAGTCATGTGATCAGATGTTGAGGAATCACAGTGGATTTAGAACCATAGCAGACACGAAACTACAGAAGACGCGGGATGTTGTGGGAGATGTGGCCAAGTAGGTCTAGTGCGGCTACCCATGAAGCCCACACATAAGGGGGATAAGAAAATTAGGTCAGACCAGGGTGTGGGCAGTGTAGGCCCAGTCCAGGTGGGCTAGGTTAGTCCCACGGTGGATCCATGTTACAGTCAATCATGAGACATGACAGCTCTAGCTAGCACGGGCATAGTTTCCACATGGACACTATTGTTCCATGGAGTCCAATCTACTGGGTTGTCCACTACAATGGTAGACCGCCATTATTAAAGGACTAATTATGTGATCAATCCACTTGCCCAGTATCTGCCTTTAATATATCTATTTCCCATAACTAATAAACAGAGTGTGAAATTGATGATCCACTTATGGCGTTGAGGTCCTGATGATTAGATGGCACTTTTGTGACAAGTGGTGAGATTTTTATTTTGACCAGTATAGGATGATAGATTTCCCTTTGTCCTTTTTTCAAGGGATTGGTATGGAATTACATCCACATCATTGGATTGTATTCCCATATAGAGATTGATTCTTGGAAAGAGTATGGTATCCATCCTTATTACTAGATGGAGATAAACAATCATCTCTCTTAGAGTTTTTTGGAAACAATGTACCCACTAGGAGTTAGGAGTTGGTATTCCATATAAGAGGATGCTTCAGTAGGATCGGTGGTATTCAATAATGTGACTTGGCATGATACCTTCATTATATATCCCAGTATTCATTGATCAATGAGTTCTCTTTAGGTGGGGACCAAATATTATATATCTCTCTATGATAGTATTTTATCGAATCTTGGATCGAGGAGTGTGTTCTCCAAGAACAAGTGGGATTCAAGCAGAATCATGTCATTGGTAATGTGTTATGGAGTAAATCTAGACTATGTGTCTTGGATTTTGTATATATTAATTTTCTTGTCATATGTTTTGTATACATATAACTGTGTATAGATAATTGTACATTCTTTTTTGAAATTTCATTGTGGGTTTTATTTGTGGGTTTGGAATGTCCTACTGAGTATTTTTATAAATAACCTCGGATGAGATTTTCCTCTATATGTCGTGTCTTGGGTAGATGATCAAACATTCGATGGAGTATTAGGAATACGAGGACTGGGATGTTTGTTGTGAGTCCAGCCAGATCAAGGTGTGTCCCTCCGGATTTTCTAATAGAATTCCCAATGAAATTTTTTATAGGTTGGACTTATGGTTAAAAAATCATTTTGGTGGGCTTGTATTTGGCCCTATTTACTTTCCAATACATTCACTATAGTTCACTGGTTGTGTAATATTGCGGTTTTCATTTTTTACATAGTTTTTTTTTATATTTATACATTTTTGTATTAGATATGTGTTCATGAGTGTAGGTACATTTGGATAATTCCTCCCATTTGTGGTATGTTCCTACATGTTTCAATTCACAACCCCTGGCCTATTAGATGCATGATTAGGGTAGTCGTGGAACGTGACCCTTCGAGACAGTTCATAAAAGATTGGTATCAGAGGGGTTTGTTTCTAATTTGGGATTGTGAGTCTATGATATTAGTTTGGGTAAATAGTGTTATGTGTTTCGATTCCAACTTCCTTGCTTGGTATTCTAATGATGGTGTAGTAGCCGACGTATCCACAAACAGTGTCTCTGAGCACCATTTTCTCAACTCAATACAAGAAATAACTTGTTGCATGTAAAAAAATGGTACATGCATCGTATAGTAATGAGTTTATTTCTCATTTCCTTCTTGATTTGGCTCTCCAAATAAACTATATAGATTGATGTATATCTAGATTTTTAGGATTCCTTCATATTGTTAGCCATCTTGGATTCCACCACATGATAATGAGGATGATTTTACAAACAAAAAGGAATCAGTATATATGTTATGTACCAGAGATAACTCATCTATGTTGTTTATAAACTATACCACCACCCGTCAAGAAGTATCATGTACCAATACTATCAGCTGATTATGCTCTAAGGGAAATTTCATTTCATGAGATTCAAATACATCCCATGTTTCAGGGATATCTAGGCCACTAGATGGCTGAGGATTGGATTTAGGTAGTCACGCGTGTTTTATTCCTTGTAAGGATGCATCCTGGTCAAATAATAGTCTTTGTAGTGATAGATATTCATAGTTCTGTGGGGAGATGGTAGAGATTAGCGACTCCACCAAACAATGAGACATCTCTCTTCTGGAAATACATTCAGTGTCTATTCAATGAGATGTTTTCTCCAACCATGTTATTATCATTGTGTAGATAGGTGCTTCTATATCTAGAACTGGGTAGGATTACCCTGATAGACCATTCAATGAAGTTTACTGATCTTTCGTGCTACTCCATGGATATTGTATCAAACTAGTTCATCACGGATCAGAGCATTGAGAAGGTTTTGTGATTGTACATCAGGGCATTGGTGGTATCCTTTAGTATTCCTACCTATGTTGGGAATTTAATTGTGTCCTGCAATGGAATATATTTCGGGTAGATCAGACACCAGTAGTGGGAGCTAATAGTAGGAATTGGGTAACTGAGACCTTAGTAGTATGTAAATGATGAATTCACATGGTGCCAAGTTGGTCAGACACGTTAGGATGAAATCCTAGGACTCAATCTTAATGTGGCTGGAATTCCTAGGCATCTCGGATTACCCGAGGGAAAGATAGTGTTACTCATGAAGTTGTTAGTGACATATTGAAGAAGATTTCCCAACCCATCATACATATAATTGAGAGACCATCAAGGTACCTTCAAAGAAGAGTAAGATACATGATCATGGTGTTGTACAGAGAGGTGGATGTGGTAGTGGAGCAGGAAGGGCAACATGAGGTGGTCTGAGGTTTGACCTTTTACCACCAAACCATGGTGGTACACACCAGGCTCATAGAGCCGGTGGATAGGAATGAGGAATGTTTTAATAAATTCATTCTTATGACCCCAAATCGCACAGAATTATTCGAGATATTATCAATTTATTTTCCAAAATAGATATAGTTTTGATTGGCATATGTGATAGTCATTTCTATCTTACAATGAATGTTATTAAGGTCTCAGAGATTCTGGTTGAATATTTGCCTTGGCCCTTATGCTTGGAGACTCTAATGAGAAAAGATTCAATGATGACACACTGGTGACACAATGTTAACATGACTCATGGAGGAAAGCCTTTTATTCGGGATATCTTGGTATCGACATCAATGCCTTATGACATAATTGTTTTTACGGACCGGTTATCTATCATTCATACACTGATTTACACTTATAGGCGTATAGTTTAGTGTGTCTATAGGGATAGAACAAGGGTTTCCATTATTAGTGAATAGGAAGCATAGGTAGCATCATAAATACTTGCACATAGGTGGTGAATTCATTGAATAATAAGTTGTCTAGCGTAACCCTCGGTGTAGTTGATGACATGATTCCTCATTTTCCTATAGAGGAGGTGAAGTATGAGGACATAATTCTTTAGTATGTTCCAGGTTTACCTCCCCACAAAGATATAAAATTCTAAATTGATCTACACCTCATGACAATACTATTATCCACACCTCCATATCAGATAGATCCCACAGAGTTTTATGAGATGAGGGTATAGTAAGATGACTTTCTAATGAAGGGATTTGTGATATATTGTGTATTACATTGGGTATCCCATGTTATTTTCCATGAATGTGGAAAGGAAAACCAGTTTATGTGTATATATCTAACTCTTAAACCGAGTGACCATGAATAATAAGTATCCACTACTGAGGATTGATGACTTATATGATCAGTTGAAATGAGCGGAGTGGTTCTTGGAGATGGACCTTCGATCTGGCAATCATTATCCATGAGTACAGGATGAGGATATACCAAATATTTCCTTCAGATTCTAGTAAGGACACTAAAAGTACATGGTGGTGCTGTTTTGTCTAACGAACACCCTAATGGTATTATTGGGTCTCATGAACTAGATCATTCATCCTTAGATAGAGTGGTTTGTGGTTGTATTCATTGATGTCATCCTAGTGTACTCGTCATCTGTGAAGGAGCATGCGAGACACTTGAGTATGGTCCTGGACACACATCGAGAGCCCCAAATATATATAATGGTCTCCATGTGTCAGTTGTATTTTGGAGAGGTCCATTTTATTGGACAGAACATTTCATAGGCTGGAGTTGTTGTAAATTCAACAGTGATTGAGGTGATGATTTCTTGTCATCCAACCAAGAGAGTTATTATAATACTTACATTCCTTGGATTGGTATGGTATTATATGTGGTTTATACCATAATTCTCCATGATGGAAGCATCCTTGACATAATTGATATGAATGTTGTACCCTTTCATGTTGATGGAAAAGTGTCAGGACTATTTTTTTGCAGTTCAAGCAGAGATTAATCAGCGCTCCCATATTGAGATTTCTATGGGAGGTTTCCATGTATGAAGTGTTCTACAATTTTTCAGGAATAAGGCAGGGATGTATCCTAATGAAGAGGGTAGAGATGATTTCTTATGGATAATTTTTTTTATACTTCACAATAAGAACTACACATCCCATGATCTTGAGTTACCAGAAGTACCCTTCTCAAGGATTATTTGGTGAAACTACTTGATGGGTGGGCAGTTTATCATCCTCTCTAATAATAAGAGTCTCAAGTATATCTTATCATAGGAGGATTTCATCATGATACAGAGTCAATGGATATAGATCCTCCATGATTATAACATTGAAATTGTCTATAATCCTGGGAAGGGTAACATGGACGTGTATTCTCTCATTAGGAGATCCAGTTCACAGTTTCTAAATGAGGTGTTGAAGTAGTTATCCTTGCAGTGGTTATCCTTTGTGGATGGAGATGGATAATAATACCTTTAGTTGATTTTTATTACCCCTCCACTCATATAGATATTAAAGGAGGCACAACATAAGGATAACAACATTGAGAACTTGTGTGCTCATATTTCCACAGGTCATGCTATTGATAGATATTTTATAGGTGAGGAGAACATAAATATTTTTATAGGACATACAAAAGTACAAGTGGTTTGTAGGAAGTGTTTATAATGGTGTTCCATATATCCCATTTAATTAAAAGACTCTTAATTTCCATGTAAATTCTTTTTTTAAATATAGGTGAATTTTACGAGTCCATGAAAATTGACGGTGTGGGTTTCTAAGGCCCGGAGTGCCCGTAATGAATTTTTGAACTTTTGTTTGGGTACGTTCAGTAAAAATGCGAGCCGGTTTTTCTATCAATTGAATCGGTGCTCGTAATTGAAATATGAAGACACCGTTGAACTCGCAGTTCCGTTATTTTCTTTAGCAGACCTTCACCTCAACGGTAGGGGTCGATAGAGAAATATAGATTTTGGGTTTTTCGTCATGGAATAAAATAATATAAAATGGTGTAACGTTTTATTTTTATTTTATTTTGAAACCACCCATGTGGATAATTCCTAGGTGGGGACCACCTGAACTAAAACCACCCATGAGAGGTTATAGAGGTGGGGACCACCAAGCCTAACCTCCGTTGAGAGGTTATGGTGGTGGGGACCACCCAAGGATTAAAACCCCTTCAACACTCTCATAATTGTGGGGGAGCCTCTTAAACACCCCCACCTAAATGGTGCCACCCCGTTAAATTTATTATGCAAAACTAAGTAATTAATTAACCAAATTTGAAATTGTTATAACAATTAAATTGGGTAAACATGTCTTTTTGGATACTTTTCAATTTCGTGGATTTTGGGAAAGGAGAAACATTGGAAGGATTTCAGTTCTCTAATGAAGAACACCATCGAAGAACGTTCTTCAGAAATCATGGAATAGGGCAACGAGCGTGACCGACATCGAAGCATGGTTTCGGAAGTGAATATCGTTGGAAATATCTTCACCTTATTTGACTTCTTTCTCGTGAAAAATTCAATGAACAATCCAAGGTACGGGTTTATTTGTATATAATTATTAGTGGGAAGTTATAGGGTGGATGTTTGAAATTCTTCTCCCATTTCGTTCTTTGATAATTCTTCTTAATTCAAGAAGGAATTATAGCTTCTTTCAATGGAACAAACATAGAGGGTGCGGGCCAAAAAATCATGGAATGTCTTCTCTACAAACCATGTTGCTGATTGTTGACCGCGATGGAGGAACAGCTACAAAGCACGGTGGGGCACGAGAATGGTGGCCGACACCTCCACCGGCCCTGATGAAGGTGACGACGCGACGGCGTCACCCTGAAACCACCACCGGCTTGTGGCCTCCACGACCAGCAGCACCACCACCCACAGCCGAGCCACCCCCGCCACCTGTAGACTCTGCACCTTCCATGGTCGGGCTACCACCCTCCATGGATGAGTCGTTTCCCGCGGTCATGTTGCTGCCCTTGGTCGAGCCGCCGCCCTCGTCAGCTGAGCCTCTGACCACAGCCTCCGCCCTTCAGTCCAAGTCGTCTAGCACCCTCGTGGCACCCCCCCCCCCATCTGAGCTGCCCCATGGCCTACACCCTCCCAACTGGGCTGCCCAGGGCTGCGCTGAGACGCCGCGTGCACTCGCGGCACACCCGCGGCCGAGCCGCTGTCCGCTGTCGAGCTGGCCTATGGCCTCTGCCAACCCATGGAACCTATGGATTCTGCAGCCCCTCACTACCTACCGGACCGCCCAGTAGTCTGGGCCACACCATGTTTCAGGCATGACCCAGCGGTTCGGGCTGGGTCAATCCAAACCACGTCGACCTAGGACAGGTCGGGTCGGCTCGGTCTGACCGGGTTGAACCGAACCCAGACCTAATATGAATGTTTACATTATATTGGCCATAACTTTGGCACCAGATATATGTTAGATGATCCTTTACCAACACTGGAAATTTTGGAGCGAGACGGTCCCATTGAGTTTACTCCACTAGAGTTTTGGGTAATGTTGAGATACAGTCGGGTTGGATCGAGCACGAATCCAACCGGATGCCGGGAGTAAAAGGCTAATAACTCATAGACCGAGCATCTGATTGATGTGCCATCAATTGAATTGAGAAATCTATGACGAAAGGTACCGTTGAGATAATTCATTGTGGTACTTCGTAGATGATGGAGTATTGAAAAGCGACATGTGATTCGAATCATCCTGGAGACGAGCAGGCTTAGTGCGAGAACCCAATATCTAGCTGTGATGAGAAGAATGAAGAGTGATCTTGTGTGGGTATGTACCTAGCAATCGTGTGTGGTTCAGAACCTAGCGATCATGTGTGGGTGAGCTCCTAGAGATTATATGTGGTTCATCTCATAGTGATCTTTTGTGGTTCAGCTCCTAGAGATCATGTGTGGGTTAACTCCTAGTGATCCTATGTTGGTTAGCCTCCTACCGATCTTGTGTGGGTCTGCTCCTAGCAATCATGTGTGGGTCAGATCATAGCGATCCTTTGTGGGTCAGCACCTAGTGATCCTCTATGGGTCATCTCCTAGGGATCCTATGTGGGGAAGCTCTTAGTGATCATGTGTGGGTTAGATTCTTTATATAGTAATATGATTCAGTAGTTACATCTAATCATCTATACTACTATACATAAGGTATACCTTGTGTGAGATATGTTTGTACCTGTGTGGTACTTTCCTTTGTGGTAATACATTGGTGGTATTATTCTATATGGTGTACATGTGTGGTACTTGGCTTTGTGGTTTTCCATCCATTGTGGAACAGTTGAGATTTGGGCTTTTGGGATGGACCCTGAGTTTCCTCATGATTGAAATGGGTATACTTGATAACTTAGTTATATGTATGGGAATATACCTATGTAGGGTTGATCGTTGACTTCATGCTTTGAGGATTATCTTTTTTGGATTTGTGAGACATTGAGGGTCTTAGGGTTCCTTCTAAGTATCATTATACTCACCACTGCATAGGCTACGCCTGCACTTTGTTGTGTTTGGTGAAGACGACAGATACCACTGACTGAGAATGAGAGTACCAGGACTGGATGGTACCTCGAGGTGGACCATACGGCGTGTCAGTACGAAGAGGAGATAGATGGATGTGGAGTGCCGAGGAGGAGATCTATACTTACCCTTCATGTAAGAACCTTAGATGATGATCGAGTAGTGGTATTTCTCTTTCATCAGATGTATTGTATTTCAGTGGTACTTCTACCTTTATTGTTGGGCTTGTATTCCGACCCCTTTTACTTTCATCACTCTTTTGTTTATACAATTTTCTTGTGTTCGTATCTTGTTGCGTGCATTGTTATGTGATATTACATGTTATAAATGAAATTTCTTCCTAGTTTTAGGGAATACGCCTTTCGGTGCTAGTCACCATCCCCTGGACTATGGAAGGTGGGATTTGAGTAGTCAAGGCACGGGACCCGAGGGATAGGTCGTGGAAAATTGGTATTAGAGGAGTCAGTTATACCATAAAACATAAGACTCTTATCCTTATTTTATTGGAAATAGTTTTAAGTATAGTGAGTGTGGTTATTAGTTTAGGGAATCTATTGTTGGTGCGGCAGCTGACGTATCCATACACCAGGACCCTGACTTCTAATTTCTAACTCAATGCATGAAAAAAATGATTTTTGTGTGTTTTCAAGAGTTTTCATTGTGACCACTTTGAGTCATCTCACCATGTATAACTTATTGACAATGGTGAAACTATTTATTTCTAGGATGCCTCCATGTATACAGCCAGCTGGGGTTCCGAGAGTAGATCGCACTTTTAGCCCACCGAGAAATGAGGCCTAGGTGCATGACCCTCTTCCAGTAGAGTCACCAGCAGAGGCACCAGTGGTACCATTAACCGTTGGGCCACTAATGCCACTAGCCCCAGCAGTATAAGTGCATGCCTCTTGAGCGCATTTCATGAGTACCGGTGCCAGTGGCCACCCAGGTTTAGGGGGAGATAGACCCATGTGGAGCTGAGGATTAGTTGGAGGCTGCTGTGGGAGTTTTCCGACTCGTAGGGACACCAATCGATCTCATGGATATCCGTCCCACCAGACATATATAGACAACATCAGGAAGATTGTGGATCATGATGATCTAGGTTCGCGATGATGTGATGCTTCTTTGGGAAGACTTCGAGAGCTAGTTTAGTGAAGAGTTTGTTCCAGTGACTCTTCGCACAGCGTGCATACAAGAGCTTCTTCATCTACAAAATGGAATCATGACTGTAGCTCAGTATTTAGTGAGTTTTACTAGACTCTCACATTACTCCAAAAATATGGTATGATACCCATTCTTCAGGGCCCGGACCTTCAAGCAGGGGCTCAGTGGGGAGATCAAGGCTTCGATGATCTCACTCAGCATCCCGACACTGACAGTAGTGTTAGAGCGTGCCCTCTTAGTGGAGATTTTTTCTGCTGAGCAGTCACCAACACTGAGACCAACCACAAGTCGTCTTGTAGCGGAGTCCTCTGCAGCTGGCAGTAGATTGATGTCACAGAGGTCTAAAGGGACCAGACCTACAGGTGGACGACCGCATGACTCAGTATCAGTTGTTCGGGGAACCTGAGGCAGAGCCAGTCATGCCCGGAGCGGGGAGTGTTACACATGCGGCGAGTAGGGTCACATGGATCGGGACTGTCTAACCCACCATATGGATGATCAGCAGACGGTTGAAGGACTACCAAAGAGGAGACACAGGTTTGACTAAGTAGGTCCACAGGTATTAGGTGGAAATGGCAAAGGATCTGGTTGTGATACTGGCGGTTGGTGATGGGTTGAGATGTTACCACCACCTCCACAAGGTGGTCCACCATGACCACATAGGGCTGGTGGAATAGGGCAAACTCAGCTCTAGGCAGCTGAGGCCTATGATCACGGCACTCCGGAGATGATACAAGGTATGATCTTTGTCTACTCCACCTTAGCTGTAGTAGTTATAGACAAAGGTACCGGTCATTATTTTATTTCCACTACCCTTGTTCGGAGCATGGTGTTTCCGATGGTGTTGTTGGCTCGATCCTTACTGCTAGAGACACCTACACGAGCGATTCGACAATTGCGCATTGGTGTCGGCAGTGCATGCTTAGTCTAAGTGGTGAGATCTTCGACTGTGATCTCTAAGTAGCATCATCAAGGCCTTACGGCGTCATCTTGGGTGTGGACTAGTTATCAAAATTCTATACTCACATAGACTATATTAGGTGCATAGTGTGGTGTTTCTACACAAACAGAATTAGGTTTACCTTCACCGGTTAGAAGGGAGCCTTTGCAGTACAGGATGGAATTACCCAGAGGAGAGTGCAGCCAATCACTCATTAGTTGGATAGTCTTACCCTTAGATCAGTTGATGTAGAGAGTCCAAGTTATCCTATAGTGGTGGACCAGTACACCTATTTCTTCCCTGATGATGTTCTATGTATACCTCCTCATAGATAGGTGGACTCTTACATTGACTTGTCTCTCAGAATGACACCGATATCCACACCAGTATATCGAATGGCTCTTGTGAAGCTTCATGATCTACAGTTATAGTTAGAAGACTTGAAGGGGAAGGGATACCATTGGCCCAGTGTTTCACCTTGGGTAGCCTTGTATTTTTTCGCCAAGAAGGCAGATGAGTGCTTGAGGCTTTGTGTTGACTATCGGTGCCTGAATTAGGTGACCGTAATGAACAAGTACCCACATCCAAGGATTGATGACTGCTTTGATCAGATGAAGGGAGTACAGTGGTTCTCGAAGATAGGCCTCAGATCAGGCTATCACCAGCTCAGATTACATGATGACGATGTGCCGAAGATGACCTACATATGTCGGTACAACCATTATATATTCTTGGTTAATCTATTAGGAGTAACCAAAACTATAGAAGTGTACATGGGACTCATGAACATGATCTTTCATCCATACCTAGATCACTTTGTAGTAGTCTTCATCGACGACAATCTGTTCTACTCGACAACTAAGTGGGAGCAAGCATATCATTTATAGGTAGTTCTGGACACACTCTCAGAACACCAGCATCTTTTTAATCTCTCGAAGTTCTAGTTCTGGAACCTAGAGGTTCACATTCTAGGACATGTCATATCAGAAGCTGAAGTTGTTGTGGAACCAGTGAAGATTGAGGTGGTATGTGATGGTGATCCACCCAAGAGTGTGACGGAGGTACGAAGTTACTTGGGATTGGCCGAATACTACAGTATATTTGTTCTAGATTTCTCCAGAGTTGCAGCACCATGTTTAGCATTGATGAAAAAGGGTAAAACCTTCGCGTGGTCATAAAGATTCCATCAGAGTTTTCAAGAGTTGAGGTAGAGGCTGACTTGTGTCATCATATTGAGGCTTCTAGAAGAGTTCATAGGGCACGTAGTCTACTATGATGCAACTAGGACCAGGCTAATATGTGTCCAGATGTAGGATCGAGTAGTGATCGCGTATGATTCCTGACAGATGTGACAACATTAGAATAACTACGCCACCCATGACCTAGAGTCAGCAGTAGTGGTCTTCGCCTTGATGATGTGTTGACACTGCATGATTGGTGAGCTCTTTACAGTATACTCTAATCACAATATTCTCAGGTATATCTTCTCTATGAAGGACATGAACTTGAGAAAACGACGTTCGGTTATGTTCCTCTAGGAAAATGACTTCGAGATAGTCTATACTTCTGAGAAGGTTAACGTTGTAGCAAAAGCACTCAGTAGGAGTTCTGGTATCTAGCTGGTTGGAAAGGTGATGGAGCATCTATCCTCTCTGCAGATAACCTTTGTGGATAGAGATGGAGAATAATTTCCTTAGTCTCTTATAGTCACTCCACCACTTCTTCAATGAGTCAGGGAGGCGTATCATGGGGACGCTAACTGCGGGACACGATGTGCTCAGATATCTACAGGACATGAACATAATGGATTTTCTGAAGGTGGGGAGTATGACATCCTCTTTAGAGGATGTACTATGGAACCATTGTCGCTTCAGGTGAAAATTTTGACGGTGTTACACACTTCCCCTCTATCAGTACATCCAGGAGTGGCGAAGATGTACCATGATCTCTGTAGATTGCACTGGTGGTCGGGGATAAAGAAAGCAGTAGAAAAGTTTGTCTCTTGTTGCCTCAATTGATAGAAAGTGATGGCAAAATATCAGGTACCATCTGGCTTGGTTTAGCCTTTAGAGGTTCATGAGTGGATGTGGGATGAAAAATTCATGGACATCGTGATGGAACATCCATGTACATCCTGGGGTCATGACTCAGTTTGGGTGATCATCGACCGACTCACCAAGTCAGCCCACTTCTTACCGACCAAAGACTAGGGTTCAGTCAAGCGTATAAGATGCATATATGTGTAGGAGGATGTGTGGCTACATTTATTACCCTCAATGATTGTCTCCAATCATGATGGAAATTTTATATACTAGCTATTTAAGGGGTTGTAGTAGGCTTTCAGAATGCAGCTTCGGTTGATCACCACCATCCATCCTAATATAGATGGTAATACTGTGCAAAAAAATCAGACCCTCAAGGAAAGGCTACGTACTTGTTTCCACAATTTAGGTCATATATGGGAGGATCACTTGTCGTTGGCGGATTTTTCATATAACAACAGTTATCAATCCACCGTTGGTATGGAACCTTTTAAGGCCTAGTACAGTCGACCTTGCAGATCAACTTTGTGTTGGACTGACCAAGGGGAGTCAGCACTAGTGGGACCAGAGATGGTACGAGATACCACAGAGAAGGTGTAGATTATCCAGGAGCAGATGAGGACTACACACAAGAGGCGGAATTCATATTCTGATATGATATGATGACTTATGGAGTTCTAGGATGGACACCACTTTTTTATGGGTCTCACCTCGATGAGGTTTGCGATGATTTGGCCGACTTGGCAAGTTATCTCCAAGGTTCATCATTCTTTTTCAGGTCCTTAGTAGAGTTGGTGAGTTGGCATACCATTCAGCTCTTCCACCTCAGTTGCACTGGGTGCATGACTTCATCCATGTATCCCAGATTAAGGGATATGTACACGACCCTTATCACCTCATCAACCATGGTGAGTTGGACATCGATGATGGGGTGACTTTTACGGATGTTCTAGTAGAGATTGAGGATTGATAGGAGAGGGTCCTTTGTGGATGGTTGATAACTCTGGTGTGCATTTGCTGGCAGCAAAGGAACCTCCAAGAGAGCATGTGGGAGCGGGATTCTCAGATGTGTGCTTAGTACCATCTGTTGTTTAACTAGTTTGAGTTGGGGCTTACGGGGATGTAGAGCCCTGAGGTGGGTAGAATGTAAAGACCCATAATTTCTATATAAATTCGTTTTTTAAATATAAGGGAATTGTGTGAGTCCTTGAAAATTGACGGCATGTGATTATAAGGCCCGGAGATCCTAGAATAAATTTATGAACTTTTGTTTGGGTACGTTATGAAAACATGTGTGCTGTTTTTTCTAACTTTTGAACTCGTTCTCGGAATTGAAATCTGAGGACACCGTTGAACTCGTAGTGCTGTTATTTTCTTATGGTGACCATCACCTTGACTTTAGTGGGTCGAGACTGAAAGATAGATAGTGGATTTTTCATGAAGAAATAAAATTAAATAAAATGGTGTATCATTTTCATTTTATTTTATTTTGAAACAACCCATGTGGATAATTCATAGGTGGGGACCACCTCAACTAAAACCTCCCATGAGAGGTTTGGGACGTGGGAACCACCGAGCCTAACCTCCCACGAGAGGTTATGGTGGTGGGGACCACTCGAGGTTTAAAACCCCTTGAACTCCATCATAAGTGTGGGGGCCTCTTAAACTTCACCCACATTAATGGTGCCGCCCCCTTTAATGTATTATTCAAACATATGTAATTAATTAAACCAATATGAAATTTGACCATCAATTAAATTGGGGAAACATATAATTTTGTCTACTTTTCATTTTGGTGGATTTGGGGAGAGGAGAAATATTTGGAGGATTTCACTTGTCCAATGAAGAACGACATCGAAGATCATACTTCATAAATCAAAGAAGAAGATGACATGTGAGGCCGACATCGAAGCATATTTTTGGAATAAAATATCATTGGAACTCTCTTCGCCTTCTTAAAATACCTTCTCATATAAATGTCAATGAAAATTCCAAGGTAGGGATTTATTTGTGTATAATTATTTTTGGGATGTTGTAGGGTGATTTTTTGAAATTATACTTTCTTTCTATTATTGAAAATTCTACGTAATTCATGAAGGAATTATAGCCGCTTGCTACTACTCTAATGCAGAGAGTGTGGGCCAAACAAACATGGACCGTCCTTCCACAAACCTTGTGGTTGATTGTTGATCGCAAAGGAGGAACAGCTATGAACCACAGTGGGGAACGAGAATGGTGGTCGACACTACCACCGGCCACATCGAAAGTGACGACGCCACCCCACGGCCACCACCACTCTGTGGCCTTCGCACTGTCTGTGGTTGGGTCACAACCCTCTATGGCCAAGCTGCCACCTGCTGCAGAGCTACCGCCCTATGGCTAAGCCGCCTCTGTCTTCCTTGGCCTCTGTGCCGTCCAGCGCCAGGCCGCCACCCTCCACAGTCGATCTACCGCCCACGGTCGGTCCACCCTCACCGTGCGGCCGATCCGCGTCTCTCTGTGGTCAGGTTGATGCTCACGGCCAAGCCACTTCTCGTGTCCTCGGAGAGCCACCCTGCGGCCTCCGGCCTACTGGACGAGCTGTCCTGCGACGTCGCGGCACCCCCAACCAGTCCCCCCAATGGCCACCACCCTCCAGACAGAGCCGCCCCGGGTCGGGACAAGCCGCCTCACGACCACCAGACACCCCCGCGGCTGAGCCGCTGTCCGTAGCCATGCTGACTTGTGGCCTCCGCTACTCAGTGACACCCACGGCCTCCGTGTCCCCTCCCTGCCCTCGCGGGCTACCTGACCACCCCGCATTCCGGGCCGCCTAGTGGGCCAGGACATAAAACGGGCCGAGTTTAAAAAAGTGGTTCTGGCTAGGTCAATCCAAAATGGGTCGACCCAGGATAGGTCGGGTTAGGCCAGTCCGACCGGGTTGAATCAGACCCAAACCTGATACGAACCTTTACTTTACTGAGGCCATAACATTGGTACCATATGTCTGTTTGATGAACCTTCAATGGCGCTGGAAATATTGGAGCAAGATGATACCTTTGAGTTTACCCCACAGTATTTTTGGGTAACATTGAGGTATAGTTGGGATGGATCGAGCATGAATCCAACCGGGACTTAGAGATTAAAAGGCTAATAACTCTAAGACTGGGCATTCTATTGATTCGTCGTCTATTACGTTGAGACCTATATGACCAGACGTACCGTTGACATATTCCTTCATGGGAATTTGTAGTAGTTTGAGTATTATACATTGTCTTGTGAAGCAGATCCTCTTGGAGACGACCAAGCCTAGTGCAGTAACCCAGGAGCTGGCTGTGATGAGAAGAGTGAAGAGAGATCTTTTGTGGTTCAACACCTATAAATCCTGTGTGGGTCTGCACCTAGATATCCTGTGTGGGTCATCTCTTACAGATCCCCTGTGGGTCAGCTCTTAATGATCCTATGTGGGTCAACTTTAAGTGATCTTGTCTGTGTCAACTCGTAACAATACTATGTGGGTCAGCTCCTAGCAATCCTGTGTGGGTCAGCTCCTAGTGATCATGTCTAGGTCAGCTCCATGCGATCCTCTATGGGTTATCTCCTAGTGATCCTATGTGGGTTATCTCCTAGTGATCCTCTGTGGGTTAGCTTCATTACAGGGTAAGATGTTTCAGTAGTTACATCTAATCATCTCGACTACTGTACTTAAGTTATACATGGTGTGAGTTGAGTTTGTACCTGTGTGGTAATTTCCTTTGTGGTAATACCGTGGTTGTATTCTTCTGTGTGGCACAACTGAGTGGTTCTTGCCTGTTTGGTTTTCCATCCTTTGGGGAATATTTGTGATTTGGGATTTTGGGTTAGACCATGTGTTTCCTCATGATTGAGGTTGGTATACTTGATAACTTAGGTATATGTATGGGTATATACCTAAGTAGAGTTGACAGTTGAATTCATGATTTGGGGTTTTTCCTTTGTGTATTTGTGAGACCTTGAGCATCTTGGGGTCCCTACTGAGTATTAATATACTCACCCCTACACGGGCTATGCCCACACTTCATTGTGTTTGGTGTAGGTGACGGACATCGCTGATTGAGGATGAGAGTGTCAGGACTGGACTGTACCTAGAGGTGGACCATAAGGCGTGTCAATATGCATAAGAGATGGCCAGACATGGAGTGCTGAGGAGGTGATCTATACATACACTTCAGGTAGGAACCTTGGAGGATGACCCATTAGTTGTTTTGATCATTCTTCAGTTGTATTGTATTTTAGTTGTACTTGTACCTTTACTGTTGGGCATGTATTCCGTCCCATATTACTTTCAACAATATTTTGGTTATACAGTTTTATTGTTTTCATATCATGTTTTGTGCTTGGTTATGTGAGTTTATAGGTTATAACGGCAATGCCTTCCAAATTTTAGGAATAATCCTTTCAGTTATGATGGCCAGCCCCTAGCCTATGGAAGGCAGGCTTGGTGTAGTCACAACACGGGCCCCGGTGGATGGGTTGTGACATATAACGTTACATCAATGTGTGGAAAAGATGAACCAGGACATATGATGTATGTTTTGGTAGCCCATAACAAAGAAGGGATTTGAAATGTTGGTCTCTAGAAGCCCTACTTATCAGTATGTGACGGCTGAGAACTAGGTTCCAACGTGTTTGGATCTAGCCATTGAGGTTCCAGAATTGAAGTGGGATAGGATATCAATGTACATCATAATAATTTTACCATGTACTCATAGGGGAAAAGATGCCCTCAGGGTGATCATTGACTGACTCCCAAAATCATCCCACTTCCTAGATATCTAAGAGAAGAGTTCAACAGTGATCTTGTGATGGCTCTACATGCATGAGATAGTTCCACTCCATGGAGTTCCTTCGATGATAGTTTCATACTGTGATTGTCTATTTTCCTCACATTTGTAGAATGGATTCTAGGAGGTGTTTGGTACCTCCCTATCATTGAGAACAACATTCCACTCACTCAATAATGACCAAACTGTGTAGACAATTCCATTTCAAGAGGACTTGGACTGGTCTTGAATATTATTATTTTATTATCATTGGGTAGATCAACTAACACTTTTGGATTTTCATTTAACAATATCTATCATTCCAACACTATATGGGGACATTATAGAACTTTTATATGTAACTGTGAATGTAACCCCTTTTTTGGACTGACCCAGAATAGTTAGAACTCAGGGGCCTAGAATTGGTACAAACAACTACAGAGAATGTGAAGATCATCCAGGAAAAGATGAAGAAAAAACAGAGTAGTTGGAATTCTTATGGTGATAGGTGATGGAAGCATTTGTAGTTTTAGTAAGGAGACCATATCTTCCTTCAAGATTCACCATGATGTGGATTATATAGATTTATATGGGGTATTAAGATATCTATGAGGTATATCACCCCTTTTTATATACTTTGTAGAGTTGATGAGTTTTATTACCACTTTTATCTTACTAAACCATTAGAGAGGGTACAAAATTTCTTCCACGTCTCACAACTGAGGAGGTATGTGTGTGACCCATCACACATCATCAACCAAGGAGAGATAGAAATAAAATATGGAGAAACTTTTCTTGAGTACCCAATGGAGATCAAGGATCAGTGGGATATAATCCTACATGGGTGAGACATCCTTTAGACTGTGCCTAGCAGTAGCATGATAATCTCTAAGAGAGCACATGGGAGTTGGTTTTTTAGATTCATTGATAATATCTTTATCTTTTATAGTAGACCATGTTTTTTCATTCAGGGATGTAAATCCCCAAGTTGTGGATAATGTAACATTTCATATTTTTCATGTATTACTTTTAGATTTTTTATAGATTGATTTTGAGACCAGATGTGGAGACGACATGTGATTCTAAGGCCTAGTGTCCCAAAATAATTTCTTGTAATGTATTAAACATTTCAATATCATGCACATATGTTCATCCTAAAAAAATAAATAACTCTTAAATGGATGCCTAGATTTGAAATCCTAGGACACCGTTTAGATGATAATCATGGCTTTACCCTAAGTGTGACTTAACATTAGTCCTCAAAAGACATATTTATATAATGTAAAATAGGATGTATCTATAAATAAAATAATTTAACAAAGAAATTATTAGGAAAAAATGATTTTTTATTAATTTTTTGTAAAAAAATCAGTTTTCACCTCATAATTATTTAATTTTTCTAATGATATGGAGAAAGAACACATGGAAAAACCATTGACAGACAATGAAAGATCAATCTAATGAAGCACCTCAGATTCAAAAAACCTGACATCAATGAAAATAATGCATTTTTAGTCATCAACGATCAAACTATATCATTGTGGAATGTGTTATTTTTATTTTTTTTGTCATTCATTAATTCTATGATGTATGTGGACAAATAAAAAAAATTTTCTCGTGGATTGATCATTGTCACGGGATGGGATATTATCTATGGTATTATCAGGAGAATGATCATTATTCCTAATAATGTATTATTTTAACAAAAAATAATTGAGCCCAATATGAAAATTGTTCTAGTTTCATATCTCAGGGATTATATTTCTATTTTTCGTTCTCTATTATTTGTGTTCTACTGCATTATACCCCCATGGGTATAGCTCGACCTTGTCGGGTAGTTCCAAATGTGATCAGACCCACAAAATAGAGGAAAATAGACAAAATAGTATGTATCAATGTAGTTCAAGTCCTAAGAAACCCCAATCTATGAACATTTGTAATTTCATTCATCAGATTAGGATTTGTGTCTCTTGGAAGAGGAGGCAGATGCGTCTAGAATATAGATGCGCAACATGACCAGCAAAAGTTGAAGTTGCCACGGTCGGTGGAGCTGTGTGAATGTGGCAGCGACCGTGTGGGATTTTTCAAGCATCCATGTGATTAGAGGCCATGTATGTACAAAGGATATAGAATCACTACAGATGTGGGAGGTTTCATTGTTCATTCATAGGTGGGCCATGTGTGGCTGCCAAGGCGGCCCGTGTGCAAGAGGGTTGGCCCGAGTGGGATAGTAAAGCATGGTCGAGATGACTGGGATCAAGCCAGGTTGATCTGGAAAATTTTTCCATGTCCAGGTGGGTTGGGTCAGACTTAATTCATATTTGAAATAAACCCGGGGTGACTGGGGCATAGTGATGCCATAGTCAACCATGAGTTGTGCCAGCTCCAACTACCATCAGTGCAGTATCTGAGCGGCCACTAACATAGACGGTCGACTAACATGGTAATTCCATGGAGGCCAAAACATAGAGTGGTCGACCACCATGGTTGGTCTACATGCCAAATTTTCATTTATATACCATTAAATGGCCATAACTTCTAAACAATTTTTCCAATCCATGATCCCTCTATGGTGTTGAGACCCAAGAATTAAGATGGACCTTTTGGGATAGGGTTTGTATTTAGTTTGGAATAGTATAGGTTGATATCATTCTGATGGTACATTCGTATATGTTTCAATACAACATTAAGTTCACATCACTGGATTATAATCATCTCTTGAGGTCGAGTCCTAGATAGTGTAATGTAACCTTTTATGGTACTGAAGTAAATCCCCTATCACCCCTATTTATTTTTTGTTGAATCTTAGTAACCCCAGAGAGAAGGCTGTTATTCCTCCATCTAGTGGTTGAAATCAGTAGGGTCAGTGGTATTCCCCATTGTGTATTAATTGGATACTATTTAATATTGGATGATCTAGATTTTGAATGTGGAATTCCCCATTATGTCTGTGAAGAACCTCCTATAAATGTATAATAGTTTTCATTTACTAATGTGTTCTTATTCGGTAGGACCCAAATGAGTTAGAACTCTTCAAGAGTCTCTCTGATGATACCATGGATCGAGGGGCAATTTATCCTCAAATGATCGTGCTTCAAGAAGAATCTAATGGATGGTAATTGGTTGTAGTATACCTCTAGTATGTATTTTTTGAATGAGTATATCTAGATGTTCTTTCTATACCTATGGTAGAGATATTCCTTTTTTAGATCTGACAATAAATTCCCTTGTGGTATTTCATTGTGGAATTAGTTTTTGGTTATGGTGTGGCCTACAATGTGTTGGTATAGTCACCCCAAGCATAGGATTTTCATGAATGTTTCATATCTTGTGTTGACGATCGAACTTTAGATGGAGTCCTGGGAATACCATGACTAGGTGATTCATTGTGTGACATGAAAGACCGATATGTGTTCATAATAATTTTTATACATCAGTCCCAGTACCAATTTTATTATTGGTTTGACTTTTGGTTATAGAATCTTTTTTGTTGTCTAGTATTTGTAACTATTTACATTCCAGTACTTTCCCAATTATACTACAATTATAGGATATAATTTTTTCAATCATTTTTAACTTAATGTTTTTAAATTTCAGAATTTTGTGTATCAGATATGTGTGCATTTATACAGTAAAATTTGGCTAATGATTCCCATTTGTTGGATATAAAAACTCGGTGCTAGTCACCAACCCCTCGCCTATTGGAGCCAGGATTGGGGTATTGACAGC
The DNA here is from genome assembly GCA_963277665.1 of Viscum album. Taxonomy (NCBI): domain Eukaryota; kingdom Viridiplantae; phylum Streptophyta; class Magnoliopsida; order Santalales; family Viscaceae; genus Viscum; species Viscum album. The sequence continues at coordinate 444,576,190 of OY728139.1, read as the reverse complement.
ATGGGCCCCTTTGGGATGGGTCATGAAAATTATTCTTTATAATGGTCTTTCTCTAGTGTTATAAATATTGAGATTATCACTTGTGAATAATTAAGTGTGTACATTCTCAAAAGAAATACATGGAACACATTCTGAACTTGACAGTGAATTGGTAGAAGCACTGATCTATAAGGTACCATCCCAACATGATCAAGAATCTCAAAAGGATTGATGTACCTATGGATCAACATTGTCATCATAACAAATTTTAATACTCACTTATTGGGTGATATCGATAGAAACACATTGTCACCCACTTCAAACTCTATGTTTTTTCATCGATTGTCACTATAACTTTTTGGTAGACTCTAAGGTTCTATTATGTGTTGTTTTATAGATCTAATCTTCTCTGCCATTTCTTTACCTAGATCAGGTGAAAATTTCTTTCTCTTCCCAACATCATCCAATCATGTTGGAGTTCAGAACTTCTTTCCTTATAGGAATTCATATGGATCCATCTAATTACTTTAGTGAAGATATTGTTGTAATATAATTCTACCAAATGTAGTTGTTGATATCAACCACCACTAAATTACATAGATCAATCTATCAACATGCATTCTCTAGTTTAAATTGTCCTCTCAATCTGATTTCTTGTCTGAGGATGATAAGAATTACTAAAAAATAAAAATGTATCATGAGGATGCTGAAATACATCACTAAAACATTGAGGTAAATATAAGATCTTGATTAGATAAAATTTAAAGTGGAACTCTATGAAATATACCACAAAAATTATATATATCATGGAAATATATTCAAGATACAAATCATCTCTTATATTAATTTAGTGTTTCACCATCATAAGGCGATCAAATCTAACACATATACAATTATGGGCTTTAGATGTTTTGGGAATTCTGACAACAAATCCCATAGTGATTCTTCCAATTTTCATTTTGTTATGGGTAATGGAGGTGACCTACCCATAGAATTATGCCTCTAATCCTTGACATGGTGACAAATTGAGAACCAAGAGACATATCTAGCAAAATCACTTTTCATGTAATCCCACCAAAAATACAATTTCAAGACCATGTACATCTCTATTCTTACAGAATGATTAGTCAATTACCATTTATGATCCTCATACAATAGACCCTTATTTAATTAATTGTATGAGAGGAATAAAAAAAGGTTCCTGAAAATTATTATCCTATGATAATAAAGGTTAAATTCATGAACATTTCTGAACTTCTTTGGTAACATAACATCTTATTTTGGAACCTCCTTAATCTTCGCTTGTATATATGGTTGGACATTCTTTTAAGAAGTATAATATTTCTCTTCATTGATTAAAATTTCAACATACGTCCTTCTGATTTCCATAAATATAGGATCTTTTGTTGTCCTCGTCAAGGTGATATTATCATGGTCCTTTCGAATCAAATCATCTTCCACCTAGTTCACTTTCCTAGGGTGGTAAGGTATCATGAAGTATTAATCATTAAACAACTCCAACCATCTTATTTGGTGCACATCCAACTCCTTCCCTATGTAAATATACATTATACTTTTATGATCAGTATAAATATCACACCTTTCACCATTAAGATAATTCCTTCATATGTTTTATTCAATGATTATCAAAACAAACTCCAAATCATGAGTTGGGTAATATTTATAATATATTTTCTATTTCACATGGAATGAGCAATCACCGTATCATTTTTCATGGGAACACATCCAATACCCATCTTTAATTCATCTCTATAGATAGAAACCCTTTATACACTGCATGGAGTTGTGAACACACATCCACTGGTTAATCTTCTCTTTATCTCATTGAAATTCCTTTCACATTTATATGTCCACATGAACATAACTATTTTATGAGTCAAAATGTTCAGAAGATTAGATATTATGAAAAATATTCCAAAAATCATAAATAATATCCATTCAAATCAAGAAAACATCATATATCATTTTCCATTTTTGGTGTAGGCCAATTTTAAAGAGCATCTATCTTTTAGATCCACATATATCTCCTCTCTTGATATTATGTGACCCATTAATGAATCATTCAATATCCAAAATTCACAATTGTTGAATTTTTCATACAAATTATCCTTTACCTGGGTCTTCAGTATAATTATCAACTGCTCCTCGTGCTCTTCTTTTCTGTTCAATTAATCTAGAACATCATCTGTAAAGGATACCAAAAATCGATCTAGATTGTCTCTAATGACTCTATTAATTGGGACCATAAATATATATGGGTTATTAGTAAGACAAAAAGGAATCACTATAAATTCATAGTGTCTATAACTTATATGAAATGTCATCTTTGGTATGTCTTCCTTCTTAACTCTTAATTGATGATATCTTAAATAAAGACAAATATTTGAAAATTACTGACCCCTTTTTATTTTTTTTAATATGCAATCAATTTGAGGAAGGGGATATTTGTTCTTGATAATCATATTATAAAGATATCTATATTCAATGAAGAGTCTCATTAATCAATATTTATTCTTAAAAAAATAGGTGCACCCCAAGGTGACATGCAAGGCCGTATGAATCCCCCTTGAATATTATCTTGGATTTTCTTCTTAATTTCCTACTACACAATTGGTGTCATTATACATGAATAATTTTAAAAAGGCATATAACCGAATGTGAGTTCTATTGAAAAATCAACATCACATGTTAGGTGAAGGCCTAGAAATTCATTTGAAAAAACATAAAAAACATCTATAAAATAGTTTTATTCTTAATGGTGATTTTGTCCTAAACAATTTGATATAGATAAACATCATTTATAGAAACCCAAAACCATATGATTGATGAAATTTCCACTAGAATGTCATTACAATCATTGTATCGATAAATGATCATAGATGGATCTGGAATATGAAATGTGCATTCACATCCTGGGAAGTTGATATGAGATCCATATTGAGAAATCCAATATATTCAAAGAATAACATAAAATTCAATTAAAGGTTGGATCCCAGTATTTTAAGGAAGTACATTCCCACCAACATCAACAAGATAATACATATAAACTCTATATATGATATTTTTCCATTAAGACTTTTCAAAACAAACTCAACATGTAATTTTTGAGGTACTACGGTGAAGCCCTTAATAAATAATTTTGAAATAAAGGAGTTCATGGATCAGTAATCAAAATAAAACATTTGATACATCATATTTGATTGTAATTGTACCATTGAAAACATCATTATAATATTCCACACCACTGATAGTGATCGCATGTTAATTTTTATTACCTTGGGCCTTAATATTTTACTAATGTTCACCATATTTGATATCCCTTGGATTAGGAAATTTATTTTGAAAAATTCCACATTTCCTTGCACTTGTAGCATTGAAGTGTAAGAAGTGTATTATGTTTATACTTTTATCTAATCACATCATTAGATATATTTTTCACATCACTTTGGTATTCAAATATAGGAAGAAATTTCCCCCCACACTAGAAACATATTTCTAGTCAATTTAAGATAATTTCCCCCGTATTTAATTCCATACGTTGATCATAAAAGAAAACTCATCTTACATTCAGTTTGGTCTTTATATTTTCCCATGAATGTCATACTTATCATCTTATCAAACACATAGGATGGACTGGTTACTCAAATATCCATATCATCCTTAAAATCACATGGAATTATGTCCTCTATCTATTGATGTCAATTATGGAAAATGCCCTTCTGAGACAATGTTTTAAGACACCAATGAATTGATCAATTTTACTCTCAATTTGGATAATAATTCTAGATGTGTACTTTTCTAGGATTGTAAGATTTTTTTAAAAGTATTGGTGGATTCATCATCTATTTTCTTATGCTTAAGGGACTCCTTATCTATATATATTATAAGAATACAAGGAATGTACTTATTAAAAAGTAATCCCTTGAACATGTTACATTCAATATTGTAAATTTCATGTCTTTGCCTCATATTCTTGATACGATTCCACCATCAATCAGACTCACCTTATAAAAGATAGACTTAGAAGATAAATTTATCATTATAAATATATTAGGGAAGTGAAAATATAATTTCATCCATCTTAATCCATTATTCATCCATTAGTGGATTGGAAACCCCACTAAAAGAAGGTGGGTGTTGCCTCTTGAAGGACTCAATACAATGATGATCCTTACATATCATATGTGGATGTCCAACATGATTTATAGGTTGAGAATGTAGTGTGATAATAGTGTTATGATTTTTCATTCCATATCTTATAATTTTTTTTTCTCATTTGGAAAATATTTTCATTTCTCGTTACATTCAACATTAATGTGGTTCTTTCTGATTCTAGTCCATGACTAAAGCAAAGAAATATAGTGTGAGAAATACTAATCAAAATGAAAAAACCACATAATCAATAATTCAATTTCAATTTAGGTCATTTTAGTTTCTATACAAGGGTATTCATAAACATTTCAAAAACACTGGGTTTGTAACTTAATCTTAGAAAAATCCTTAGGGTTCTTCCTAAGGTTTTCTCATCCTAGATCCAAATGTTAAATATACCATTTCTATGACACAAACTATAACAACCCATACATTACACAAATATATATTTATTAAAAATTAATGTATATTCATTACATAACATAGATAATCATACCATGAAAATATAGTTTAGGTGTCTTTAGAAACTGGGAAACATAAAAAAAACTTGTTCAAAATAAATCTACATTGTTTCTTGTATATTTCTTCATTACTACCCCCTTTGGGTATATCTTAATTAACTCCCATCTTCATGACATGGGGAAAAGAAACATAATGAACAATGATCCCAGATGCTCAGTAAGCGTGATCAATGTAGATATCAGTCATATAATAATCATAATACATAAATAGATAGCATTTGAAAATCATATACAATTTATTAAGGATCATGATAACATGTCAGCAGATAAATCATAAATTTTCATAAATAATCAATGAACGTATTCCCAAAATACATAAAATAAGACAATTAATTTTTTGCATATACATAATCATGGAAATATGATCATGTTAGTCATGGTTCATTTACAAGTCCACCAGAACAGAAAAATTCCATTATTGAAAAGATTTCACTCATTGTTCCAGCTTTGTATTACTGAACTCAGTTTTCTTCCCATTCCTACCATATCTATTTCATGAGATATAAATCTTTACCCAATGCATTTCCATGGGGGATATAGGTCCCATCTATATCATACTGAAATCGTTCTAAGGTGTGACAAAAAATTATATATCATTCTTCATATAATATCTTGAAGAATAAAACAGATTTATTAAACATGATTCCTCATTACATAATCCATGTAAAATAATTGGATTTCATAAATAGCATTCTGTCATAAACATAATCAGACCACAAGAATAATAGGGATAATATACATGAAACATAACCCAATTAAAAAATGAATCTTATATGGAAAAAATTATTTATTTAACCCTAGAAATTAATTCTTGAGGAACATAACCTTTGTTCATAAAAACATTTTCTATTATCAAAATGACATGTAATTTTTAAAGAACTAAATTTAATTGAAAATAATGATGAAATATTGTAATACTAAAAGGTTTTATGAATGAGTAAATATAATTTCAATCCATATAAGTTAAAATAAATCATTCTACTCATACTTTTTTCAAATATGTCAAAATTTCCTCATATCCAACATGAAAAATATTCCTTTCATACAGTTTAATAATAATTCACCAATGGGTAAAATTTACTTTAAATAATTATAAAAGTATAAAATGGATATTTTGGAATAAATATTTTGGAATCATTGACATGGATGATAAATATAGCCCAGTTAATACTCACGTATATAAAATCTTAGATAATAATGATATTTTAAAATTATCTCATACCTTATGTTTTATATCCTTTGTACGTATTCCTAAACTCCTCGTCTTCGATGTGATACCTTTAGATATAATCTTAAAGTAGTAGAGTAGGTATTTAGAGAATACCTAAACCTCTAGAATGTGACTAGGGAAGTTGATAATGTAAATTGGCTGGGGATATCCATGCTTGAAGGCTCAATGTGAAGTAAATAAGTGAGGGAGGATGATCCCTTTTATAACTGAGGTGACACGCACATTTGTATTATCCAAAAATATTAATTAATAATTAAGTAAAACCACATCCAAAACCCTCAAAAATTTCATATATTTAAAGGCTATGTGAGATAATATTGTAATCCAATAAAATATTAAATTTTAGAAACTTTTTTTGTCAATTCAAAACATATCATTTTAATTAAAAATTAGATATTATAATTAATTGTTTATTAAAGTAACAAATATTTAAATTTAAAAATACTGAAATATAAGATTATTTGAAGTAAATTAAGTCATAAATAAATACTTTCAAAAAATTTCAAACACATCATAATTAATCTATATTTTCTTGAATATCATTATTTTTAAATATTTTAAAAAAACATTATTTTGAAAAATCCTAAATTTTGTTAATTTTGACACTATTCGATTCATTAATTTATAAAAAACTAAAGATAAAAAGTAACCATAGAATAAAATATTTTAGTATTTATTTGGAGGTCATGTTAATCAAGAAAAATTATTTTATATATTAATTATCCAAAATAATATTTATTTTAATATTTTTAATAATATTTACTTGTTATCTCCATTAATAAAACAAATCAATCATCTGTTTTGTGTGATTATTCAATATTGTTATATATTGAATAAAATATAAAAAATAAATAAGATGATGAAGATAAGTTGTAAATATTTTATAAGAATACATATAGTTAAATATAACTTCTTTAAAATCTACAATAAAAATGATATATGTATTAAAACATGAATGTGAAAATTGTAACATCAAATTAAAAAAAATATTTTAAGTATCAGAATGCTTTCGATATCGATTCAAGTCATAAATAACTAGACATCTGGATAAATATGTTGACATTATAATTTACCAATAATATTTGGTCAAAAGTTTTTTATTTTAATAGTAATTATCATTTTAATAAAAATTCAATTATTTATTTCTCATCTATTAAAGAATTTATGGGTCTTCAATGTATAATCCTTTAAGATAATTATTTATTTCCTAAAAATTAAAAATAAGTACTCGAGATAAATATAAAAAAATTTCATTCAAATGAGGATTTATAGTTGAGTTTATATTTTGTTATCCTTATAAAAAACGTTATATTTACTTACCTTTGAGTATGAGACATTTAACATTTCATTAAATAATATAAATTATATTTCATAATCTCATCCAAGTGGATTCCAAAGGATACTATTTTAAACCAAGGAATACTTATGTCTAAACAAAATCATCCTACAATATCTGTAAAAATGTTAGGGTAATTTAATAATATTATTTTTTCCCTAAATTACCGAATATACCATTTTACTTCATTAATGAAAAATTACCGAAGATTTTATTAATAATAACCAAAATTAAAAAAAGGAAGTTAACCATATTTGGAGCTAATGATTCAAAAGATAGAATCTATTTATGATAATTTAAAAAAATATAATTTGTAGTAATTAGTTTAATATTTATCTCAATAATGAGAAAAAAATATTTAAACGTAGAAATATTACGAATTATTGAAATGTTTTTACATTTAAATTGAATGTTAAATTAATAATAATGAACTAATTTATATTAACTGATAAAACTATAATATATTTTTACATTAAATCAATTAAATAATATAATTTTTCCAAATAATTTATTTCTATTAAAAAAATGGATTTGAATTCAATTTTAGTATACCTTTACTATTCATCAAAACATGAAAGTCATTAGAATATTTTCAAAATTCATTCATTATAAATTTCTATACCCCTATTCCAAATAATTAACTTATTTTTTCATATAAAAATTATTAATGTGTCCAATTTTAATTTATAATGGGTTTTTAATTAAATGGTTGTAAAATTATCCTTTCAAAAAATAATGTTTTTTATACGTAAAAATATTATATCGTCCCGAGTTTGTGTTTTGGACAAAGGTTCCCCAAACCCAGTTGGTCACATGGCCTCAAGAACATTTCCTCAAACACCATAGGATTTTGACTAGCAAAGAGGTCATTTGGTATGATAGTGGGGATACTATTCCCTCATTGGTAGAGTATTCGTAGCAGAATAACCAATAGTAAACAGTAGTATAAGAAGTAATAACATACAATAGAATTAAAAAGTAGAATAATTATAGTGTAAACAATAGCATCACAAATATAAATAAATGATTATGTCACATTTATCTAGGAATAAATCCAAAAAATTCACAATGTTGTCAACACAATACTGAAACCAATGTTTTGAAAACAGTAAACTCCAATAACATCTCAAGCCTCGAAAAAGTCCCATTCTCTCCAACTCCAACAAAAATAACATAACTGATGAATAAGGGAGTTTTTACTATATATAAATGCACCCATATATCTATTTGTGTCAAAAATCATGACCCAAAAAAAGTGCGAGATGAATCACAATATGAAACCACCAAAAGCTCTATGCCTAACTGTTAGTGAATATATGTAACATGTATTAATAAAAAATATAAACTAAACTAGAAAGTGCTCAAAAATAAAATTTCCAATAATTTTAAATTAAATTCATTTACATTTGTTAATTATTTGGTCCGCTGAATAACAGGAACTCAAGATCCAGCCTAAGCTCTGTATCCCCTCTATAATTGTAAAACATATGTCTAAGAGGACCATCTAAGGAAAAAAGTAAGACTGGCTCCAAGATTATGCTTCGGCTTGAATGAAACATCACATATAATCTATAATTTAATAAAATCCACTCTGTGAAAGGTTTCACTGTCTAACTCATCTTGTTTAACATATCAATAATTGAATAAATCATATAATGACCCTCTTGTGACGCTCACATTGTCTAACACCTCGGGTCCTACAGATCACTAAACATTTACAAATGACAAACTAGGTATCGTTCAATATCAATAAACCCTTAGTATTATAATCATCAATAAATTATATTGAACCTCAGGTAGATTCCACTGTCAAAGACCTATGGTCAAATAATCATTTAATAACGACCCTCTGGTAGCTCTCACGGTATAACCCCTCTAGTCTATGTACACCCTACAGCTCTCACAGTTAATACATCTGGATCAACATAACAACAATAACACATAAATAAACCTAACTTGGGAAGTGATCCTAGTGTATTCCCCTTTTAATGATTTTGCAATGCGAAACACATGCGTATCATATAAACAATTAATCCATTCTAACAATACTAGTCATAGAAACAAGAAATCCTAAAATTCTTCCTAGACCAAATGGCCATAAACTATTAAGCCTGATAAATGCACCCACAATCAAGGAAATAAGCATTATTCATAATCAATAACCCCTTTATCATTCAAACAAACAATAACAGTTTACAAACATGGTTTAATTATATAACAATCAATACCATAGTCATTGGTATTCGGAACTTTTAACAAATATAATTCAATGAAATTCAATGAAAGGAACAAACCACAAACCTTGATGTTGTAAAATTAACAATCTAGAATGTTGGATCATGAATCGGCCTCAAACATTGTAGATATACAAAAAGGATAATATCGTTCAGCCTTGGATAACTAAAGAGAGAAGAGAAATAATGAAGTGAGGATCTAGGGGAAGAGAGAACTCACTAGTGGGAATCTAATGCACCCAGTGGCATCTCAATTAGAGATCGTATGGAGGAATGGTAGGAGATTTAATTTTCTCAGTTGGTGATCACTCTCTTGTATGAGATTAGGGGTGAAGAAGAGAATTTTGGAGATTAGACGTGACCCCACTAAGATTAATCAAATAAAATGAAAAGTAAAGGGTGAGTTAATTTAATGTATACGCCGTGTACTAGCCTCAGCTAGATACCACATTAGGAGTCCTTTTAGGTCACATAAATGCCCATTTACTCGGCCATTAAATGGCCGATACACAGATACATGCAGAATCTAGGTACACGTCATGTACTCAAAAGTACACTACATGTACAATGAAAATTTCCAAAACATTGTTTTTTCTTAAAAACTACCAGAATTCATGATCCAAAACTAAAAAAATATACAATATCTTACAAACATCCCCCCATAATGAAAATTTTCCCTGAATTTCTATTTCAAGGTTGGCGAAGAAGATTCTATAAATAACTTTCGTCATTGTGATCGAAAGTCGGCCTCTCTCTCCTATGTCTCATTATGTGCTCACCCATGTTTCCATAGCACCTGTATCAGAGGATCAAACTGGACCTAGAGAACCATTATATTGTGATCCACAATCTGAATAGGGTGATTTTTAAAGGATTAATACACATTAAACTAATCCTCCTTGGGTTAGAAAACATGAGATGGGTCGGAAAAGTAATTTCGTAGATGAGAAAGATGAAAGATATTGTGAATAGAAAAGAACCTCTAAGTTAAACGCAATTGAAAAGTAACTAGACTAATTCTCTCAAAAACCTCAAATGGCTTGACACATCTCACCGAAATCATTCATGTAGGATCGAAATAATAATGTAGATTCTCAAAATACAAGAGGGGGGTGAATTGTATACTTTAAAAATTCCTTTGGAACCTTTAAAGTTAGTTATGAATAACTGTGTTTTCCATATGCAAATGAAAGGGCTAAGTTTAACAAACTTAAGCTAAGAAAATTCACAACACTTCTAACACCAAATAAAACATGGAAATAAATTCCAAAAGTAGGTTCCGGAAATATGGTTCTGTAAATTGATACTTACCAAAAGATTAAAAAATGAGATTCTACCTTAAAGCGTATAGAATCTAAATAAAACAGAGTACAACTAAGGAAGAATAAGTAAGTTATACTTTCCTTACGATACAATATGCAACGGAAAATAAACAAGTAGTTGAACTACAAGTAACAAGATATAAGTCTTTTAACCCAAAGAGAATGGTATCCAACAACCGTGGATAAAGGTCTCTTGGTTTATACTTTCAAGCAAGTCTGTCTTACCCACACCAGGGTAAGCCCTCGATACGAAGATCGGAGTGTCTCTGTCTTGCTATCCCCAAAAGCCCTCAACTTCATGGTAGATGGAAACCTCTGTCTTCCTCAGCAAAGAAGCCCTCGAACTTCAAGGTAGTCGGCACCTCTATTTTCCTATCCTTGAAAGTCCTTGAATGTAATCACCAACATTCAGAGTCACACGAAGCTTTGAGAGTTAATAAAAGCCTCTCTCTCTATAAATCACTTCAATAATGTAATCACATGAGCCAAAGATCAGTCAGCCTTTCAGCACTGAGCTCTATCAAATGAGCTTCTATTTATAGGAAAATTTCCAACGGTCAACTCCCTCTTCCAACGGTCATATTTTCCATGAAATTCGGAGGGACCTGTACACGTGTAACATAGCCAACGGTTAGTTTATAACAGAATAGATGACATCGTTTTATAACAAAGCAAGTGTAACAGAATGTACGACACCATTTAAAATCTAACTCAAAAGTTTGGAATGAAAAATTCGGAGTGTAAACAAAAACAATTTTTTGGAGTCTAAATAAATACGGAGTGTATAAAACAAAGATGATCAGATTCTGTTTAATTGGTGTATGTGGAATGAGAATTCGGAATGAGAATTAGTTATGAGAATTCATCATCAGAATTCGTAATGAGAATTCTTCATCAGAATTCGTAATGAAAATTCGTCATCAGAATTCGTAATGAGAATTCGTCATCAGAATTCGTTATGAGAATTCATCATCAGAATTTGTAATGAGAACTATTCATCAGAATTCGTAACGAGAATTCTTCATCAGAATTCGTAATGAGAATTCCTCATCAGAATTTGTAATGAGAATTCCTCATCAAAATTCGTAATGAGAATTCCTCATCAGAATTCGTAATGAGAATTCCTCATCAGAATTTGTAATGAGAATTCCTCACCAGAATTCGTAATGAGAATTCGTCATCAGAATTCGTAATGAGAATTCCTCATCAGAATTCGTAATGAGAATTCATCATCAGAATTCGTAATGAGAATTCCTCATTAGAATTCATAATGAGAATTCGTTGTCAAACTTCATAAGGATTCGTATCATAAATCTGGAGTAAAACTGTATCCGGAATTCAGAATGAAACTTTATCACAGTTCTCATTCTGGATTTTGGAGTTAAACTTTATCACCGTTCTTATCCAGAATTCGGATCCTAAAGCAGAATACTTCATATCAATGTTTCAAGAAATTCTGAGAAAATATAAATGAATTTGAATCTTATACATAGGAAAAATATGGATGAAAATATGATAAGGATAATTTTCTTACAAAAGCGATTTTCATTATAAAAGCCATTTTCCTTATAAAAGCAATTTTCATTATAAAATAAATTTTCCTTATAAAATCAATTTTCCTTATAAAAGCAATTTTCCTTATAAAAGAAATTTTCCTTAATGATAAGGAGTTTGTGATTTTCAAAACAAGAAGGAATGGAAAAGTCATAAGGAAAACCTTATTGACTCAAAAATATCCCCCTTTTTGGAAAGCACAAACATCCTTACAAAAAAGAAATTCTATGAAGAAAGAAAAACATTATAGCTTATCTCCCTTTTCTTTAAGGATATTGATGAATACGACTAACTCCCCCTTAGGCTTTGAAACTCTAAGGATCGCATTCTAGGTGTCCAGATTGACATTTCATTACGAATAAGAAAGTCTTCTTTAATGAAAAACATCGCCTTAAATAAACTCTTATTAGAGTTCTTTTTTCTTAAGGATCCTTTCCTTCTCCCCCTTAGATAAACTCTTATTAGAGTTGTTTTTCCGTAAAGATATTTTCCTTCTCCCCCTTTGTGATTTTCAAAAAGAATTATAGGGAATGGAAAAAATAACAAAGTACCTGAAAAATTAGTAATAACAACAAAAGAAACGATAAGAACAATTATCATTAATTTTGAAATCTCGGCAACAAAAAAATACAACAAAATATCAGATCTGTCTATTTTGGATCTTTTTCCTTCGCCTTGAGACCCGTAATAATAGTCTTTATTTTCTTCAAGTCCTTATGGTCTTTTTCGGCTTGCTTCTCTAAGACCAATATTCTTGCACTTTGAGCTTTAATCTTTTGTTCATGGGCTTGAAGCTTTTCTTCCTGAGCTTTGATCTTTTCTTCCTGAGCCTTCAATTTTTCTTCAAATTCAATCCGATTATCCCTTTCAAACTTCCAGTTTTGAGAAACGGAATTCAGTTTCCCATTTAGATCTCTGACATCTTGAATCCGGAAGTTTTTTTCATCAGTCAGCTTTTCTTCAAAGGATGAAGTCAACTCATTTATCTTTCTGTCCTCTATCTCAATGACATCCTTGACATTTTCTTTGAATTAATCAAAGAGTCTCATCTCTTCTACAGTCTTCCTCGACCAGTTTTTCATCCTCTTGCAAGATCTTCTATGGGCTTTGTAGCCGACAAAGAAAGTTTTGAACTGAGCCTCTATTTCAACACACTTGTCCATAACTATAGATACAGAATCTGTTTTCTAATTTAAATCATGTTGGAGCATCTGGCATCTTCAGTCAATGCTTGAGAAGGTCGGAATAGAACCTACCAGCTACTTTAAAGATTGAACAACAATGTCATGCCCCAACGAAGATGACTCTGAATCCGAGACTCTGCATGGAGAATTTTCTTCTTCAACTTGGTCAAGCTTTCTCTTTGAAGAACTACCAACTTCCTTTATCTTCACCACCACTGAGCTCAGAGTATCAACAAGAATTTGCTTTCCCTTCTCTATTTTCGGAATAGAGTCTTGTTCCAAAGTTCTCTTTTCACTATCAGAAACTTTGACAACATTGTCTTCCTCATCAACAACTTTCTGAGCAGCAACCTCTACGTTCTCCATTTTAGCAATATCTTGTAGAAGTTGTTCTTCCTCTGAATGATAAGCTACTTCTTCTTCTCCCTTCTCTTCTTCCATTTCCAGAGTGAGTAGCTTAAAGGACGCAGCTTCTGAGGTTCGAAGTGACAAATGTTCAGAAGGAAATACATTATAATCATCTACTTGTTTTAGAACATCTGCGGTTTCACTACTTCCTTCAGCAACAACTTATTCCTCACCCACTTGTTCAACCTTCTCTACTTCTTCAACAGGCTTAGCTACTGCTTGTTCCAGAGCAACAAAGTATCTTCTTGGAGTCTCAGGTATAGATTCCAGAGAAAAAGATATCGGAATAGGGATATTTTATAAAACCATATCATTAAACTTTAACAAAGCCTAGGCTACCACAGCCTCAGACATCTTCTTCTTGAGCTTCTTTTCATTCTCTTGTTTTTCTAGCTCATCTGCAGTTCTTTCCTTCAAGGCCTTATCCTCCGTAGGGTCCAAGCCAAACTGAGGCTCCCCTTGCACTCTTTTCTCATTCATTTCCATCCATTTAGAAACAACCTCATCTAGGTCAGCTTCCTTCTTCTTTGGTTTTGGAGGTGCGGAATGAACTTCCATAGACTTGGGATTCTCTGCTTCTACTTCAACTTCTTTCAACATTCTCTTCCTTAATGGCTTAGAGGATTCCGGATTAGCACCTTTTGGAACTGTTTCTCCATGAGTAGGTAAATCAATAAATTGCCCAGACCTCTTGTCAAAGGCTACATCAATCCTTTTGAGTGTACCATCACTCACCAGCATAATTTTACAAACTCTGGGCTTAGACTTGCATGCCTCCTTAAAAGACTCAAGGAACCGAACTATCAACTTCGATAGGATTGATGGATACATAATAATATGAGCTCTCAGATTCCCTTTATTAACATTCTCATGAGTAATGAGAATGTGCTTCATTAGGTTAAACTTCCTCAGATTTATCAGAAAATCTAGGATGTAGATCTCACTTTTCTTTAAGCTATCTTTTTCACCCTTTCTCAGTACGATAAGGCCTTGTACCCATAACTCTATAATCCAGAAATTTGTAGATAGAGAAGCAATCTTCGGAGCCTTGTCATCTGCCAGTCCGAGAGTTTCTAACGTTTTTTCATTGTCGACGCTACCTTTAGAATCCAGCAACACATGAGATATGAATTCATCTTCACCTTCATTATTCAGCCCTACCATGCTGGCTGCCTTGGCATATGAAAGCTTATAAGTCTTTTCATAAGACTTAAAAGACAACTTATCCCTTTCATCTTCCTTAAGAACGGAGACTGTTTCATAGAACTCTATATGTAAATCTGAATACACTTCATCTTGATTCCCAGGTTTTGACACCACAACATCTTCCCAACCATTAAGCTTGATATTCTTGGAAATAAGAGAATCATACTTGTTGAAGAAATCTGGATGAACCAGCCTCTCTCTGTATACTAACCACTTAGAAATCAGCTTGGAGGAAGACATGTATTGAGAAGCTACTTCCATAAACATTCGGATCTGAAGACCTATGACAAGTTCGGAACGGAAAAAGCAAAGATTCAGAACGGTCTTAAAATAGAGAGGCTGAGCTTCGCTACGCTAGAGCTTGAAAACCGATGTGGGACAATTATTTGGGTCCCCTTTATATAGAAAATGAGATGATGATTCGACTTCTTCGGTTGATCGAACGATTGTGATAAGCTGAGATCAGATCTGACGGTCAAAAACTAATCCTCAAGAAAACATGAATCCGATATTTTGAGGTTTTTATTAAAACAACGAAGTAAGAAAACTATAATCCAAAAACAAAATATAAGAAAATGCCAGCACGAAATGTATGACTACGAAAACATAAGTAAGGAAATCATACCATTCATATTGGATTAGGAATATTATTCGTAATTGGAAATATTCTTAAGAAAACTACAAAAGCAAATCCCAAAAAAAACTCAGTACGAAAAACTCAGTACGAAAAACTCAGTACGAAAAACTCAGTACGAAAAACAAAGTCAGTAAGGAAAACTCAGTACAAAAAATTTCTTTCAAAAATTTTAAAAAAAACTCATTATGACAGATTCGGTATGAAAATTCTGTTATAATAATACTAGTACGAAATTTTCCATTCTGGAAGTTTTTAATATGAAAATTTCCATTCTGGAAAATTTAGTTCCAGAAATTCCATTCTGGAACTTCCATTTTAGTTATGAAAAGTTTGAAAACAAATTCTGAAAAAATTTTGTCATGCTAACAATCAGATGTACTCCCCCTATGAAAAAGAGTTTGTTTCTGTATGAAGTCTTTTTAATAGAAATTTAATTAAGGAGGATTACCTTAAGGATTTAATTCCTAACTTCTGTTTAATGTATTCAAATCTATCAGAAGGCAATGATTTTGTGAAAATATCAGCAAGTTGATCTTGCATTCCGATAAACTGAAAAATAATATCTCATTTAAGTGTGTGATCCCTAAGAAAGTGATGCCTAATATCAATGTGTTTTTCACGAGAGTGATGTGCAGGGTTCTTACTGAGGGAAATGGCACTTGTGTTATCACACAAAATTTGAGTTTTAGTAAAACTCAAGCCATAGTCTGTGAGTGTGTGTTGCATCCACAACACTTGAGCACAACAACTTCTAGCTGCAACATATTCAGCTTCAGCAGTGGAGAGTGCTACAGAATGTTGCTTATTGCATGAACAAGAAACTAATGAATCTCCTAAGAAATGACAAGTCCTGGATGTACACTTTCTATCCATTCTACATCCACCAAAGTTAGCATCCGAAAATATTTATAGAACAAAATCATTTCCAGAAGTATAAAATAATCCTAGATCAATGGTTCCCTTAAGGTAGGGACACATTCTTTTTACTTCCTTTAAGTGAGATTCCAAAGGATTGGATTGATATCTTGCACATAAGAATACTGAGAATATTAAGTTTGGTCGACTAGCTATTAAGTACAGAAAACTTCCAATCATACCTCTAAAATATGTTTGATCTACTTGTTTCCCAGCTTCATCAAGATTTAAAGAGTTTGAGGTACCAATGGGATTACTTATACTCTTAGTGTTGTCATAACCATACTTTTTAAGAAGATCTTTAATATACTTATATTGATATATATAAGTTCCTTCTGGTTTTTGAGAAATTTTAAAACCAAGGAAAAAAGTTAACTCAACCATCATACTCATTTCAAACTCAGTTTTCATTAGACTTGCAAAAGAGTCGGTCAAAGATTGCTGAGTTGAACCAAATATGATGTCATCAACATAAATTTGAACAATCAAAACATTTTTTTATCTTTATTTATGAAAAGGGTTGGATCTGAATTTCTCTTAACATAGTTATTTTGAAGCAAAAATACAGTGAGTCTATCATACCATGCTCATGGGGCTTGTTTAAGGCCATACAAAGCTTTGGTAAGTCTAAAAACATGATTAGGATATTTTGTATCTTCAAAGCCAGGTGGTTGTTCAACAAAAACTTCCTCTTGAACATAACCGTTAAGAAAAGAACATTTCACATCCATTTGAAAAAGTTTAAAATTAATGAATGATGCAAATGAAAGTAGAATACATATAGATTCGAGTCTAGCTACTGGATCATAGGTTTCTTCATAGTCTATTCCCTCTTGCTGATTATAGCCTTTAGCAACAAGTCTAGCTTTATTTCTTACTATGACTCCATTTTCATCACATTTATTTCTGAAAACCCATTTTACTCCAATAACAGAAGTTTCCTTAGGTCTTTCAACTAAGGTCCAGAATTTATTCTTTTCGAATTCATTTAGTTCGTCTTGCATAGCTTTGATCCAATCATCATCACCTAAAGCTTCATTAGTGCTTTTTGGTTCTAATTGGGAAAGAAATGCTAGATTTTCTACTTCATTTCATAAGGAACTTCTAGTCCTTACAGGTTGATTTACATCACCAATGATACTATCACTGGGATGATTCTTATAAAACACCTGATTTGGGTTTTGTAAAACCTGTTCATCAACATAGGGTAGAAAGTCTTCTAGGGTAAATGTTTCATAAGTATCTTCTTGAACAATTTTCTTATCAGTAGATTCTTCTATCAAAGGTTGACAATCAGTTTTTGAAAACACATCTGAGGATGTAGGTTGAGGTGGTTTAAAAAAAAGGATCTGACTCATAAAATTTTACATGTACTGTTTATTCAACAGTACAAGTATTTTTATTAAAAACTCTATAAGCCTTAGAAGTTGTGGAATAGCCTAAGAAAATTCCTTCATCATATTTTGGTGCGAATTTATATATATTGTCTTTAGTATATAGAATAAATACTTTGCAACCAAAAACCTTGATGTAGTATAGTCTTGGTTTTCTACCATTCCATAACTCATAAGGGGTTTTATTAAGAAAAGATCTAATCAAAACTCGATTTATAGTATAACAAGCAATACTTACAGCTTCAACCCCGAAATGTCTAGCAATAGAATATTAAATCTTCATGGTTCTAGTTATCTCTGGAAGAATTCTATTTCTTCTTTCAACTACACCATTTTGTTGAGGAGTTATAGGTGCTGAAAATTTTTTTGTAATACCTTTTCTACTACAAAAAGTTTCAAAATCAAAATTTTGAAATTCTCCTCCATGATCACTCTGAATAGTTTTCAATGGAAGGATTTTATCATTTTTAAGTTGAGCTCTAAAACTTTTGAAATAGGAAAAATCTTCAGACTTCTTTGCTAGAAAATAGACCCATGTAAATCTAGTGTAATCATCAACTAGAACAAAGACATAGTATTTCCTTCCAATACTTCCAGTTTGTGTTGGTCCGAAAAGATCCATGTGCACTAACTGTAATGCATCATTTGTTGAGACTTCACCGATTGATTTAAAACTCGATTTATGTTGCTTGACATATTGACAAGGATCACAAACTTTAGAAGAATCAAATCTATGCTCTTGTAGATCCTTAACTAGTTTCTTCATAGAGAGTTTACACAAGTTCCTAAGATTACAGTGACCTAGTCTTCTATGCCATAACCAGGAATGATCTTCCTTTTCACTAAGGAAAAGTTAATCAAGGCTTCTAAGGTCTTCTAGGTTTAAAGTGTAAACATTCTCTTGCCTATTGGCTGAGAGAATACATCCATCCTTGGAATTGTGAACTAAGCACCTATCATTCCTAAAATTCACAAGGTAACCTTAATCGCATAACTAAATTATGCTAATGAGGTTGTGCTTAAGACCCTTAACAAAAAGAACATTTGAAATCAAGTTTCACCAAGAAGAACAATATTACCAATACCAACAATCTCTGCCTTAGCATTATCTCTGAAAGTTACCTTTCCTCCTTTTGTTTTGATAATCTTTTCAAAAAAGCTTTTGTTACCAGTCATGTGTTGGGATAATCCATTATACATGTACCATATATGGTTGCTGGTACTCTCTTTATTTTCCTGAAATCAAGATGAGAATTAGACATTCAGTATCCAAACTTGCTTGGATCCGAGATTCCTTGATAATAAAATTTTAGGTGCCCACATCTTCTTAGAGAAATAAGATTTGTGAAATCCTAAAGATTGGGTTTTGTTTAAGGAACAATTCTTTGCCCAATGACCACCACAATGACACTTGGTACAAAATAGGGCACTTTGAGGAACAAAATAATTGTTACTAAAAATTGGTTTTGCATGGGTATAACCAAAACTAGATTTATTTCATAAAGGTCGTATTTGGGAATACATTTTATCAAAATTTTCCTTACCATGGGTAAAGTTTGATAAACACTTCCTTAAAGAAAAAATTTCGGACTTGAGTTTTATAACCAAGTTTTTATCCTCAAAATCATTAGTTTTAGAACTAGAGCTAGGCTCAAAAACATTTTTCTTAGAAATTATTTTTTCTAATTAATTAGAATGTTTGTTCTTCTCAGAACTTACTTCCTAAATATTTTTTGAAATACTTTCAAAATCAGCATTTTTTCTATCATGATCTTGAGAAAGATCTGATATCTCTTTCGTAAGAATAGAATTCCTAGAGTTTGACTTATCAGGTTTTTTATTGAGTTTAGAATTCTCAATCTCAAGAAGTTCAGCAAACCTAGAGACTTATTCATAAGTAGGTAAAGTATTTTCTTCATCAGAAGAGGATTCTTCATCAGAAGAGTTATAATACTTACTATCATTGGAATTTAATGAAACATTGGTCAATGATTTATCATTTCGTACCTTAGCCATAAAACATTAATTTTCAATAGGTAATCTAGCTATAAGACCAAGATTCTTCTGTCCTGAAGATTCGAAATCAGAAGACTCATCTGAAGAGTCACAAAAACTGGCACTCCAGGTATCATTAGCTTTCAATACATTCTTAGCTTTTTCTTTATAATATTTCTTTCTGTTCCTGTCTGGATTCCTTTATTCTCTTTCTTTCTTTTTGAGCAAAAGGAAATCTGGTCTAATATGTCCAGCTCTCTTGCATTCATAACAAGTAACTTCTCCATCTTACTTATCTTTCCTATCCTTTTTCTTATACTTAGATTGAAAATTTCTCTGCCCAACTATCTTGTTCATCCTTCGAGCAATATTTGCTAATTAATTTTCAGAAACATCACACTCACTAGATTCGGATTGGAAAATAACTTTCTTAGACTTAGATCTGGTTACTCTCTCAGGAGTCTTAGCTTTCCTCTGATTTTATGTGGTTGTAAAAGCAATAGTACCATTTCTATTCTTCTTCTTGATGTTGTTATCATCTCTCTTCATTCTGGTTTCATGTTGTATAAGTGTT
The DNA here is from genome assembly GCA_963277665.1 of Viscum album. NCBI lineage: Eukaryota > Viridiplantae > Streptophyta > Magnoliopsida > Santalales > Viscaceae > Viscum > Viscum album. Next base: position 444,555,527 of record OY728139.1, on the reverse strand, counting down.
CCAAATTACTCATCAATAGAAATTTGAGGGACCTTCATGTTCTCATCTATAGCAGTTCTTTTGGATTCCAACTCATTGGGCATAATATCAATTATTTTATCCACAAGTGCTTCATCATCTAAAACTTTCTCTCCCATAGACTGTAAACTGTTGACAATAGTCATAAATCTCTGTTGAACTTTATAGATTAGTTCACCATAAGGAAATTTGAAGCCATGATATTCAGCTCTAAGCATAGCTCTCCTAGTCTCAATCACTTTAGAAGTTCCAAAGTGTGAAACCTCTAACTTCTTCCAGATACAATTAACTGCTTCACAAGAAGAAATTTGGCTATATATATTTCTAGTCATTGAACACAGTAAAGTATTGTGTACCTTATAATTGAGTTGATACTCTTTCTTTTCCTGGTTATTAAAAGTTATAACTTCCTTTTCAGGAATTTTATAATCACTAGTAAGAATAACAAAGTTGTCCACTCCAGTATTGATAACAAAAGTCTTCATTTGATCTCTCCAATGCTCATTGTCATTACCATCAAAGATTGGTGGTCTTGTAAGATTTAGATTATCAATTGAACCAATATTGACTCCTGCCATACTTAAAATAACTTCTGGCACACAAACTTGCTAGTAGCAAAAGGTTCGTAATAACAAAGTTCGGAATGAGAAAGTTCGGAATTGGAAAGTGAGCAAGAAAAACATATTCGTGAGTATAAGTATTTCAGAGACCTCCTATGATACCAATTGTAGGATTGGTATAGAGTATGAGGTTTCCAACCTTTGATACCAATTGTAGGATCGAAATAATGATGTAGATGCTCAAAATACAAGAGGGGGGGGGGGGTGAATTGTATACTTTAAAATTTTCTTTGGAACCTTTAAAGTTAGTTATGAATAACTATGTTTTCCTTAAGCAAAGGAAAGGGCTAAGTTTAACAAAGTTAAACTATGAAAATTCACAACACCTCTAACACCAAATAAAACATGGAAAGAGATTCCAAAATTAGGTTCTAGAAATATGGTTCTGGAAATTGATACTTAACAAAAGATTACAAAATGAGATTCTACATTAAAGCGTATAGAATCTAAATGAAACAGAGTACAAGTAAGAAAGCATAAGAAAGTTATACATCCATTACAATACAATATGCAGTGGAATATAAACAAGTAGTTGAACTACAAGTAACAAGATATATGTCTTTTAACACAAAGAGAAGGGTATCCAACAACCTTAGATAATGGTCTATTGATTTATACATTCAAGCAAGTCTGTCTTACCCACACCAGGGTAAGCCCTCGATACGAAGATCGGAGTGTCTCTGTCTTGCTATCCCCGCAACCCTCAACTTCAAGGTAGTTGGCAACCTCTGTCTTCCTCAGCATGGAAGCCCTCAAACTTGAAGTTAGTCGGCACCTCTGTCTTCCTATCCCCGGAAGTCCTCGAATTTAATCACCAATATTCGGAGTCGCACGAAGCTTGGAGAGTTAAAAAGAGCCCCTCTCTCTAGAAATCACTTCAAGCATGTAATCACATGAGTCGAAGATCAGTCAGCCTTTCAGCACTGAGCTCTTTCAAATGAGCTCTTATTTATAGGCAAATTTCCAACGGTCAACTCCCTCTTCCAACGGTCATATTTTCCATCAAATTCGGAGGGACCTGTACACATGTAACTTAGCCAATGGTTAGTTTATAACAGAATAGAGGACAACATTATATAACAAAACAAGATTAACAGAATGTACGACATCGTTTAAAATCCAACTCAAAAGTTTGGAATGAAAAATTGGGAGTGCAAACAAATATAATTTTTTAGAGTCTAAATAAATACGGAGTGTATAAAACAAAGATGATCAGATTCTGTTTAATAGGTGAATTCGGAATGAGAATTTAGAATGAGAATTCATTATTAGTATTCATCATCAGAATTCATAATGAGAATTCTTCATCAGAATTCGTAATAAGAATTCTTCATCAGAATTCTTAATGAGAATTACTCATCAGAATTTGTTATGAGAATTCATCATCAGAATTCATAATGATAATTCTTCATCAGAATTTTTAATGAGAATTCTTCATCAGAATTCTTAATGAGAATTCCTCATCAGAATTCGTAATGAGAATTCCTCATCAGAATTCGTAATGAGAATTCCTCATCAGAATTCGTAATGAGAATTCCTCATCAGAATTCGTAATGAGAATTCCTCATCAGAATTCATAATGAGAATTCATCATCAGAATTCGTAATGAGAATTCCTCATCAGAATTCGTAATGAGAATTCATTGTCGAACTTCATAAGGATTCGTATCCTGAATCTGGAGTAAAACTGTATCTGGAATTCTGAATGAAACATTATCACAGTTCTCATTCTGGATTTCAGAGTGAAACTTTATCACAGTTCTTATCAAAAATTTGGATCCTAAAACAGAATACTTCATATCAAAGTTTCAAGAAATTCTGAGAAAATAGAAATAAATCTGAATCTTATACATAAGAAAAATATGGATGAAAATATGATAAGGATAATTTTTCATTCAAAAGAAATTTTCCTTATAAAAGAAATTTTCCTTATAACAGCAATTTTCCTTATAAAATCTATTTTCCTTATAAAAGAAATTTTCCTTATAAAAGCAATTTTCCATATAAAAGCAATTTTCCTTAAAGATAAGGTGTTTGTGATTTTAAAAACAAGAAGGAATGGAAAATCCATAAGGAAAACCTTATTGACTCAACAATTCATTGTATCTTAATCCTCAAGTGTCCCAACATTGTTGTGACATGTCTGAAATCATGATCTGTGTACATGAACTCTAAAGGTCATATCCATTTATTAGAATAATATTTATTCCAAGACAATGCAGTATCCATCCTCTTCCGAATCAACTACACCTGCATAGTTATCATTTGAACAAGATGAGGTCCCAGCATAGTTACCTCTCCAACCTTCATCCAATATATGGGTGATCGAAATGTCCTACTGTAAAAATCCTCAAAAGGTTTCATCTGATTCATCACCTGAAAATTATTATTCTAGGAATACTATACTAAGGATATGTCTCTCTCCCAACACCCCCATAATCTAGGATGCTTGCTCAAATCATTTCCTCCAAAACGTGAATCGTATGCTTAGAATGACCATAAATCTAGGAATGGAAAGCTGTAATCAGAAGTACATGTGTACTCAATGCCCTATGCAGTCCCTTCCAGACATGAGATGTAAAATTAGAATCCCTTTCTGAAATGATAGATTATGGAACCGCATTAAAATGAACAATATATCAGATGTATAACCTTCAAATATCATCAATAGTAAATGTTTCCTTAATCATAATGAAATGAGTAACCTTCCTGAGCCTGTTGAGATTAACTCACATGGTATCATTACCACGATACCACCAACATTTCAAAAACTCTACAAAGTTCACCCCAAAGGGTACCAATGATGCTACCAATGCTTTTTCCTTTATATGGATGATCCCAAACACAACTAAGGTCATAACAATAGCCTCGCAGCAAGGAATTTTCAACCTAAAATGACATCTTCAAAATAGGTCAATCAATCATTCAACAAAAAAAAACTGTTTTCAAAACAAACCCACCCTAAACTGGAAATCTGTTCAAACTGTCTCACTCAAACCATACTCAAAGAACAAGAAATATAACGAGTCAAACAATCATCATATGACTTATCTTAAATAAAAAAGTCTTAGAAATTTGATGTATTGAAACTGAAATAAAACAATGTTTCCCAATGTAATATGCGCTTAAACGAATCTGTTCACCGAAGCCCACATCTGACTCTTAGTGACTCTCCTATGCCACACCATCCCTTGATCACAAAATGGTAATGCCACATAATAAAAATAATCTAGATCTAACTCAGTAGAATTATTACCCCTTTAGGCATATCATCTGAGTCTGACAAAAAGTTTGAGATAACCACGGATTAATAAAACAAGAGTCTAACAAACTCACCAAGGTGGTCTATACTCCATATAAAAGTTACATTTTTGTGATTCCCAAAATTACACCTATGAAAGATGATTGAACATGAAATATATTCTCTTTTGCAGTCACATTGATGAAGAGGTTGGCATCAAGATTCTCTCCAAGTTGTTATTACTTGGAAACCAAAGAATAACTCAATATTAAAAAATAATTTATTGAAACCATGAAACTAGTTTGAATCATGAATAGTGATCAAGAACTAATCCAATGCCTTCCAATTTTATCACGGTGTATAACCGACATTCTCTTAGTGCTCCTAGGAAGACGTCAAGATAGGGGACATTCTCACCTCTTAAGAAAGTGCACACTAAGAGAACAAAAAATATTACCCGAAATGTATTCCTGAACCACTTCTGGTTGACATCCTAAAGGAAACATGGATTTATGATGTTGAGTCATAATGATTCAACTGGTCACAACAATGTTGTTCTACCTATGAATCACCAACAATAAATAAGACTAAGAATCCTTAAAGTCATTCAAGTAAAAATGACCATTTCTAAATTGTCCATTATTGTATACCTTAAAAAAGAAATAATGTAGAGACCCGAAGCATAACGTACATGGACATTACATTACTTTTGTGGAATACTTAGTACATTACAAAAACACACACATAAGGATCGTAATAGTTTAGTGTCTTTGGAAACTCAGATTATAATTTTCTAATCTTGATGAAAGATCTTCAACATCTCCCATAAAGATCTTCTCTTTTTTTATACCTAAAACCTTTCTTTATATCCTGGGGAAAACAAAACATAAAAGCGTGAGCTCAAATGCTCAGTAAGGGTAAACAGAAGAAATATCAATCACATCATATTCATAAGAACAAAACATTTTAAAAATCTTAACCTGCAAAAGAGAGCATAATTTCATAACATGGGATAAATCATAGTAGTGAAATGAAATCCCAATAATCATAACATAAAAAATAAAACTTTGTGGCATATACACATAATCATAGAGAATCATTTCTTGTTAGACAAGACTAATTTCCAAGACTATCTTAGTGGACAAAGTCCATTTCTGAACCGAGTCACCCTCGTTTCATTCCTGTTTCACTGAACCTGTATAACCTACCATTCCAGCCATGTATATCTCATGAGATAAACAATCTTTACCCAATGCATTGGAGGGAGATTTAGGTCCCACAAATCTCATAATGAAACCATTCTTATGTGTGCCAGAAAATCATAAACCATACATCATAGCATAACCCATGTAATAAAAATGGGAATCTTAAACATCGTGACATCATAAAACAATTCATATAATATAAAGTAAATCATAAAATTAATTCCATCACAACATAATCAAATCAATGTAATAATAGGGATAAAAAAACAGAACCCTTTATTATCTTATATGGAATATAATTTTGACAAAACACTTGAACTCCATTCTTGAGGAAAATATCATTTCTGCTTCAAAAACACTTTTCCATTCATAACATATCGTAAAATTATATTCTAAAAGAATATGATTAAAAATAAACTTCAAAACTTGTAAAGGAAGCTTCTTGGAAATAATTTTTTAAAAATCCATTCATGCCGTATAAGTTAAAAAAACATTCTTTTCGTACTTTTGTCGGAAAAGTCAAAAAGTACCTCGTATGAAAAACAACAAAAGATTCCTTTAATATCATTTACTAAAAACTCACCGAATGGTAAAATTGGATTTAAACAATTTTATGTGGATGGAAATAATATTACATATTGAGGAAAAATGGATGTGGATGATAAAATACACCCCAGTAAATACCAAAGTATAAACAATCTCGGATAAAAATGAGATTGTGATATTTCCCTTACCTTAGGTCCGATTTGCTTTGTATGTGTCTGAACCTCCCGTATAATGATTTAAATAATGCCATTGACTTATTCCAGAATCATACTCATTGTTATGATATCATATATGGTTCACTTATGACTTTATATTACCAGTTCTTTTGTAAATTCCATGTTAAAGAGAGTTTTTGGTAAAATCGTCTCATTTGTCGTTTGTGTTTTAACTTGTAATAATTCATATGATTACTTAGATCATTATTACTTAAATCCAGAATGTAAAACATGATTTATATATAATATATATTCAGAATATACATATATATAATAGATCAGTAAATGGAAATAAATACACCGTTCATGGAGACAGCAGCTCGTACGTACGCATGAACGCTGTTTTCGTTTCCTTATTGAGTTGAAAGGAATTAAGTAGATGACATACATATATATACACATAAATCCAGTATTATTATGTCATATATTTAATGATTAATTATTATATATACTTTATAATTATTCATGAATGGTTAACGTGGAGAATGAATCTCATCGCGTCGTGGAGACAGTAGTCCGTACGTACGCACGCGCGATGATATCATTCTCATGATCGTGGGATTGTATTTGAGTGTAAGTATACTATTTCATAATCAATATCACTTTACAATAATCATATATAGATATTATGTACACCATTATACCCATCCAAGTAAGGTGGTGGTGGAAAATAGATTACACCACGGCGTGGAGACGGTATTCCGTACGTACGCACGCGCGGTGATTTCTTTTTCCGTAGGATGGATAGATAGTGAAATAGTGTTTTTTCAAACTTATAATAACATATCAGTATATGAGTGATACTGATGTTATTACTTCCTAATTAAACAACTAAAGAAGAAGAAGTGGAAGAAGAAATAAAGATGAAAGAATCGATAACGGACATTACCTCTTCTTTGAAGTGCTTTTTTGAGACCTCCTTTTAGGGCACTAAAATACATCTTTGAAGAAGACCAGAACCACTAGGATGTTTCTAGGAAGTGGGGAAGCGATTTTGGCAGGGGTTGGCCTAGATTGAAGGCTCAAAGTTGTGTGAGGAAGAGAGGGAGGAGGTGCCCTTTTATAAGGGAGGAGAGGGGTACCATTGGAATAACTAAAACTACTATTTTATTATAAAGTCAAATTCGGTTTTAAATAGCTCCATATTGATTTATTTAGAAACTAAGGTGGGGATGGGTCTAAATCCTCTAATATCATATATTTTAGACATGTTTAGGTTCCTATATTAACCATATCTTTTAGTTTTAACACTTAGTTAATTAGATTGACATTTATGATGTCACTTTGTGTTTTTAAATTATATAGTTAATAAACATACCATATACATCCAAGAGGCCCCCAAGTTGTGTTTAATTAATATATATAATCTTATCTAAGTCATTCGGCCGAACCTTAGATTTTTAGGAATAAAATAACAGTTAATAATATAATATTTGTTTTAAACACTATTTTATGTCAATTTTGACACTATTCAATAGTTGATTTTTTTGAAACTCATAACAGAATACTTACTTCGACCAAAGTTAATTAAACTAATCCTAAAATGTCATATTAACCTATAAAATTAGGTTAATTCATAAAAAGTCTAAAATTATACTTATTTATGTATTTATAATATCAATTATGTCAGTATTTCATTAATAAGATAATTACTACATCATCTTTGTGTTATTAATAAATTAAATTATATAATGTCTAAAAATTACAAATAAACTACCATTATTTAGGAAATCTGTTTAGCTTTCTAATTAATATTTATAGTCGAATTTATCTTAGGTATAACCCCATATTAAAAATTATTTACTTATTAAACGTTTATTTTAACTATTTTAACCCTTCTTTAAATAAATTAATAATAACTGTACTAATCTAATCCAAGTGGGCCTAAATGGTCCTATTTTATTCCTAAGGTTGTATTTGGTCGAATTACACTTGTCCAATAGAATTAGGACATGTGTTAGGGTAATAATAATATCATTTTTACCCTTAATTACCCTATTTACTTTTAATCGTGGTAAAAAGTAGAAAGTTACTATTCACCAAAAATTATTTTCATCTCATTGAACAAAATTTTTGTCCTTGATATTAACCGTGTCTCTCTTACTTTTGAAATTCCACTCACAGATGCGGTAAAATTATGTTTTATGAAAAATTCAGTTTTTTAGCTACCACTTAGTGGTTTCACTATTCATCAAAAAAATGAATGTTTCTAGAAAAATACAAAAAATTTGATCTAAGCTATATTTGATATTATGAATTCAAAAATGATGTCTATTTTATCAAATTCAAAACATATCAGTTTGATTAATTAATTTAGAAATTAATTCCCATCATCAAAACAAATAGCGTGTTCTTAAGAGATAATAACTATCAAAAGATTGACACTTGTTTATGACTGGTTTAAATGTGAAATTACATCCAATGACCAACATTGTATTAAATTGTAAAAATATATTCTAAATATACTTTAAAACCACTCAAGTTAATAATTTATCACTATTAATTATTTCGATTAAAAAAGTTGTTTTTAATTATAATTTAGTAATTTTAACTATTCATCAGAATATGAAAGTTATCCAAAAAGTACCAAAATTTCACCTTAGGCTAAACTCGATACTCTGAATCCAAAAATTAAGTCAATTTTGAGAGCTAAAATTTCAAAAATTTTAAAAGGTGGTTATTACTATTCATAAGAGCTAGTTTTAATAATATTTTAATAGCATATCGTTGTTTAGTGAAACTCGGTATTACGTACTACACATGCTATCGAGAAAGGTCGCGATTGCGTGTAATGCAAGGAATGTCAAGGATGCTTGTTGAGCAAGCTCCTTTTGGTGTAGCGTACAAAAAAAGACATTATTGAAATTAAAAAGAATATTTTTTTATAAAATCTCAGGCTGTTACATTCTACCCCCCTTAAAATAAAATTCACACCCAAAATTCATCGGGGTTATAAATGGTTTACTACTCGAAAGATTCTTTAATAGAAAACCACATTGTAAAAAGGAATACCAAAACTTGGATTTAAAAACTAAAGTATGAAATGTAACGATTACCCAAATAAACGAATCACTGGGTTTACACATAGGTGAAAATATGGATATGGAAGAGAAATCTAACCATCATGTTCTGATGGAGAGTGGTAGATAAAATGGCTATAGAAAAGCCAGTAATCACAAAGCCATAAATTTGTGACGATATAAGTTAACATCTGATTAATCAGATATAAGATCACTAGGACAACATTTTTGGTTTTCAAGATCATTTCCCTAAAGTTGATGAAATTTGAATTAGAAGAAATACTATCGTGATTTTGGTATAGTCTCGCCGTTTGTATTTCTTTGTAAAATTTCCACTTCATCTCTTAATGAAATGAAGTTGAATTTGTCATTCATGATGTTTTAGCAGATCATGTTATAGAATGATGTGTCATTCCATCTGTCTCAAACAAAAGGTTAGAAAAGTTATCAAAAAATACATAAGTCTATCTATAGTGATATTAATCATATATAGTTCCTAAAATGTACTTATACTTCATATATCATACTGCTTAATATAATAAAACTAGTTTCTACTAAACAGGGACTTCCTGTTGTCCAGTGGTATGCGATAAAGGCCAGTCGCACTTTAGTTGTGGGTTCGATTCCCACAGCCTTGTCCGACGCGATGGGCTATCACCCGTCCTGCAGGTTCTCTTTTTTTCTAAAACTACATTACTATAACATCACATAAATAATATCAAAAAAAGTTCTATCCTTAAACAATACTAACTTATGGTTAAAATAATCCATTCCAATCTTTAGGCTTATCTAAAATACTTCGGACCAAGATCATAGTATGAAGAAAACGATAACTTTAAATGTTGTCAACCAAGCATGTGAATACCATCATTTATCCCCCATATATCTTGTTGTTCACATTACAATCATGTTAATACCTTAATGATGTATTCTCTTGAAAAATGAATACCCATTAAACCTTAGTGAAAACATGAATTCTGTAAAAAATTAACTTTTCATATACCAAAATCCAAAAATTCTATATACTCAAACCATGATATAACCTTCTCCTTATATGAGTCATGATATCATGAATACTATCAAACATTTAATTTTCTCATTATCCATTCATTATGCGCATATCATCTACATTCCAAAAATATCTGAATAACCTTTCATGGATACTGGTAACATTAATCATACACTTTCAAAACTCAAGGAAAGACAACAGTGTAACAATCCTTAGATGTCTCTTTATTCCATAGTACCATGAGATTACTTATACAACATTACACATGATAAACATGTAATCATTCCACTACATTCTTAAACCATTGACCGAGCTTCAACAATTCTTTCTTCTCACAAATCATTTGCAGTCTCTTCATCATCATACACATAAATACTACCCATACGACCATACTGATTCTCTTCATGAGACTTTCCCTTAGGGCATTGGTTTGCATAATGCCCGTATATTCCAAATTTAAAACATTTATCCATTGTTGATGTTGTAGCAATACCATTATCCTCATCCCCGGTGTTAACTGAACCTTTTCTTTTGCACTTACTAGCTTTGTGTCCTTCTTTTCCACACCCAAATCATCTACTAGTTCCTTTGAAACCTCCTCCTTGATGCCTCTTCCCACATGATTTACATAGGGGAAATTGAATTTTCTTTCCTCTATGATCATCATGAAACTCCATCTTTCTCTTATTAGCCGAGTTAGGAAATTTACCAAATTTTACTTTATTGGTCATATTATGATATTGCTGATTTGTCATAATAATGATGTTTGGACTTCCAAATCCCATTTCATTTGGTTGCTTATGAAGAATAGCATTCCATTGTCCATCATTTCCTCCATTATCGTGATTCTTCTTGTTTCCAGCCATTTTCTAAAACCCAAAAAGAATAGTGTGAGAGGCAAAAATCATAATAAAGGGGGAGTAACATCAATATCTAATATCTTTGGTTTAATCTAATATTGTTACCATAGTTCTAGGACTATATCCTATACGTATACTTATCCTTAGGGACATCCCTGGACATACCTTAGAAATATCTTTAGGGATCTCACTAACGTTTTCGCATCCTAGTTTCTATAGGTTGACTCATTTTTTCTTCTGATACCAACTGTAGAAACCCGAAGCTTGACATACATGGACATTACATTACTTTTGCGGAAGACTTAGTACATAACAAAAACACACACACAAGGATCGTAATAGTTTAGTGTCTTTGGAAACTCGGAATATAATCTTCTAATCGTGATGAAAGATCTTCAACATCTCCCATAAATATCTTCTTTTTTTATACCTAAAACCGTTCTTTATATCCTGGGGAAAAGAAAACATAAATGGGTGAGCTCAAATGCTATGTAAGGGTAAACAAAAGAAATATCAATCACATCATATTCATAAGAACATAACATATTGGAAATCTTAACCTGCAAAAGAGAGCATAATTTCATAACATGGGATAAATCATAGTAGTGAAATGAAATCCAAATAATCATTACTTAAAACATGAAACTTTGTGGAATACACACATAATCATAGAGAATCATTTCTTATTAGTCAAGACTCATTTCCAAGACTATCTTAGTGGACAAAGTCCATTTCTGAAACGAGTCACCCTCGTTTCAGTCCTGTTTCACTGAACCGGTATAACCTACCATTCCAGCCATGTCTATCTCACGTGATATAAAAACTTTACCCAATTCATTGGAGGGAGATATAGGTCCCACCCATCTCATAATGATATCATTCTTATGTGTGCCACAAAATCATAAACCATACATCATAGCATATCCCATGTAATAAAAATGGGAATCTTAAACATCGTGACATCATAAAACAATTCATATAATATAAATTAATTGAAAAAAATAATTCCATCACCACATAATCAAATCAATGTAATAACAAGGATAAAAAAACAGAACCCTTTATTATCTTAGATGGAAAATAATTTTGATAAAACACTTGAACACCATTCTTGAGGAAAATATCATTTCTACTTCAAAAACCCTTTTCCTTTCTTAAGATGTCGTAAAATTATAAAATAAAAGAAGATGATTAAAAATAAACTTGAAAACTTGTAAAGGAAGCTTCTTGTAAATAATTTCTTAAAAATCCATTCATGCCGTATAAGTTAAAAAAACATTCTTTTTGTACTTTTGTCGGAAAAGTCAAAAAGTACCTCATATGAAAAACGAAAAAAGATTCCATTAATATCTTTTACTAAAAACTCACCGAAGGGTAAAATTGGATTTAAACAATTTTAGGTGTATGGAAATAATATTAAATATTGAGGAAAAATGGATGTGGATGATAAAATACACCCCAGTAAATACCAAAGTATAAACAATCTCAGATAAAAATGTGATTGTGATATTTCCCTTACCTTAGGTCTGATTTGCTTCGTAAGTGTCTGAACCCCCTGTATAATGATTTAAACAATGTCATTGACTTATTCTAGAATCATAACCTTTGTTATGATAGCATATATGGTTCACTTATGACTTTATATTACCCGTTCTTTTGTAAATTCCATGTTAAAGAGAGTTTTGGGTAAAATCGTCTCATTTGTCGTTCGTGTTTTAACATGTAATTATTCATATGATTACATAGATCGTGATTACATAAATCCAGAATTTAAAATATGATTTATATATAATATATATTCAGAATATACATATATATAATAGATCAGTAAATGAAAATAAATACACCGTTCATGGAGACGGTAGGCCGTACGTACGCATGAACACTGTTTTCGTTTCCTTATTGAGTTGAATGGAATTAAGTAGATGACATACATATATATACATAAATCCAGTATTATTATGTCATATATTTCAAGATTACTTATTATATATACTTTATAATCATTCATGAATGGTTAACGTGGAGAATGAATCTCATCGCGTCGTGGAGACGGTAGTCCGTACGTACGCACGAGTGATGATATCATTCTCATGATCATGGGATTGTATTTGAGTGTATGTATACTATTTCATAATCAATATCACTTTACAATAATCATATATAGATATTATGTACACCATTATACGCATCCAAGCAAGGTGGTGGTGGAAAATAGATTACACCACGGCGTGGAGACGGTATTCCGTACGTACGCACGCGCGGTGATTTCTTTTTCCGTAGGATGGATAGATGGTGAAATAGGGTTGTTTCATACTTATAATAACATATCAGTATATTAGTGATACTGATGTTATTACTTCATAATTAAAAAACTAAAGAAGAAGAAGTGGAAGAAGAAATAAAGATGAAAGAATCGGTAACAGACATTACCTCTTCTTTGAAGTGCTTCTTTGAGACCTCCTTTTAGGGAACTACAATAGGCCTTTGAAGAAGACCAGAACCTCTAGGATGTTTATAGGGAAGTGGAGAACATATTTTGGCAGGGGTTGGCCGAGCATGAAGGCTCAAAGTTGTGTGAGGAAGAGAGGGAGGAGGTGCCCTTTTATAAGGGAGGAGAGGGGTACCTTTGGAATAACTAAAACTATTATTTTATTATAAAATCAAATTCGGTTTTAAATAGATCCAAATTGATTTATTAAGAAGATAAGGTGGGGATGGGTCTAAAACTTCTCATCCAATATAATTTAGACAAGTTTAGGTTCCTATATAAACCTTATCTTTTAGTTTTAACTCTTAGTTAATTAGATTGACATTTACCATGTCACTCTGTATTTTTATATTATATAGTTAATAAACATACCATATACAACCAAGATGCCCACAAGTTGTGTTTTATTAACATAAATAACCTTATCTAAGTCATTTGGCCAAACCGTAGATTTTTAAGAATAAAATAACAATTAATAATATAATATTTTTTTAAAACTATTTTATGTCAATTTTGACATTATTCAATAGTTGATTTTTTTGTAACTCATAACAGAATGATTACTTCGACCAAAGTTAATTAACTTAATCCTAACATGTCATATTGACCTATAATATTAGTTTCATTCACAGAAAGTCTCAAATTATACTTATTTAGGTATATATAATATTAATTACGTCAGTATTTCATTAATAAGATAATTACTGCATCATCTTTGTGTTATAAATAAATTAAATTATTTAATGTCTAAAAATTACAAATAAAACACCATTATGTAGGAAATTTTTTTATCTTCCTAATGAATATTTATAGGCAAATTTATCTTCTTGTATAACCCCATATTAAAAATGATTTACTTATTACACTTTTATTTTAACTATTTTAAGCCTTATTTAAATAAATTAATAATAAATGTCCTAATCTAATACAAGTGGACATCAATGTAAATATTTTATTCCTAGGGTTGTTTTTGGTTGAATTACACTTGTCTAAAAGAATTTGGTCATGTGTTAGGGTAATAATAATATCATTTTTACCCTTAATTACCCTATTTACTTTTAACCGTGGTAAAAAAAACTAAAAAGTTACTATTCACCAAAAATTATTTTCATCTCATTGAACCACATTTTAGTCCTTGATATTAACGTTGTCTTTCAGATTTTTGAAATTCCACTCACAGAAGCGGTAAAATTAAGTTTCATGAAAAATTCTGTTTTTTAACTACCACTTAGTGGTTTCACTATTCATCAAAAAAATGAAAGTTTCCAGAAAAATACCAAAAATTAGATCTAATCTATGTTTGATATTATGAATTCAAAAATGATGTCTATTTTATCAAATTCAAAACATATCAGTTGCATTAATTAATTTAAAAATTAATTTTTTTTCGTCAAAACATATATCGTGTTCTTACGAGATAATAACTATCAAAAGATTGACACTTGTTTATGACTGGATTAAATGTGAAATTACATCCAATGAACAACATTGTATTAAATTGTAAATATATATTCTAAATATACTTTAAAACCACTCAAATTAATAATTTATCACTATTAATTATTTCGATTAAAAAAGATGTTTTTAATTATAATTTAGTAATTTTCCCTATACATCAGAATAAGAAAGTTATCCGAAAAGTACCAAAATTTCACCTTAGTCTAAATTAGATACACCGATTCCAAAAATGAAGTTCATTTTGAGAGCTAAAATTTCTAAAATTTTAAAAGGTTGTTATTACTATTCATAACGGCTAGTTTTAATAATATTTTAATAGCATACCGTTGTTTAGTCAAACTCGGTATTGCGTACTACACACGCTATCGAGGAAGGTCGTGATTGCGTGTAATGCAAGGCAAGTCAAGGATGCATGCTGAGCAAACTCCTTTTGATGTAGCGTACAACAGAAGACATTAATGAAATTAAAAAGAACATTTTTTTATAAAATCTCGGGCTGTTACAAATAATGTATTTGAAACATAACATTTGTGATGCTCCCTAATTAGGAGTGTATTATACAATGATAAGTACTAGCCACTCTAAAAGAAGCTAGTTCATAATCCATTTAAATGCACTTGTTTTATTCAATGAACTGTGATCATTGCGTCATATAACATGGAATGCATCAAAATTGTTAAATAGACTGTCATTTCAACACAACTACGACCTAGAAAGTCATCCCATGTAGTGGGATGAAAAAGGATATATAATGATTAGGTGACTATACACTGGATATAACCAATGAACAAATTCTACATATCATGTCTCGTTGATATAAAAAAACTAAAAGCCTCATTTAATGATTTTACACTCGACGGGTATAATGTATGTCAACATACACTACCCCAAGTTCACATGATCTTTGACAAATTCTAGGGTACTTTGCATAGGTTTTCCACCCAATGCATCATAGTAACATACATCTCACACAAGAACTGGATCAAAAAACCATCATTTACACAACCATTAACTTGAGTGATGACATGCCATATCCTCCATCATT
Organism: Viscum album; assembly: GCA_963277665.1. Classification (NCBI taxonomy): domain Eukaryota; kingdom Viridiplantae; phylum Streptophyta; class Magnoliopsida; order Santalales; family Viscaceae; genus Viscum; species Viscum album. The sequence continues at coordinate 444,539,800 of OY728139.1, read as the reverse complement.
AATGGAATGGGAGGTTTACATGAACCCTAATCACAGAACATTCTCGATGAATGTCTAGCCCAGAGAACTATGATATCCTAAAGATTGTTACCACATCAAAATTCAATGCACAATGACCACCCCACCAAACAAGTATGTCATTTAAAACCAAGATTCTTACTAGGTACAATGACACCATGACTGCACCAATGTCAAAAGATCTCAGTGGAGAATAACACGACCATCTCTTAAATTTATACCTACCACATGCTACTATATTACTAAGAATAAATGTCAATTGAAAATACTAGGTTACTAAAAATAGATTAGCTAGTCTCAAAAGCCCTTTGGCAACAACATCAGCTCAAAAACTCAAAGTAAAACAGTCAAGTATCCCCAAAATTCCTTTAAAACATTTAACAACTCTTACAAACCATCACGAACGATAAGTTAGCCAAAAGACCACTTTTAACAACCAAGTCTACCTATGAGGATATGTTTAAAAAAATCTCAGTCGTCAAAAATCGTACCCAATAACAGTTGTTAAATGACATAAATAATGAACAAATAAATTGTTCATTCTATTAAAACCCCCTTCTAATGAACGTATATAGATGAATTTTACAAGATATATTTGAATGATAAACATAATGGGAATCCTATGACAGGGATCCTTGAAATGATACACATATAGGGAATCTTATTTGGGACTCCCTAGAAGGAAAAGGTCTCATAGACTCATAGGCTTGAAGGCACATCTCACGCGTGGAAACATCCTCAAGAGACAAAATTTGCTAGATACAACTCACAGATCACCTTTGATCAAATGTATCAACTATGTTGGTCTGAACACCTACCGATCATTTATGCATTGGACTCAATCCCAATAGACAAATGCAAATGGTAACAGGAGTTAAAACCTCTCCATTGTTGAAGGAAACCCCAAAACAACTATTAGAATTCCATATAATGCTCTATATGTTCCACCATTGCAATTTATATGCATAACTACTCAGTAAGGAATACTCATGAGTCCAAAACTAACATTTGGGAAAAACAAGAGCATGCCCACACATGGTAAAAATGATTAATACACAACGTGTTTCATTATTTAACAGTGTGTAAAATCTTGATATTACATGGAATGTACCCCCGCTTATCTAGGTGTGTAAACATCATAGGTACACGACGTGCCATTCAAGAACACAATCTGTACTCAATCCGTCCCTCCTGGCATTGTCCATTTACATGGCCAGACCTACATGGGTTCTATGTATGGAAAACTATAGTGGGTATACTTAATATATACGGTGTGTCCTTTATAAGACTCAATCAACCCAGGTTTTTCTCCCACATGGTTGGAACCACATTGTTTCTCTCTAGTGTAACACTACACAACATGTTCACCCTAGACATGGTGTGTAACACTTAATGCACATCCCCATGTGTCATAGGTCACATGATCAGATACAAGAATGACTCGTTAAGACTTTTATAAATGGTAAACGGTGGGTAAAAGATTATTTTTATCCACCCATGTCATTTGTCACATGTCTAGAAACACGGTCTTTACAGCAAGACATATACTCCCATCACACGGTATATTCTACCATGAGTTTATTAACCTCATGTATCTAATCAATAGGTATTCAAACAATTGAATACTACATAGTTTATACATATAGTACATGGTGTGTTCATAGGAGAATATTTTTCTTCTAGAACATAAGAACACATGGTGTGTGTTCATAACAACACATGTCGTGTTCTCTTTGTTTCTAGAGAGTAGGCCTCTAAATCTTCTTTGGAACAAATAAAAAATAATGGTTTGTCTAAGGCATGACAAATTCTGACCTGTGAGAGACTATACTCCCATGACTCAATTTTTATCATTCTTATTCAAATAATAACTTGACAAAATTCAATTAAACTTCCAACATGATCCAATAAATTCCGATCGAAGAGTGCCCACAACACCTAACAGACCAAATATTGGCATCCATCCAAATGAACCATTACATATTCCCATTCCATACCAAAATAGCAGGTATTCTTTCATTGAATCTATCATAATAACATGGATACTTATCACAACATCTATCACAACAGCATTCAATTGTTAATAAACTATAAATGTCCTGAATTGAAAGCTCAAAATGTGATCTATATAAAGTCACTATATTATTCTTGATATCGAATACCCTCATATCATTATGTTGAAACTAAAATATAACTACAATAATAACAATGATCGTATAAAAAACATTTTATTCAACCAACGTTTAATATAGATCAACTGTAAAAATTGAAAAACAAGAAAAATTTCAATATTTGATTTAAATTGGATTTCCCTATACAAGGGTTAGCTACTCCCAAGAAAATATTATTACCAACATTAAATTAAATCATATCTCAGTCAATAGGCTCCAAATAGTAATAAAAATTAGGAAATAATGCCTTTGAGACAACTTTGTAACGTCTCGAAAGCGAGTTCCTCCCTAAGGTTCCCCGTACCCATTTGGTTCCACATCCTTAATCAAATTTCGCCAAATGTCATAGGCTACTGACTAGTAGCGATGGCCCTGGGTGTAATATTTGGGAAACTCTAACATCATTGGAAGAGTATACAATATAGAATAACCAATTGTGAATGGTTGAGGAAGTATTAATATCGTACAATAGAAATAAACTGTTGTAGACTAGTAGTGTAAACAACAACATTATATATATACATATATAAATGATTCATACCACATGTATCTAAGAAAGTACCCAAACAAGTCATAATGTAGGAAATAAAATTTGGAAACCAAAGTATAAAAAATAGTAAAGTCCAACAACATTGCAATCCTCAGCATAGTCTAATGTTCTCCAGCTCCATCAACAATCAAGTACCTGATGAATAATGGTGCTTTCAATAATCTATACCTGTAACCATATAATACTTCTGGGCCCAAAATCAAAACATGAACAGGGTGTGAGACGAATTCCAATAGGAAACCTCCCAAATTTATGTTCCTAACTATCAGTGAATATATATTGTATGTAATAATCAGAAATGAAGCAATAAAATAGGATGTACTCAAAACTAAACAATCGTACAATTTTCAATTACATTCATTTAAATTAATTAATTCTTAAGTCCATTGAATAATGAGATCATGGGATCTAGAATTTTTATTGTATTTCCTATGTAATAGAAAAAAAAAATCTCATAAGAAAATCTAATCCAAATAGTAAGACTGATTCCACACTTGTGCTTTGGCTTGATAGACTCATAAAAATCATTCTATAATTCAATAAACAACAGTATGGGAATCTTATATTAGTCTAACCCCTCCGTTTAAACATATTTTAAATTGAATAAATTATATAATGACCCATTGGAAAAAATCACATGGTCTAACCCCTTTTGTCTTATATAGCACTAAACATTGACAAACAATCACCTAAATAACCCTCACGGTTTGTAACCCCTTGGTATGAATATCACAAATAAATTATAATGACCCAATGGTATCTCTCACTATAAATTCCATATTGACAAATAATCATTAAATAATGACCCTCATGGTAGCTCTCATAGTCTAACCCCTCTAGTCTATAACAACCTAAAAACTCTCATAGTCAATGCCTCTAGGTCCACATAACATCTATTATAAATAAATCACCCTACATCGAGAATATATCACAATATATACCATTTGTTCATACTTTCACAATGTTAAACACATTCATCTCATGTAAAAAATAACTTCATCCTAACATCAGTAGGTATGAAAACAAGAAAGCATAACATGCATCCTAGACCCAACAACCATAAACTATTAGACATGTAAAATGCACCCAAAATCTAGGAAATAAACCTTATGCATAAATGATAACCTATTTCTCAATAAAACATAAGATAACCAGTCATAAACATGGTTAAATATCAAAACGTGGAATACACCAAAGATGTTTATTTTGTACTTTTAGCATATATAATCCATGGGCAATAAATTCAAGGCACATACCACCCACATCATTGTAGTTTGAGGAACACTCTAGAACATTAGACCATGAATTGGCCACAAACATCATAGATATGTGAAATTTCTAATATAATCCCACCTTGGATAAATCAGGAGATGGGAAAAATAAAGAAGAGAGGCTCTAGGGGAATGGAAAAATCCCTAGTGGGAATCTATTACACTAAGCGACATCTCAATCATAGCTCGAATGGGCGAACGTAGGAGATCAATGTTTCATGGTCTTTTGTTTCTCTTCTATACGATACAAGGGGAGAAAAATAGAATCCTAGATATTAGACATGAGTTCTCTCTGACTAATCAAAGAAAAAGAAAAGTACACGGTGTGTTCATATAATGCACACGATGTGTAATAGCCTTAATTATCTCTATCTTTAGGTGGTCTGCTTGGTCACCTACATGGCCATGTACTCGGCTATTATACGGCTAGTACATAGCTACACATGAAAACTAGACACATGATGTATACTCAAAAGTACATGGTGTGTACCAAAAAAATTTATAAGACATGATTTTTTCCTAAAAAACAACTTGAACTCAAGATCCAATATGAAAAGAAGATCTGGGTTCTTAAACATACATTTACTAATATCTTATGACTAAATAATCTAATTGATGAATATAAATCATATTTTGTTAATCATATAACATTTATATTTCATTAATTTCATTTACAAAATTTAATTTCCTTAATTTATTAATAAAAATTACAAATATTTAATTTACATTTAAGTGTATTATATTTTTTATAAAGAATTGGTTGGAAAAACATACGCTATAAATTATCATATGTTGGTTATATTTAATCATGTTTTCTTAACAGCGGGGTTATAACAGTCATTTTAATCCAATGGTGTCTCATGGTTTGTTTAATCACGTGATTGTGTGAAATGCAAGATGTTTCATAATCTAAATTATTTAATGAAAATATATTATAAAAATACACATGGGTTATATATATACTAATGATGGTATTGATAAAATATATCCATAATGGATAATAAGTACAATAAAGGATTGATTTTTATGATGAATATATTGTCCATTAAAAATTCAATTTAAATATTTGTGGGGGAAATATACTTTTTAGCATTGAAAATTCCATTTCAAAATAAATATTCAAAAACTATTTTCAAAATAATATTATTTAAAAATGTTATTTGAGACTTATAATAAAAATTTTAAATCATTGATTTCTCATGATGGTGGGAGATTCTAAAATATGTCATGTTTGTTAAAATATTTATTCCTTTCATATTTTTTAATAAAATCTAAATGAGCCTTTATTGAAAAAAGGTATGAAGTTTCCCTTCAAAAAAATGTAAAAATAAAATATGGAGTAAAAATGAAAAAAAATATTTTAGTGAATTATTAAAACATTAACAATTTTTTTTGGAAAACCTAGATAATGAAGAAAAAGAATTTTTTCATAATGAGATAAAAGATATAAAATTTAATTTAAAATAATTTTCATACATGTTAATTACTAATGAGTTAAAAATATTAATATTAATAAAAACTATAATAAATAACTATAATAGAGTAAGGTGAGACAGTTTAATAATCTATTGATCTAATAATTTCATTCAATAGATATTCAATCATAAAAATCCAAATTAAAATTTTATTGTGAAGTAAACACTTACAAAGATAATAACATTGTTGTGATAATCAACTGAAGATTTGATTATGTGTGTCAAATTTAAATCAAAATAAAAAAATTACACTAAAATAAATTATATATAAAATTAATTACAAACATAATCATATAATATCAAATATTATGAAGATATCATATAACACAATGACAAAAATGAGTTTTGAAATTCATTATAATTTGGTAACATTAATGTCAAATCCCCTAGGATGAAATAATTCAAATTGAAACAAAAAATAAAATTTATAATTTTTAAATTAGGTAATTACATTTAATATGGTATGTATATAAACCTTATAAAAAACTATAAGCATAACATTATAATATTTCCAAATTATTGAAAATTGAGACGAAGTCTCTTGGCCCACACTTCCTTTTAGATGAATGTTTTTTAGCCTCCTGTATAATGGTTTTAAGCTTGTTATTAATTTATTATTTATCCAAATTAATATTTATATTATAATAAATAATCCTTTTATAATAACTTTTCACTTATTTGTTAATAATATTTTATTATATTAATATTTTATTATGTTATTTTCTTATTTTCTCATGCATGTTTTCCATGAAAATAATGTCATTGTGAATAGGTCATTAATAATCATATATTGAATTGTAAATAGGTTATGAATAAGATATTTACTCATTAGATATATTTTTATAATCATTATTTATGTTTCACATGGAAAATGAATCACGTTCTTTCATCGAGACGGTAGGTCTTATGTTCGCAAAATTTATAATATCATGCCTTAATGATTTAAATGACAAAGAATTAAATGGTATATTAATATTGAAGAATAAATATAATATCATATAAAATATATTTATTCATTAAATATATATTTATTATAATCCATGTAAATCGTAAGTGAAAAATGAATAACATAACTCCGCGAGGCGGTAGTCTTTCGCAACCACGACCGATGTTTTCTTATTATAAATAACATAGAAATAATAAGGAATATATGATATTATAACTAAATAATTATAATAATATTATAGATATTGTTTATAAATAAAAACTAGATCAATCATTATATAAAATAGTGAAAATATGTAATAGAAAAAGGCTACATTTGTTCTTGAGGCAGAAGTCCACCGTACGAACATTCAAAAATTTTGATTTTCATTTGATGGATGAGGATGTGGATAAATATTATTAAATAAATACAATGACATATGATTATATTTTATATTATAATATTATTATATGTTATGTGATAAATGTTGAAAAATAATAAATAAAATGAAAGAGCTTCATTAAGATAATTACCTTCTTACAGAGAAACCTCTTTTGGATATCCTCTTAATGACCGTTGGGTATTGGTTTTCGATGATCATAAACTATATAATTTGTATACATATTTTGGGGATATATTTTAGAGGTTTTGGTATTTACTAAGGGCTTGAGGGTTGTGAATATGTAATAGAGGGAGTTTCATTTTATAAGTGGGGAAGAGAAAACACATGGATTTTTTTGAATAGAGTCATGCGTACCCAGATTTTTCAAAATCTTAAAGGCTACATCATAGGCCATTATCAAACATTATATGTTTTAAGGTCTAAATGAAGTCATAATATGGTGTTTGAACATGTTTTAGGACAATTCTACCAATATATTTTTAGTTTAACCCCCTATAAACCAATTTTAATATAGTTGTAGTAATTAATTTTTACAATTATTACTATTTATTATTTAAATATATTTAGTTGAACTTATAAGATAATACAAATTATTATTATTGTTCCAAATATTTAATCCATTTTAACAAATTAAAATGAAAAAATTATCTAAATTCAATTTAATATTAAACTCGCAAAAGTGATGAAAATTGTTATTCTGAATTTAAAACATTTACAAATGTAAAATTATTTTATATCATAATTTAAAATGAAATTCATTGAAATGACTTAATTTAATTAAATTTTATCATAACTGATATATTTTTACATTAAAATTTTTTTAAAATATTAAACATTTTTACAAAATATAAACAAAATGCGGTTTTTAATAAAAATATTTTTTTTTATTGTTCAAAAAAAATTATATTTATAAACAAATCAACAAAATATAATTTTGACATGTAGAATGTGAAAATGAATTATATTTTTTAATATAAAATCTATATGATTTTTATAAATTTTATTTAATTTTTTTGTGCAAAAGATGTCTAAACCTACATTATGAAAATATAGTTTACAATAAAACATTTACTTTTTTAAAAATGTTTCTTATTTTATTTATAATACATATAAAACAATTAATTTATTTTATACATGTATAAAACATATATATTTCGTATTTTGTATTCTTACTATTACATTCCATCTTAACTTCTACGTTATAATGGTCATGTTTATAAATTAATATTTTAACAGAGTATCGTGTTCTATTTAAACGTGATGTTGTGTGTTATGAAAGCTATCATTGAAATTGAATTTATTTAAAATGAAATATATCATAAAGTATAACGGTTTTAAATTATAGTCTATGATCATTTTTTCATGACATATATTATATTAGACTTAATTTTCTCAATTTAAAATATTTGGGTGCTACATCCAACACCCCTATAAAATAATTAAATCATCAAAATATAATATTGGTTTTGGTAATCATGTGTTTGACATTAAAAACTATTTTTTTATAAACCTAAATCATAAAACGGGATAATATAACATCAATTTATTAATAGATAAATAAAATATAAAAGATTATCTAGAATAATGCATACAAGGAATTAAAATATAATAAATTTCAATTAGAGTGAATATATGGACATGGAGGAAAATATTAAATAATTAAAAATTGTGATAGTGATCATTGATCAGAAGAATGTGAGTGATAAATTTAATGTTATTGGCCTCAAAACATTACATATGTGATGACATAAAATATCAAATGATTCATTATATATGAAGATAATATGATTTTTTTTTTCAATATCCTTCTTCATAATGTTAAGGAATTCATTGATCTTCTTAAATATTATCATAAATAAATATAATTACATGATATATTTCGATTTCATAATAAAACATTCATCCAATGATTGTGATTTGATCAATTTCCATATCAATTATTAATTTATGAAATGATTATACTAATGTTAATTTGATATATATGAATCATTAAAATTAATAATATATGGACAATAAAATCCATAAAATAATGATATGTCCTTCCATCTCTCTCTAAATATTTTCCAAAACATATACCATTTTCACAAGTAATAAAATATAATACATCAATGTCTAAATTGTATCTTTATTCCCATGGGTTGAAGATTAATATTTATTTTTCAAATAAATTTTGAAAAAATGTTTTATTAACCAAAATATTATGTAATCTTGTGGTAGAAAGATCACCCCTATCACCCTTCGGTTATATGTCCAAGCCTTGTGGCCTTTCTTGATTTAACCAGTTATCTTCAAACATGTAGGTTTCCCATTTTCCAAACCATATTAATATAATTAGTATAATATTCTCGAGGATTAATAACATGTAGTTAACTCAACTTCAAAGATAAGATACAAATTTAAGGTTATGAAAACCATTGGGATATTACCATAAAAATTAATGGATTTATTCCTTAAATAAGCTTTTAACTAAATAACATATTAATCCAATGTGTTGTACATAAAAACATGTTACCCGTAATATCCTTAATCATGCTAGACTCTAATAAAAAAACCAAAAAGTGGTGTTTACAAATTTAAACATATGATAAATATTGAACTCATAAACCCCTAATTGCATCACCAAATGATAAGTTAATAAATCGATATATCATTTTAAAATTTAACACAATCCTTATATGTTTCATGATTCTTATAACCAATATTTCATTAGTAGAAATACATCTACAATGAAATTATGGAATCCAAATACATAAATACTTCTGTATTTTAATTTCAATATAAGTCATTCTTAAATACAGGGGTTATATTTTAGAAGAGAGAATTGAGAAGGATTATTCCCAAATTACCATAATTTAAAAAAAGAAAGTTTAAATGGATTCTTTGGATAAAAGTTTTTTCTATACACCATTATATTAATTTATATTGGATAATAATTTCTTTATTCCCTTCAATTTCACACATAAAACATTTTATTATTTTTTTGAGACACATTCTAGGGTGTCACTTTCAACATTTATGATATGATGAAGATCAATCCATCATTATCTAATGGTATCCACCACTCAAGAACTTAGGGAAGTCCAAACTTTTATTCTTCAATGCATCCATGAAATGGTTTATGTATAGTTTTTTATTACTATATATAGAAAACTGATTATGCATAATTATTATATTTTTCACTCAAGTAATCACAACATTTGGTTTCTCATGTTCATGACATTGTACATAATATTTGGAGTTAGAAAAATTCCTTTGGGTTTGAGCCATTAACAAATAACAAAAAGTATATAGTTAGAAACAAATATCATAGTGGAAAACCCCATAAAATTGTTTATTACCTAATGGAATTTATAAATCATGAATATTTATTTTCTATATAATACACCTTAGAGTTATCCTAGGACGTTAATTGTTAAAATATACACAAATCCTTAATAAATATTTGTAATGAAAATTTGAATGATCCAATGAAAATATCCATGTGTATCATACTAGGTGTGAAATAAGTAATTTTTTGTCTACAAAGTAACTCTCAAGTCAAGGCTGGCTTACCTTTTTTGAAGTTATTAACCATATGTACATCTATTCAAGAACCATTTCCACCTTTATAATCCATACATGGATATATTTCTTGAAAACCACATACTATCTTCCATACAAAAAGTATAGTTTGTTCTTCTATACATAAACTCATAATTAATCATGGTATTTTGTTATGTAATCTACTATTTCATAAATCCAGTTCCATTGGTATATACCAAACATAAACTGATACAATATTTAAATTCCTAGACCCCAGTAGTTTAGTGTAAGTGGGTTCTTTATTAAATATTTTCTAGGCATAAGTGATTGCCACCTGAATGACCAAATATTATAGAATTTTTGATAAAATTGATACATACATTATTTTTTGTTACATTGGAAAAAAATATACAAGAACTGTTTTCAATAATTTCTTTATTACCTATGTGATATCCTTTAATATAATTATTAGTACAATATTTTGATATCTAGGAATGGAAACAAAATAAATGTGAGATAAAATGATAAATGAGTTTTATGTACAGTGGATGTTATCCTGAATTAATGATAATAATCAACATGGAATGGTAAATAACTGAACATTCATTCATTTTTAATATCATTACTATCATGAAGAAATAATTCTTAATCAATATAGAAATTTAAATAATTAAATATGAATTCCATTTAATAAATAAAATGAGAATAAAATGAATCCATATACAATATTAATGAAAATTCCTCATGGATAATACTAATAACAAGATTATGAATTGTGGTAATACTTAATTATTAAATTCATGGATCCCAGGCTTCATGATATGTATACTATCATTCCCTTTCATGACATACTTAAATATAATTTATAAGTATACACATGAAAAATTAAATAATTCTAGAAAATTAATTCATATCATCAGAGTAAAGATGCATCAATGGTATATCTATAACATAGCCGCACAAGTCATTCAATGTAAAAAGCATCCCTCATATATCAAAAAATATATTTAATACATGAATAATATGTCTTATCATAATATATTTGTTTTGACTAGATAATATAGATTACTATTAATTACCCAATTCAATCATATAACATTAAAGGTAATATATCATATGTTGAAATGATATTCGGTTTATGTAAAAAATATATCCATGTGAAATAATATGGGAATTTAGGGTAAATATAGTTTCTCATAATAATAATAAAGTGGATATGATAATGGAATGTTAATGATTACACAAATTAATCAGGAAAGACAATATCAATACTTTCCCTAGTCGAGCTGATTTTAATTTACCCAGAGAAATAACAAAGATAGTATGAATACTAAACATATGTAGTGGATTATAAGTATAATAAAAGGTTAATTTCATTAATGGATATAAATAATATAAATAATTATTAAATCATTTCTAGGAAAAATATCCTTAATTAAAATGATGAAATGTTAAAAATAAAAATTAATAATTAATTGGTAGATAATGTTCATTGAAAATTACATTTGAAACATTTAGTGTAGTCTTTAAAAAATTAACATTCATGATTATGGAATATTCTATAAATTTAGTACATGGTAAAGCAAATATTCCATTCACATTTTTGGTAAATTACAAACTCACCTTGTATGGATAACCATATGAATATTCTTATCCAAACATTGTGTTAAAACCCACCCATGTGTGAAAATATGTTTATTAAATAATTTGGATAAATTTATAATTATTTTTGAAAAAAATTAAAATGAATTGATATATATAGAATATGATTCTCATGTAAGAGAGAAATCAAATATAATTTCATTAAGAACATTTTCTACAACATTTTATATGCCAAAGAGTGGAAAAATTGTATTATCACATAAAAAATCATTAATAACGAAAAGAGAATAAAATAAAATGGGTTTATTGTCCAATTATAAAATAGTTGGTTCAATTGAAATTCAATCATAAAAAACCTATTTATAATGATATTGTGAAATAAGCCATTAAAGAAATCATAACGTTTAAGTGTGAATTATCTGAAAAATCGATTATTGGAATCAAATGTAAACCCACATAGTACATGTAGAAATTCAATAAATTGTTTTGAAAATAAATACAATCATAATCTTATAATGTAAAATAAAATGATAATTTTACATAACCCAGTGAAATGTATTCCTGTTATGAAATTTCATACCATATGGTATCATTTATGTTAGACCCCCTAAAAAATATTAATTAAATTTAAAACCTAAATTACTATGATTTATTATGGAATTAAGATATTACCGCTCAATAGGGTAGTATATACACCATATAAATAAATTAGTTTCATAACATTAAATTTTAACTCAATGAATAAAAATTGAAATGAACTGGCTTTCCCTATGATTCCATTCGGTTGAGCATGACTACAACGCCACTACTAGAGATGCCACTAGACCGGTAGCTGGAACGGTGACCACATACCTTTATATGTGTCTCCCTTTACACCATAGGCTAAAAAATTGTAGTGATGGTGTAGGGAAATCCAATGGGAGACTATACCCTCATATTTGAAGTTCACAACAATAAAAAATAACAAAAATAAAACAGTAATAGAATTAGTACAAAGAGATAATTAAAGCAGTGGAAGAAAATAATAATATCTACTAAATATGAAAAAAATGAACACCTCCATTTTATATATTGAATTTATGTCAATGATGATACATAATTTAAAAGTAATAAACGATACCAAATGATTTTTATTTAAGTTCAAAAATTAATAGAAGACAGCAAAGCCCAAAGGAAATCACCATAATCATCCCAATATCCTTCTAGATCCTCTTCTCCCGACTCCTCTGTATAAGTGGAAACAACACAAGAATAGATCCATTGCCCTGAAAAAAAATAAGTGTCTACGGGGAACCAATGGTACCCAAGAAGGGTGTGAGATAACATCTCAGTAGGCGATCACTCAAGGTGTCACACCCAAACCAATATGTGAAATGTGTAGACATATAGTATTCATGTAAACAATAACGCATCAAGTATGAAAAAAATTCCCATGGAAAGTAAAATACTAGTAGTAATAGCAATATATATCCTCATTTATCCCCATAAAATATATTCAAGCTCCTAAAATAAGTCATATTCATGTAATGAACTAATAAATAACACAGACTGATCATTCAACCATCCATTTCCGAAACCCACAAACTTAACATATAAATAAGTGCATACCATTATGAGCTAGATTAATGGTGTCATGTACCAAGGAATCCATATGAAAAACTAGTCTAAAAAGGTTTGTATCCAAGGAACTTGTCTAAGGAATCAACATTAGAACCAATGGGAATCCCAATGGAAACTCGGTCCAGGAACTGCTTGGAGTCATAAGAAAATGTGTACTGAGATGTCCTACCCCATTCAAAGTAATCTGGATCTACAGGGGTTCAAGGCCCATGTAATCCCACAAAATAAGGACCAAAGGGGTATAATCAATCCAAAGCATCTACTACCACATTCATGACCCATTAAGAAAATTCAAATCGGTCAATCCAACCATTATTTCATTTAAAACCATATATCAAATCCAAACATATGAGTATACCCACTCATAAGAACCATTCCATCATTTACTTATGAGTATACCCACTCATATAACCCATTTAAAAATTATATTCCATATAAACCATAACATAATATTCAAACGACTATACCATCTCACATAATATATTTCCATTAAATAAGATAAATGGGTATGCATCCCATATTTCACCATTTACAATTTATCTTCATAAGTCAACTAAAGAGCACACCCTCTCGCATGGACATTTTATATTTGAAAATGTTCAATGAGTTTAACAACTTGTCTATCTATTTTCTATTGTTGATTACATAACCCATTAAACAACTCAAGACAACCCATTTAGTTTTCCCACTCAATTAACCAATTACCCTCAAGATTACCACATATGCTTTCCCACCCCTATTTCTCGTTCTAGTTCATTATAAGCATTTTTACCAGGGGCTTCAATATTAAATGGAGGAAAAACATATCCTAGATAAGAAAAACATTATCCATTAAAATAATAAACATCTTCTAAATAGGAAATCATAGGAAACCCACATAACATCCATCCAAAAAAAACATGACATTATACTCACTACGTTTTTTAGTTTTATGGAAACACACCACCAATAGAGGGGTTTTATTATAAAACATGATTTTTTATTCTAAGAAATCCATTTATCCAAAAAAAATAACTTCATTCCATAATTTCACTTCAAAATATAAAAGGTAGTAAATATACTATTATTTCAATTTAAAATTTAAACGTAAGGTTGAGGACCCTACCTAAAAGGGGAACCAAGCATCTATCTTCATATTTTAGAGATTTCTAACCATAAGCAGATGCTCTCCCACTAAGAATATGCACCTTCGCATAAATTTAATGACACCTAGCCACTATGAACACACCTTCATGGCCATGATCACATGAAAGGGGTTCCATACAAATATGATTATATGTATATAGTATTCACTAATCACCCATATATGATAATTAATATATATATATACATGGGAAAACCTTGCCAAATAAATGTATAATCACTACCATAGATGATTATACATGTAATTAGGGAATGAACTTATATATATTTACTTACCTATGCAAACATAGGTGAGTCGCCTTTGACCTGAAAAAATGAAATCACAAAACAGCAACCAAAAAAAAATTATTACTAACCATAACAAATTCAAAGAACCTAATTTATTTGGTGATAAACTATTCAATAAGAACAATTTATACCTAGAAATTATTTCGGCGGACCGAAACTACCCATATCATCTCACATTCAATGGGGGTTTCTGAGACACCTGAGAACACATTCCAAGAGACCTTTCTCGAAACCTTAGATCAAAAGAAAATATAGAAAACCTTAACCACAAACATTAGAGTTTCATCTGAGCTAGGTAGGGTGACACGGGGACCAAATTTCGACCGCAAACAGAGAGTATAATGCACAAGAATTCTTACCATGATGGGTCATGAATATATTTGGAAGAAAACCATCCAAAATTGTGACCAGATTTGACACAATAGGGGGGGGGTGTCGTGTGTCGAATGGGAGAACCTAGTGGTGGTGTCGTGTGGTTATCGATAGATAGAAGGCGAGAGTGTGTTTTATTGTTGTTTTAATTTGTTTTATATTAAATAAATTAATTAAACAGAGTAGTCTGCATGGTTTGACTCCCACTTTTTGGAACCGCATGTGCCAACCATGTGGAACCCTCAGTTTAAGAAGCCCTCGTCACACGGGCTAAGATCATGGTTTAGAAAACATTCATAGCCTATTAATAATTCCATTTCCTCATTAAATGAAACCTCATGGTTTCCGGCAGTTAGATTAATGGATTTTTTAAAATTGTTCACCCATTAATGTTTCCCAAAATCTTTTTTTTCTGGGTACGGTGCTTTCCAAACTCCCTGAGACACCCATGAAACATAACCACCCTTCACCCAAATCCAAAAACATTTCTTTTAATCATCCCAACATTCATAATTATATTCCAATGAATAGTTCAAAAAATGACCCACTCAGTAATTAAATAAAATTCAAATTCCCTTGAAATCTTGTCTAGTTTGAAAATAATGGTTTCTTAAAATAAAGCCACCTTAAAACTTATCATCCCAAAGAAGCATTAAAGAAAAAGAAAACGACACCCCAACCATAGATGTGATGAGGTTTCTCTCAGAATTCATGTTGGGTTTTAAACACCAACAATACCTTTTACCATATCACAAGCCTATGGGATTAAGCCTTTAAAACTTGAGACAATGGTCAAACTCCATCAAAAAAATCAAACATTGTGTTTTACAGAGCCCATAGAACTAGAGACATGATCCCAACATCATATCCTTATCCATTTGGCCATTGGTTCTTCCCACCAATGGTATTGACATTTAAATGGAAATTCCAAGTCACAGCTCTTTCGCCATTTGGATTTCAAAATAAGATACATCATATGAATTTTGAAGATAGTTGTCACATGAAATCTTAAACAAGATGAACCAGATTACATATGGGGTCATAATATAGACCTCATCAAATGAAATATTTGAAACACAAACCAGTGACTAAAACTGGTTGCACATGCTTCCATTAAAAGGCCTCATCAACACACATGCCCCCACTCACTCTTAAACTAGAGAGGTATATTCGAACTAGTTTCATGACCAAAAAAAGACAAAAATCATGAAAGGAAACAAACCAAACCATTCTAGGATAACCATACTCAAATATGACTAGCTTAGGTAGATAACTCATTTCAACTGAACCTCATATCCTTCTTCCCCAAGGCATTCATCATATTACACAAGAACGTACATAAAGGTTATCACCTGACATCTATTGACATTCCTAGGAAAATCCTTCACTCAACTATATTAAAAATGTTGTGCCTAAACCTGAACACAGGTGTAACATTAAGATCCATCCATCCAAAGTAAAACCCAAATAAAAACAACATACCAATCCCAATTAAATTTTAGATATTAGGACAGTATAAGTTGGACGTCATCTTAGTGACACCTTTAAATAATTAAGATAACAGGAATTCTCATTTCATAAAAAGGAGAACACTTAGAGTAATCAAAAGATCACCAAGTGTTCCAATCAAACCACTATTGGTTGACTATTTATAATAACCATATTTTTATTTACTAGAGCATCATCAACCAGAACACAATTCAAATACCCTTCAAAGAAATTTATTCCTTACAAGTTTTAATATTAAAACTCTTCCAAAACTAGTGGAGTTTATAATGGTTTGTGAATAACTCCAACCCCATCAAGGTTGTGCTGCTAAAGTAGCACATACACACATACCAGAATAGATGTGATATCAGACAACTTAATAGTGTCTATGCCATTGCAAGAAAAAGACATGTCACTCAAAAGTGTTCTAGATCATAATCATATTAAACACACCTGTGATATTCTACAAACTAAAATCACTATGGAAAACATCTAACATGAATGTAATTATTGAGCCTACCATCATGTCAAAATATAGGAGTCCTAAAAGGTCCTCTTGAGCATTGGGACAACTCACCTTAATACTCCAGTCACTCTACCGAGGAGCTAACTCGAGAATGTCCTCAACATCGCAATGCTCTTAACTAAACTAAACTCAAACAGTTAATTAAATCAATAATCACTCAACAATTACCACTTTTCCAACAAATAAAACCACGAGTTCATAAAAACAAAAAGTATATATTCTCTTGCAACCACTAACACTAGTGATGATGCACTGAGTTGTCCATCACAATGTAAAAGAGTAGTCCAAAAGACCTCATAAATTGCTAACCATGCAAAGTCATGTCTAACCTCCTGAACCAGACATTCCTCAATCCTGGTTCCCACATAAAGAGTCAAATAACAATGATCATACCTCCAAACAAGGTTGTCTATTTAAAATAAAAATGTCATACTAGGGCAACGACACCCAACAACACTAACGACAATTCTCACAGTTGAAGTAAAGCAACTCAAGATCTATGGGCCCTACCTTTCATGGGATATTATTTTATGAAGAATACACATCAAAATTATCCCTTGGTCACACAAAATAGATTCACTAGGATCAAAATCTAGTTTTCAATTAATCTAATGAAAAATGAAACAACCTATAGATGATCACTCACATCTCTGTACCAAGGAGTATTATCAAATAATTTAAAACTACAATCCCATGTGGGTTAAAACCAAAGAAAAAACATAAATTTCCTATTTTAATCGATTTAATTAATTATTTTCAACATTTCAACCCTTTGATAGAAATTTAAAAAAACCTCAACTACCATTTCACAACAAGGAAGTTTATTTTTTAAACAACACCCCATGGGAAATTGGGAAGATATTTCAAACATCATCTTCAAACATTTAGAAATCAGTGTCATTTCATAATAAAAAAGAAATTTGGCATATAAATTCCTTTTAACCAAAAATTGACCACCGAGGGTCCCACATATTCAATGTGGGTGCTTCAAAAAGAAACCTCGTAATAGTTAATTTCATAAAAACATGCCCCAACTAACTTACATGGGTCCTGTTGAGAATTTTGAAAATTAAAAAACCATTTCACATCATCATATGATCACACACATAATTGTCCAGTGATATGAGTGGCCATATACCAATCCATAATGTTCCCTTACACCTTACAGGTGTCATTTGGATCCCGTTTAATCAAATCATTTAATTTAAATTCAAAATATGGTAGCCTTGATATTTCACTAGTTCAAATCAATACTCAACAATTTTACAATTATAACCATTCCCAAATACACCGTGGTTATATAATGGCTCAGTCACATGGGTGTCCATGTACCAATCAATAAGGAGCCCATACAACTTACCACATGTATTTGGATCTCGTTAATCACATCCAATTACATTAAACATTTTAACTTTAGTGACAGCTTTTTATTGGTTTTAATACATGGGTTACCCTTTTCCAGTTTTAAAGAACCCATACTACTTATAATTGAAACTGGACCCACCATAAATGCAATAAATAAATTTTAGCCCATGCAACCATTTTCATATTTCAAAACCATCTCTAAAATGTTATGATACGAATCAACACAAAATCATGCGATAATAAAGATTCATTTAATAACAAAAATCATTCTTAAATAGAGGCTATAGGGCATATGATCTGGTGAACATGTCAAACAAGAAGGCATGCTAAATGAAATCAAAGGAATGGCATTAATCACAAGATACATGGCCAAAATTAGTAGCAAACCCACTAATAAACCTACATTGAATGTCATATGCATAGAATGTGAATTTTTATTTTTCTATAATGATGAATGTAATGAAACATCTATTCCATTACAGGACAAGGACTATCTACCAAAATTATCAAAATCCGTAAGCTATGTAAAAATACACATGTCGCCTAAGGTGAAATCATATCAACTGTATCATCGAATAATATTAACAGTAATTCCCAGCCCTAGAAACTTTTTCATTTCCCATAGGTGGGGTTATCAATTCGATAAAAAGATATCTACCAAGTACCGACCCATTCCTAGTCTCATGTATTCTAGCCCAAAACTATAAGACAAAGAATAAACAAACTATGATACCACATTGTAACATACATGCCCAACATTACACTAGACCATTAGCCAAAAAATTCCCCACATGTCCTCAATAATGTCTCCTCCTATTCCAGAGGTTTCCGATTAGCAGGTAGGGTGTACGGACTGCCAGTGGGGAGACTATACCCTGATATTTAGAGTGCAATAAAATAAGAGATATAAAAACTCAAACAACAACAGACTATGTATAATGCAAAAAAAAAGAGAATACAATTACAATATCAACCAAATATAGAAATATTTCCATCAAAAGTTTATATAATATGTTCATGCATATGATGATACATAGTTCATATGATGTGAATAATACAACATGATTTACATTTTATTAAAAAATGAATAAAAGATAGAAAATCCAAATCCAATAACGATGAGCATTCAATGATCCATCTTGGTCCTTTTCTCCCAACTCACAGGTAGAAAGGGAAATAGCACCAGCCTGAATCCATAGCCCTTCAAATAAGAAGAGTCTACTCGGGTACCAATGGTATGTGGGTAGGGTGTGAGATAATATCTCAGTTAGCTGGCTCCCAAGGCATCAAACCCAAACCTATATATGAAACATGAAAATAGGAAATGTTCATGAAAACACTAAAGCAACATGTATGAATAAAAAATGACCATGACATGTATACTACTAGTAGTAATACCAAAATGAACCCTTAAGGCTCACAACACAAGATATTCAGTATCCTATTACAAGGTGGCTATATGTAATGCACAAAAAATTAACACGACCTTTTCGTTCATCCATATATATATGAATCGTGAGACCATACAGTATAAAGATGTGTAGACCAAAACATGCCAGATCAAAGGTGTTATATACCAAGGAATCCGTATGAGAAATTTGGACCCTTAAGGGACAGATCCATGGAACTTGTCTAAAGAATGCACATCGAGTCCCATGGGAGTCCCAATGGAAATCCAGTCTAAGTAATGGTTGGAGTCCTTGGATAATCTGTACAAACATTTCCTATGTGAGTCCATGCAAGCTGGATCCATGGGGGTAGTTAGGCCTGAGGCATCCCACATAATCAATACCTAAGGGTCTTAATCAACCCATGGCAACCACTACCGCATTCCAGGCCAATAGAGAGTAGTCCATGGAATCTATCACACCATTTCTTCATTTAAAACCTTTTATAAAATTAAAAAATATGTGTATACCCACTCATACAAACCATACAATCATTTACATAAGATTATAACCACTATTTTAATCCATTTCCATTAAACAAGCTATATGGAAATACCCACCAATATTTCACTATTTATCACTTATCATCCCAAGTCAACTAATGAGGAAACCTTATCATATTGAAATTTCATAATTGAACACATTCTAAGAGTTTACCTACTCATTTATCAATTTTATCTTGTTTTTAATCTAACTAATTAAACAATTCAATCTAACCCATTGAGTATTCCCACCCAATTATTCAGTTACCCTCAAGCATACCACATAGGTTCTCCCACCCTTATTTCATATTCCAGTTCATTTTAACAAATTTAACCAAATGCATCCACATGAAAGAGAAGAAAAAATTATCTAGATAAGAAGATAACAATCCTCTAACTTTAATAGCTTCCTCAAAATATTCAAGAATAGGAAAACAACATATCATTCAGCCTAAATAACATGGCAGTATAATCACTATGTTAAAATCTTGAAATTTGAACACCTCTAATTGAGGATTTTTATAATAAAGCATGATTTTGTATTATAACTAATCATTTATACCAAAATTCACCTCATTCCAGAATTACAGTTAAAATTATCCAATATTGTAAATAAAAATATATTGTATTTTTATATGTAAGAATGGTTGAGGACCCTGCATCAATTTGGAACTAGGTCATCCACTTTGGCTCTGGGTACTTTGCAACTATAATCCTATACCCCCCCCCCCCCACTATGGATATTCACCTTCACATACAGAAAGGGAATCCTATCAGCTATTTAGGGATCCACATGGCATAAAAATGTGAAATGGTATATTTACACATATGTTTATATGCATATACTAGTCGCCACTCACCTACATATAAATTTTCATATGTATACATGTGAACACCTAGCCCCATACATGTATAATCACTACAATGAATGTTTATACATGTGACGTGGGAACCTGTGTATATATATTTACTCACATATGCAAACACAAGAAAGTCTACCTTGACTCGGCGACCTGAAATCACAAAGCAGTGACCATCACACTTCGAGATAATTACTACAAACCATATAACACATGAATACCCCAAATTAGTAGTTGGAAAACCATGAAACAATAAAACAAACATACCACAAAAAGATGTTGGTGGACCAAAACCACCCGAATCCCCTCATCTTCAGCGGTGGTTGCCGATACACTTGGGAAGACATCCATAGAGACCCTACACACTACCTTAAATCAAAAGAAAATTGAAAATAGGTATCCCCAAATCCTAGGGTTTTTCCTAAGCTAGGTAGGTTGATAGAGAGACCGAATATTGGCCAAAATAGAGAGTATAAGGGAAAAGAATGTATATGATGAATGATTGTGTGGAGATTTGGTGGAAAACCTGCCAAAAATTGAGATCGAGTGTGGCACTATGGAGGGGGCATAGTGCGTCGAAGGGGAGAATACATTAGGGGTGTCATATGGATCTAACGAGAGAGAAGGGAAAGGAGTGTTTTAATTTTATTTCTATATTTTTTTGTTTTAAATTTATTAAATTCATTAAACAGACCAGTCCATATGGTTTGATCCTCATAGTGTGGAAAATAGTGCGACAACATTGTGGAATTATTTATTTATGAATCTATGGTATAATGGAACAAGAAAAAAGTTTAGGAAACTATGTGGAACCAAAGAAAAATTCCCCTGATCCATGAAACCAAACATCATGGTTACCTATAGTGGGCCACATAGTTTTTGGAAAACTGTGTTCCCTCTATATTTTTTCAAAAACCTTTTATTCTAGGTCTGGTTCTCCTAAAACACCCCAATCCACACTAAAAAAATTACCAACTTTCAGAGAAGTCCAAAACATTTCTTTTAAACATTCACAAATTATTGATTTATTTTCGAAATATCTATTCTAAAAATGATCTTGTTTAATTACCGAAAATTAAAATTTCATCGGAATTTAGTTGGGTTTAAAAACCCAGGTTCTTATAATGATTTGACCTGAAATATAATTGTTTTATGAAATTTATTAATTCTTAACTAAATAATATTCATATTTATAATTTCATATATTATCCTCTCCTAAAATTGTACCCCATATTTTTTTAATAAATTTTTATTATATTCATTGTTTTATGTGTTAATTTCTTTGTTTTCTGATATGTTTTTTTCAGTACTATTATGATTATTTTCCATATGATATAGATACATCATATCAATATTGGTAATAATTTTATTAATTTAATAATTAACAATTATAAATATTTTTAGAGTCATCATTTATAGTTTGACATGGAACATGAATTGTATCACTTTATGGAGATGGTAGGCCATACATACTGATGAAAGACGATATCGTTCCCTTAATAAGTTACTGTGTAAGGAAGATATAGTAATTATAAATAATAAATAAAATTTCTTATATATCAAATATAATCATTAAAGGTATCCATATTTTATTTTATGTAAAGTAAATGTAAAAAATGAATCACATCTCTTTGCAAAGTGAATGTGTTCCATATACATGACCAACATTTTAATATTTTAAACAGATTATAAAGTAAGAATATGAATGTGATATTATTATTAAATAAGAGTAATAATATAAATAATATTTTAATTAACAGTTAAACCTATCATTATATATAGTCAATAAATGTGATGATGGAAAACATGTTACATAAGTTCGTGAAACAACATTTCACCGTACACACAATCAATGATTTTTTACATATTAATGGATCGAAATAGGGATAAATTTTATTCCATAAACATAATAAAATTTAAATATTATATATATAATTATATTATTATATTGTAAATTTGATTATATAATTTATTGTATAAATGTAAGAATGAAAATGAAAGCTCTTTGTGAATACAATTTTATTCTTTTAGAGAAACCACCTTCGGATCTCTTTTTAAGGACCATGTGGTTGGTATTTTGAAAAACCAGAATCTATAGAACTTTTCTATAAATTTTTGGGGATTTTTTTATGTTTATTTCAACCCAAATATCTTTATAGGTCGGAATAATTGATGGCATGTAGTAGCCTTTTACAGGCAGTAGAGAGGGCACAAATGGATTTTTTATAAAGGAGAAATTGTACCCATTTTTTCACCTTCCAAAAAGATACACAATGGGAAATTATAGAACATTATATTTAATAAGGTGTAAATATTTACAAAAAAAATCATATATTATAACATATTATCCCTTATTTTATTAGTTTAACACACTGGTATACCTATTTTTACCCTAACCGTGGTAATTAATTTTTTCTACTTTCATTATTCATTATGGATGAAATTTAGGTTGAAAATATTGGATAATATATGATATTATTATTAAAATTATTGAAAATTTTTTTTAAAAAATTAAAATCATATAAGTGGAAGAATTAAATTTCAAATTAAACCAGCAGATGCATTGAAAGAAATGTTTTGAAATGTAAAAACATTCAAACGATTAAAATGTTTTTATATCATAATTCATTATAAAATTGAATTAAATGAACTAAATTATTTAAATTTTAACATAATATTCCTAATATTACCTTAAACCCAATTTAAAATTTAATTTATAATTTTAAATTATTTAAATGAAAAAGTGTTTCTTATTAAAAATTAGTAATTTTATATATTAAAAAAATAAAGCTTTATAGTAAAATACCACAATATTATCCCAAGGAAAATTTTGACTTGTAAAATAAAAAATTAATGTTTATTTTTCCAAATAATGTTAATAATATTTATAAAAATTATTTTAAAATTATATTCACAAAGTGGAAAAAATCCTCCATTCAAAAAATAAAACTTTTCAGAAAACAATTAATATATTTCAAATCATTCATATTTTATTTAGAATCAATGGATAAAAATGGAATTTACATTATGCATCTGTAGACCATGTATGTTTCAAAATTTAGTTACTGAAATTCATAACTTCCTGCCAAACTGCTTCGTTATAATGGTAAGGTTTATATAATAATATTTTAATAGAGTATCGTGTTTGGTTTATACATGGGGTAGCATGCTAAGAAAGCTATCAGCAAAATTTTATTTATTTTAAATGAAATATATAGTAATTTCGTAGGTTGTTACATTCTATTATAATCTTTTTTTCAGGTTTAATATACTCTATAGAGTCAAAGTACATTATTTTGTAATCATGTTGTGTAATAATTTTGGAAACTATTAGAATATATATTAGTGATTATGTGATTAGGGAATATAAATTGTTGGTATGATATTCTATGAGTGATTGATTCCATTTTGAATTAATCATGGAAGAATATGTGACCAAATAATTAAAATATTTAGCTTTTAATTTTTATTTCCAAATTATTATGTGTTTTAAGGTTTTTTTTATAAATGTATTTAGGTTTTACCTTCAACATTATAAATGAGATTTTGAATATTTATGTATGAATATATATTTTCGTTATTTATAATCTTACCTTGTGCTGATCATTTTGGTTTTTATTAATGGATAGAAGAAGGATAAATATGTTTTCATCCCTTTTGGATCTTATTATCCATTAAAATTTATGTTCTTCATGAATTATATATTCATCAGTAATATTCATTTCATGGAGTACGAGATGAGATAGAAGTGTAAAAAATTCTATAAGTAAAACAAAAGGATGAAATTGTCTTGTGATAATGAAATAAATAATGTATTTATATTTTAAACTCAATTATATTTTATTGTTAAAAAAACATTCTAAACTATAAAAATTAAATGGAAATAAAAAAATCATCTAATAACCTTCATTTATGATGAATTTAATGTCTTATTTATCTCTGACTATTTTTTGTTTTTTTAGTCATTAATTTTCTCTTGAATATATTATCTATCACTCAATATTATTCATTATATGATATTGTCCCCTCCCTTTCCATATTTTCAACAATCTATAATGTTCTATAATTTGGATACCTAGTAAATAATTATTTCATAACTCCATTATATTTTCCTTTCACTCTTTTTAAAAGACGTTTTTATTATCACTTTTACGATGTGGGTTTTAAAATATGATATTCAAGATAATAAACCATTAAATTTCCAATATTGTGATAAAATATTTAGGATATTACCAATTTAATGGTGTAGAATATAGTATCTTGATATTTTTAAATAGAACTATGTTGGATAACACACACGAGTTGAAAAAACAAACAAAAAAAATCATTAAATAATATTATATTGTTGTTATAACCAAGAAATTCAATTTCTTGGTATGAATAAGAGTCACTACATTATGATATAAATTTATAACGGTCCTACCAAATACCGATTTGTTTATTAAATATTTGGAAATAAACCCTTATATTTTAGTGAATCCATTTTATGCTTCAGATATACTTTTTCATTAGAATTCTTTTATTGATTTTTGTAAATGCATATTATATTTAATTTATACCAATTTAAATAGTTTAATTTTAAAAAAATGATATCATTTTCTAAATATTCATATGAAAATTATTTTAAGATATAATTTTTCTACTCTGTTTGTAACGATTATTTTTCAATGAATAGTGAAACAATACCAATTTTATAGAAAAATATCTTCTCCATTCAGATATTTAAAAATTATATTTATATTTATGAATTAGTTTTAAAATTTCATTAGTTCAGTTTGATTAAATTTCATCCAATTAAAATCATTTTAACCAAAATTATTTTTAATTTTGGTATAAACACACTTTTTATACTTAAAAATGTATTTCATAGGAAATTTTCTTTCATAACTCCTTCCAATATTTTTTTAAAAGTACGTTTCTCATGATATAGGGATTTGATTATAAAAAATGGAATAAATTTTCTTTAACTATAATGTATATATTGTGAACAAAGGTTAACAATATTTATTTTGGCAATGAATAGTACACATGAGAAAATTAATCACCATAGTAAAGGGTAAAATTATTTTCTAAGGGTTTTAACTGATTTAAAAACAATTTACAATCACCATACAAAATTATTTTAATATTTTATATGAATGTAGACAAAAATATTAAATTATTCTAAATTAATAAATTTCTCTTCCATGATTCATTTATTAGTAGATTTATATTAATTTATGACAAGGATAATTCAAAACAATATCTTCTTGTTTTAATATCTATAATTTTTTTTGATAGAAATAAAATGAAGTAAAAATGAATAAATAAGTTTATTTTTGATAGAATATCTTTCTATGATGGAATTTTATTTTTAATATTTAGAAATAAAAATTTACCTTAAATTCTTATTCTACATTGACACAGTGCTTGTGATCAATTAAATGATCTTAAGTAATTAGATTGTAATATTTTTTTATGGTTATCATATTTCAAAAATATTTTAGTAATATATAATTCATTATTTATTTGATAAAATTTTATTTTATATCTAAATTAATATCGTGATTTTTATAAAATCATTTATTTGAATAGTCCAAAAAACAAATTTAATGATACTTTATGTTAAATAATATTTAATTAAATGATTAAAAATTTATAAGAATATTATATATTGGAATGTGAATTTTTTTTGTTCAAAACTATCAACTATTTTCAATTTTCAATCCATTATTACCTATATAGTAACATTGTTGGATCTTTAAAGAGTAAAAACTATAGAATCATGGTAGTCATAAAATATGTTAACAGGGGTTAAAAATCTTAAAAATTGTATAAATAATATTGTATGAGATATTTATGAAATATATTCATTTTATATTCAATATATATATACTTTTTTCACATTATTTTTAAAAGAAATTTATTTTAATGTAATATTTAATATAAATCCAATAGAGATCATCTACTCCCTTATATAAGGACACTCATCCCTCCAATATTACACAAACATT
Organism: Viscum album; assembly: GCA_963277665.1. Taxonomy (NCBI): domain Eukaryota; kingdom Viridiplantae; phylum Streptophyta; class Magnoliopsida; order Santalales; family Viscaceae; genus Viscum; species Viscum album. The sequence goes on along the minus strand of OY728139.1, from coordinate 444,512,278 downwards.
AGGAGCCATTTTTCTTGACCAATGTCATGGCTCAGTCCAAATCAAGATCATGATATTTTTTTCTTTAGGCCTAGCCTGTATAGTTTTTCTTTCCCTGGGCTCTGGACATCTAGCATACCCCTATTCTATCTCTTCGATTATAGGATTAAAACACCCCAAGGGTAGAGAGTTTCATGTTGGTTCTATTAATACATATTCTTTTTTGGTATAAGGATCTCTACCAAATGAGTCCATTGAAGTATTTCTTGTCTTAATTAAATGACCTTGAATCTTGTTAAGTTTAAATCATGATAGTTATTTCTCAATATCACTATGTTAGTGTGGTAGGTGGTGTATGCACAATTTTCGTATCGTCATTTGTCATGAGGGTATTAAGGTGGTAAAGACAGAATGATCATAAGATTCCATAGGTGGTAATGGATCAATATTCGGTTAATGACGATGTGTCACCAAGTGAAGTATAGTATCTTCTATAGTATTGACCATTAGTGTTTTGACTAATCATCAGATTATATTCTAATCTTATTAGTGTAACCTTACATAAGCGATGGGCATGGCCCCTATCTTGAATTTGTCTTTAATTCACTAAGAAAGCACATGTCTTAAAACAAGATAAATCTTTAAATTTTTTTGTCGTTTTATGGGTGGTTTTCTCATTTTTCCACGCTAATTCTTCATTCTTATCGAGGCATTGGTTAGTCTTGAGTGACCCTCTTATTTCCATGTTGGAATTCCTTGAAAAACTCCTATACAATTCTCATTCCTTCTAACTTGACTTCCAGGGAAATAGAGCTCTAGACTCAGTCAATGTTCCAATTTTGGAATAGTGTCCTTATTCAATTATTTCACTCATAAATATTGAGTATATACTACCTTCCATTAGTTCTTTTCACACCTATTAAGCCAATTTGGTGTTACCACATAATGTTTGTCGTGCTCGGTGATGCCTAAATCATGAAATGTCACCAAAAGTCTTGGATAATCTTCGGTGGACATGTTGGCGGTAAATGTGAGATACCTCTTAATAAGAAATAACAGATAATTCATAAAACACTATCCATATAAGACAAGCATCTTCTGAAATGGTCAGTCTAAATGGATCAAATAGTTATCTATGTTGTTCAATGAATTAGTTTGTGAAATATGTTTTTGGCACATCATCAGTTTGGAGGATTTCATATTGGGTTAGACAAGGATTTTCAAGAAATTTTGACCTAACTGAAGATTGTATGTTAATGGGATTCGACCATTTTTTCATTTTATAAAATCACAAAAGAAGCCTCACTAGATCACTAATGGTTATGTTTTATAGGCAATTTTGATGGCGGAAGGTGTCATGATAAAGAATTATTCCTTTTTAACTTGCATTGGGAATTTGGATACGAAAGCCGATATTTTTATGAGACACAATGACCATGTTGATCTGTTTATGGTTACTATGTTCTCAAATGTAGCTTGGGGATGATAATTTCTATGGTGGGAAGGTTTTTGTTATGTACCAGGTTTTAACCGAATGAATAAGCGAAAGAAATTAATTTTTTTCTGTTAGATGGGCATGTAAGTTTAAAACCAAGCATCTAAAATTATTTAATTTCGATAGTTGAAATTATAATATGTATTTTACATAAATTTTATTAAATTATTCAAATTAAAATTAAAAAAGGAACAAATTAAATTAATGGTAAAAGACTTATTAAAACATTAAGAAATTTCTATAAAATATTTTCAGAGTCTGACGACGAGTCGACACGGGATTCCGAGACACACATACCCTCTTCATTGAAAGAACATAAATATTAAATTTATTTTATTCATATATTTGTGTGTTTTCTTCAAAAAAAATTAACTAACACTCAAGAAGTGGGTTGTATAAGAAATATGAGACTACTGTTAGGTCAAGAACATAGAGTTTACCCTAGGAATGGTTTAACTTTGATGCGTATTGGGTGTATGGCTAACTCACATGTGATAATATCCTATTTATTTTTAATTATTTTATTATTCCTTTTTTTATATAATAAATAATATTTTTCTCAAAAACTATGCGGCGAATGGGAAATTTGAGACCACGAATAGTTCTATGATGTGGGGTTTACCCTATGGAAGGTATAACTTTTTTGATCATCAAACATTCTATCAGATCGCATGTAAAGATAATTTAATTGGTTTATATGTGCTTTTCTTGTACAGTTAAAAGTAATAATAATAATTTTATTAATAATATAATTATTTGTGTTGAAGAAAAAAATGAAAATGTACTTAAAAAATTTATAAATTGTGTCGCGATGTAAATAAGAACAAGAAAATGTAATAAATGTGATATTAAAAAATTTTCTAATTAAATAAAAATACCCAATCAATATTTATTTAATTAATGTTATACCTTGTTTAATGGTTGTTTTTTTAAAATTATTATTGGGGTTAGTGATGAGTTGTATTAAACAAAAATTATTTTAATTATTTTAATTATAATTATTTTAGGGAAAAACATTTATATATATATTTATAACATATATATATATATGGTGATTAACTATATACGTAGTTATATATACATGTGGTTGTTTCTATATATGAATATAAAAATGTGTGTATATATATAACAAGTATATATATATATATATATATATTTGAGGACATTTATTTTTTTTTGGGTTAGATAAAACATTATTAATTGCCCACATAAATGATTGTAATGTATTTCCTTAAATCAATGTGCGGACCATTATGTTATTAGTCAACATATATATAGAGACCTTGGGTGTGCCCCTGCACACCATGTTGCATGTCCCGATCGGCTATTTAAATTAATTAAATAATTTCTTGGGCTTTATATAAAATTTTTATGTGATGCACTAGCACTGAATTAATGTAAAAAATAATTTAAATGAGCTTAAAAAATAAATATAATTAAATTAAAATGATTGGTAATTAAATAATGAAAAAAATAATAATAAAATATAATATGTTGGAAAGAAATTAAAAATAACTAAAATGGGGTAAATCTATTTTAAATAATTGTTTTATTTCTTCCACTATTTTATTATTATTATTTTATTTATTTCATTCTTTTTTCCTTCCACTTTATATTTCATTCCTTCATTTTTTTTTCTTTATCCTCCTCTATTTCTTCTCCATTGCATCGTCCAAGTAGTGCGCCCCTTGGTGGTGAAAATCCTACTCTCCTATTCTATCCTCGTTCAGAAGCCCGCTGCGACTCTATTTCTCATTTATTTTCATCATCGTCAGTTTCATAGTAAATCTCTCGGTAATTATATCCTCACTCACCATGAATCATATGATATATTTCTTTATCTATCATGTAATCTACTGTGGATGATATTTACCAAAAATTGGTGATTTTCCAAAATGGTCAAATTTCATACATTTTAGGTCAAATAAATGATCATCTTAGAGAATATTATCCTCTAAAATTACAATGTACAGACTCTGCTATCATTTCCTTCTTTTCATTACATCATTTAAATCGCACGTTGTGGTACTTGTTGCTTCCTACCAAAGAAGTCTAATTTTTACCCTTACTAAATAAAATAAACTGCTTTATTGATCATTCACACCATTTTATGAGATATTTTACCCCATTTAAATTATTGAATCATTTTTGGATACCCCTTTTGGAGTTCCAACGTTGTATCACCCCAAGCTTTCACGATACACTTCTCTTTCAATAATTGAATAGCTTGCATTGTACGCAAGTTCAAGATTCTAACACACCACGACCAATCAAAATAGCCATTATGAATAGTAATACCCACGTTTTGAAATTATATAAATTTTATATTTCAAAATGGACTTAATTTTTGTATTCGGAATATTGAAATTAGCCTATGTTGAATTTTTTGTAATTTTCTAAGAACTTCCAATTTTCTATGAATAGTGAAAATACTTAAAAACAACTTTTTTAATAAAAATAATTTATAGTGGTAAATTATACTATTGAGTGGTTTTAATATATAATTAGAATATATTTTTACCATTTTATCCAATAGTGTTCATTATAATTAATTTCAATTTGAAATTGGACATAAACAATTGTCAATCTTTTGATATATATTGTTTCTTAAAAACATGCTATTTGTTGTGACAGTGGGAATTAGTTATAAAATTAATTAATTCATCTTATATGTTTATAATTTTTTAAAATAGGAATCATTTTTTGAATTCGGAATATCAATTATAGCTTAGGGTGAAATTTTGGCATTGTTCTGAGAAACTTCAATTTTTGATGAATAGTGAAACCACTAAGTGGTAGTTAAAAAACTGATTTTTCATTTAAATGAAACATTACCACTTTTGTGATTTGATTTTCAAAAATCCAACATACATGGTTGTCATTAGGAAGTAAAATGTGGTTCAATGGGATCAAAATAATTTTTTCGTGAATAGTAACTTTTAAGTTTAATTAATCGCGATTAAAGGTTATTAGTGTAATTTAATGTAAAGATAATGTTATAATAATATGAAATTACCTTTACACTTGTCCTACCCCTATTGGATGAGCTATGACCGACCATGAAAATCCATGGGTCAACTTGGGGTCCCCATGGAGCCACTTTGGTATGAAATTGACATTAAAAACATTTTATTTAATGTTAAAATAAAAATGTCACAAACATGAGTCATTTTACTAAAACAATTTTTTAATGGGGTTATACAAGTCATAATTTTGACTATAAATATTAATTATAAATCTCAACAGATTTCCTACATCATGATAATTTTTTTTATAGTTTTTAGACATTAAATAAATTAAATTTCGTATTTCATCATGATGATGCAGCGATTACCTCATTAATTCACTATTTAAATAAAATGAAAAGATAATATAAAATCTAAGACATACAATTTTCATAAACCTATTGGATTAGTATTTTTCGAACCATTATCACTTTATCCTCGAAATATATTATTTTAAGACCTCTAAAATCTGAAAATCATTTCATAATAATGTAATATTTCATGACATTCTAAGAGTGCCCCTTCTCTCCTCTTATAAAAGGCCCCCACCTCTACCACTTTATTAACACCTTCCATGCCTTTAGGCTCGGAAAAACTCTTCCCAAATACTCTCTCAACTTCCCTCTATTACTCATATTATCCTCACATTGGGCATAATTCTTCCCAAGGAAGCCTTTGGCTCAAATCAAAAATGAGTTACCCGATTTTATGGAAATGTCTTCTCTTATGTTATTTTGTTTTATTTTACTTCTCCAACCCCTTAAACTTTTTTTATTCCTTTCTTTTGTAACAAAAACAGTATCTGAAATATACTAGGAAGTTTTTATAATAATGATTCGAACTACACTTACACACACCTACATCTAATGGCTAAAGAACATAATGTTTCTGTGGATGGAAAATTTCTGCCTCACGAAACGATGATTGTTCAACACTCATATAACACCTTCAATGGCGGCAATTAATATGTCACTATATTTATATATGATATATATTATGTTTTTGTTTTCCTTATTATTCTGTAATTTTCATTTATGTCATACCTTTACGACTTCCATAATGGGTAATCGTGATAATTTCATTTTAGGAAGTGCGGAGTACCGCCCCCTCAAAGTGATTTGAATCGTTAATACCATATGTGGGATGTATAAAGGATGGATTAAATGGTATTATACATTATATTATACTGGAATTTTAGTATACCTTTATATAATTATAATTTCATTCCATTTAATACGAAATATAAATGAAAGTAGCGTTCATGCGTACGTATGGCTTACCGTCTCCATGAACAGTGCATTTAATTTCATACCTCTAAATGTAATGTAATATTAGAAATGCACGTATATACTGGATATATAGGATACATATGATATCTACATCATTATATAATTCTGTAGATAATAGATATTCTACCACATGAACAACATGTAATTATAAGAAGTTTATTTTTGACTCAAGTACCAAAGATCGACAAAATGATCGTTATTAACTTAAATAATTACATAATGTTCATAACATGGTAATAAGTTATATAAAAGGAATAATTAACTTTAAAAAGGTTCCTAAGAAAGTATAAATTAACTCTAGTTTATTATCTAGGATGTTAAAGAATGACCGAGTCATGTTGGACACAAGGTAAGGGAACTTCTTAACCCAATTTTCATTCTTTGGGTTAATCTCCTACTTTCAAATTATGTCATTAAATTATTATGTCCTATCTTGTATTTTTGCTTTATTTATGTGTACATATAGTGAATACACATAATAGATATATTTTATTTAAAAATTATATTTGTAGGTGAACTTCATAACCCAATTTCCATTCTTTGGGTTAATCACTTTCTTTCAAATTCTGTCATGATATTATTATGTCTATCTTGTATTTGTACATTATTTCTGTGTACTTATAGTGAATACACATAATAGATCTGTTTTATTTAAAAAAATGATATTTGTAAGGGACTTCATCTCAATCTAATATCATTGAGCCATATTTTGTTTTATACACAACACTCTTTTATAAGGTGTATAAACCCCTTTAACTTTACTTTTATTCAAAAGGAATCCATTTATATGAAGAGTTTTTACTAAATTACAAAAGGAATGGGTTGTCTTACGTATGTAGTGACAACGAATTCTCCACCTCCATGACCATTATTTGTGTTTCATCTTCCTCTACAAGCCATAACTTTTTTTAAATGATTTCAAAAAAAGAGAGAGATATTTCTCTCAAATATATGAAAATCCAGTGCAAATGTATACGTATTTAACGGATGCTTAAAAATGTTTTCAGAAAACCCAACTCTCGAGTTTGGTAGACAGGAAGGGATTGGGAATTGACCCATCATGGCCTGTAATTAGTCTAGCAGTCTCAGAATTAGTTATTTTTTTTCAAAAGCTTTCATAATTTTTTCAAAAAAACACTAGAGTATATATGAACAATTTTAAAATTAAGTATCCTCTAAAAAAATTGCATCGGTAGGACTCATGAGACAAACTAGTGTCTTGGCACGAGGGCTTGACAAAATCTTATTTGTATTCCGGGCACGAGGTCGTGGCTACGTGGTTATGATAGTCTGGCATTATGCATTCCATCATTATGAATGTTGTTATTGATATTGCATGTGATTATTTGACCAGTAGAATATTCATGTGAATATGTAAATGGAATTATCTCATTTTACTTTTGCCATATTATGTTGAAGTTCAAGTTTGAAAGGATTTTTTTTTCATACATTGCCTTAAATGTTAATGTTTATTTATGAAAGCTTCCACTGTATTGTTATCCTTACTGAGCATATGAGATCACCCCTTTCAATGTTTTATTTTTCCCCGTATGTGAAGAAATATTTTATAACTTACTTACCAAGATAGTCTGTAGGGGATAAAAGTGTGGACTATGGAGACTATGTTATTGTGATTTTTCACTTTATTTTTTTATGTATGAATTATGAATGTATCTACTGTTTCCAAGGATACTAAACTAATCGGTCTTTCGAGACTTGATCTTTGGTGATCATATCAATGTTATGCAATAATGCACTGACTCTGGGTAACTAGGGTAGGGGCGTTACAGTTGGTATCAGAGGCAGTTAGTACTAACTTTGGATGTTGGATTTAGATAAACTCTGATTAAAGCACATAGCCCTAAGATAAAATTTAGGGATTAGTATAGATGAAATTCCTAGAATTTTGTTTTTGTAGAGATATGGTCAGTTTTTTGAGCCATACATCCCTGTCTGGATACAAGCAGGTAGAGGTGGCTCTGCCACAGATCTACATAAACGTAAAACCTGAAAACACTATTTTGAGCTAGACTCGAATGAAAACTGGTGCACGACAACGGGCATTACTGCACACTTGGTTATGAAACACCTAGGGGATATGCTTAGGATAATTATCATTTTTTACAAACCATTATAAAGTGTTTATGAGTATATACTTCCTCAAAGAAAACATATTTTATGATTATGGATTATATTGATAAACCGTTCAATTTACATTAAGTATTTTAAAAGTTTGGAATTATTCATTGCAATTCATAAACCAATCTAGTTTATTCTATTGTATAGAAATGGCACCCAGTAGAAGGAATGTGAACTCCATCAATACATATGATCCAAAGAGTAAGAATGATCATTTCTTTCACGGTATTAATCCAACATTTAGAATGGAAATAGTCTCCTATGTGTTCTCAACATATGAATAAATAGTATCATGTGTTAATAAGATAAGTAAAGAATTCTCTAAGTCTTATGGCTTTGAAGGGAAGAAAGAGAAGAAAAGTATGTAAGATAGAATGATGGATAATGGGACGAGGGAAAAGAAGAATTTTACAACATGTGATAACTGTGGGAAGAAACAACTTGGGACTTTCCGGAAAGGAATGGGAGTTTGTTATAATTATGGAGAAAAATGACACCAAGTGCATGACTACAAGTGTAAGAAAAAGGTTTCAAATGTACAATGCTTCATCTGTATGGAGTGGGGACACTACGCAAACCAATGTCTGAATAATCAGAGTATACCCCAAATGATGTTATTGGATAATAATCATGCTATCAAACTACCACATATGAGGAGGAATAATTAGAGTTCTTATGTTGTTATTAAATAATTTTTTCATTTGAGCGTTGTATCAATGATGTACTAGTTATAATATTATGGAGTATATAAGGATTATACTGTAGTACTATTTCATCAAGGACTTGAGATTGTGTGGAACCAAGAAAAGTGACTCGACAGTAGGTTAAATTTTTGAAAAATATATTGTTGAGAGAATGATAAACCATAATATGTTTCTGATACTGAGATAGGGATTTTGGAATAAAATATGATTGATTTGGATAAATCATATTGAATATTCTTAACTTCCTAGAAACTGATTAATGATTTGTATACATTTTTCGATAGAAGGAGTATATCTAGTATTGTATAAGGAATAAGGGATCATGAATGTAATCAATAAGGATTTATGGTAATTCAGGATGATGTAGTGTTTTAAAAGAATACACGATGAAGGTGTTCACATGTTGTTATGCGGAAAAAAGGATCTTTATTATGTTAACCTTCCTTATAAAATTTGGATTGTGAGTTGTACATAAGTATTTTGGATAACTATAAAGGTTGGAATGGATTAAGTTGAACCTTAGATACTATTTTTTAAGGTTAAAAGATTTCTGAATATTATTTTTGGAATATTATAATACTATAGTCTTAGGAAAAGGACAACTTGTAGGTCGGGGGATAACCCGTCGTGTCGGACAAAGCTATAGGAATCGAACCCACAACCATAGTGCGACAGACCTTTATTACCTACCACTATCCTACAAGAAGTATCTGGTTGTTACAAAATAGTTTTCCCAATCTAAATGGTATGTGTTAATATTTTGAACCTTGTGTGATTAGGATAAATATAATAATTTTGAGTTCTATTATCTTTTTGAGTGAAAGATGTGCTTTTGGTAGAAATTAGTTGAATGTTGAAACTCTACTTTTCAAGAATAAATATATATATATACATATCTATTATTCTATGAATAAATTAATTCTAAAACTTTATTAAAGGGAAAATAAAACAAATAATGTGTTATCCTAATACCTTATGTATTGTTAAACTGATAATATTTTAAATCAACATAGATTGATGGATTTGAGGCCTTAAATTTTACACTTGTTTGTGATTGATGACCTCAATCACTCCATACAAAAATTTATGTTTTTCCTCCAATTATAAGTCTCTTATTTCCACCAATGTTCTCCTTATAGATATCATAATTTGGTGGTGACTTTTTCATTTCCCTTTCCCTCTTATTATGGCTAAATTTTATTAACCTTATTTCTGGTGTCAGTATTCCACAAAAGAATTTTATATTCTCAACTTTTTATTTTAAAAGAAAAATTTCAAATTTTGAGGACACAATTTATTGAAGGAGGGGAGAATGTAACACCCCAAGCTTTCACGATACTCTTCTCTTTCAATAATGCAGTAGCTTGCATTGTATGCAAGTTCGAGATTCTAACACACCACAACCAATAAAAATAGCCATTATGAATAGTAATACAAACTTTTTGAAATTATATAAATTTTATATTTCAAAATGGACTTAATTTTTGGATTCGGAATATCAAAATTAGCCTAAGTTGAATTTTTTGTAATTTTGCGAGACCTTCCAATTTTCAATGTATAGAGAAAATACTTAAAAACAACATTTTTAATAAAAATAATATATAATGATAAATTATACTATTGAGTTGTTTTAAGGTATAATTAGAATATATTTTAACCATTTTATCCAATGGTGTTCATTAGAATTTAATATCACTTTGAAATTGGACATAAACAATTTACAATCTTTTGATATATATTGTTTCTTAAAAACACAGTATTTGTTGTGACAGCAGAAATTAGTTATTAAATTAATTAATGAAACCTATATGTTTGGAATTTTTTAATATAGACATCATTTTTTAATTCGAAATATCAATTATAGCTTAGGGTGAAATTTTGGTATTGTTTTGAAAAACATCAATTTTTGATTAATAGTGAAACCACTAAGTGGTAGTTAAAAAACTGATTTTTTGTTTAAATGAAAAATAGCCACTTCTGTGATTTGATTTTAAAAAATCTGAAATATATGGTTTTTATTAGGAAGTAAAATGTGGTTAAATGGGATTAAAATAATTTTTTTTGAATAGTAACTTTTGAGTTTAATTAATCACGATTAAAGGTAATTAGGGTAATTTAAGGTAAAGATAATGTTATAATAATATGAAATGACCATTACACATATCATACCCCTATTTGATGAGTCATGGACGACAAAGACAATTCATGGGTCAACTTGGGGACCACATGGAGCCACTTTGGTAGGAAAATGACATTAATAACATTTTATTTAATGTTAATATAAAAATGTCACAAACATGTGTTGTTTTACTAAAACAATTTTTAAATGTAGTTATCCAAGTCATATTTTATACTATAAATATTCATTATAAAGATAAAAATCTTTCCTACATCATGATAATTTTTTTATAATTTTTAGACATTATATAAATAAAAGTTTTTATGACATCATGATGATGCAGCGATCACCTCATTAATTAACTATTTAAATAAAATGAAAAGATAATGTGAACTCTAAGACTTATACTTGTAAAAAACATTTTGTATGAGTATATTTCGAACCCTTATCACCTTATCCTAGAAATATATCATTTTTGGACCTCTAAAATCATAAAATCATTTCATAATAATGTAATATTTCATGACCTTCCAAGAGTGCCCCTTCTCTCCTCTTATAAAAGGCCCCCACCTCTACCACCTTATTCACACCTTCCAAGACTTTTGTCTCGGCCAAACTCTACCCGAATACTCTTTAAAAATCATTCTCTTACTCCTATAAGCCTCACTTTTGGAAGAAGGTTTCCCAAGGAAGCCTTTGGCTCAAATCAAAAAAGAGTTACCCGATTTTAAGGTAATGTATTCTCTTATGTTATTTTGTTTTATTTTGCTTCTCAAACCCCTTATACACTTTTTATTCATTTATTTTGTAACAAAACCAGTATCTTCAATATATTAGTATGTTTTTATGAGATGTATTAGACTTACACTTACACACACCTACATCTAATGGTTAAAGAATATACTGTTTCTGTGGATGGCGAATTTCTGCCTCACGAAACGATGATTGTTCAACACTCATATAACACCTTCAAAGGTGGCCATTAAGATGTCACTATATTTATATATGATATATATTATGTTTTTTTTCATATGATTATGTATTTTTCATTTATGGAACACCTTTATGATTTCCATTATGGGTAAACGTGATTATTTCATTTTAGGAAGTGCAGACTACCGCCCCTCAAAGTTATTTGAATCGTTAATACCATATGTGGGATGTATAAAAGATGTATTAAATAGTATTATACATTATATTATACTGGAAATATATTATACCGTTTTATAATTATAATTTCATTCCATTAAATACGAAATATAAATGAAAGTAGCGTTCATGCGTACGTACGGCTTACCGTCTCCATGAACGGTGCATTTCATTTCTTACCTCTAAATGTTATGTAATATTATAAACGTATATATATACTGGATATATAGGATATATATGATATCTACATCATGAATATAATTCTGGAGGTAATAGATATTCTACCACATGAACAACTTGTAATTATAAGAAGGTTATTTTTTACTCAAGTACCAAAGATCGATAAAATGACCGTTATTAAGTTAAATAATTAAATAATGTTCATAACATGGTAATAAGTGATATAAAATTAATAATGAACTTGAAAAAGGTTCTTATGAATTTATAAATGAACTCTAGTTTATTATCCATGAGGTTAAAGAATGATCGAGTCAAGTCAGACACGAGGTATGGGAACTTCTTAACCCAATTTCCATTATTTAGGTTAATCTCCTACATTAAAATTATGTCATGATATTGTTATGTCATATCTTGTATTTGTACATTCCTTATGTGTACTTATAGTGAATACACATAATAGATCTATTTTATTTAAAAATGATCTTTGTAAGTGATCTTCTTAACCCAATTTCCATTCTTTGGGTTAATCTCTTACTTTAAAATTATGTCATGATATTATTTTGTCCTATCTTGTATTTGTACATTATTTCTGTGTACTTATAGTAAATATACATAATAGATCTATTTTATTTAAAAAAATTATCTTTTTAAGGGACTTCGTCTCAATCTCCTTTCATTGAGGCATATTTTTTTTATACACAACTTTCTTTTATAAGGTGTATAAACCCCTTTGACTTTTACTTTTATTCAAAAGGAATCTTTTTATATGAAGAGTTTTTACTAAACGAAAAAAGGAATTGTTTTTCTTACGTATGCGGCGACAACTAATTCTCCACCACCGTGACCATTATTTGAGTTTCTGCTTCCTCTAAAGCCATAAAATTTTTTAAATGATTTAAAAAAGAGAGATATATTTCTCTCAAATATATGAACATCCATTGCAAATGTATACGTATTTAACGCAAGCTTAAAAATGTTTTTAGAAAACCCGACTCTCGAGTGTGGTAGATATGAAGGGATTGGGCGTGGACCCATCATGGCCTATAATTTGTCGAGCATTCTCAGAATTAGTTATTTTGTTTTCAGATGCTTGCATAATTTTTTCAGGAAAACACCGGAGTATATTTGAGCAATTTTAAAAGTAAGTATATTCTAAAAAAATTGCATTGGTAGGTCTCATGAGACAAACTAGTGTCTTGGGACAAGGCCTTGACAAAATATTATTTTTAGTCATGGAACAAGGCCTTGGATACATGGTTATGATAGTCTATCATTATGCATTCCATCATTATAAAAGTGGTTATTGATATTGCATGTGATTATTCAACCAGTAGAATATCCGTGTGAATAAGTAAATGGCATTATCTCATTTTACTTTTTCCATATTATGTTGAAGTTTAAGTTTAAAAGGTTTTTGTTTTAGTCATACATTGCCTTAAATGTTAATGTTTATTTATGAAAACTTCTGCTATATTTTTATCCTTACTGAGAATCTGAGCTCACCCCTTTTAATGTTTTATTTTTCCCAGGATGTGAAGAAATATTTTATGACTGAACAACTGGGATAGTCTAAAGGGGATAGAAGTGTGGACTATAGAGACTATGTTATTGTGAATTTTCACTTTATTTTGTAATGTACGACTTATGAATGTATCTAGTGATTCCAAGGATACTAAACTAATCGGTCATTCGAGACTTGATCTTTTGTGATCATGCCAATGTTACGCAATAATGCACTGACTTTGGGTAACTGGGGTCGGGGCGTTACAAACGTTATTGGTCTATTTTCCATTATCTGCGAATTAATTAAATTAATTAATCTCACATTTCTCATGATCTCTTTGTTTATGTTTTAATTAAATACATTATTTCGGGTAATTTTAAACAATGATATTTTTTGTCTTGGATAATTACTTCCTTATGAATTTATTATTTATTCAATTATTATCATGTTGTGCCTTTATAAATTTATATATTTTTATAAATATTTCTAATAAATTTGGTTGGCTATAGCTACTCGATTGAAATTATCATTTGTTCTGGTGGAGTTACCTATACTATATATTTGTAATAATAAGTGAAACTTGGTGATAACTGTTATGGTACATCATATTAAATTTAGGGAGGTTATAGAAAGGGGATTCATATGAAGGACTCGCACTTGAACTCTCAGTTCCTGACTGGATACCTTTATGCACCGGTGGGGGGGGATGTCTTAGGTGTTTCCAGACAAGTAATTTCCCAGGCCTTCTATATACTTTTTGGTGACACCGGTACCTAAAGGGATCATCTATGGTGGAACATTGGAATTTCGATACGCCAGGCCTCAGGTGATACTGAACCCCTTTAGTGCAAGATCGAGACAAAATAATGGAAAAACCATGCTTTTAATGATACTTATGAATTTTAATAGATTTCCTAGGGAAGGCTCGATGGTTTTTTGTAATTGAATGATGTGTTACAGTGATTCCCTTGGGATGGGCTTGAAATAAAACTCAAAAAATGAACGACATTATAATGAAATTTCATTGAAAACATTATTTATTGAATATTTCGTTTTCCATGTGAATTGTGACACTTTTCTGGAACGTTGACTCACCTAGTTGATTCATGAATTAAGACAAATCAAAATAAAAATCATGAGGTATATTTTATGTTTTCTTTCTTCTATTTACTAGGCTTTTTATATATATATATACACCTCCTACAATTTTACAGGAATTCTCTTTGCATAATCGGCCTATGCTGAAGTAGGTGGTTAAGGATGTGTGACATTGGGAGCCCAAACCATGTAACATTTATGTTACTCTGGTTATTTAATTGCATTCAATTAAAATATATATATATATATGTGGCACACTGATATTGTTTAAAGCATAAAATGGAAAGGTTTAGATATTGTGGGTTCAAAACTACATGAATTTTATCTCACTCTTTACTCAGGTTCCATTTGGTACCCTAATATACTTTATGGTCATAGGTATGGATAACGAGAAGCATTGCTACTTCTAGTGTATGAGTGTTGCTTGCTTCTTAGAATAGAGATTGGGGATGAGGATTATGCCTTTTCCACAGACGTACTTATTGATTTTGAGTTGTTTATCTTTTAGTTTAATTTCATTCTTGTATTTCCATTTTTCTTACTTTTACATTAGCACAAACATCATAGCATTACATCATTGTATTTCATGTTTCATTTATCATCTTCCCCCTTAATAATTTATTCAGTTTTTTCTGCTGGAGTTTTCTTGTATATATGCTTCCTCTATTTGTTATAAATTTTTGTTTCTTCCATTGTGTATTAACTATCATCTATGATGGAATTGTCTCCCCCAAGGACATGTTATAAAGGCCATCACTTTTAGTCAGCATCCTCTAGAATTCTAGGAGATGTAGTTGAGGTCATGTGACCCACCAGTCTGAAAACTATCTTAGAGGTGATATCGATCAGGATGTAATAACCCAAACCTAAAAAATAACTTTTAAAATTCCTTATATATATTATTTTGGTGTTGGTGTTCTTAAAAGTCTATCCCCAGGGTACTAATTTATTGATCTAAAGTAGTTTATTTAAAGGGAAGGTAATCACCTTAACTAGAATTTTCATTTTCCTTCATCTTCTACATCATTAAATTATTTCATAACCATAAAAATATAATATAATATGTATTTACCATATATAGATATTTTATTATGTTAATTAAATAATATTATTCCTCAATATTTTCCATTAAATATGATATGGAACCATCATTTGTATGTACACACAGACTACCAAATCATGAATCGATATATTGAGTTTTTAATCACCACATTTTAATGTTTTGATATTATGAAATATTTAAAGTATATATATTATATTAATTAAATAATTATTATTATTAAAATATAATATATCGTCTATCTACATAACATTCAAAACATAAAAAATGGAATTATTTTATTTTCTTGCATATGAACTATCATCTTCACATAGAGATGTTCTTCAATTTTAAAAATAACCTCTCATGGATGATCAAGGGGAGGGAATTAATTATTTAATTTTATATTTAAAAAATCATGATGTTTATTTAAAAGGTTACATTTTATTTTAGTTATTTATTTTCCATTCAACAAAATTGTAAAAAAATCACTCCTCGGTACAGGCGGATGTCTACCCCACATAGAGATGCATTTTATTCCATGACTAGTTTCAATGTAAGGATAAAAAATTACATTTAATGAATAAAAATGATATTAATATCATGATTATTATTTGAAATATTATGGTACAATTATCCTTTTCACAACATTCAATCAACCAACGATATATTTGGAATTAGGAACTGAACGTCCTCAAATATTTTGACATGAACTTAACCTATTTTAACTATATAAGACATGGTAGTAAATGAGATAAAATAAGTTATGATAATTTAATAAACCAATAAAAGGCTTGAAATAAATTTAATATTTTAACTTTGTTCAATATATTATATTTAAATAATATACATGGAATGTTTGTATATGAGATAATGGATATTTCATTGAATCATTATTTCAAGAGTTTAATATTGTTTCATATATTTTTTATCAATATATAGGTTCATTAAAAATTTTATTAGTTTTATTAATATTATTTAATGTTTGTTAAATGTAATTTTATTCTATTTTTTGACTTTGTTTATAATGAGTTTAAAAAAATAATTTTAAATGTTTTCCGAACTAGTAATTTTTTATATTAATGAAAAAGTATTAAATGAACCATTTTTCATATATAAAGAATGAGTTAAAATTCCCACCATAATGAAATATATTCTCTAAAAATCTTTCTATTTCTTTTTTTTTTGTTTTTTCAAAATAATATACATTATTAGTTTTTATGTGAATTTTTGTAAAAAAAATTCAATGAAATAGAATTTTCATCCTTCATAGTATGTGAAGACCCAAAGTTCTTTTACATGATTGTTAAATAGATTATTTTATGATATTTTATGATAAAATTATATGATCCTTGGTGTTTTCTGTATTTTATAGTCCTTGTAAATTGTTTATAATGGTGGGTGAGACTGATACAACTCTCTAATTTAATTTTTAATAATTATTTCCTCTTAAATATAATGTTCTAGTTAAAAATGTTTGTTATTCCATTTGTATGGTTTCAAAGAAAATTATGACTTAACGAAACTATAAGAGTTCTATATGGTTTAAAATGAATATTCATGTAAATATATTTATTTCATATAGTATGATAATTATATTTTGTTTGAACAAATGATTATTCCCATTAATGATAAAAGGAATGTTTTTAAGAAAATATTTTCCATAGATTCGCATGTTTTCTATGATATACGTATGATTATGATTTTCCATTTTTATTTCTGATAATGTTTTGATAATATTTGGGAAATGAATCTAATTTCAATTATAGGTGAATTACTTTTTGAGTTCATTGTTTATTATCTTAAAGGAAAACTATTTTGTATTATCTCATTTGTTTTGAAAAGGAAAAATTAGTTTCATATAATTTTTTTATTTACATTAATGAAATTTATTACTCATCCCAATTTTTCACACGATATACCATAGGTATGAACGATAAGTAAACATTTTAATAAATTCATGATTCTATATATGGGAGTTACCATGAACCCATGTAGTATGGCCTTTCGAAGAACATGTTCTCTGGGAGAATGAACACTATATTGATATTTATAACATATTATAGAAGATTATATTAAATTGTCTAAAACAATAAACTAAAAATTCTCTTGGGTATATAAGTGATATAATATTTTTTGTTTTTTAAAAATGTTTTTAAAGCCAAAAATTTGGAAATTATTTTCGTTATCAAAGTATAAAATATAGGGATTATATTATCAGAATGAAATATGGGAGTGTGGGTCTAGGGCTATTAATATTAAGTTTATAGAAATAAATTCAATGAAATTTAGATATTGCATAGATAACTAAAAAGGGTTAATCCATGGAGAATAAACCAAATGGGTGTCAATTGACTATAGGATAAAGCAACTCATCGTAGATGTATTAATGATCCAATGATGTTGAATTATTAATCATAGGGACACTCCTTCATATTAACCCTCTACAAACATCTTTGGGAAATGTAAAATAATAATATATTGCAAAATCATAAACTATAATGATTGTTTACTAACGATAATCATTGGATCATTTAGGGTGTTATCATTTAATAGGACAAATCAAGATAACTCTATTCACTGAGAGGGAGAAGGGGTGAACCATTGAACTCTTTATTTTTATATTTTCATTCTTATGAAATAGCCTTTGCCTCCTAAGAGTGAAATATGACTATAATTAGAAACATAAAAACAACAAAGCAATAAGAACATATATACTTACAAGGTTGACCAAACAATAATATTAGGTTGTACATAACATGTTTTAGATGTAATATAATACCACATAATAGACTAGAAAACAATCCATTTAATGTTTTTATAGTAATCATAGAGTCTCTTTATAATAATAAAACACTATATTTAACTAATACTTCACATGATCCTATAACAAATAAAACATAACCATGTTCTCATAAAAATTGTATGAACCTTAACCAATGGGATTCAGTATGTTATCAGTGTGCTATATGAATTTACTCATACATTCACTCTATGAAATTTATCTTTTGCTTTAAATTTCTTTCATTGTAGATAGAAATAATGCCTTTTTATATTTTTATTGGAAAACATACATCTGTTCACTTATCTATTTAGTATACTCCATCTGGTTGTTAGTGTGGTAAAATCCATTCAGTTCCCTCTAAAGGTTGATACCAATTCTTATGATCTAAATGTCTAATAACTTTATCATAAGTTCGATATACTATCACTAATTATTAAAAATTTATCCAATGTATTTAAATATAATAAAACATTATACCAATCATTTTCCAAGTGAAATATAGTAGTGTCACTTACATCCAATGTGAAAACCATCTAACTCCCCTTCCAAAATTCATAGGAATATAAGGGATGAAAATAACCTAACTCAACATTTTTAATTAATTACACTATAAATATTAAACTATTTATTTATCAATAAAAAAACTTACTCATGACCTTTATACAAAAACGTTTTCTAAAGTTATAACATAAAATATATATCTGTTGGCCCTGAAATTTATGTTTGGTCCTCTTGACAAAATAACCCTTCACACAACATTAGGCGTATCCATTTAATTATGATT
The DNA here is from genome assembly GCA_963277665.1 of Viscum album. Taxonomy (NCBI): domain Eukaryota; kingdom Viridiplantae; phylum Streptophyta; class Magnoliopsida; order Santalales; family Viscaceae; genus Viscum; species Viscum album. The sequence goes on along the minus strand of OY728139.1, from coordinate 444,493,009 downwards.
GTATATAATGTTTATCTAATGAAATTAGATTTACAAAATTGAGAGAGATTATATGATGGTCTCGATTATATTTATTTTTCAAAATACATTTCCTGACACCATTCATTTTCTATTCAACAACTTTTCTATGAGCAGTAAATTTAAAAAATGATTGACCAAAAACACTTCATACATCCATAACATTGAAAAAGTCCCTAGAATAAAAAACAATGTCGTAATAACATGAACATAAACACTACTAATTCAAAACTCAATCTAATAGCTTCTATATGGTGAATTTATTTAAAACTCTATAATACAAAATATTTACATATAAAAAACCTTCATGGAATTTTTACTTCTCCAGTGATCATTAGGTTATTTTGTACTCATGATATTAAAAACATTACTGAAATAAAATCACAAAAAGATTTAAAAAAATTAGTAAACACTCTTTATGAAGGAACATGTAAAAATTATTAGTTTACATTTCATTTCAATACTCAGGCTGAACAAGTCAATCTAGAATCATCCATCTAACGAACATAGTTAGGTGAACTTGAGTTGATCCTCTTTATCTGATCACATTTGTTTGAAATCATGCCTACATATGTTTAGATTCATTTAATAAAATATCGTTAGTGAAAAAAAATTATTCATCGATTATAACAATAACCAAATCATTCTAAACATCTTATACATTCTATGAAACACGACATAACCTCTTGGTCCTATAAATATCCACTTTTGGTTTTTTTGTTATACTTGGAATAAAATAAATAATGTTTTTAACTAAAGACATGTATTACATATACTTCAATACTAATCCAATGTGAGAGAAATTGGTGTATGAAAAAAGAATCATTTAACAATAATAGCATGATGACAATAAATAGAGATTTAATTTTTTTTTCAAAAACAATTAATGGAACATAATCTTACACTAGAAAATTTCATCATAAAAAATATTCATGATAAATGGAAAGGAAATTACCGATTCCACATTATTCATATTTTGAAAAAAATAGTTCATATATACAAGAACAATTGATTACAACCTTTATGAAATCCCCCAAAATATATGTTCATCCTTTATAAATTTATGCTCAAATTATTGGATGTTTTTATGTTAAAAATTTTATACCTCTTGAAAACACTGACGAAATAAAATACTGACTATGGATGGAAAAATATGTTAGCCTTATAGTTAGTGAGGATGTACACATATGAGAATCCTCATCTTATTGAATATATTCTTTCATAAATTGTATTGTGAGAATATCATCAACATTCATATTTGTAAACACAAACTGAAACATTAATTAATTATCTTACAAAAGATCATTGATGAAGTGACATTTGATATCAGAGTTCTTGGAATGATAATGTTTAATATGATTCAAAGTAAGATTTTTTGAAACTTTATTGTCGCAGACCAAGAGTATTGGAAAATACACATCAACCCCAAAATATTTTAATTATGACTGCATCAAATAAACTATTTTCCAACTTATGTATGAGTTACATACTCATAATATTTTATACTTTTGGATATTTAATTTTTTTTCTTTGTATTCAATATAAAAAATATTTCCCCCAAGAAAAACAGTCCCCCAAATTATTAATTCCAATCATCTACACTTCCCACCTAATCTACAAGAGTATTACCAAATAGATCAATCATTCTTAAATTTAAATATTTTATCTCAAAATCTATAAAGAATTTAATATATTTTATAATTCACTTTCCATCCATGAGATGACATTCCTTTAGAGAACTATTATACAAGGCGTAGTGTGTAATATAATACACAATATCTATCCATGAATATGTTATATATAAGAAAATTTCATCAAATTTTCCATACTCTTTAGGATCTACCTCCCTTCCTCACCCATCATTTCATAACATTGTTCACAATTATATATGTGTGAAAACTACCTTATAATTTTCTTTAAAAAACATCAATAAAATATCCTTTGGAAACATATCTTAAGATAAGATGATTTATTATCTTATTTGATGGATTTTTAATCTAATAACATATTTCATTTATTCTAGAATGAAAATTTCAAATAAATTCTTCATATACGTTATAAAATTCTAATATTACATCATTGTTACCTAAAAATATAATATCCACAAAATAAACAATCATAATTAGAGAAAACTATATATTTTATTTTATATAGAGGTCAGTATCAACTCTTCCATTATTGATGTTAAACTTCTATAATAAATTATCTAATTTATAATTCAATGCTCCCAGATCATACATCAATCAATAGATTATCTTCTTTAACTATCACACATATCCTTCTTATTCCCCAAACAAAAACCAATGTTTTTTAATATAATATTCTTTATCTAGATCGAAATTATGAAATGATGACAAAAATATTTGAAGTAAACTTTTATTTTCATATTATAGAGGTATAATGAAATATTCTAAAATTTTTAAATATTTCTACTAGAGATATGGTCTTATAAAATTTATTTCCTTCAATATTTGTTTATCCATTATACAAAAGGAAGAACTGTTTTTCATTTCATTAATGTTTTCATTATAATTTTTTAGAACAATAACCTTCTATGAATGAACTGATTTTTTTTGTTTGGTACATGTTACAATGTGTCAGTCTTCTCAATATAATATATCTCTTCATACATATAATAAATATTCTCCTCATGCTCAGGAAATTCATCACTCTATTTTATATAATCTTGTGAATATATGGATATATGTTATGCTAACATGAATATTCGTATGGTTTTCACCAATCGTGATTGATATTCATTGATGTTTTAACTCCAAAATGATTCTTTGTGATAGGTTGAGATGAATACACTTGTTCATAATCTATTGAGATAGATTATTTAGTGTGTACATATCCGGCATCATCAACATTATTATTATCATGATTAAAATTTTCAAATTGTTCAATTAAAACCACATTAACTAATATTTCTTCAAAGTCTAGGATTTACTATAAAACAACCTTATCATAATGTTCATGAATTTTCTATTCTATATATTTATAAAAATTTATTTATATTCTTTATAAAACATGTACCCTTATATTATTAGTGGGGTATACAAGAATGATTCCAACAACATATATCTATTTAGACATCCCAAGATTCTAATAATTTACTTTCATTACCAAATGATTTCCAAAAACCATTAGGTATGTTAATCATTTGGTTTCATTATAATGACTCTCGAAAAGATTCAGATCATAGCTTTGTTTTTTTAGATATATCTATTTTAAATATCAGTTGTTTTTATGATATCTTAACTATAGAAATAACAAAAATTATAATGTTTGATAAAAAATATTAATTCCATCCCAATCAATAATCTATTTCTTATTTTAGGAATATTTTACTACAATAGTGTGTATGGTTCACTAAATTCATGTTGAATTATATGATTTTCAAGATAGTAATAAGAAATACCATTCATATATTATAAACCATTATTGGATAAAATATTCTTCACAAAATTTACACATTCATTATCAACACTTTTCCTAAAACCCATAAACATTTTTAGATCATATGATTTATGATTTCATAACACAATACATGTAATGATAATAAATTCATTAATAAAAGAAAAAATATATATCCATTTGTTGTATGTAAAAACACAGAAATAATTATCTCAAAGTTTTTGGTAATTTTATTATAATGATATATATATATGATATCACATCACTAAGGATTTAGTGGTTTAATAGTCTTGGAGAACTAGTTAGCTAAATGATTCCGTAATTACAATGGTAAATAAATATTTAAAATAACAGATGAAAATAAATTAGTTCCTTGATACTTACTCAAAGATTTAATATTCATATACTAGAGAAGGAAAAAAATTAAAAGGGTGAGCTCAAATACTTATTATGGTCATCATTGAATGACAAAAATTTAAGAAAATATAACAGGGTATAGTCATTATGGTAATATTAGTAACTGAATAAAAAAAACATTCCATGAAAATAGTGAGAATGAAAATGATACCACAGAATTCATCAGAGTAAAAAATATATCATAAAACAATAATATATTACATAAAAAGGTAAATTTTTATTTTTTGACATCTTTTATTAGACACATGAACCTTTATACTATCATGATGGTCTATACCGGTGGGTAGAAACAGATCTGATTCTTCTTGGATTCAAACTCTAAGTGTTTATCCCCAACTAATTTTTCTTATGAGACATGTTGATGCATCAAGGTTATTACTATAACAGGTCCCCAAATATCAATGAAAGTCTAAATGGATTATTTTTCATAAATAAATTTACTTCCCAAACAATATGTCTTATAAAAATAAATTTATTGAGTAGAAAATAAGGTTTTTTCATTATTTCCACAATTAAAACAAAAATAAGAAACCCTATAAAAATATCATATATAGATTGAAAAATAATCATATCGTTGTTACAATAAATATGTATATTTCATTAACAATTAAATGAATTTTTATCATAAATAAAAGGGATTTAAACATACACGACATGCAAGGAAGAAGTTTTCAGTAAGGTATAACCAAAGGTAATATCACGATGCTATTCAAAAAATATTGTTTTAAAATAACAGTACTACATTTATAAGATAAAATTGGCATAGATAAATATAAATTATTTCCATCTAATTTTAAAACATTTAATAATAACATTTAATAATCTTTTTAAATGAGACTATTTGGTGTGGTTTAAGGGAAAATATTAAAGTGTCATTAAAGTGAGGAAAAGAATAATTGTTGTAATAAAAATAAAAATGAACAAAGATATTTTCTCATTAAAATATATTACTTCATAAATATATTGTTGAAATAAAATAGGATATAAATTTTACTTGATTATGGGTTAAAAATTTGGATGTTCCCTTCAACTAGGGTGTCTCATCGGGACGAATTGATAAGGGAACATTAAAAATATTATTTTTTTCATAGAAGAAAGAATAAATGATCATGGTACATTTTTTTGAAATATAAAAATAAAATTTAGGAGGATTGCATAAGAATAACTATGAACTACATTTTGTTAAATAGAGAGAAAGAAAAACTCAATGAAAAATATTGGGTTTGGGGAGAATCCATTGCCTTATGTCTCAAAGTGTTCTGCAGATTAACATAATGTCATAGATAATGAAATTAAAATAACTAATAATTTAATTAAAAGGATATTTTTTTATAGTTTTATTAATATTAATTATTTCATTATTGATGAGTTATACGATTCAATTTTTCCTTTCTGGTGTGTTTATTTCCATTGTTTGCCTTATGGTTTCACTTATATACATGTATGAAATATCATGTAAAATAGGAATAGTTGTCTAGAATTAATGTTATTCGTTATAAATGAACTTATTGAATATTAAGTGGTATCGTATATCATTTATTTATGTATTACGATGATGCATTAGTTTAAATGTTATTTTAAAATAACTGATTTATTTTGGTGGTTTCTCGGTCATCATGAAAGAGTTTTGTTTTATTATTTAATATTATGCATAGATACTGGTAAAAGATAATTATATATTTTTTAATATATATATATATATATTATAATATTTTTTAACCATAAAATTGGTTTTATTACTTTACATTAAAATTTAATTGAAAAAATAAAAACTCATCATCCGTTTTGGCGGTAAATTGGCACATCACATGAGATGTTTTAATTGTTTTTAGAATAGAAGTTGAGGAGAATATATTTAATGATAAATATAAAATTATAAAAATTACATTCCATTATATGTATCATAATATTGTTTTAATTTCCCTTTGTATATGAAATTCTAGTGATTGATAATAAATGAAAATAAACTGAAAGAGAGAGATAGATAGGTAAGGTTTTACCTATTGAGATTCATTTCCTTGAGAAACACCATAAGGGGTTTGAAAGTGGAATTTTGGTGAGACCAAAAAGGATATAATGGGGAAAAGGGTTTTTATAGGAATCAGGTTGAATATAAGAAACCTCAAATTCTTAGAGGTTGTGAGGAGAAGTAGTGTTGATAGGTGGTATTTACAACGAAGGAGAGGGGTGTTTCCTGATTATTTTATTCGTTATGATATTATATTGAATAAAGAATACCAATATTGATGAATGTAGAGAATAAATACAATAACAATAAAATTTTATTTAGAGATAGTGGATATTTACGTCATCTAGAACTCAACCATGACTCAAAAATTTGTGTATTTGGCTAAAATGTTAAATACTATAAATTACCATATTTCCATATTCACAAAAATTTAACTATTTTTAGAAAAATCCTAAAAAATCACCCTAGGTGTTTTTCAATGCATATAATTTAAAAATGGAAAAAATATTATGAAGATAATTTCCTATGTGTGATAATTTTATATTTTAATTAAATTTATCTTTTATACGAAAAATACTGATTTTAAAATTATAAATTATTTTATAATAATTTTAAAAATTAATTATATACTAATAAAATAATATTATAACCATAAAATATCAAAATGTTAATTTATGAATATATTTTTTCTGTAATATAAATTTTCATTAAAAAAATTATACAAAAAAAATTGTAAATAAATATATATTACCTACAAAAATACGAAAACATAATTATAATTTGAATCATTTATTTATTAAATCCTGATAAAATTATATCGTAATTTAATTTATAAGAATCTTGATTTTTATATATACATTCATAAGTGAGGTTATTATTCTATTGGTTGGGTTACTATTCCTAATGGTCACATTTCAATTCCAATGGTCATGTTAATTATTAATAGTAAATTATTGTTTGTTCGGGAATATTGATGCATGAAACACAAGACATTGAGTAAATTGGATTTATTTTAAAAGATATATACAATTAATCTGTTAGGGTTTTATTGTATCAAAATTTGGAAATTGAAACCATGAAATTTTTCAAGTATATTTACATTAAATATCTACGACCGGTTCTTCTTTATAAAATCCATATATTTCCACTTTGATTCATCCATTTTGTGGTTTCTCTAAATAACCATTACCAGTCAAGGTGTCTGATTTCCTAATGCATTCTATCTAGTGTCAATAATCTCAGTAGGTTCTTCGAATTTAAAAAAATTAGGATCCATTTCTATTTCCATCATTAGTGAATATATGTTTTGGTCTAAAAAGTACATCTTTAACTATGTTATGTGGAACACATCTAGAAATTTAGAGAGACATGGTGACAATACTAATCAATAAGCTACATCTCCAAGTATTTATAGAATTTGAAATGGTTCGTTGTACCTGAGGCTCAATATCTCATTCTTACCAAATAACTTGACACTCTTCCACGAAGATACTTTTTGAAAGACATGATACCGCAAAATAAATTCAAAATTTTATCTCTGGTGGCCAGCATAAATATTTTCCTACATTGTGATACCTTAATATGTGCCCTAATAGTCTTTAACTTTTTTTTATTTAATCATTATATTTCAAGCCCATATGTTTCCTATCACAGTATTTATTCCTACAATTTGGAGTATGAAATCTATTTATATATAATTATTCATAAGGCATAATTTGAATACATGAATAGAAACTATTATTGTAGGAAAATTTTACCAAAGGTAAATACTTATCCTACATACCTTGATTGTCATGTAACCATGATCTCAACATGTTCTCAAATGGTTAAATTGTCCATATAGATAATCCTGGAGGTTGAGGGTCATAACCAGTACTCAAATGAAGATTATTATCCCAATCCTTCTAGATATGCTTCTATAATTTTGATGTAAATATGAGATCTTAATCAGTAATAATTGATAGAGATGCACCATAAATTTTTACAACTACATTAATATAAAGTCTTTCTCTACTATAAAGTGTTAAATCTTCTCTTATATCAAGGAAATTTATTTATTGTTTAATGGGATAAAAACTAAATCATATCATATCATTCTTTCTTGGGGGTTATTAGTAATAAAATTATACAGTACATAGTAATGTCATCTTACATCAATAAATTAATAGTTAGATGTTGCTTGAATCTTATGTGATGATATATCTCAGCCTTAACTTGTAGAAAATCTAATAATATTAACACATAGTCATCCATTTACCACTTCATGTTATCCCAAAAAAAATGATCATCAGATCTCAATACCCATTGGTACTAACATGGTTTATATAGAAATTTGAGCTATAATCATCATCTAATAGTTTCCTTAATATCTCAGGTATTGACGGAGAGCATCAACTCTTTTCAAAATTCATTATACCATCATTAAACATGAATTCTTCCAATGTTCCATACATAATAGCTTCAATTTTATTTTCAAAACATCCATCATGAGATTGATAAGATTTTATCTTCTAAAAAAATATGGATTAACAATAATTTGAAAGAGGAGTGGTGTTTTCTATTCCTTAAGTATTTATATATCTATGTTTACTAAATCAATGAATAAATATTATTTCCTAAACCGCATTTGGGTCAGAAGTCCCTGATCTTCCCTGCTAAAATAATCCTCTACCTTAATTTCTTTTCAGGGGAGAAAGTGTAATGAAAAATCATAATCATTGAGAAACATGATCCATTGAATTTGCTTCTTATTTAATTATTTCTATGTAATGATTTATTTAATTATATTGTGGTTAATATATGTCTGAAATATTTCACCATCGACATAGTGTCTCTATATCTTTAGTGAAAAGATTAAATCTACCAACTCAATATGATGAGTTAGATAATTCAGTTCATGTGTTCTCTAATACCATGATTCATATGAAATAACACTATCATATTTCATAAGTACACAACCAAATCCTTTCTTAATACATATCTATACATAAAAAACCAATTATTTCTGAATGGTAGTGTACAAATAAGAGTGTTGAATAATCATCTTATCAATTCTTCAAAACATTGTACACATTATTTTTTCCATATGAACATAACCCCTTTACATATGAACTCGGTTAACAGCTTATTTAATCATGAAAATTTATGAATAAAACTACCTTAGTTACTTACTAATACACTGAAACTATGTACCTCAGTTATGTTCGTTGGCACAGACCAAATTTAGATTTCCCTTTTTCCTTTCAGGATCAAATGATATTCCTTTCATAGAGACAATATTACCATTAAAAGAAGTTTCTTATATCTAGAATCCTCACTTGCTAATTTTCCAAATAAGGCAATCCTTCTCAGAATATTTGATTGGATTATCAAGTAATTATAATTACCTTCACAGATTCAAGAATACATAATAATATCATCAATGAATACCAAAACATAATCATCAATATATTATTTGAAAATATATTCATTAGAATCATGAAAAACTGGGTGAAATAGTCAATCCAAATAGAATTACTATAAACTCTTAATCTCCCTTCCTAATACAAATGGTCTTCTTCAGAATATGTTCAATCATTATTTACAATTTATAATATCAAGAAAAAAGTTAAATATTTACATAATATTGATCATTGTGAAGCTGAAAAAATAAATTATCAATGTGAGGAATATGATAATTTTTATTTATTATAATGACATATATTTCTCTATAGTCGACACACAACCTCAAGGATCCATCCTTTTTCAAAAATGGAAATGGGTCTGCTCAAGGATAAACACTATGGATAATAAATACATTATTATTCCACTCCTCTTGTTGTTTATTTTGATACACTAACTCCACAATGTCTGTTTTATAAGGAGTCATTAATATTTGTATTTCATGAAGGATGTAATCAATGGTAAGAAAATATCATGTTCTAAGGGTTGTTATGGTAATTCCTCTAGAAATATATCATTTTATTCACATAAAATTGGTATATCATCAATTCGAAGATTACATTCATTATGCCTATATTATATTTTATCTTCCTTCATAATACTTTTATTTAGTAGTGATATTATGGGTGGAAGTATATAAGAATAATATAATGACGTTTCATCTCTAATTATAAGGGATTCTACATCTTCCTCACAAATAATAATATCCTTGTTCTTGTAATAAAATTTCCTGTCATATTTTGATATCCAGTCCATATCGAGGATCATATCAAATTAAATCATCTAAATGATTATAATATCATCAAATAATGAACTTTTTTATGAAATAATTTGGACATCCCAACAAATTTATGTTACAATGAGTCTTACCTTAGATGTTTTTTTGAAAACTCCCTTAGTGAATCAAATAGGAGATATATTGTTCTCTAAGAAATCTGGGTAGATTTGAAAGAATGCAATGATCCAGAATCAAATAAATTTTTTATTATATTTGAAGATAGGACTATTGAACCTAACTCCACAGCATTGGGTACTTCTAGTTTTATTTTAGTGATCGCATATGCATGGCCATATCCCCTTGTCCTCCTCTATGGTATATTCCATTGACACTTGAGAAATTGATTTTACTAATGACACATTTCATTATATTTAAATAATTAAACATAATTTATTTGTTTCATCCCCTTGCATTCATTATCATGATGATCATTTTTTCCACACATATAATAAACTCTCATGAATTTCAGGAATTTCCCATGATTATTCAATCCTGACTATTCACATAATAGTAATTTCTTCATTACCCTCTTCTTCGTTAAATCTTAATTTTTCCATAGTTATTAGAAGTCATTTTATTATCTTGATTTACTATTAACATATAGGTTTTAGAATATACCATATCCATTTTTATGGTACTTAATAATAATTAATCATATGATAATTTTTTTGATAATCATGTTCCCTTATGATACAAGGATTATTTCCATTAAATAAATGATCAATATTGTTTTCAAAATAACATATATAATCTATAGTATACCTCTCTAGACTTCTAATTTTATCATAATAATCTGCATTAATTTAATCTGCATTTCCCATTAATCATTGGAATTTTTACATAATTTAATCTCATTGGTCATGGGGGAAATATTTTTTGAATAAATTCCTTAAAAGATATCAATTCAATATATGTTATTTTATTTTCCTCTTTAATTTCTAAATCACCAAACACCATTGATTAGAAACTCCCTTGAGAAAATATACTGCACAAACTACTTTTTAATTTTTATTACATTCTAATGATAAAAATGTCATTTAAAAGGACTTGATCAACCACTCTGCTACCACCGAGTTAGTAGTCTCACTAAAATATGGGTGATTATTTTGTATAAATTAATCAAACATAGACTTAGTACATTTATTTGTCTTTACCTGAGTATGTTGTCCTGACATGGTCATGATCTGTTCAACTCCACCACTAAATGTGATGAATTTCTTAGTGGGGAATCCCTAAATTATATAAGGATATCAATTCCCATTCATAAAATAAATACAATAACTAAATAATGGAACACACTATCATATCTTATAATTATCTAGAAAATATAGTCAAAAATTCTCTATATATAATTATTATTATAGTCATGTTTGTGTAATATATAATTCCCAATGTTTCTATTAAAACCACTCTGAAACACACTCTATCAGCCATGAACCTAGTAGCCCATAGATGGTGGTTATTTTATTAAAAGGTAAGAGATAGATGAGATCAAATCACCCTGGATTGACTAATTTATTAGTCTTGAAGAACATGATACACTAATTTTTTCCTTATTAAATTGGAAGTTAAATATAGAACATAACTAAGGAAAATAAATTGAATCAGAGATAATTATTTAATGATTTGTTTTTTTTAAAATAGGGGATGTAAAAAATGAAAGGGGCATCTCAAAAGATCAGTAAAGGTTAAATGAATCAATAATAAGTGAAGACAATTAAATAAGTCATAATAATTATGGGAAGATGAATAACTAAATAATTTCCCATTCCATCAATATACTAATAATGAAAATGAAACCATATACATTTTAATATGGAAAATCTCATGGAAATTAATAATAGAATAACGAATAAATAAAATTCTTATTTTTTGGGAATTTTATCTAGGACATGGACCATTATACAAACAATATGGTTAATGTATATGGGTACAAACCAGTCTAATTGTGATTAGAAACAAACATAAAGGCATTTTCACCAATTATTTTGTCTCACAAGGAATTTCGATACATCATAAGGATATCTAAAACTAGGACCTACCCATCATTGTATCTCCAAATCCATATCAATACATATATTTTAAACAAAAATAATATGACTTATCAAAAAAATATGTTGTATAAAATGTAGATTTATTAATATTTTCCTAGTTAAAACAACATTATAAGAAAACAAAATTTGTAAAAATTGCCTATGGAAAAGAAAATAATCATATAAATAGTTTCGGGAATATGGATATTTAATGAAATATTAAATGAATGATGATCATAAGTAAAATCTAATTAAATATACACCACACATAATGAATATGTGGTGAATTAGGCCTAACTAAAAGTAATATCATAATGGTGTCAACAAAATAAAGGTTTTAAATCATATTATTACATTCATAAGGGAATATAGCCATATATAATGAAAAATAAATTCCAACATAACAAAAAAATAAAATAGTATTTAATAATCATTATAAATGGGTTAGATTAGTCTGGTTTATGGAAAAATATTTAAGAGATTTAAAACAAAAAAAGGAATGACTGTTTTCATAAAAACAATAATTAAAAAAGTTAAATTTTCATGATAAAATAATGATTTTATAAAAATTATAATGTTTTAAAATAGATTTTGGAGAGTACTTGAAAATGTGTATGAAGTTGGGAAGTTCCCTTAAACTGAGCTTGTTTATAATGAGGAATTGAAAAGAGAACCTTATAAAATATTTATTTACCCATCATATAATGAAAAAACGAGTTTGGTGAAAATTTTTCGAACATACAAACATTATTTATGAGGATTATATATGAATAATTTATAATTAAGTTGGGTTAAAGAGAGATAAAATGTAACCTGATGGAACAATGGGAGATCAGAGAAAATCCATTACTATATGCGTGAAAGTGTTTTGTATATTCACATAATTTGCTAGATAATGAAATTATATTTATTAATAGTTTAATTCAAAACGTCCTCAACATGTATTTGATTTATTATAATTTTATTAAGATGATTTGTGGGTTTTTTGATGAAATATTATATTTAATCATTTCATTCGAGAGGGTTCATTTCATTGGTATTCATGATTAGTTCACTTGTATACATGTATGAAAAATCAGGTAAAATGGGAACAGTTGTCAATAAATGAAATTATATGTTTTAATGTAATTCCATAACATTAAATGGATATCATTTTTTTAGATATGAAGAAGATTTAGGTAAATTGTTAATGAAAAATGATTGATTTGTTTTGAAGGTACATCAGTCATCATGAATTAGTTTTGTTTTATTATTTAATATAATTAATATACCAGTTACATAACATTAAATAAGATTTAATAAATAATTTATAATATGGATTATCCATTAATTTTTTTTATTACAAGACTTTAGAGAATATTTGAGAAATGAAATATCTTTATCCACCAAATCTGTAAAGCGGCATCACACATATGTTGTTTCCATTTCATATAATAAAAGAAGAGGATAACATAATTATTGATGTATTTAAAAAAAATATAATTAGATTATATATATGATAAGTCATTATTATTGTTTCATTGTATGGGGGAGTTGGGTGAAGGATAAGAAAAGAAAATGAAATTGAATGATATAGAGATAAGCCATTACCTATTATGTGTCATCTCCTTGAGAACGTTCTTAATGGGACTAAAAATTATATTTTTGGTAGGATCAAAAAGGCCAGAACATGGGGAAGATTTTTGGGAGAGTAATTGAGTTGGAAATAATTAATATATATCTCTTAAAAGTAGTGGGGTGTAGGGTGTATTTTTAGGGGAGTAGAGGGTTGTTTTTTTATTTTTATTTATTTATTTTTCTATTATTTTGGGTCAAGAATATCAATAATGTTGATTCATGTAACCAAATATAGTAAATTGGGATTGTTTTATTTTACATTGTGTCCATTGACATCATCCCCAACTTAAACATGACTCAAAAAATTCATTTATTTTTCTAAAATTGTATATATTTTATATTATTGTATTTCTCTATTCAAAAAAATTCAATTATTTTAGAAAAACCCAAGAATTATACATAGAAAATTTTAAAATGTTTGATTTCAAAATTGGACTCCATTTTATGAAAAACAAATTACTAAATATTAGGATTTTAATTATTATTTAAATCCCCATTTATTCAAGAAATGCAAATTTTAATACTATAATATTTTTCAAGACAATATAAAAAAACAATTATGGTCTCATAAAATTAAATTATTATATTAAGACAACAAAAATTTAAATTATGAATATATTTTTTTAAAAAAATTCTTAAAAACATTATAGTAATTATAAAATTATAAATAAATGTTTATTACTTACAAAAAATACCGACACATAATTTTCTATTTTAAAATTATTTAGTTACACATATCATGATAAAATATATTATTATTATATTTATAAGATTCATGAATATTATTTATAATTTCATAGGTGATGTTACTATTTAATAGGTCAGATTAATATTCATAATGGTCTCATTACTATTCCAGTGATATTCTAACTATATAATAGTATATCACTATTCGTTTTGGATTGATGTTTAAAGAAACATGATCTTTCAAGTAGATATTATTTTTTAAAAAAGATACGTATCATATATTTTGAGGTATTATATTGATTGGTTTCTCATGCTTCCATATATTTCTACTGTATTAATCCCCAAAAATTAGTTGAGTTTATCTTAATTTTCTTATGCATAGAGAATGTAATATTCTCTTCCAACAATATAGAACAACACCAATCAATTAATCTTATCATGTTAAGAATATAATCAATACATTTTTATTTTTTAATGTTTTCATGTTCCACTGAAACATGTGTCTTAATCTTCTATATCATATATTACCTTCTTACTTCATGCTATAATAGAATGAAATCTCAATATTACTCACCCGAATCAATTTTTATTTTTTTCATTTATATTGTATAAAAACATTCCCATATTTAATTTGTTTAAAAATGAAACCGTGTATTTTTATGAAAATTTATTACCTTTTAAAAAACTATATGAAACATTCAATATGTTATGACCATAAAAACATGTAAGTTTTAAATATTAAATTGTCTTCCCCAATATTAGAAGATCATGTACATTTGATTATGAGGTACTCACTACAACCAAATGTCCTTTTACACTCTATTTAATATTTTACAATTTTCAACAACATCAAATATTTATATTATGTAAAGTACACCCACTGGTTAATATTCAGGGTTGTTCTTCTTTTGTAGTATTGATCGTAGTTTAAATAACCAAGTCATTTTCACTGATTTTTTCTTCAATCTTATGTGAATTTTGATTTTTTTATAATAATTTTATTTGTGGCTAAAATAATACGAAATTATTTTTTCATGATTTCTATGGTTATAAAATTTTCAGAAATAGTTTCCAAGGGTTTTAATCTATTTTCAATCATTCAACTGACTTCCAAAGGTTTTCTTATTTATTTATGTTGACTCTCCCTATAAATATGCATATTTGTTCTATTGGATTCATTGTTACCATGATTATTCAACCAATACTTATTTTCCATATTCACAAAGCCTCTAAAATTCTATATAAAACCATATAAATCATGTCTCCCTTTGTAATTTACATAAATATTTGTGTTGTTCACATACTTTTCATAAAAATTCATACCATACAATCTAGAACTATGTTGTTCAGTAATGCTATGGTTTCCTCTTTAATCATTTATCTCTATTTCAGATTTCATAATTTCCTTAATGGAATCTCCAATAATATAAATTTTTTGATTTTAATCTCTAACATAAATACATTATGTTTTCTACCTCATCTTGATTTTTCTACATACATGTTATTCTTAACTTACCTTTCTTATATATATATTCATTATTCTTATTTGCCTTTGTGGATAATTTTGTTATACGAATATATTTTTCACTTAATAGAACATTCACTGAATTTTATAACTGTATTTTTGAATTTTATAATAAAATTCATAACTTTATCAATTTTTTGATAATTACGATCAAAATATTCCTCCTTTGTATTCTTCAATAATGATGTTTGGTTTATTATATTCATTGAAAATATTTTTCAAATATAAACCACCTTAATCAACATGGATTTTTCTTCAAGATATTGTTGTTAATTGTTTTTTAAGATATTTAACATCATCAACTTTTTATTCCCCATTTTATGTCTTAAAATATTGGAATCAGATTGTTTAAAATCATTCTTTAGAATAAAATCCATTTTAGTCTCTTCATATTCTTATTCAAAGATACATCATCTATCAATAGTAAAAATATTCATCATTCACATTTGAAATGTTATGTTTTTAATTATATCATCACTAGAACTTTCAACCAAATCATTAATGTAGTAATCTTCCTCATACTATAAAAAAAAGATTCTTATTTTTTAATGAGAAAAATTATTATATTTTATCATTTAAAAAGTCTATTATTTTTCTACCTTCTCTATGATGTCTCTTTTAAAATTTATATAATCTTATTCAATGTTTTCATCTTCATTTATAATGAAAAAATTATAGAAAATTTCACAATGGATTTATGGATAAATAAGAGCAAAGTTACTTTTTCATTTTACATTTTTTACGATTCACCTTCTTATAAAGCAAAGTCATAAATTCAACATGTAATTTACTGACCTCATATTCGGTAAAATATTCTCAATCATCTTCCATACCTATATATTTAATAGATTTCGTTTCTTGGATACTTTGAAAGATATTTCACTATATTTCTCCTTCTTTATGATAGAAATTTCTCTTATCATTTCATAAGTGATGTCAGTACATTTAGATATTTTATTTAGAGATTTTTATTGTCTTTATCATATTTGAATGAAAAATAAGTGTCAAATATTTTGGAATTATTTTGGAGATCTTTTTAATAATTTTTTAATCTACCAACTTCTTAAAAAATATGATTGTAAAATTTTAATTTACACTTATAAATAAGTCCCCAAAAAATTCATTACCACCAATTATATATTATTCATACTATAATCTATAAATTTATAATTTTTTTTTCTTCACATACTTATTTCATTCATAGATGTTCCTGAAATTATCCTATATGATGTTATCAATTGAATTTTTTTTACTATTTTAATAACATTAAAAGAGTGAGTAATGTATATAATTTAATGTTCCTCAATCATTATCTAAATTTCTATAATTAGTAGTTGTCAGTAGAACTCCAATATCACAATGTGAGAAACCATATATAGAAACCACAAGAGATTCATAATTAATGGTAATAAGATTAGGAAATTTTTTTTTTGTAGATATGGAATTTATTTCAATCAATGAAAATAATCCCCTTACTGTTTATATTTTTTTAGCATCCTTTGTAGATTATACATTCAAATAACATCAACAATGAGTCCATGATGAATCAATTTCTCTAATACCACATCAATAGAACAATCATGATCAATGTGTTCACTATGATCCGGAGGGTTGTGTCAATTATCTTTGCAATTTTATAAATTATTTATTTATTAACAGACTTCACATATTGTAATTTATATATTATTATAATGATAAATATGAAAACAGAAAAAACTATAGAAACAAAAGTATTTATAATATTAACTACTCAAAAACTGCATCTAGTCCTTACCAGGTTTTGAAATATTTAATGGAGACATGGTAAAAAGTAAAAAAAATTAATTATATTTCGTTACAACATATAGGTAGTATTTTTATACTTGAAAATTACTATAGGTAATCAATAATTAATTTTCTCATCACACAATAAAATGTTACTATTTTTTACTAATACTATAAATATATACACCAATTAGTTTTAGTAAGATTACAATGTACTACAAGAAATTTCATAAAACATTATTTTCATGTTTTTACTTCTTATAAGTAACAATAATATTATGATTATTGAAATAAATAATTCCTAGAAATCTTTTAAAAAATCAATACATTCACCTATCCTTCTAGTAGGATTTGTGGGGTAGTTTATCCAGTAATCTCTATTTGATTCCATCTTATGACTAATTCCATTTCTTATAATTTCTCATTTGAATCACCATAGTATATTCCCTATCAAATTTTACCAATTATGAAATCTATCATGTTTTATTCCATTTTTTTACTCTGATTACTACACTTATATCTGATATAAACTTCTTCTTTAACTATGATTTCCTTTAGATGGAAAATCGCACTTCTCAAACATTATCTTTTCTATCATAATCTATAATTACTGTTTGAAACGTTTTGGTAGCACTCTATATTTTAAATTTGAAAATAGTAAACACCTTATATTATACCTTCATCTTATATCTGATATAAACTTCTTCAAAACTACTGTTAATCTCAATTTATTGGATTTCAATCAACACTTGTTGATTATTATTAATGATTTATGTGAACTCTACAATCAATAACCATCTATGAAATTCATTAAATACAGTTTTATGGAACTCCATTAATCTTAAAAAAGAATTCATGAAAAATGACTATTGAATTATCAACATCACATCATCATTTTTTGATATATTTATGAATCATTCATAATGTAATTTAAAAAAATAAAAATTTATAAAAATTATAATTCTGTCGAATAATTGTTGAATCATATACGACTAATGACACTCAATATTATTATACATCATAAATCTATAGGAACATCTTAGGAAATTATCTCCATACTCAACCTCTATCTTGGGAATTTCACCTGAACTCTTTGATCGTTGGCTTCTCATGTGAACCAATGAATGATGAAATGTATACAAAAACACTTTTACAGTGTTTGCAACCCAAAAAATCTATCTGTTCACTCTAAGACTTCTGTATTATTGTATTCAAAACATAACACATTGCAATTTCAAAAATATCTATATGATGATCATTTTAGAAAAGGTTCTTCTAATTAACCCATACATATGACATTGATATAGATCATATGATTTAGTTTTCCGATAACATTTCTCATCTTCATTCCATTTAACTTTAACAAATGTTTTTCTAATAGGTAATATTAAAAAATTAATGATTTAAAAAACTTCATAAATCTAAAGCTTCTAAAATATACATGAATTAAAATAAAAATTCATTTACGGAAAACAAAAAGTCTACTCAATATAACTACTATTTGATAAATTCATTCCAATTAATGTCCTCATAACATTATTGTATGATATTTGTAAATATAAATTATTATCTCATTATTTCTAATAATTCTTGGATGATTCATCAATGTAATCATAATATATTAAACATTAATAATTGAAAATCATCTCTAGATTTAATTACTTCACCAAAAATATATTTAACGGAATAATTAAATATAATTATATAATAATTCATCACAAATTGTAGACTGATCAATAATGAATTCAATCTATGATCTAAAAAACAAGTAAATTTAAACTTGGGATAATTCTCTCCATTTGATCCCCTTTAATAGAAATATTAACAAAGCAGGTTGATTTATATTTGAAAACAAGATACAAACATTCAGATCAATGTTTCCTAATTTATAAATATCCAAATCAATATAATATTAATATATTTCAACTTCTATTAAATAAATCAAAACCATTTAATACCAACATCAATGCACTCCCATTTGTTCTTTAAATCCTTATCATTAAGGAAATACATCATAGATTCCATTATTCTCTCAAATATCTTCATTTGGGAAAGATTGACTCTTTTGTATTAAATTTTTATTTGATCTACATATTATAAATGGATCATAAAATTTGAATATTGTTTTCTTAATTAACCACTCTTATTAGTTCTTTAAAATTACCATTAATCACTAATTAAGTAAAAAAAGTCATCCATATTTCCAAGAATCTTATAAATTAATTCAAAATATAAACCATTTCTGGAGTAACCTACTTCATGTAGTGGGATCCTCCATCATCATGTCATGATCATCAAGAAATTTCTTAATTATATCATCTTTTTATTTTTTTATCTAGTCATAGTATAATAAAAGAATCCATAAAATCTAGCTTAATATTATTTAACATTCCCTATAAGTTAATGTAATTATCTATTCAATATTTCTTATGATTTGAACCCGTTTTGGAATGTTATATCATACAATGGTGTTATGACCTCTAACTCATATTATCATAGATTACATGATTTCTGTAAAAATTGACATATTGACTTCATTATGGGAATATATGGTGTGGCCCTATCATTTAACATTATTTTTTATTATTCCCTTAAAACTAAAATAGATGGTATATTATCTATGATTTTATTCCATATAACTTAAAAGGTTGTACTTTTGAATACCTATATATCCAAGGACTTCAATGTTAATAAATTTTTTATCAGATGATGAGTATTCATTTATATAACATTATTTTAATATTTCATAAAAAAAAAATATAACATTTAGAGGATAGAAAATTTATATTCTATAATGAGAACCTTGATTATCTAGGTAAATATTTCTAAATCTAATATGATAGGATACCATCTATCAGATAGAAAATAAATGAAACACTCTATCATGTTTTGGGAAATATAAATACATTTATACATTCTTATGAATATTTCACTTCGTAATATCTAGAAGTGAGATTGAGAATAGAACCACTCGTCGTAATTAAATATTTTATTATCAACATTGTTTTTAAAAAATTATTGATGTATTTTTTTCACTTAAAAATGATAATATTGTCAATTTATATTAAAAATCATAGACAATGATGAACTTACAAATAAAATTTGACAAATCTTCTCTATGAGGTAAGATACATTGGGAGTTTCTTAATTGTTATAACATTGACGAATATGTCAAGAAATGATTTACTTCTTCCAATTTAATTGAATTTATATCTCATGTTTTTCTATTGTGATTAAACTGGATGATTAATTCTATGTACATAATATTTTTATCTATGAGTTTTATTTTAGAATGTTAAATAAATATATATAAAGCATCTAGTACGAAAAAATAATTGTTCCAACATTATTGATGAGATATTGAGATAGAGAGATTATATTACATAATGAGTGTCCATATGATGTTTTCAATTTTTTGATATTAATATCTTTATCTATGGGTTACTTAATGTGTTTTTAAACATTTATCTTGGACATTAAGATAATTCAATTTATTCTACAGGGAATGTAAGAAAGCTATTCAATATATAATTTGTACTATAATCATAATTAATGTTAATTTTAATTTATAATTAGAATAAATATTATTATAAAATTATAATGAATAATATTTATTCAGGTAATGTTTTTCACATAAATATTTATTTAATGAATAATATTTTTATATTTCGTTATTTAGATATATAAATATTTTTCAATTATTGATAAATTTTGAGGATGATTGACATGTTGAGTTGAGGATCATAATGATATGATATTTTTTATATCTCTAAGATTAGAACACATTAAGGAAATAATATTATATTTATTATTCCAGAGGGGGTTTACATAGATCAAGTGATTGATTACTAGAATAGGAGTGATAGCTAATTCTCTATCCAAAGTATATAAATTAATTTATTTTATTTTTATGGGAATAATTTATTAGGAAATAAATTTCCCATTAGAAGAATATGTCATGTATAAAGACAAAATTCATTATATATTTTAAAAAATGAAGAAAAATGATCATCTTCCACTTATATTTTATTGATATAATTGTAAATAGTCCATTGTGACGTTAACAGAGTATCATAATAGTCAATGGTGACTAATGAAGTCATTTTTGTTCTTCAATGATTTTACCTTATGATTTGATTATGGAATTCCTATGATTTTATATCTTTTGTATATATTACTAAAGGGATTCTTCCCATGGATCCTTTATTATAATGAAATTGTTACATTAGTGTTCAATAGATTCAACAATGAAGAATAATTTTCATGTAATTTGATTCTGGTTTTTATAAATTAATTTAAATTCTTATATGAGAATTCCCCAACAGGGAATCTCTTGAGGGTTTGATTACCTAATTATCATGATTTATTAGATGAATTCAATAAATAACAGTTTTCTTCTCCAACCCAACCACTTTTTTATGATCCTTCAAGTTTTATATATGGAGTCACATAATAATTAAAAATCATTAATTAATCAATGATCAAATACTCTTTAGTTATTTATTAATTTTATTTTTTCCATTATTTAATCAAAAAAATTAGATATCATGAATGCTCAATTTCAAATTACTATGACAAGGCCAAGAACATATATTGAACACTAAAATATCCCAAATGCTCCAACTGGGGATTCGTATTGAATGATATGGAATAAAATTTATGTAACTGAATAGTACATGTCACCTACCATTGGTCATCCATAGAAAGATAGCCTATAAAAATTACAACAAATCACATGAGAGGGTCGGACGCAACTCTATTTCAATACATGTATTGGCTTTCAGTTGGTAAATAGTTTTTCTGGGTGAACATTTAATGTGGTTGGTGTACATATAGTGCAACCTCGCATTATTTAACTCCATGGGAATCAAAATTGAATTAGAGTCAGTTTATTTGGCATGTAATGAATACATAACTTGTAATGACTATAATCTAAGTAACATGGTAAAATATGATGTACATTCCTTGTAGTGGGTTTTACTTGTTCTGTAATGTGTAATAACCAACATAAGAAACTCATTTTGTTCCATGGTGTGTAGTGTGGTTCGATACATATAGGTAATACTAAAAATAAAAAAAACTAAATACAATAAATATGGATATACACATTGCATGAAAATGTATAAGGAATTAGCCATAAACATTCCATAATTGGGAGATATGTAATCCGTTTGACAAGAATTCACTTCGATGGTTTTTTTATGGTTTCGAGCATTAGAAAATTAGGAAAAAAATCATACATAACAACATTAATATTATAAGTAAACGATTCTACATACTATCTAGTTTTTTCATTAAATAAAACCTTTTTAAAAAGAAATATTTTTTTTTTATATTTAAAAAACATGATTTTTCCTTTATCACATCATTCACTGTATTCTTCTTTAAGTCTCGTGAAATTGATTTCAAAATGATCTATGAGAACAAAAATCACAATAAGGGATATAAAATAAGAAATGAAACTGTTAGTCCATTAACAATTTAAAATAATGAAAACATTTTCACAAAATCATACATTCTCCCATAAAAAATAAACTATTTAGATTAGGATATGAAATCATAAATTTCTTAAAAATATCATAGAAATAATAAAAACATAGTGGTTTTTTATGGAATCTATATCATACTTACATTATAACTTTCAGATAAATATAGGGCGTAACCATCATGGTTATGTTTGGAATATCCAGAGTAGTATATTCCCTAAATATCCTATGAGAAACATTAATGCTTAACTTTTTCATTTTACACGATGCATTGGAGAGATATCACAGTCTCACCTGACCTTATATTATCATGGAATAACACATATTAAAAAACTATTCCCAATAACCTTAACACAATCAAAACAAATATACCATACATAAAGTGAAAAATAACATTTTATCATAGTAATCATAAGATATCATTTAAAGATATTTATATAATAAATTCATTCTAAAACCCATTTCCAATATAATAATTCATAAAAAATAAATATTGAATGTACTTTTCATTTTAAAACAGTAAATATTATAGAGGAATCTAAATGTGAAATAATGTTTGTGGCGGTAGAAGGGTGGTTGTCTCTACGTAAGTTAAAAAAATATTTATTTTTTTGTTTTGTAAACATTATTTTAGAAAAAATTCATTTTTAAAAACATTTTGTTAAATTAAAATTAAAATAGTATAATTAAACATCATATAATATAAGTAGGTCTATATTTTCCAAATATTCCATCAATGAGAAGAGATTGAGATGAATCCCCTTACAAAGATCGTATCTTTAGATTAAGGATAAATCGATGACATTATTTGGTGTGACAGAAATAAATTCACCCAATTAACTGTATATTTACTACAAATAATAAGAGGACATCCACAAATATTCTTAGAAAAACAAAACCAATGAAATTGAAATTAAACTCAATGAATTGATATTGGGTTAAGATTTCCCTTATAAAGATTATTTTGTTAATCAACTTGATAGATTATTTTAATTCACTATAAATTCCTATAAATAATTTATAAATATGAGAAAATATATCAAAATTCATTTCTCACACAAGAATATCATTTCATAGTCAATAAATAGAAGATCATCCCAAAATGGAAATTGGTGTAAGAAGTTCCCTTTAGGTAAGGATAACTTTTCTTGTTTGTTCTTTAATATGTTTAATAATAAATATAGGTTAATTTATATATACATCAGAACCATTTTAAATTTTATCATTTATTTTATATCATTTAATACCATTTAATAAAAAGTAAATAATTTTTTATGTTCATACGTGATTCGACAATGAAATTTTTTTGATGTACATTTTCCATCTGACCAAAATTACTTCATCTAAATAAAATTATTAGTGAATTAAATGTCATTTATATTGAGTATATATGTATTTATAATAGTCAATAAGATTTGGAGATAATAAATGAAATGTACAATTCATAGAGACAGTAAGTCTTACGTAAAAATAATCTATAATTTCATTTCACTATCATATTAATTGAATAACAACTAAGTGATACAGAGGTAGATTATAAATATAGTATATCATATATTCTATAGATGTTACATGTGTTCATTAATTCCATCCTTTATATGTTCCTTCTATTTCATGAACAAGTCCTATCAATATGAGTGGGCTATAGTCCACACTTTCTGAAATGAATTTATTGTACTTATACATTATTGAAACCATAAAAGTATGATGTAAATAGAAAATACATAATCATATAAAAAACCAATATAATAAATAAAATATATAATTAATTTACTATCATAATGGCCGCAATGTGGGGTGCTAGGAGAAAATTGAACAATCGTCATTTCGTATGGAAGTTGTTCACCGTACACAGAAACAATGTTTTGTGTATCCATTATATGGAGGTCTGTGTGACTATTGAACTAAATCAATGAGTAAACAATTCCAAAAATATTGAGGATACTGGTGTTATTATGTAATAATAGAATAATAATATCAAAGGGAGTGGAAAAAAAAATAAAGCAAAGGAGCTTGAGAGAAGACATTACCTCTAAATCAGGTAAATCGATTTTATTTGATCCAAAAGGACCTTGAGTTTACGTATAATCATGGTATGGATTCTAGGATTATGGTAAAGATGTTGTAATATTATTTTACTAGAATTTGGATGATACATGGGGCTTGAGAGTTATGAGTAAGTAGGTAGATTTAGTCGCCTAATATAAGAGGGATGATGGGCACTTTCAAAATAGATTGAAATGTTATTTATTATAAATTGATTTTTGAATTATAATAGTTCAAATTGGATTCATTTAGAGTATAAGGTGATTATGTATCCAATTTATCTAAGAAATGTTTTATACATGTTTGTTTTCAAAATATAACCTTATCTTTTGGATTTAACCCTTAGTTAAATAATGTAACTGTTACCATATCTTCTTGTATGGTTACACTATATGGTTAATATGGTTACAATAAAATTCCAGGAGAAGCTCAAGTTGTTTATTAATGTCATTTTAAACATTATCTAAGTTAATTTTTGGAATATCATATTTTAATGAATTTTATATCATTTAATGGAATAGTGTTTGTTTTCAAACCTCATTTATTTCAATTTTGGGGGTACATAATAATTGATTTTTATTAAATTTATAACAAATCAATTAATTAGAAAAAATATTATTACTCAATGATATCATGTCATAATAATCAATAATAATCGTGTATGGGAACAAAATTTTCAAATTTTGTTGATTTTAATAGTTATAATATAATTTATATGAATCCTTCATTAATAAGGTAATCATTATATCATCATTGTGTCATAAATAAATAAACTTCTTTAATGTATAAAAATTATAAATAAACTATCATGAGGTTGGAAATAATTTTTACTTTTCAATTTTATATTTATAGTCAATTAGATCTATTATATAACCCTATATTAATATTGTTTTTATAAAAAGATATATGTTTAAGTTATAATACTATTTATTTAAAATTAATTTTATAGCATGCCATTATCACTTTATAGTGCATCCCAAATTCCAAAAGCTATGTACAATGATTTTTCCCACCCTTGATGCATAAAATAATATTAAGCCACACGTTAGTGTAATTTTATATTATTATTATGTTTTTTTACCCATATATATCTAATTTACCTTTAATTGTGGTAATTAGAAATAATTACTGAAGTTATTATTAATATTGTCCAAAAATAAAAGGTACCAATTTAAAAATTTGAAACTTCTAATTATAAATATAGAATCTATTTTTATAAATTCAAAACTTATAAATTTTAATAATTAATTTAAAATTAATTCTTGTTATCAAAATTAGAAAGCATGTTTTTAAGAATTAAAAACTATCAAGAGAGTGATATGTGTTTATATCCAATTTAAATGTGAAATTACTTACAAGGAAAAATGATAAATTAAATAATAATAAATAATCCAATTACACTTTAAAACTAACTAAAAAATAATAAATCTATATAAATAATCTTGACTAAATAGCAGTTTTGAAATAAAATGCAGAATTTTTTCACTATTCCTTAAAAATATATTTTACCAAAAAAATACCAAAAAAACAAATTAAATATTTATGTACCAATTTAATGAATAATTTTATTCATTCAAATAAAATATATAGATGTCACAACCCATCCTCAGGGACCGTTCCATGAGTACCCCAAGCCCGCTTTTTATAGGCCAGGGCCTCGCAACTAGCACCAAAGGCGTAAATCCGGATTACTAGGAAGGCATTGCCTTTATAAAACAAAAACACATACAACCAGAGTACAAGCGGAAGTAATAAACTAAGGAAAAATGAATGTGATGAAATTTAAATGGGCCAGAATTCAAACCCAACTCAGAAGTACGGCTACAACTGAACCAAAGTACAACAGAAAAGGCAAACAGTGGGAAGATAGAAGCAGATCTTGGGTCATCCACCTCGGATCCTACCTGAAGGGTAGGTATAGATAGCCTCCTCAATGATCTCGCCCGTAAAACTCCTCCGAGTACCATCTCATCGAGAAATCCACCTCCGGGTACTAACTCGTTGGGAGGTCTCCCTTCGGGTACTGACTCATCTTGAGGTCCATATCCGAGTACTGTCCTCTCCTGGTACACTCGATCTCTGTCAGCGTTGTCCATCGTCTGTATCGAACAAAACGAGGTGCAGACATAGCCCGTGCAGGGGTGAATATAACGATACTCTGTAGGGACCCCAATACCCTCATGGTATCACTAAATACAACAAGGATAACCACAACGAAGGATCTCAAAAGATAACCGTTTTTAGGTATAAGCCCATACTTATACCTATGTTATCAAGTATCCCATCTCAATCAAGAGGTAAACACAAAGTTCATTGACTCAGCTCAAACTAGGATTTTCATTAAAGATATCGAACCCTCATCCACTAGATAACTTCTCCACTCTTGAGTACAGTAGCCCTGTCACATCTTCGAGTAGCTACTCACTAACCTTACACTATTGAAGTACTCCTCCTGTCAAGTATGGCGGGTCTGCTGCCAAATAACAGGAGCTCCGTCCACGGTGGGAATGCTGCCAAATACTGGGGGATCCCCTTAATAGACTATAGAGGTACTCCTCCTTTTGAGTATCGCGGGTCTGCTACCGACAACCAGGCGCTCCGTCCACTGTGGGTATGCTTCCAAATACTGGGCTCTCCATCCACTGGGCTAATCGAATCACTCTGACTCGAATTGGTCAAGCAGTCATTAGGTCTATAGCTACTAGGTCTTCGCCTTCCATATGCTCGTCTCCGTGTGGATCTTCTCCTTCAGCCACTGGTCGATACTCTAAGTATCATAAATTCCCACGAAGATGTATGTCAATGGACCGCCTCATCAAAGGGCTCTCAACGCAATAAACACTGTGTCAATCGGACACTCGGTCTGTGAGTTATAAGCCTTCTAGTAATGGGGGCCTAGTTAGTTTCGTGTATGAACCAACCTGATCGTATCTCAACTGTACCCCAAACACTCATAGGTTATAATCAAAGATACCTTTACTCAATGAGAATACCAATGTCGCTAATGATTCGTCAAACAGACATCTGGCCAGAATGTTATTGGCTTTACTATTACAGGGTACCGGTTGGTTTCTAAGCTAAACCAACCCAATCATAATCCAAATGTGTCCACACCTAAGGTGATGTATGCCAAAAGATCCATCTCATCAAAACTAATCTAACATAGTTGACGACACATCAATCGGACTTCTGAAGCTCAAGTTATAAGGGTTTCTGCTCCGAGGGCCTGATTGGTTTCGGGTTCGAACCAACCCCACCATATCTAAACTTCACAAAAACCTTGAGTTTAAAATAAAAAAACTACCGTCTCAATCCAAGGATTCATTCTCAACTAATGGTGCATCAATCGGAGGTCTGTAGCTAAACATATGTCTGTTTAACTGAATATGGTCCAAAAATAAGGGGTTTGGGCCCTGTCTGACCTGACCCAATACCCCCTGGGTCAGCCAAAACTGGGTTAACCTAATCGAGGTCCGGCTCCGGCCCAGTTGGGTGCGGCCCGGCCAGGCTGGCGTGGCACAGCCCGGCCGGCGCGGCCCGGCCCAACTGGCGTGGCCCTACTGCGTGGCAAACAGCGGCTCGGCCAGCGTGGCCGAGCGGATGCCGCGGAGCGGGGGCACGGCCCCCCGTTGATTGGAACCGACTGTGCTCAGCACCGCCTTGTTGTTCCAGATCCCATAGCCATGCGGGATCTTCTACCTAGCCTCCACGGCATAGCTGCAGCGGGTCTTTTCTGGCACCGCGCTGGGGCGCCGCCACCTCCAGGCGGTCGGGCGGCTCCAGGTGGCGCCTCTGGTCGCCAGCGCCACCGCGTCGGCACGACGCGCCTCCACCACCATTCGCGGTCTGCCGGATGCGCTCTGGTGGCCCTTTTTTCCCGCCATCACTACCTAAGGTCACCTCGAGACCCGAACATCACTGAGGAGTCTACAAATTTCCGTTGCGGTCCCATTTCATCGTCTCCGTCAATCCAAAAACAACAAACAATCTACGGAGGTTCTGGGCTTGTTCGTTATCCCGTGACCTCCACGTTATAGGCTCATACCATTGTTCAACAAATAATAATCCCCAGATTTAGAGGGTATAATTCACATAATTAGAATTATACAAAAACAACCCCTACCTCTCAAAGACATCACAGGTCGTCAAGCCGCGGAAAGATTCAAGCATCACGATGATCGGACATCATAGAAGATCGGTGCCAATTCTGTTGATATCAGAGGAAGTGTCTTCATCGATGGAAACATTCTACATGGTGGTGTCTCCTCCCTTTATGTGGATGATTAAGAGGAGAAGGCACATCGTCGGTGACTTCGCATTCTTCGTTGGAGGCATTCTTCATTGGAGGCATTCGTCGAAGTAATTCTTCATCGAAGAGGCTTTATTCTTCTTCAAGAACATTATTTGTTGGAAGGAGGGTGCTCTTCTAAATTCTCCAAGAATTTCACAAACAATATTTTTCGAAACAATATTAAAATGAGGTTTCTCCCATTATAACAACTTTTCATTCTAATTCAATTTAATTCAAACTCATTAATTATTTGAATGGTTTCCTAAATATTAAGTGATGTGAGAGAGATATAAGATGGAGAGCTCGACGCTAATGAATGAGTGGATTTGTCATGTATTAAACAAGGGGTGAGTTATGGGGAGTTCAATGGGTTAGGTAATGTGAAAGGTTAGTGCTCATGTGGGCCCCACCTCACAAATATCCTCGCATGGCTAGTTAGGTGTGTGTGGGTCCCACCCCAACTCCCCCATGTAGGATAAAACCTCCATAGATATAAAATAAAAAGTGTTCCACAATTTTATTCACTTCTCATTTAATCCACAAATTTTATGTTCTCCTCCCTTGAAAACGCAACCGCTTTAAAAGTCCCCTTAAGCAAGTACCTATGTTGCGAGTTCCTCAGTTCCCTCAGATATCAATTCCGAGCACCAGTTCAAAAGATAGAAAAACACGCTCGTTCATTCACTGAACGTACCTGAGATAAACTTTGGAAATTGATTCCGGGTACATCGGGCCACAGAATTAGTTTCCTTTAGAAACTGCGTACTCCTAAAATTCCATGATATTTAAGAAAAAAATTTCCTTGAAAATTTTGAGTCTTTAAATTACTCCCAACTCAAAGCTTTATGTCCCCGTGAAGCTATAACACAAATTAGGGAAACTAAAGGAGGTACCAAGAATACATCTGAGCCGCCCACTCCATGTGCTCTTCTAAAGGATCCTGTGCTGCCAAGGAAAGAACACAAGAGGAATCGACCGTCCTTGTAGGACTCGCTCCTGTCGATCCTCAACCATTACTAGAACCTCTGTGAATGTCGCCCCATCATTGATGTCCAACTCCCTATGGTTGATGATGACAGTTAGGTCATGCATGCATCTCCTCTGTAGAGATACATGGATGATGTCATGCACCAAGCGCAACTGCGGTGGAAGGTCAAGAGGTAAGCCACCTCGCCTACCTTGCTGAGGACCTAGAAGGGTCTGATGAGCCTCGGAGATAACTTTCCTCCTCGGCCACATCTCTGTAGACCTCGTTTAGGTGAGACCCATAAGAAACCGTGGTCACCATCCTTGAACTCCAGTGGTCTCCATCTCTTATCAGTATAGGACTTTAGTTTGTTCTGTGCAGTCTCCATCCACTCCTGGATGATCTGCACCTTCTCCGTCATAGCTCATACCAACTCTGGTCTATAGGTAGTTGGCCGACTTGGTAAGTCGGTCAACGATCACCCTTCTTCACTTACAATCTCAACAAGCTAATATGATTTATCCTTTGTCGAAACGAGAAATCTGGTATCATCCCTTGGATGAACCACACTCCTTTCCTAATATAGTCAATCCTGACATGAACAGTACAATTCATTTCTTGGATGACGTCGTAAGGCCTCGACGCTACTATCAAGAGATCCAACTGTCACTCTTGCCTCCAAGAGTTGAGTCACAATATTCGGTATGAGTGTGTGGTCACTAGGTCTCCTCCAGTAGGAATATTGAAAGTGTGGGTCAAGTCAACTATTTTTATCTGGAACCTCTCAGTATAATTCCATCAATAATGACAGGTAAGTAAATGTCAAAAATATAAGTGTCTTTTTTTACTACAGCTTGTAGTACAAGACCCAGAACAACCACAAACAACAACATCATGGAAACCAGAAGCACCAAGAAAAAAGGCCCCCATGCCTAGAACTAGTTCTCTTCCTATCCACAAAGGATATCCGCAATGTGACCAGCTATTCTGTCACCTCTATTAGTAGCTAAATTCCATTCCTCCTACTGAGCGCATCTGCAAAAACGTTCCCTTTCCCATGAGTATAGACTATCTCCAAGTCATAGTACTAGAGGAACTGAATACTAAAAACTATTTCTGCCACGAGGGTAAGGCTAGACGACTCAAGAGTGATCGGCCGCACCCTCTTATGAATGAGTTTATACTGTGCTTCCTGGGGTTTCCTTTTCGATGACCAAGGAAAAACCATCCCAACGTTGTATGTAAACCACATCCTTCATTCCTAATACAGTTAATCTGTGTATGAACTGTGGATCCAATCCATACCCATATTAACGTCGTAATGCCTCGACGCTACCACCAAGAGGTTCAATAGAAACACTCACCTCAAGGGTTAGTTCACACTGTCGATGTAAGTGTGATTATCGAGTCTCCTCCCAAAGGTATCTCTGGACACAAGGTTCGAGTCAACGGTTTTAACCAGAAACTCTAGGTCTGGGACTAGATTCGTGGAAGGAAGGAATGATTCATATCAATGTTTGATGATATGTCTACTAGTAGTAGACACCGATCGTTCCTTGAATCATCCCTAGAGCCATTCGGACGCACTCCATGACCGCACACAACTACTCCCTTCCCCTGCCCTCTAGCTCCCTAAGCCAAGCAGGGACAAAAAAGGAGGGTGGTTGTAACATGTCGAAATGTACACCAACACTTGCTGCTCTCCTAGATCTTCTTCCACATCAGCTGCTCTGTAGATTCATCTATCCTTAACGCTTCCTCTAATTGAAAATTTTTACATGCCCAAGTCTCTGAGACTGGTGCCAGTTTCCTTATTCTTAAAACTGACATTCATTAGCTATATTGGTTCAACCAAAGAATATTCAAGCACAAAGGTTCCCTCTAAATCCCTAGCATAAGTAGGAATTCACAAGAGAAGAAGTGCTGGCTCGGATGTCCTTTAAACACACATCGCTTAGAAGTCCAAGCCCTGAAGAACTAATCACATCGTATTCATCGAGTACCAGGAATGATCAGTACGCCTCAATGACTACTCAGCTACCGAAATGTCATCATGTCGAAGATGTAAAGCTTTAGAAAACTGTCAACCACCTCCTCAAGCTAGTCCTCAGCCCCCTGAGAGTCTGGCTCACCTCGGATCCTGAGGGTATCTGATTCTGAAACACGTGTAAGGCATTGAACCTACATATATTATCTACCGCTACCGCTGGTTGTAACTACTATCCAACAGATAGTGATATAGCTGGCTTACTACCCGAATGTTCTATCTGAGCGTCAATCCACGTAACGAAGCCTCAACACTAAGCCAACCATCCTCATGGTCACTCACTGGGAAAAACTAATAGCTAAGATCACAATCTACACTACTAGTGTCTAAACTAGGTTTAGAACTCTAGCAATCACCTCTAGTCAGTCCACAACTGCCTGGGAATCTGCCTCACCTCGTAACATCGGAGGCCTCTACTGCTAGAACTTGTGCAATGCGCTCTGTCAGTGTGCACTATCCACTAGTATGGCTGGTGGCATCCGCTGCCTAACGGGTGTTGGTGCTACTGGTACACAACAGGAAGGTGCCAACATAGGAAGAGGTCCCTACACTGGAGTTTCATTGCTTGGTGGGCCGTCATCGAGTAATCTATTGGAACTCCAACTGACTGTCTGCGTGGAGGTATCCTGAACATATGTGACACTGTCAATCGATTTAAACATGGTAAGATGACCTGGTTTGAGCTGACTATAATACCTTGTAATCACACACATAATCAGTGTTTTCATGCACTATGTCGGAAATCAGTAGTCAGGGTCCTAGTGTATGGATACTTCGGCTACCACACCAACACTGGACTCCCTGAACTGAAGACAACACTCGGTACCCTTAACACCATTGCATCACAGAATGAAAATATCAGAGTCATAAGTTATGCACTTGAACCGATCCCTCTGATACCAATTTTTCATTACCCGTCCTCGAGGACTGTGTCGTGACTACCCCAAGCCTGCCTTCCATA
Organism: Viscum album; assembly: GCA_963277665.1. NCBI lineage: Eukaryota > Viridiplantae > Streptophyta > Magnoliopsida > Santalales > Viscaceae > Viscum > Viscum album. The sequence continues at coordinate 444,459,545 of OY728139.1, read as the reverse complement.
GGCCAGGGGCTAGCGACTAGCACCAAAGGCATAAATCCCGATAACTGGGAAGGCATTGCCTTTATAAAACATAAACACATCCAACCAGAGTACAAGCGGATGTAATACACTATGTACAAAAGAAAGTGCTAAAAAGTAAATGGGCCAGAATACTAACACAATTAAAAATTATGGCCACAACCGAACGAAAGTAAAATAGAAAAGACAAACAGCTGGAAGATAGAAGAATCTCATGGGTCATCCACCTCGAATCTTACCTGAATGGTAGGTACAGATATCCTCCTTAATGCTTTCACCCACCAACCTCCTCCGAGTATCGTCTTGTCGTGATGTCCACTTCCGGGTACTGAATCGTCATGAGGTCCACCTCCATGTAATGACTCGTCGTGAGGTCCACCTCTGGGTACCGTCCAGTCCTTGTATACTCGATCTCTGTTAGCGTTGTCCATCGTCTGCATCCAACACAATGAGGTGCGGGCATAGCCCGTGCAGGGTTGAATATAATTATACTCGGTAGGGACCCTAAGACCCTCATGGTCACAATAAATCCAACATGGATAACCACAAATAAGAATCTCAACTGATAACACTTTCTTAGTTATAATCCCATACTTATACCTATGTTATCAACTAACCCATCTCAATCAAGAGGTAAACACTAATGTCATTAACTCAGCTCAAACCAAGATTTTCATTGAAGATATCGAAACCAAAACTGCTTGATAACTCCTCCTATGTTGAGTATAGTAACCCTGTCATGACTCTGAGGTGCTACTCACTAACCATTGACTGCTGAATTACTCCTCCTGTCGAGTACTGCGGATCTGCTGCCAAATATCAGGTGCTCCGTCCGCTGTTGGTCTGCCGCAAAATATCAGATGCTCCACCTAATAACCTACAGAGGTACTCCTCCTATCGATTATCGTGGGTTTTCTACAAAATACCAGGATCTCCATCCGCTGTGGGTCTACTTCAAAATACCAGGCGCTCTGTCCACTAGGCTAATCGACTCACTCTGACTCGAATCGGTCAAGCAGTCATCAGGTCTACAGCTAATAGGTCTCCACACTATGTACGCTCATCTCCAGGAGGATCCGCGACATGAGCCACAAGTCAATACTCCAAGTATCACAAATTCCCACTAAGATGCATCTCAATGGGCCGACACGTCAATTGGGTCTCAACGCAACAGACGGCGGGTCAATCAGACCCCCGGTCTGGGAGTTATAAGCCTTCTAGTCCCGGGGTCCCGGTTGGTTTCGTGTATGAACCAACCTGATCATATCTCAACTATAACCTAAACTCTCATAGGGTATACTCAATGGTACTGATACACAACGAGATTACCAATGCCACTGATGATTCGTCAAACGGGCGTCCTGTCTGAAAGTTATCAACTTTTCGGTTCCAAGGGCCCGGTTGGTTTCTAAGCTAAACCAACCCAACCATACTCCAACTAAGTCCAAAACTCAGGTAATATATTCCAAAATATCCTTCTCATCAAAAGGAATCTAACATTGTTGACGGCACATCAATCGGACATCCGAAGCTCAAGTTATAAGTGCTTCCATTCCAAGGGCCCGGTTGGTTTCGGGTTCGAACCAACCCAGCCATATCCAAACATCACCTAAACCTTCAGTGTAATATACCAAATCAACCATATCGAACAATGGAATCCTACGAAATTAACGGTCCGTCGATCTTATGTCCATACATCACGATATGTCCTTTTAACTGAAGATGGTAAGAAAATAGGGGTCTTGGGCCCAGTCAGACCCGGCCCAATACCCCCGGGGTCCGCCTGAACCGGTTTAACCCGACCCGGGTCCGGGCCCGTCCTAGTTGGGCACTGCTCGCCCCGGCTGGCATAGCCCGGCTTGCCCAGCGTGGCCCAGCCGCGTGGCCAGCAGCGGCTTGGCCAGCGTGGCTGAGCAGAAGTCACGGAGCGGGGGCGCGACCCACCGATGATTGGAAGCGGTGGCGCTCGGCGCCGCCTTGTCATTCTAGATCCCGTGGCTGCGCAGGATCATCCACCTTGCCGTTGTGACACTGCCGCACCAGGTCTTCTTTGCTGGCGTGCTAGTGAGCCGCTACCTCCAAGAAGCCAGACGGCATTGGCCACCGCCTCCGGTCGCCGACGCCGCCGCGCCGTCACCACATTCGGCGGACCACCGGAAGCAATCTGGTGGTCCGTTTTGCCCGCCGTCAAGGCCTAAGGTCACCTCTGGAACAAAAAATCACTTCGGAGGCTATGAATTGCCTTTAAGGTCCCGTTTCATCTTCTCCATTAATCTGTACACATTAAAAAATCTGCGGAGGGTCCGGGCATGTTCGTTTGCTCGTGCCCTCCGCGTTAGAGGCTCATACCATTGTTCAACAAATAAAAACACCAAACATTAGAGGGTATAAATCACATAATTAGAATTATACAAAAACAAACCATACCTCACAAAGATGTCGCATGTCGTTGAGCCATAGAATGAGGCAAGCGTCGCGATGATCAGACGTCACGGAAGATCGGTGCCGATTCTGTTGACGTCAGAGGAAGTGTCATCATCGATGGTGTAACTCCCCACGGTGGTGGCTCCTCCCTTGATGCGGAGTATAAAGAGGACAAGGCACATCGTCGGTGACCTCACGTTCTTCGTTGGAGGCGTTCTACTTCGGAGGCGTTCTTCGTCGAAGAGGCGTTCTTCTTCATGAACGTTCTTCATTTGAAGGAGGGAGCTCTTCTAAATTCTCCAAGAATTTCGCACACAATATTTTCCCAACCAAATATTTAAATGAGGTTTCTCCATTTTTAAAAATTCTCCATGATAATTCAATTTAATTAAAACTCATTAATTAATTGAATGGTTGGAAAATTATTAAGTGTTGTGAGAGAGATAGAAGGTGGAGAGGCTCCACTCTAATAAATGAGTGGAGTTGTCATGTATTAAACAAGGGGTGACCTATGGGGAGTTCAAGGGGTTAAGGGAATGTGAAATATTTGGGCTCGTGTGGGACCCACCTCAAAAATATCCTCAAATGGGTAGTTAGGTGTGTGTGGTTCCCACCCTAACTCCCCCATGTAAGATAAAACAACTTTATATAAATAAATAAAATTGCTCCACAATTTTACTCACTTATCATTTAATCCAAAAATTTTATCTTCTACTCCCGTGCAAATGCAACCGCGGTAAAGGTCCCCTTAAGAATGTACCAGTGTTGTGAGTTTATCGGTGCCCTCAGATATCAATTCTGAGAACCAGTCAAAAAGATAGAAAAACCTGCTCGTTGGTTTACTGAACGTACCCAAGCTAAACATCATAAATTATTTCCGGGCACACCTGGCCTCGAAATTATGTGCCGTCAGAAACTGTGTACTCATAAAATTCCAAGGTATTTATGAAAAACGTTTCATTCAAATTTGTGTGTCATTACAATAGAATTAAAAAAACTATATTTAAAAATATTTTTCTATCAAAATCTGGTAAAACGACCTTTTAAAAATATTATAGTATTTTATTCATAGAATTGGATTCATTAACATTTTAAGGATCTAAAATTCTTTGTATAAATGAAAGAAAATAAAAAAAACATATTCAATAATAATTTATTATGTTATATTCATTCCCTCTAATTCAACTGTTAGGTGTAAAATACCATTCAAAATAATAATAATAATATAATTGTTTTATTTTCAGTATAAATTAGTGGTTTGTGCAATGTAAGATTTCAGAGAAAATTGTTGTTGTGTGTCCTGTTTTCAATCGAAATAAGATATAACATTGATATAAAATTAATATATTATTCATAAATATATATATTTATGAAAAGTAATATTCTATAAGTATGTGGTATGTTACATCCTCCAACTATAATAAATTACATCCTCTCAATTTTCATTTGTGGTTGGTAATGAAGTTATGACTTTTCAGAATATCTTTATTGCAATCCCACCTCATAAAAACAGGTTAATAAGACCTAACTCTCAAGGAAAGAAACAGAAGTAAAAAGGTCACCTGAGATAACACATACTAGGATTCCATGTAGTAAAACTTAGATATAGAAGAAAAACTAACCATATTGTTCTAATGGAGAGTGATAGAAATCACTACCATGAGAAAGTTAACAATCAGGAAACCACAAAATTGGGATGAGTTAAATGGTCTTTGATTTCATATTTGTAATATGTAAATGAAAAAAAAAATTATTTATAATATACTTCATAAATATGAGGAATTATTTTACTAATAAGAATAATAACATAAAGAAATATACTTTCTTGACAAGTAGAGTTTCATCCCTTAATCTATTTCAACCAAAAACTCATCATTTTATACAAACGATGAGTATTTATGATTAATTTTTCATTCCTGAAGCACTACAATAAACATATAGATACTTATATCATCCACAAAAGATTAAAAATCTATTTCATCTAATTTTAACAAATTAACGAAAACTGAAGTGGTTAGTATAAGATCTGATGATCCCCCAAAAATAATAATCCATTTTATGGATAAGTACTAATTTTAATCTCCAAAACACAACATTAATACCCATGTTCTACATTGACCACTAAAAAAATCCTTAAAATTTCACAATAAAATCCAAACTAATATTGAAACCCCAAATTCGTAGTGATTTGATCAAACAACCTTACTTTGATAATTCTTATCATTTATCTCTAAATAACATCAACTATTAGTAAAGTGTTATATTGAAATGTTATTAACCAAATCACATATTATCCATTATAGGCTAATCATTTCAGTAAATAACCCAAATCGACATATGTTGATAATAAAAACATAGATTATTCCAAAATAAATTTCAATTATTACTTCACAAATGATATATAATACTAATTAAATTTCATTAGGCATATAGTGTTATCAAAAAAGAGAATTTCATCCGAAATAACATTGATCACTTAATCAATAAATCAATTTCCTATTATATGGATATCCATTTAATAAAACATAAGTTCCCAAAATAAAATTATTGTTAATCCATAAAATTATTTAACTAAAAATAATAATTCATACTAACCTGGGACATCCCTTAGGATAGTGGTTGGTGATAAATCCCAATTTTACATCAACAGTGGGTTCCAATCCTATAGCATTGTCCCCCAAGACACGTTTTTTACAATGTCTGCATATTGTTTTTTTAAAACTATACAGTTTTATAACATTACCATAAAATGAGATAAAATCCTCAAAAATAACCATAACACATTTTAAGCACAAATTTTATCTTAGGCCTTTCATTTTTCAACCAAAAAAGTAATATCTCATAATTTTCACAAAAAAATTATATGTTTCCAAGAATATCATTAATAACCTAAAAGTTTTGAACATAAATCCTCAAAAGGTATTTATATGATATTGAAAATATAATCAACCTTAAAATTATAATCTCATATGATATCCTTATCTCTTAAAAATACATCGTCATCCCTAATATTATTTATAACGGCCAATTATACAAACTATAATAACACACAATTAAATGTTATATAATCTTATGAAAAGTCAATAATATAATTAAATTGAAATCGAGGATCTTTTCAGTTTTAGTGATTTAGATAATTAGGTCAAAAATCATACTTGAAAACATCAATATTATAAATAGACACTTCTAATCATTATCTTATTTCTTCATAAGATTTTTTTAAAAAAACAGAAAAACATTTTGTTTAATGTTTTAAAAAGATTTCTTTTCTTTGAACTAATACTTGACTCAATTATTGTGTAAGTCCTCTGAAAAAAATTCAAAACGTTGGATGAGCACAAAAATTATAGTAAGGGTTATGAAATAAGAATGTAAACCATTAGTCCATGAACATTATAATATCCTGAAGACATATTCACAAAATCAAACATTTTACCCATCAATCCTACACTATCTGTTATTCCTCAAGAAATCATAAGATTACTAAAAAACATCATAGAAATCATAAAACATAAAAGAAAATTTGTGACATCCATATCATACTTACATTGAAGCCTTCATATCTATATTGTGAGTAACTTGTATGGTTACGTTTGGAATATCCATAACAATATAATCCCTAAATATCATATGAAAAATCATAACATTTACCTCAATCACATTACATAATGTATTATAGATCTATCATGGGCTCACCCACCCTCATTTTATCACGGAACCATCCATATACATAAACAATTCCCAATAACCATAACATAATCCCAATATATTAACCATGAAAAAAATTACATTTTCATATTGAAATAATAAGATACATTTAATGATATAGATATAATAAATTCATTCAATAAATATTTTTAAATTTCAAATTACCTAAAATGGAATATGGTATTTACTTTACTTTTAAAAATAATAAATCTTGTTGAGGAATCCAAATATAAAATAATTATTATTGTGGAGGAAAGGTATTTGCCACTATATATGTTAAAAACCATTCATTTTATCATTAAATAAAATTTTTTGTATAAAAATTATCATTTTCAAAACATTTAATTAAATTTAAAGTAAAACGGTATAATTATAAGCCGTATAAACTAAGGATATTTATATAATCAAAATATGACTCATTAAAAGAATATTGAGACATAGTCTCTTATAATTATTGTAACCATAGATTAAGGATAAATATGTGAAATTATTATACGTGAAAACTATAAAAACCCAAATATACTTGTGTATTATGTGTAAAATAATAATAGGCCATTCCCACATTTTCTTGGAAAAAACCCAATGACCGGATATTCAACTCAATGAAATTAGACTGAGTTAAGATTTACCATAACAAGATCATTTTTCTAATTAAATAGATCAATTAAGTGTATTCATTATAAATACAAATACATACCAAATAAATACAAGACAAGATATTAAAATTTATTTCTGGCATAATCATAGCATGACATAGTCATGAAGTAAAAGATCAACCCAAATAAAAGAATATTAGGTCAAGAAGTTCTCTTACCTTGAGTCTGAACAATCTCCTTATTTATTAAATTTCATAAATAATTAAATTTGGTTAATTTTAACTTTCATTAAAACCTTTTTCAAGTTTATATTTCATTTCATTTCATTTGCTACCATGTTATAAAAATTACCTAGTAATTTTGGTTCATATTAGTCATTTTGCTGATAATCTGTACTTGACTCGAAAATAAACTTGTTTTGATGTAAATTTCCATGTGGAAAATTTTACATCATATATATAATATAATTAATGAGATAAATATCATATATATCTTCTATATATGAATTTATAATTGTCCAAAAAATTTGGATATAAGAAATGAAATGCACTTGTCGTTGAGACGGTAGGTCATACGTACCCATGAAAGATAATTCCATTTCATTTCCAAATTAATTCAATGAAAACTAAATGATACATATGTATATTATATTTATATTATAATTTATATGTTATATGTGTTACATAAGTTCATTATAATTCATTATTTATGTGTTCCATGTATGCCGTGAATGAGTCATATCATTTTAAGCGGCGGTAGTCCACACTTCCTCCAATGAAATTATCATATTTACACATTATGGAAAGCATAAAGGTATATTGTAAAAAAAATTACAGAAGAATAAAGACAATATTAATATAATATATATAATATATAAATATAGTTCCATCACAATGTTCACAATGAAACATGGTAGGAGAAAATCGAACAATCATCATTTTGTGAGGCAGTAGGCCGCCATACATAGAAACCATATATTCTATATACATTAGGTGGAGTTGTGTGCAGTTTTGTTAAAAATATTAGAATAAAAATCATATTATATTTTTTATTCAGGTTTTTCATTTAATCATATAATAATAAGATCATTGGGAGTGGAGAAGAAGATAAAGGAAAGGATCTTGAGAGAAGACATTACATATAAATCAGGTAACTCTTTTTGATTTGATCTACAATAATACATTGAGTTTAGTTATACCATAGGTATTGATTCTAAGATGAAGATAGGGTATTGGGGAAAATATTTTAGCAGAAAATGGAAAACCCATGGGGCTTGAGAGGTGTGAGTAAGTGAGTAGAGGTGGTGGCCTTTTAAAAGAGGGAGGAGAGGCACTTTAAAAAGTCTTGAAATATTATTTTATTATAAATTTATTTTAGAATTTTAATAGTTCCAAAGTGAATTATTAAGAGGTTATGATCATTATGGGTATAACCCCTCTCATAAAATAGGTTTTATAGATATTTAGCTCCCAAATATAACCTTATCTTTTGGTATTATCCCTTAGTTAAATAAATTAACTCTTACCATGTCTTCTTGTATTTTTACACTATATGGTTAATAAGGTTACTATAAAATTCCAAATGAACCTAAAGAGGGTATTTCATGTAATTTTAATAGATTATATAATTAATTTGTAAGAATATATTATTTTCATGAAAATTATATCATTTATTAAAATATTATTTGTTTTAAAAACACATTTATCTCAATTTTGACATTATTTAGTAATTGATTTTCGTTAAATTCACAAATACATGATTCCTTCAAAATAATCTACATTCACTAAAATATAAATTTTTTTAATCATCCAGAAATTTTTTGGATGACATAAAAAATTTTAAATTACATTTATTCTAATATTTATAATTTCATTTACTTGAATCATTCATTAATAAGGTAATCATTGCATCATCTTTGTGTAATAAATAAATAAATCATTATAATGTCTAAAAAAATACCATGAGGACGAAAATATATTTATATTTCTAATTAATATTTATAGTCAAAGATATATGTTATATAACCCTATAATAAAAATGTTTTAATTAAAAGATACATGTTTCTGTTATATTTCTCATTATTTAAAATTAATAATTATCACAAGACATTATCACACGAAACTTGCTCCCAAATGCCAAAATTTCATCCTAATGACTTCTTTGTTCTCCCATGACTCATAAAATAATATTGGGACATGGTTTAGGGTTGTTTTATATTATTATAATGTTATTTTCTACCTTTATTTAAATAATTTATCATTTAAATATGGTAAATAAAAATAATTATTGTTGTTACAATTTATAATGTCTAAAAATAAAATATCCCTATTTACTCAATTTAAACCATATGATTACAAATATAGAATCGAAATTTCTAAATTCTAAACCCAAAAAATGTTATAATTAATTTCGAATTAAATCTCTTTGTAAAAATCAAAAAGTAGGTTTTTAAAAAGATAAAACTATCAAAAGATTTTCTTTTGTCCATGTACTATTTGAATGAGAAATTAATTACAATGACTAAAATTGGATTACATGATAAAAAATAATGCAATTACACATAATTAAAAATTATAAATATAACCTATATATATAAATAAATGAGAAAAAAATGCAGTTTTGAATTAAAATGATGTTTTGTCACTATTCATTAAAAAATTGAATTTTATCATAAAAATTATAAAGTTAAACCAAAGTAATTTTTTTCAAAATTCAATAGAAGAAGTTTATATTATAAAATATATTTTATATAAATGACAAAAACTATATTTAAAAATGGTTCACCAAGAAAAAGGTGTAAAATGATTTTTTAAAAATATTAGAGTATTTTATTCTTAAAATTAGATTCATTCTCTTTGTAAGACTCTAAAATTTATTAGATAAAAGTAAAACCATTTAACAAAAATGTTTAATAATATAATATTTAGTTCCATTCATTTCCACCAATAAAATAGTTAGGTATTAACTACACTTTTAAAATAATAATAACAATACTGTATTATTTTTTTCTATAACACACTGTTGTGTTCAATGAAAGAATTTGGGGATACCCTTTGTTGTATGTCGAGTATGACATCAAAAAACGAATACCCTTTATCATTAAATTAATATGTAAATCATAAATATTAATAAATATGAAAAATTATTATTTTATAATTACCAAAGATGTTACACAAGGTTTTACAACCTAGATTTTATGTGAAGTATTACATTGGGTCATTTGTCATGTTAAAATGATTGTTATTTATTTATATGTTATTATAATGAAACATGATGTTATGGTAATCATACGTGACATGAAATTCACTTGATTATCTAGTGGAACACATAGCATATATGAATTATGTTCCATGTAGTTATTAGTATTGTGCTAACTCTGCATCATGACTCACAATGAAACATCCCATGTAATATCATTACATGCTATGTATGATATATGTCATGTGTGTAAATAGTACAAGTCAATGATTGTGCTAGTTGAAGCCAAAAGCCATGTGATTAAATGTACATACCATGTTGGCCATAATTTAACATGTCATATTTTCTCTTGTCTATATCACTGCAAATTCTAGAAAGAATTTAAGACATAAAAGATGGGTACATGTCATGTTCCTTGTCTATATAAGTCATGTATTAACTAATTTTAAATAAAATCAATTAATTTAATTTATTTAAAATTATTATGGTTTGAATGACCAGGATGGTGTGGATAGAATATTATAATAGAAGAATTAATTATTTTCTAATATAATTAATATATTAATTTTAGAATTTATCTTCATAATAAAATTAGTTGAAATATATTCAAAATAGTTTTAGATCTGTAGCAACTTCATTATTATATGATTATGAGCTTGACCGGCCTATGAATATGTTTGGACTCTTTATATTTTATTATTTTTACATTTTTAGGTCATAATTATTATAAAAATTAAATTATTACCTATCAAACATCATCTCCTCTTAATAGGTATGTTATTTTGTGTCCATGGGATATTTTTTGTAACCTCAAACCCCTGGTTCCCCTCACATATTTGTGAGTAAGAATATGTATGTGAAGGATCTCCTTTTTGAGTAGAGATCATTTAAGCTAGAGGTGAGGTGAAACCAACCATGGAGTTATATTGGAAAAAATATAGAATATCGCAACTCTAGCCAATCTCGGATCAAGGAGTTATTTTCATACAGTTAATGGTTAGTATATCATCATCTCAGTATACTAACATGTAGTTAAATCTCATTATCATGCAACACCTACACACACAGACGCACACACACACACACATAAATATATTGTTTTCAATGAATGGTTATGTATTTTTTTAAGTGATGTAAAATGAAGTTACATTTTTTAAATTAATTAACCAACATAAAGGACAAGATAATATAAAAGTATTAAATGTAAATTATTTTAATAAATACATTTAATAAAAATTATGCTAAATATATATAATTTTAGTAGTCATGTAATAAATAAAATAAAAGATATGTGTATATAAGATAGAAAATTATTAGGGAAATATTATGTAAGGAATCTTCTTCCATTACATTATTCTAGATGTAACCATAGAAAGAAATTTTATCCTAGACCTTAATAGGATCCTTTCATTTATCAACGATTTCTAATGAATATTTTGGGTTGAATTAACTATGTAACAATCTAGAGAGTTTCCCCTATAATACATATTTTAACTTCGGGTAAAGTGCTGAGGAAATCCATTTTAAAAATTTCAGGACTGGGGAGTCCTCACAATAAGTAAAGGAATTTCTATTTAATATATTTGGAAATAATACCGACCTAAATGAAATCGAGTAACTTACAAGGATACATCATAGGTTATGATACGGGAAATATTGGTCCTTAGAACAATTATATCTATATGATAGGTTATTTTAAATTTATTGGGTGTATTGGGATTTGCTAAAATAATTGGATATTAATAAATAAAACATATTATATTCAATTTTTTTAATCATGATAAGTTAATAAAATTTAACCTCATTTATTATTGAAAAGGGAAAGTAATAAAAAACAAAAAATTATCCATATGGTCATTATTGGAGGAATATAATCAATCATCTTGCATTAATTTATATGAGTGGTACAAGGGATTTTACATAACACTACGCCATGAGTTGAAATTCAATATGTTATAATCTCATGTTCCATATAAAAAGAATTCTATGGAGGCTAGTAAAGTGGGACACACTATTATCTTAAAAAATCTATATGATACATTATATTTGTAGTTCCTCATGTTATCATCAATTTCCCTTGACCACTAAAAGATTTATGAGGTCATGGATTCAGAAACCATTTATTTATATATTTGTGAACATTATAAAGAAAATATATAGTTTATTGGTACAAGATCTCCATTAAATTTTAACATGTAAGTATTATAAAGGTTATCCTACCAAACCATATTTAGTTATGATGATCAGATATATTATGAAATTAGGTATCTTGGGTTTTATGCCTCCTTATGAGTTCTGCAATAACCAATTACTTTCATCACCACCTCATAGATATTATAGTTTTCCAATGAATTATAATAGAAATTATATTGAGAAGTTCTCCTAGAAATCCATGCTATAATTAGACATGTTAATAATGAATTAAGGTGTTGTATCATATATTACTTATGGTGAACAAAGGTAATATAATTTTAATGTTAACAAATAATTATATGGTTTCATTTTATATCATAAACAATAGGGGGAATATATATTATCAAGTAGAGAAATAAGATACATAATGTGTTTCATATGGAATGAATAATCATCATAATAATAACTTAACCTTAGTGATGAAGCACTGGGAAGATTTATATTCATTTTTATTAAATATATTCGATTCATTTATACTAGTAGGGTATTATATTCATCTAATGGTTCTAAAAATTATATACAGATATAATAACACAGTAGTTTCATGACGGTTCTATATGGTGACTTGGATCATCGAGTAGCAACATAGAAAGAATAAATGAATTATCTATAAAATACTACCACATTTTTTAGATATCATTGATTCTAGTTTTGAAGAATATTTATTATATTTATAGTATTACCCATTCCATTATATTCATGTCTAGTATAAACATAAATTACTCTGTATCAAATATTTGGAATAATAGTTTTTAATTTTAAATAAATAACATTTTTTTTGTACAATACCTCTTAATGATGGACATTATATACTATAATATGAAAACCAATTATTTTTAATTGACAATGAATCATGTTTAAATGACTCACATTAAAACCAATCACAGTATCACTAAAATGTTAATTTGAATGAGGATTGGTTGACAAATATATGTCATTATATTTATTTATATTATTTTAAAATAAAATAACCTGGTATGTGTTGAATTTTTTTATAGTTAAAATAGCCAAACATCCATTTAGTGAAAAGGATTGTTGAGCGACATGGATTATGAAATTATTTTATGTAGATGTTTCCAAACTATTCCATGTTAAAGAAATATGATGATATTATTTATTCATAACATTTTCTAATGAATTTATTAAATATTTACATGTTTGAATTTTTTGGTATACTTTTGAATCCCTTGTGATATTTATGTAGTACAATAATGAATTAGAGAATAAAATTGGTAAAAAGGTAATGAATATTTTTTTATATAGTGGTGGAGAATATCATAAAAAAGAGAAACTCAACTAAATAATAGTGTTTGTGATTTTATTTCAACATGATCATATTTATAAACTACAATGGAGTGGTCTCGGTTAAGGGAAATGCCACACCTTGTTGGAAATGGTTAGTTTGATGGAGATTCATTAATATCATTAATTTTTATTTTTTGGGTAGTACCCTACAAAATAAATCATATTTTCCAAAAAAAAGTTCCAACTAAAGTGAAAACTGGTATCATATATTAGTTATGTTGTGGGAGGAAATATTGTTTTCTATTTTACACATTTGGTTTTGTGAAATGTTTTTTGAGGATACTATTTGAAAAAATCATTAACTGTGAAAGAAAAAGTGCATCTCTAAAGGATATGCTAATTTAAAGGGTGATATTATCTATAAAAACCCTCATATAAAAGTTAAATAATATCTATTTGTTCAATGATTTTTGAGAGAGATCGCATATCCTAATAGATATTATATGAAATATCAACATCAAGGATTATTATTCTCATGATATATAAGAGTTTTCATATGAGAAAAATTATCAAGGCCCAATGGAAGTGGTTATTCTAGGTGAAAAATTCTTCTGTGGGTTCACCAATGTGGTTAGATAACCCAAGAGATATGGTTATCAAGTCATTAAGTGTGGCCACTATTTATTATTTGATAGTGAGGATCTTTTATCGAATAATAATGAAATAAGTATCACAAAATTTTCTTCATAGAAATTAGGCATGAATTGGGGGATGGAATTCATGTACTAGAAGAAATTCATGATTCTCGTATATCATATAGTAGATGTAAATCCTATTTTATTCAAATGAGTAATCATGGATAAAATAGATATTAAAGGCATGAATACTACCTTTAAATATAGGTAGGTTTATAAGGGGTTTATGCAACATCAAGGAATATCCTAACACATGAAATTTTCAATAGTTACCCTGATGAAATCCATCACAAATATTACTGACATAGTTTCCTACCATGATTATGTGATTAGGAACATTTATTCAAAATATTTATTCATTAAAAATAACCTCGTGTAAGATATATACATGTGAAAATAAGATGGGTTTGTGGAATGTAAATATTCCTTTAATGTATGCTTGTTGTTGATTTCGTTTTATAGATTGAATAATAAATCAAGACTACGGAACATTAATTTTTATGAATCCATAAGGTAAGTGGATATATAAAGAATGAATATATTCCATGTTTCTATAAAAGGTTTTGTGAGAGTGAAGTTGATTTCCTAGTAGTATATTTTAAAAACATATTAATAATTAGAAATGAGATAATGGCCTTATAGTCTATTATGACATGGCAGGAAATGTGATTCTTCGTAACGGATCTTGGTGAATAAGCCTATATTCTATGGATCAAGAACCCTTGTGATAGTACCAAAAGGATTATTAGACAATTTTAGGGGATATAAATTGATTATAAAGTAAATAGATTTAGTATTAGGCAGACCAAAAGAAGGTTGTTCCCAATGCCACCTGATATACATATTTACTAGGAAATGATTCCTTAGACATAATATGACAGATATTAGATAGTCACGAAACATTAAATATCGATGATAAGATCGATCATGTATGCCATGTTATATAATATGATCGATTTTTCCTACAACATAAGCATGGTGTGTTGATATCATGTAATCCCAAGAAAGAAATATTGGAATATTGTTTAGACAATCTTGAAGTATATGAGGCATACTAAGTATATTTTCCTTTATTATGGAGGATATATGGGGATATTAATAAGGGGATATATAGATTATATTTTTTTAAAATGATCTAAAATCAATGTCAAGATATATGTTTTTCCTTTATAGAGGATTGGTGACAATAAAAAGCTTAATGAATCTAGTGGTGACCAATTCTACATTTGAGGCTAGGGTAATTACTACTTCTAATTTTGAACAAACATTATTGTAGATAAAAAACATAATATATGTGATTTATGTGGTTCATGATAGTAAATAATGTATTCCAATATAATTTCAAAATACATCAGTACGGTCACTCGTCAAGGAGCCTAAATCTCATCAACCAATGAAGAATATACTTCAAATGTACCACCACATTGGGAAGTTTTCCTAAATCATTGAGATCATAGTGAGTAAATTTTTCAAGTTGAATAATTTTATGGGCTCATTTACTAAACAATTATTTTTGAAGAATCATGAATATCATGTGAAAATTAGTTTAATGAATCATGTAAGTAGAGGAATATAGTAAAAGTAGGGTTTTGTTGGGATTAGTTCTTTTTAAAAAAAATTATGTACTTTATATTTTCTATATATTTAGAAACATGAATATTAATAAATATGTTTTCATATGATTAATTTTTTACATGTCTATTTAATGTTATGATATCTATTGAGTAACTTCTATATATGAATATCAGATATGTTTCCCGTTGTGATGAGAAACATGATGTGACATGAAAATATTCATAAATATTTGTTTTATTCTTAGATAACATATATATAATATGACATTTATGATAAAAGCTATTATTTTAGGGGGGTTCATACAATATTGATACCTCTATTAATTATTCTCACACTTTTAATATACAAAAGGGGGTGGTGGGAGAGTATACAGCTAGTAATTTTTCCATAGGTTATATGTGTATCTTGATAAAACTATAGTAAAAAAAGGTGTATTGGGCATTAGAATTAATATTTTTTATTTTCATATAGCATGTTGTGTACTTTTATGTATTATTTAAGTGTCAAGTTCATTCACTCTCTACATTGTTATTGAAGTTCTTTGTTCATTAAAATGGACTTGTATTTATAGGAAAAGCTTCACAATGGTCGGATCCACTCTAATGGTCATATTTTCCTAAAATTTCGGATTGACATAGACACGTTTCAAGAATACAACGGTTAGTTTGTAACAGATTGGTTGAGATCTTTTCAAGTATGAGAAATGATGTTATGTTAACGATAAGTGTTATGTATAATAAGACATGGAATCTAATAATATTGGAATGATACACTAAATAACTCAATCATTATTAAGAAAAATGTATTCTTAAGAAAATTATTTCCAAGAAAACGAATTCATAACAAAAAATAAATTGCATTCTGAAGCTGGTATCATAGTTATACCAAAATTAGAATCCTAAATTCAGAATGACTTTTGTAATGGAATTAGAATCATAAAATAGGAATGAAATTTTCACTGGATTTGGAATCGTAAAATAGAATGAATTTTACACTAGATTCAGAATCATAAAATAGAATGACTTTTGCACCAAATTTGGAAGCACAAAACAAAATGACTTTTTCACTAGATCCGTAAGTAGAAAAAAAGTATGAATTTTGCACCGGATTTTGAATCATAAAACAGAATGATATTTACACCATATTAGGAATCATAAAATGGAATTACTAATATGTATGGACAACGGAATGAAAATTTTTTATGTATAATGAAATGAAATGATTAGTTTTAAAAAAAAGCATCTAAGAAAAAAAATTTAGAAGTTTAGAAAAAGTTATTATGATTTTCAAAACATAAGACCATAAGGAATGAGAAGTAATAAGATAACCTTATTAACTCAACATATTATTTTATGGTTGGTCATTAGTTCTAAGTCTTAATCATCCATTTTAGAAAATATTTTGGTAGGAAAACAACATGATAAAATATATTTAAAGAAAACATTTAGGGGAATACAACCCATTGGTATAATATATGAAAAGAATTAAGAATGAATGAATTTAAATTATGGTACTAAGATTAATGGTATTGATAAAATATGATTTATACCTTATATTGTATGTTTTATTAATTATTGTTTATCACAGTTTGTGAATGTTAGAATAATTATATTAACATTGTTTTGGAAAAAGAAAAAACTGTTTCCTCTAAAAATGGTTGTGGGTATTAAACCCACAACTAAAGGATATGAATGGATTAGTCCCAAAACTAGCCTACATGATGTCCTGGTTTATATTTCATTGTTTTATGTTAAATTATTTAAATAATATGTATTAATGATTATCCATTAGTTTAACTATTTAGGTTTACTGATTCATGTATCATATTGTAGAATATTTTCTGACCGTATTTGATTTATAAACTATTTAGAGATAGAAGGAAATAATTCTCACTCTTTTAGAGATCATTCAATCTATTAAAAGTAAATTTTATTTGTTCATGCATAAAGTTCTATATTTTTGTACTCATTTCTTGGATTAAGAATTTAATGGGAAATTGATTTAAGAACAACAAAATGTTGAAATTTTCCTCATGAAATAGAAATGTATAAGGTAAGTATATTTTCATATGTCATAATTACCTTCATATCTGGTTATCAAAATGGACTTTTAAATCTACATATATTTATAGTTTTGAGGTCCATTCATTCCATTGATCGTTCACTTTATTATGGTTAGTGTCCTTTAACATTATCTCTAATTATTTATGCTATTATTCTAAGTCTATATCATTACATGTCACTAATTTTATCCTACTTTGAATACTTTTTTATGTTCTTATAGATTAAATTTATAATGTAAATTATCACTTATTAATAGGATGAATTATTAACCCTATATAAGATGTCGGTTTTCAACAAAAGGATTTTCAAATATCAATCCTTTATTTTAATAGTGGAATATCAAGTTCTGAGTAAACACTTTATTTTATGTGGGAAGAATGAAACACCACTAAATTAAAAAATACAAACAATATTTTCGATAATATATTCCATAATAATACCTATGATTAGAAAACCCAAGAAATATATTTCATTAAAAATTTATATTTTCGATAGTAAAAAAAAGGATTCCCCAGGTATAAATGAATTCTAATATAGAATACCATTATATCCAGATTTTTTAATTATTATTTTTGAATATTACTAACTAAATAATGAAAAAAATATGGTTTCTACATGTGAAGAAAAATTCATTGGTTATCTATAGATTACAATAATGTAATCATAATAATAATATAAACTAAAAATAAATGTTTTTTGAAACAATATATTATTTAAAAATGAGGGTTTAACTATTCTTTAAAAAAATAAAATTAGTTTTCATCACTTTTCATGAATTTATTTGATATAATTTATTTCATTTTTAAAATCCTGATATCAAAATTATATTAGAGTTATTTTTTGGGGATTTTTCGAAAAAGATTCATTTCTTGATGAATAGTTCGAAATTGAATTTTAATTTTAATTATTTACACAGTTGAATTATATTATAAATTTTTTTAAGAGTAATATAAGATAAAATATACTATTATAAATTAAATATTGTTCATCAGACTAAATTCTATATTGAAATTGGAAATTAAACTTTCAATAAGTATAATTATGATAACTTTGGGAACCCTCTTTTTCATCACTACACAAAGTATAATATTAAAATGAATTCAACCACTTATGTAAATTAATTTTCAAAAAATGCATCCAATATTTCAAATCACAATAATTTATATTATAAAATAATTTATACTTAATTTTTGAGTAACATGAATTATGACAAATGAAAAAATCGTGGTTAAAGAAAAAACTTGATTATTAGGGGTGACAATAAAAAGATAACGGTTAAAATGAACTAAATAAATTATATCAATTATATTTTATGGAATTATTTGTACATTATAATTTTTAAATACTTATAACAACAAATTATCACTATTTCTAAATTTTAAAAATATGCGTACATCTTTTTCATTTAAAAAATGACAACTGTGCCATTGTCCTTACTTATAAGGGCCCACTCCATATACCCTATTCGTCACACCTTTATAAAATTTAGGTTTGGTCTTGACCAAGAAAAATGAAAACAAAAATTTAATCCCCCCATCCTGAAATACTTGGTTTTTTCCGAAATCCATTCGAGGAATACTTTGGGTATAACCCTAAGGTGGTTGTATGGGAAAAGGTGAAATTCCAAACTATGTGTTTTTTGTTTATTTCTTTTTCCACCTCCTTAAAATATTCTACATTTTTTATTATATAAAAATACTGTTATCTACCATATTCTTATATTTATTATCTTTTGTTAATTACCTATATCCATACCATCTTTCCTCAAAATGGGACACATTAATGCCACTCATGTGTATGGAGAGCTACCACATCACATACAGATGTGACATGTTCTCCATCAACACATATCATAACTAACCCAGAAAATATATCACAGGTAAATAAATTTTATTTATAAAATTTGTATTCCTATGCATCCATTATATATTATACACCTTTTAAATTCAAATCTGTAGATTATATGATAATTTCACTAATGTGTATGAGGGACTACCACCTCACAAAGTAATGTCAATTGATTTTCATTAACACATTAAATGGAATGTAACAAGGATAAAAAAATTAATATGTGTGTTATAAAAGAATGAATTATGAAATTTATTAAATATTTATATTTATCAAAAGATAATATATCATTTTATTTCATCCCTTTTTCATTGATTAATGATCATAATGCCATTCTTGGACGTCTGTACCACTACCTTCACGATGTGAAGTGACTCTCTATTCAACACCACACCACATAGATGATAGATATAATTATATTTAAATTAATAATGTTGAATTTATTATATTTTTATTATTAGTAATGATAAAATATTACATACCTCTTTTCCATAATGATCCTTGAAAATTGTAAACATTCCCTACACATACATATGGCCTACTGTCTCCATAATCGGAACACACTTCACATCTCAAAACCACCACTAATTATTAGGATTAAAATATTAATATATTTACAAATATTAGAAATATATAATAATTATTATTATTTATTTTTTGAAAAATAACCTCTTATACTAATAATCAACCTATCAAAGTAATTTTTGTTAAATCAGTCAAATATAATCAAAACACCTGATATAAAAATTAATTGATTATGTAATTGTATATTACATGGTAATAAGTGAAAGAAAAGGAATAATAAACTTTAAAATTACGTCAATAATTAAATAATTAATATATATTATTTATTATAGAGGATAAAGAATGTACATAATGAGTTGGACTCAATTTAAGGGACTTATTCATAGTTTCCCTTCATTATGGAATATTTTATTATTGTCCACGTAATTTAAAATATAGGATGCACATAATTTCAATTTTACATATAATATCCGTATAATTTAATATTTCATAGAATTTTAATATTCAATTTTAGTTATTTCATATATGGGAATTTTAAATTAACATCACCAGATTGTAAATAATTTCATAACTCAATTTCATTTCATTGGGTAATATTACATCATCACACTCCACAGATATGATAAGATTATGATTATAATGAATTCTTATTATTTCATGTTTTATTCCAATTTATATATCTTGAATCAAATTTAAAACCTATGATCTATTCATTGAATAATTCTAAATTTAACATAATAATCTTTTTATGTGGTTATTTCACAATATTTATACAACTATTATTATCTAATTTTGAACTTCAATTGAAGGAAATTATTTGACCATTTTGAAATAAAATAATTTTATTTTATTCTACTCTAGTTATTCATGGTATTATCACATAATGTTACAGTTTTTCCACTATTTGGTACATAAAATAATTAAGAGAATTTATTTAAAAAAATAAAAATTTATTTCTCTCATCCATCTAAAATCTTTTTTCCTCAAAAGCCATGTTTTCTAAAAAAATATTAAAGAAAATAAATCATTTAAAATTAATTTACTAAATAAACTTTTACATATGTTATATTTTTTACAAAATCTTTTTATGTTAATAATTGATTCAATTTTTTATAAAATTCCTTCTCGGTTTTATTGAAAAACTAAAAGGAACCATTATTTTATTTTGTATAAAATGTTCAGAATTTTATTATATCAATAACACATTGTAATTTAATGTTTAATTTATAATATTAAAATTATTTTTTCTAATAAAATTAAATTTAAAATGTTATTTGGACTTTTAGTTTTAAAAATTGATTTTCAAAATGACAAAATATTATCTTCAAGAATATTTTTAATAAATTTTTAATTATATATCTGTTCATTAATGAAATTAATCCTTTATTTTACATATAATAAAATATGTATGTTAATTATTGAAACTATCCTTATTCTTCATCTAGTTGTTTTATGATTATTAATTACCAAGGATAATATTGATACTCACATCATTGATTCATTTTAGTATTAATTATCTTTTCCTTAAATTATCTACTTTCCTGTGACGAATGAATATTTAACTTACCAAAAAAATCCATATTATTTATCATGGATATTCATATTTCAAAAATAATATCTAATTTCCAAATATGGTGTCTTAATTTTATTTTTATTTCATTAAATGTGTGAATAATGATAATCAATGTTCCATCCTCAATACAATTATTTAATTGTAAGGTATATTGTCCATTAAAAAAAATATATTAATAGATATAAGTTGAATGGTTTATAAATGTAGGTATGTGTGGGGACTAATTATATATAGCCCCAAAATACATCGTTAGTCTCATGAGGTCAATCAGAAAGCTCTCATAACATGTGTTTCAACATGTAGTTTCAATTGTCTTGTGAATGTTCTTGATAGCATAGGTATCGTAATCCTGAATAAATGATGTCCCGTAACAAAACAATTCATTTTTTATGAATTCAGTTATTATTATTATATATGATATTTTTACAATGATATTATCATTAGATGAAATTTATTCTCATTCTATCAATTAAATGGATTGTTTTTTAGTTATTCATATTTCTATATTGATTATGCCTTTTTTATCATGATAGACATGTTATTTAAATGGAATGTTTTTTTAGATATTTATGTTTCTATTTTCATTATATTTATTGAATCATGATAGCTTCCAATATAATTAATTCTTTCTAAGAAGCTTATCTCACCATTATTATATTTACTTCCCCAGTATCCAGAAAATGTATTTTACTTAGGATGCAAAGATATTCTAGAGGGAATAAAGATATTATCCAATAAATAGGCTGTAATTTTTGTATTTAGTTATAATTTGGGAACAATGTATGAATCTAATTTTCTATGAAAAATAATCTATCTGATCCTTTATAACTATACACCTTATATCTAATTCTAATGAAATAATGTATGACACTAGCTTTAGGTTATTGGATTCGGAGTCGCTTCAACAATGAGGTACCACAAGTCAATAAGTAGAGAATAAAAGGATGTATAATATGGGTTCCACAACTAATAAAAGTAGGAGTGTAATTCAAAAAATCATGCAATGAATCACTAATAAAATAAAATATGCCATTTTCTTTAACCTAGAATCTCAATACTATCCTTATAAAGATATAATACCATTTTCTTGAACTAAAAAATCCTATATGTCGTTATAGTCCCATAAAAATAGATGGACCCTAAGACCCTCAACACCATAAGTGTAATGAAAAAATGGGAAACTATATGATCAACTTATTAATGTAGACTCCATAAAATTACTTGTAGAAAAATATATTTTTCAATCACCCAATACTCTACTTAGTGCCCTAGCCATCCCATGACCAATATAAGTTTGAGGATGATAAAACATTAAATAATCAAATTAGGAACCACAAAAATAATAAAAAATTAAAATCACCTCCAATTATATTAAAAACAATTTCCCAAATTCATATCACAAAATCACCACAATATAATAAAACAACCTCATCGGGTACAATAAGAAAAAATAGAAACAAATTTCAATTACAAGAATAAAACAAACCAAGTAAAAGTTTTAATCTGGAATTTAAAAATAAAATATTTAGAAGGGAAAGTTATTCTTCATGATTCAAAACAAATTTACAAGTATCATTATTGAAACACCCCACACAAAAATAACTCATTGAAATATACATAGAATGAAAACATTAATTTATTTAAAACCATAAATGCTCTATAACACCACCGTTCACTATATTCCACAATCCAAATAGGGTCAAAACGTTTACAAACCACATAATTAATTAAAAATAGTTCTTGAAATATTTTTAAAATATTTGTTATAACATGTATCACATGATAATAAATGTAAATAATAATAGAAATATATTCAAATGCCTAATTTTTTTTAATATTATTAAATTTTATAATGATTCAGTAATGAAATTTAATAAACAAATGGTGAGATAATTTAAATAAAATTATATTTCAAAAATGTTCTAAAATATGGAATCCCAGTAAAAAAGAAAAACCCAAGAAAAAAATTTCTTTCCTATTAAATAATAATTATACTTATTAAATATTTTAAAAATAAAAATAAAACATAATTTAAACAATCCTATGATCCATGGTTCTAAAATTAAAATATTTTGATATGTGTGATACTACATAAAATCAATGAAATATGGTCTATTATATAGAAGACGAGGTGACCAAGACCCCATTGTGGGATCACATTCCCAACACATATAAAAACCTAAAATATTCAAATAGATACCCCAAAATTCATTTTAATGTGATCCAATGATAGGGGAAGGGGGGAGGACACCTTTCCATGTAGAATAATCCCTAAATCATTATGTAATCTTAATTAAATTCTTGTAATGTAGGGTCATATGAAGACAGAGGTGCACGATGGATATGAATAAGATTGGGGGGGTTGAATGACATGTTTATGGTGTATAAGAAGTAGAAAATATGTTTAAAATTATGTAAAGGAATATTTTAAAGAATAATTGTTTTTAAATTTTAGTACATTAAATGGGTTTCTCATGTGGTTTAGCAAGACGCATGGTGATCAAGAAATCCCCACTTACTTTTTAAAAAGGTCTCACATGGTAATCCCTATTACCTCACATGGTTCATTTATGCATGCACTAACCAAGACAAACAAACAAGGTCCAAATATCGAATCAAACATGCAGTTTCCTCAAAATTACTCAAAACCATGTGTAACTAGTGTGCTACCCAAAAAAATTAAACATTTATAAAAATCATCTTCAAAACTGAAAAAAAAATTCAAAATAATAAATAATATAATATTTAAAAACACTATAACATTGGTAGTTACAATATCCTACTATAAAATTTTCTTCTCCTTGAATGCTATATGGACCACAACCCTAGTAGTCCAAAGCTGGTGGATACTTAATTACATTGAAATTAGATACAATAAATAACATATCATAGGAAAGAATAGAGTATTTTTCATGGTAAACATGATACATACTTGAGACATAGATTATAATTTAAAATAAAAAATAAAAAAAATGTTTTTTCATTAATAATTCCATTTTTCCTCATATTATATCCTGACATTTCAATCAGAAAATAATTCTTCGTATCATAGGGAAAATAAAACTAACAAAATGGGTGAGCTCAAATTATCATTAACGGTATGTTTATATTGAATAATATAATGAATAAATAAGTATAATCAAAATGGATATGAAAATAACATAAACATGTTCTATTTAAATAATACATTGAACATAATATGATAAGAATAATTTATGATAAAATAAATCCATATAAATAATCACATAATCTTGAAACTAAACCATAGTTATTCTAACTAATGAAAAAATAATGCAGACCTCAATAAATTATCTCATAGTTTTGTGATTAATAATATGATACATCTAAAATATATTTACACTGACATTCATTTGAATGATTAAATCTGTGGGTAAAACCCCATCTAATTGGGATAACATATTTGCCTATTAAGGCTTACCGATGCATCGAGGGGTAATCTATAACCAGGACCCACCCACTACAAACTAATTTCAATACATTTCTCATATGAAATTGTGGAACTATAATCATTGAAAATATTCATATTTAAAAAATAACAAACTAAATGTTAGTACATACCATGATAAAATAAATATAATCATAAAATAACAGGAATAATATAGTAAATGGTAATAAAATTGTACATAATCAGTCAAACTAATCATATAAAATACAACAAAAGATTCAATATTATATCAATACCAAACATACCTAGTGGATAATATGTATAATAAAGTTATTATTTCATCAATGAATAAAAATAAAATAAAATTATCATAAAAACATTATTGGGTTAAATAAACTTTTCCTAATAAAATTCCTATTTTAAAAAACTGTTAAAAAATTAAAATAATTTTCTCTGAATGTAATAATTTAAACATAAAAATTAATCATTAAAACATTATTTTTTCATGATAGTGAAATATTCTATTCATGTCATACATATTAGAATAAATATTCGATTCATATTGCTAGTAAAATCCAAAAAGACTTAATATTGAAAAGCAAATTTATGATTGATTTAAAAGTATATGTTGAAACTATATAATTATAAAAATAAATTAAATATAAATTTTTTAAATGGATAAAAACATTGTAAAATATCTTTAGATATCATATATTCAGATAAATATGGATTTTGGATTGAAGAGAGAAATAATATAACAATTACAAGAAAGCATTTTCCCAATAATTTTATGTAACATTGACTTCAAATACAGTACAATTACAAGAACAAATTCATGAATAACCAGAAGAAATTAAATAAAGTTCATTTTGGGTTATAAATATCATATAATTAATCCAAGTGAGACATGAAAAAACATTTTTGAATAATGATGATATTGGGAAATAAACCATTACGAATTTGTTACCTTCTGAATCATAACCCCCATGTATCAAATAACATCATATAAAACATTAAATAAAATGAATATAAATATTTTCTTGTTATATAATATGGAAAGGGATATTATATACTATACACAATGAAATATGTGGTGAATATGACTTATGTCTCGCCTATGTAATTGTGAGATGAGAAACGCTTACCTCGGGTTTGACTTCCTTCACATGTGTCAAAAACTACTATATAATTATTTTTAACTGATTATATATCTATTAAAGCAGAAAAATCATTTATATCATACCATATATTATTTAATCACTTGTATATTAATGATTGTTTTTTGAAGTAAATATTTCACCCGATAATTTTTCTATTTTTCATGATTTATTTTAGCTTGGTTATATTGGTCCTTTTATGTTGAAAATGGTTTCATCATTAAAATAATATTAACATTTATATAAATATCATATATATTTATTATATATGTATTTTGAGTAATCTATTAAATTTAGACATAAAAAATTGATTACACCATTGATGGAGATGATAAACTATACATAAGCTTGAACGATGTTTCCAATTTTTATGAAGGATAGAAAATGAAGCAAAAAATAATTATTAACATTAAATAATAATAATTATATCATATTTGTCATATATATTAATCAAATTTATCATTATTACTATTAATGTAAATGTTTTTAAAAAAAATATCACATTGCAAGTTGGAGGTAGTAGTCCACGCTTATATAAGAGGTAAATTATAATTTTTTAATAGATTGGAAGGTAAGATGTTTTATGTAATATTATATTTCTATGAGTTATATTAGATCATAAATATAACACATATTAATTAAAAATAACCTTAATTACTTTCATGTAGACAGTTTGTAGAAAATGAATCATATCACTTTGTTGTGCAATAGTCATCCATAATTATGAGTTATGTTATCATTTTCACCCTAAAAATTAAAGTGATGTGTTATATGTGATTACTGGAACTTAAATACCTAGAAATGATTGATTGAGGATGGCCAAAACCATTTGGGGAACATTCAACCCACTCAAGACTAAAAAATTACAAAATGTCCTTCTTCTCAATGCATTATTACCAAGCCCTTCACCACCGCGAACGATGCGAGACGGACCAACGGATGAGCTCCGCAAATTCCATGATGTACTAATGGATGAATCTAAGAGTCTAATGAGTATTTTGAGCACCATGAGGTAGGGATGAATGCCTCCAGTATTCTATCAATGTCAATAAACATCATGATGTAGTGATAAAAGCCTTTATGAGTCTAACAGAGCCGCATCCATTTTAAAAGCATGATTTCCTTTTCGGCGCACCTCCAAGTACTGTGAACTATCATTTCCTATATATAGAATTCTCACCCTAACCCAAAGGATCTCTACCATTTCCTTTTTCATTCTGAGATCCCATTTCATGTGGAACCTTTTTCTGCATGAACACATTAGAAAATTCATCACCAAATGAATTTTTTCAATCATGAACCTACATTCCCATTATCCGGATATTCCTCTACCTAAATTGTGGATTCCCTTCATGAAGAAGCATGGCCACTAAGAAGGTTGGAGTCCTTTTTGGGCACTCATTACTTGAGGAAGCATTCCACCTTTGTTTAGCACACTCCAAGAACATGTAGACTCTATGGGTTGGATGGGTCCCCATGCATTGTGAAGATCCACACTTCACATAGATCCTTTTCACCATGCTTCAGGAAGAACCTTACTTCGAAAGGACCCTTATCCTCATGTAGCATGATAGCTTCTTGAATCCCTTCTATGCGAGCCCCATGGCATATATGAACCTCGCCCCCATGTGGCCCTTTCGGATCGTATACAGTGATCTATTATTCCCTCAAGCATTTCTTCATGTTGTGATTCCCAAACTTATGCTTATTCTCATATGTACGCTAATAGTTACTTCTTTTCACATTGCTATGATAAAATGGAACACTAAAAACCCTCCCCTCCATGTCTCCCTTGTCATTCATTGTTTGTGCCTTCCCTCCCCCAAGAGTGGGTTAGTGAAAGTTATGTATGTCTAAGGGATGAGGAGTGAGTCCTCATCATTTGAGTTGTAGGATGTTAAAATAAAAAGAACCCATATATTAAACAAATGATATTAAAATTTTGTCCCTATATTCATAATATGTTTGAGAGGATCAGAGTGGGGATGGGACTAAGAACATTTCGCTTCCCGCCTTTTCAATCTGCTTCTCTTTCCCTTTACAATTTTTCATCATGTCTTCATCAAGTACTCTCTACGTAAGCCCTGAACCATTTACATGGGAAACCATTATGGAATAAGTCCTTTTCATCATCTCCGTGGGCCATTAGAAATTGATAATCCCCCCCATTATTCCTCATTTTTTCACCTTTCATGAAACAATCTATCATTCTGTTGCTAATTTTTTTTCTCAAACCAATAATGACTCGGATATGATTAGAGGAAAAAAACCATGACATCATCCTTGACTATTATCCATGTTTAATCTCCATGCCCCTATCCGGAAAACAATGTTCTCTATGATCCCAATCTTTGAAATAGGTTATGTTGGATGCCACTCCAAGGTTTAGTCCACTCATTCCCTAAATTCCATTTTTCCTAGCCATTTCACGTAAGTTAACTCATCCCTCATAATGTTATAATGTACCCTCCTCAAAACTATCTGGGTTTTGATCCCTTTAAAATATATAGGATGATTATTTGATGTTCAATCCCAACCAATGGTCCACTCTGGTGCTCCCTTAAAATGATGTACCCTTCTGATGTGAGATCATCCCATTTTTGGATGCATCTCCTGAATCAGCCTTGCTGAGTTGTTTGGATTCACATGGTCAGATAACCGTTCATAAGAAATTAACTTCACCATACTCCTCCAACCATTTGTGTCCCACTTTCTAAGGGCCTATAACCCTGCATAATCCCAAGACACATCTCTGGGTATGTTCATTTATTTATTCCATGATTCTTTACCCAATCCTGATGTATGTGGAAATTGCTTCCCTATTATTAGGTTGTGTTGGATGCCACTCTAATGATCAATCCCATCTCCCATTTCCCATCTGGATAAATCATTCAATACATTGTGTCTCAAGATGAAAATTACCCAATCTAGAGGTTCTACATCTTTTCGGTCCCAATCCATGAAATCCATTCACATGAGCCACCACATTAGGTGTCCCATCACCCCACTGAAATATGTGGACCTAAATTACCAGCCACCCGGATACATAGGAGTCCTACCAAATGTTCAAGACCAACACGATAACCTTTATTTTCATTCAACCTCATTCATTCCACCCACTTCAATCAAATTCTCCTCCATCCATCCTGATTCATACTCATGTTTCCACATCTCAGTGATATCATGCCACCCACTTCATTACTATATATAACAGCACCAGAGAATCTAACCATTCATAATCCATACACATTAGATTAATCCAACCAAGTGTGTCCCTCTTGTGATAGGCATTAAGAAATGTGTAAGCCTTAAATCACCCCTTCGAACAACGTGGGTTTTTATCATGGTCTTATACAAGGAGTACATAGGAAGCCTCATTGAGGATCAATACCTGCCAACTATAAACCTAAGGGTGCCCCCTCATTATTTTCCACCCTATATGATCCAACATTTTTGATGTACAGATCTGCCTTCATGGTGTGAAACCTTCCCTTATTGGTACATTTCATCCTAGGCATGTCCTTTTTGGGAATTTTGATCTATCTATCCCATTTACCTTCAAGGTTCTCCCCCCTTTGGTTGTACAATTTTGATCCACTCTCATCAGTGTTCTTGCCATTCATAACCATCACTACCGGGTGTTAAACTGATGGAATACACAGTGTTAAACATGGGAAGCTAAGGAAGGCCTTAGATATATTCTTCTAGAAAAAGATACCCCACGATTAATGTGGTAATCCTAGGCTTATCTTTCTTTTTTGATGCCTCTTACAAGAGAGAATTCATCTTTACAAATGGTTCTACTTCCATACATTTCAATTATACCCTATGAAAATATTCTCTTAAAAAAGGTTTTTGACTAGACATGACCCTTTGGAATGTCCAGACAGATGCAACATAATTAACTAGTGTCCAAAAAAAGATGGAATTGGAGAGAGATTCACGAACAACATCTTATTCTATAAGGGATACCTACACTGGGTGATGAATTCTGAGGAGTAATACATGGAAGGCGAGACCGACATCCCATCACCCTATTTGAATCAAGGATAAAAAATCACAGATAAAGGGATGAATACCACTGACCTTTGGAATGTAGCATTACGGGGTATTGTGTCATTGTCAGTGTTGGCATGCGTATATTCATGGTGCGCTCTGGCAGAAAGGGTAGAAAATAAAAAATGGTGTACTTTAAATGAGACATTTATCCTATAACAATTTGGATTGGTTTTATTTTAGAAATTAGTAGATAAGAATATCACTGGATCCAGCTATCTGGTTCCATGCCCTTCAAAGAAAATAGTGGGACTGATGAAGAAGTCAATGGAATTTGGGGTAGTTAATCATTGGACATTATGATCTACAACATCATTAGTGAATATATCCCTATCTTTTCATGAGATAATGAATGGTGCTGGGGAAATGGGAAATTATTCTCTACTATCTATACTGATAGCTGAATATTCATTCATTACAGAACCCAAGCTATAAGAATCATGTCACCTCCCACAAGCAGATGGATGTAAATGTTGAAATCTCACATAACTCCACATTATCCATGATGTCGTCCACAATCATGGATACCTGAAACCCACAATCCATCTCTCCCTCAAAACATATCCATATAAGGCTGATAAATTTCATTGATCAGTGATACGAATAGGATGGGGTCATCCCAATGAGGTATATGAGCTCCCATGACCTAGAGGATCATGTTCCTCACCATCACTACTACCCCAGAAACCTTATAGGGAGCCGATACTCCCCAATCTGATGTCCAACCATTTTGATAGCCTCTCCCATAGAATTTTCTACTACTCGTTCCCCTATTCCAATGATGTGAGAAGTGTCAGAGTCAGCCCGGAGACTCACTACCACTTGGGAGATTCCAAAGAGGTATCCCACCAGGGCTTATCAGCACCACCAATTACTAGCCTTTATATCGTAGGATATGATTGTCTGAATCCCTACACCACCTGCCTCTATCTGTCTATCCCATCATCAGTGTTGGGAATATTCTTGAGAAGACACTCATCAGGGGGTGCAATATTACATAGATTAATTGGCCCATTCCAAAAACAACTCATACTATCAGTTCCATGTCATTACTAATAATGGTAATATTTATTCCTGATCAGGATTGAGATACCATCAACCCCCTTGGTAGGCTGGTCTAACTCTTCTAGTCACTAGCACAATCAGCAGCCATCATGGGTAGACCCATGTAAATGAGTTCATGTACAGAGGTCCTCTTCATACCATAGTTTTCCATATTGGAGGTTCTCCCTAACTTGTTGTCACCCCAAACGGACGTTCACCCCATTTCCATTGTACCAGATATAGTGATTTCCCCTATATTTCAGGCAATCAACACAAAGAGAATCCTCACATTATCCCTAGATCAAGCTGAGGTCATCCCTGCTCTAGTGAACATTAAAGAGGGGGTCCTCCCCAATTAATCAAAATCCAACACAGAGTTTCTCCCGATGCCTAGTTCGATCAGTATAAAGTCCCTCCTTGTATTATCACTTCCAGCTGGTGTGGAGGTCCTCCATTTTCCATAGAATGTCATCATGGATGTCCTAACCATGTTCCTTCCATCTATAGTAGAGTCCCTCCTTTCTCCATCACTCCCTATAGCAAAGGTCCTATTAATGAGTCGGTCAACCCAAAAGGATTTCCACCCAGTGTTGTTTTACTCATATGCCTCAGTGCACCCCACAACCCATTTCACCAAAGTGGTGGCCCTCCCTGCATCAATGAAAACATGTTTGGAGGGCCTTTTTGAATCCATCCTTCTCTAAGGATCTTCCTATATACTCTATCATCAACCCAAACCGAGTTTCCCCAATTCCGAATATCCACCCTTCCCTAAATAACCATATTCTTTCTGGAGGGATAACCATCACTACCAAATAAAAATCCTGTGAAGTGCCAGGACCAAATAAATCAATTTTTCATTTTAGAATCTGTTGTGGAATGCGAGTCGATGATGAATCATTAACCATGATCTATTGTATCAAGGTTGGGGGAAGGAACTTGGAATGTAAGATCCATCCTTCCAAAAATAGAAGTACACCATATCCCCAAATCCCTCTGCATGTATATATATGAAGAGAATGATTTGGCCCCATTCTAGTGTCTCTCCATGCAGTTCCCTCTATCATAACTAGGAACATTATATACCTTGATACAAGTTCATGGAGAGTTTTTCTAGGGTGTGGAAGATGATGAGAACTAGAAAAATCTTCCACTAATGGACACCACATTCATGAAAGAATCACTGGATGGAACTCCATTTTACAGGGACGTGATGATGCAATCTATGCCATCCCCCAAAGATGTCCCAATGATAAGTAAACTATCATCTGATGCACTATTCTCTCCACTGGCTAGTATACTACCCTGACTGTGGACATCGGTATCATTTCTGATCCCTGAACCAACCCCAATCAATGACTGGGGAAACCATAAGTAGGATCCTACTTCATAATATAGAATCTTATGGGTGATTCCCATATTTAACTAATTTCATAAGATGTTGTAGCATATCTCAAGTCCAGACGTATATATCCCAGAGTCTCTCACATAGGATGAGGTCATATGTTTTTTTCGGACTCTCTAGGTGATGAATTAATACCATCTACATATTTGATTGGTTTCTATCATGAGTAAAGATAATTATGAATATATTTTATAGCATTATCACATGGTTGACCTAATCGCTCCTCTCATCATTTAGTACCCCACATCTCTTGATTTTCAGAGAACCCTTCTTCAATAATCTATCCAGAGTATTACTATGATACATATAATTATTTTTGAGGAATCCCCACATCTGCATATATATGGTTGGGGATAGAACATAACTATCTACTTCAGTTCAATATTGTGTCAACCAGACTAAACAGGTAATATCGAGGATATGACAGTAGGTGCGGTCATGGTGAACATGGATTACATCAATACTATTATTTGAAAAAAAAATTATGAGGGTTTGTTGAAGAGAACCTACCAATATAAACAGCACAACATCTGTTGGATCCTTGTGCAATGTCACTCACATGGCAAGACAATTTCATTGTCTTTTTTACCCTTCTGATTCTTTGCCTCTCAGTCGAGGTCCCATCAAGGGAAAATAAAACATTGTGGCCATTAAAAAATATGACCCATTATGGTATACATTCAAGATGGAAGATGATTTCTTGAAGGTCACTTCTCTTAAACAGCTCACAAAATAGAAGAATATAATTGATGATCTCCTTGGACAACACCATATAGAATGATTCAAATAATATAGTGATACACATTATGATCTCATCCACCATAAACCTAGACTGTATGGGAAACCACATGTTATTCTCAATGAATTGCCTCTCATTAATCCAGAAAACCTTATATATTCTTATTTTCAAGAGTCCTATGTTTATGGAAAAAGGCCATGGTTTGTGTTGCCGAATCCACCCGAGTTTTATGAAAATATTCTCTAAAACCCTGTTCTATAATCTATTTCACCAGCATCATCTCATGTCACACATTAAATAATTCCACCAATTACTCCATATAGCATTCCACCAGAATTTCCTCAAGTTTTTGTTCTAGAAACTCCATGAGCCTCTAATTTGGTTTATCGTGTTGAATAACTCGACAAAACACTGGTGGTCTGGGATCCTTTTTAGCACATGAATCTCTACTAGGTGGATCTTATGGCTAGTCTATTTATATACTGTGAGGCTCTCGAAACCTGGCAGTTGGTGATCCCACCTGATGGAAAGCCTTATCTGGTATGGGTAGATGATATTCAGTCACACCTAAATTTCAAGAACCCCAATTTATCCCCTCTTAATGCGATTGGATACCCACTAAATAACCCTTCCCACATCATCTCATGATTTGGAACAATTCTTGGAACTCCAGTGAAGCAAGATGCCGCCAAACTTCATTGTTTTGTACAGACACTGGAAGGCCCTGCGTTTTTCTGGGACAACTACTTACCCATCGGGTCTATTGCTCTTTGGGAGGATCTTCATAGGTAATTTCATTATCATTTCAGCTAAACCACTTAAAATAATAGTATTGTAGACATATTTATGTACAAAAACCATCAGGATTATTGAATCATAGACATTGTCTCTTATTAGAAAGGACTAATTTATCCACACGATAAGCTCCTCAATCAATAGAATATGTTGATGATGTATACGAGGAACAAGAAGAATGAATTTATCACATCCATAAAATTTTCTCTTCTGAATTATACGATTTATACAATAAGCCTTTGTTCCTTTAGGAAGGATTACAACAAGCCCATAAGACACATCAGTTTCCACCCACAACTCCTGTATGAAGAGAAGTTTGGTCCAAAACTACAGTTGTTTCATAGGAAGAGACCCCCTAGACCAATAGATCTATTACTGATAGAGCCACATCCACATCCTCATTGATTTAAATGACCACAGGCCCAGAATCGGGCTCATCATTACCCACCTTAGAATTGGTAGGCACCACCATGTAATGCACCAAAACTTCATTGGATAGATAATCAGGTACCACATCCTCGCTAGGATCCAACCCCTCATCAGGCCAGGCTCCTTGTGTCCCTTTATGTGACAGGAAAAATCAAACCTACTTTTTTGATGAAGCTTAGGTCCCTCATTATTTCCAATGCATCATGGATCAGTGAATATTATAGTTTCCAGATAGTAGAAATCCCCAAGAGGCTGATGTTATTGATTTCTCCAACTACTACCCCTATCACTGATAACTTGGACATAAACCAAAATAGTTATATGTGTTGAAGGACTAGCTTCAGGGCCAGGTTGATAAAAAAATAGGTAGGAAGGGTCCTACCCCAACCTAGGTGGCACATATATATGTATAGTCAGAAAGAAACATATAGGTTTAATGATATCATGTCTTTGGTCAGGGGTCTCATCAGTATGACAACTAGTTGGCCTGTAGAGAAATTCATGGCACCCATATTATCATTCGTTCTGATTTGAATCAAACTGAGCCATTTGAAGTAGTTTTTTTCTACTTATAATCCTACATCATCTGTGTTTTATCCTTATCCATTCCTAAGTAGATGGAATCGTCTTTCCAATGGAGATATCCCCCACCCCACCCCAAACACATTTGTTCCAAATTTATCTAGCACACTTGGCATCTATATTCCTCCAATGATTTGGATTTTTTACATCACCCAGCTAGTATTTTAGGATTCATAAATTGATGGTCATGAGTATGCCTTGGTGAATATAATCAAACTTGTGAACCCTTACATGGTACCCAATGATGATGAACACCAACTTAATCCTCCTAATGTCCCCAATCAATGCCAACATCAATGTAGTAATGGCTCTTTGAACCATCAGAATGCTCAGTCTAGTGATTTCAGAAAATATATACACACTACTGAGATTAGATTGTAGGCACAATGTAGAGGTAAAAAATTATCTTTCACTTATCCCATCTCATTTGGTTTTCTCAATCCATTTTTTGTGCTACACGCTCAGGTAGAGCCACCGTGACAATTCCTTGCTCAGTTGCACACATCTATGGATATTCATTAGTGATCTGATAGTCATTCAGTTTTAATTTTGTGTGATTCATCTAGCAAGTGGTGGGATATACCCTAAAATTTCAGGAGTAGTCATGTTTGACTAGAAACTCTCATCAAACCATCTACTGTATAGAAACTCCCTACCTATAAAAATGTGTGTTTATCATGAAATTCTGATTCTCTCAAGAACCTTGATATCATTCCTACAAATATCATAATACTTGAATCTCTCCACCTTTCAAAATATATGCACGATGCATTCATAGAGACATTGAAACTCCCACTCTTGTTCGGGGTAGAGGTAGTGGCTGAAAATGACATCCATGGTGAGATTTCCAAGCGATATGAATGACAAGTTGTCATATCATTGTTTGTATAATATTAGGGATACGCTATACCGAGGAACATCCAACCATTGTATATCACATTAGACATCAATAGCATGGAGGTCCATTGTTGTCTTGTTGACATAGGTTCTGGGATCTAGCTTATCTCGACTCGGATGCTCCATAAGATAGGGAAGATTTAAGAAGATATGAGTCTCTCTGACCACACAATTCATGGTTATGACTGGACAGAGAAAAGGTAGTGTTGAATGATTTTCTTGAAGACCTTGTTCAGTGTTTTGATTTCTAGCACTGAATTCATGTTCATCTTGTAGGACACTGCCTATAATGCCCGTATGGGTAGACTATGGATCCACCTACATGCAACAGTTCCTTACTCGTATCACCAATGTCTCAATTACTCTTTCAATCATCGATTGGGATTCGTCTAGGGTGATTTATATCCCTTTTCAACTTGTGAATACAATTAATTAGATGCTAAGTATTATATGAGCAAAAAAAATTATACCAGTGAGGTTGAAAAAACCACTTCTGCGGTCAACCCGTGGAAAGACTGGGATGATAATTTCATCCTCTTGATTCACCGATTGGAGGAACCGATGAAAAAATTAAGACACTTCATTATTGTTTTTTCAAAAAAGAAAAAAGTACATTCCCATGTACATGGAATATTTGAGGATAACATCATAAACCAACAGAAACTAAAACCATGTGATTACAGATCCCCTTTCCCTATAAGTTATCAATATGTTCACTCTATGGAAACAACAATACGACATACTTTCTTATTCCACTAGGTTAGGTTGAACTGAATTAAGATAAAGCACCACTACTAATTTGATATTATCAAGTGTGGCCCCTTGGGTTGAATGTCTAATGTAATTGGGTTGACTAATATCACTGTCATGGTTTGATTAGTGTAGGATACTCTTCACAATGATTCGACTACCACATTGGCTAGCACCATCATCCATTTAGATTCAGTAAACTCAGAATGGTTTCCCCATACTGATTATCTTATCCCTTCAAATACTGAAATTTTTTTGGAAGATGCTCTACCCACATTTCAAGAAGGTGTCTCTCCCACTATTGATCTGTTGGTACATGTGAATCTCCGTGCCAGAGAAGACCTGATGGAAACACTGATCAACACAGATATTCCTACCGAGGACCTACAATAGTATATGTATTTCATAATGCATCATTGTGACATATTTTTTTGGAGTTATGGTGAGATTACAGTACTAGCTCCTGGTCATCTTCCTTTCCATTGGTCTCCTGAAAAGTCATCACAGATTCAAACAACCTCTTAGGAAGATGCACCCCTCTCATAGTGCCATTGTCAATCCCACTGATGGTAATATCATTTATGCCAACATTGCCATGCAAGTCCATTACCATAGATGTTTGGAAAAAATCATTCCCATTAGGAAGAATAATGGGTAGATTAGAGTCAATATTTCCTACCAGTATCTCAGTCTCCACTGTTGGAACGATGATTTTCCCCTACATATGACAGAGTTTTTTATCGATGCCTCTACTTGATTTTAGTCCATTTGATTCCCAAAATGTTATATTAGGTGAAATTAAATTTGAATAACCTATTAAGATAAAAAATTCATGACATTTAGGGTTAAAAATGAACCATAAGCTATCATTTAATTTTGATTGGTGTAAAAAATGAAAGAGCCACCTATATGCTACTATGCACCGCATATTCAAGCCGATCATTGATATTCTTGTTGAAATCTATGTGGATGATCAGGTGATACAATCCCTCCAGTGTTAGGACTATCTCATAAATATCGAGAAAGTGCTTGGATTTCTCAGATCAATCAATATAATGATTGACCCTCTTATGTGTGCCTATAAGGTTACCTCTGGGATGTTTCTATGCTTCATTTTCAGATATAGAGGTATTGAGATTGACCCAGATAAGATATATGATATCAGTATGATTACTACTCTCTAAAATCATTTAAATATATATGGATTCCAAATACACTTTGACAATATGCTGATTCATTATAAATATTCCTAAAAAGAATAATCCGTTTTCTAGAATAAAGAATGAAGTTGTTTTCTACTAGTTGGATGAAGAGTGATAGAACTATTTTGAGGAGATCAAGAAATATCTATTACAACATTCAGTTTTGAGGCCACCCATCTGTAGAAAGTCACTGGTCCTTTATGGGACCACCTCGGAATGATCCCTCAACACTCTTCTCATATATATGAATAATTAAGGGACATAGAATTGTTTTTACTATCTCATATTCATACTCCACGACATGGAGACCATATATTCTCCATCAATAATAGATTCATCATGCTGGTTTTAGTGGTACATAATTTTTGACATTACATGTAGTATCATGAGATACATTTTGTGGCCCATGTGGATCCTATAAAGCAGGTTCTGAACCTTTTTATATTGACTACTCATCTAGATTAGTTGGATGTGATCCTTCAACAGTTAACATCAGGTTCGTTCTGTAGAATTCTATCAAGGGATAGATGCTTTCAGACATCCTTACTGCTCATCCAAACCCCCAAGTGAATTACATGGATATTTATTTTCTAGATGATACTATTCTATCACTGAATCAGACTATTATATATTGGTCGATACATTTTGACAGAGAATCTCAGAGTCTTAGCGGTAGAAGGATCAATGATCTCAGACACAATAGAGTAGGTCTAGGTATTGTCTTCCAAAATCCCACACATTATTTCCTTACCTATTCATTCTTTATATCCAAATACCACACAAAAATTGAGGCATAGTATCATTATCTAATCACTGGTTGGGAGCTACCCCTCAGGATTGATGTTCCTCACCTATATGTGAAGGGGGCTCTGAGCCGGTCATCATGCATATCAATGGGGATTCGGTCACCAGAAAATAAAAAATATTGCCTCTATTAGAGAACAATTTCAACCTGATGGCCAAGATCCCTTATCAACCAGATTTTAGTCATGTGCCCTGAACATAGAATGGCCTACCAAATTCCTTTTACAGCACTTCCTTATATCCCACAGAGTCTGACCACAAAAATCTGATCATCTATGAGGCACATCGATGGTTTATCACTCTCGTCACTCAGGATGATGATGATAGCCAACTGGTAATACACATTAAAATAGATGCCCCCAAATTCAGACCATCAAGTCCAACGTCCAAGGTAGAAGATACCATTGGTTGGAAAATAACTTTTGATAAGTACCTCAATCATGGAAATCTCTTGACAGACAGAGTAGAACATGAGTGAATCCATCAGTGTGCAATGCAGGTGAAACTCTGGAGTGGTCCCAACATTAGAATATCCTCTATAAACATGTGTTTGATGAAATTATCCTCCATTGCATTTAGGGATATGATATTCCCATAGTTTTTCTAGATGTTCATATTGGTTCCTATGGAACTCATCATACCTTGTCAAGCTCTCCAATCAAATCAAATACTTAGGATACTTATGTCCCACTATAGTTCACGATTATATAGATTTGTCCAAGAGGTTCTACACATGTAAAATAAATCCCAATTTTATGAATCGGATTCTAGAACACCTCTATACTATCAAAAACCCTTTTTTCCGTTGTATTCTAGGGATTTGATGTCATGGAAACATATCCACCAGCAATAGGTCGCTATTGCATGTTCATTATGACTTCTAGAGATTTATTCTCTGAGATAGAAGAATAGATTCTACTCAAAGAATTCAAGGCATGTTTTATCCTGGATTTCATGACCTCTAACATCATCAATAGATTTCGGGTTCCTCACACTATCCTCATCGATAATTGTACCAACTTTTGAGCAGATGATGGAATGAATTTGTATTCCATGTTCAAAATCCAGCCTAACCAAAATTATCACAATTAGGTATAGGGGGATGGATAGATTGAGTAATTCCAAAAGAAACTATCTATCATTTGTATGAGATGATTGGTCAGAACAAGAAAATTTTGATGAATAATCTCTCCAATTCTCTCTGGGATTACCATATTACAACACACAATTCCACCCAAATGACACCATATTCTATGGTGTACATAATACAAGTGATCCTTCCCATATATATTCATTTTCATTCACTCCGTAATACAATCTATGATGAGTAGATGTTAGAAGAAGTAGTAGAAGTCCATATTTACTAAGATGGTGGCCCATGATGAGAACATGATCTGGTCCTTGTATAATATGCATATGCCTCATAATAAGATATCAATGGCTTTCAACAAGAACATTTTTCTCATATCCATTCTCCATGGAGACATGGTATTGGATCTTAGACCATCGATAATAGCTGGTAGTCAGCCACCAAAGCTAGAGCACAAATGGGAATGGCCCTACAACATTTATAGTGTTTATCCCAGTGGTGCATAATATGTGATCACCATGGATGGTGATCAGATTACACATCCCACCAATTCCAACTCCCTCAATCATTACTTCGCATGAGTGACCTTCTTGTTCTAAATTATGATTATGGAAAATAGTAAACACCGTCCTTTATGTTCTGAGATCTACAACCTTAATCATATATCTATTTCATCCTTCATGAAGTTAAACTGGGAGGGGTTCCACATGATTTTATACTTCCGAGCATTCATGAACTAGTTGTGTCTTGATTCAAATCCATATGTAATATGTAGGAATTCATTAACATTTTATCTATGGGTCAATCCCCTTGGTTTTCTAGGTTTCACTATCCATTCATCCCCTTGGCGTATGTTCTTTCTTGGGATATCATGGTGTGATATAAGATCCATTTGGTCCTCATTCACGTCAAGGTTACAACATTCAACCTATGTGCCTCCCCTAGAGATCTCCATTTTCATCATCTTTACTACATGACATTAAACTGTATGACATTAAAGAACTATGTGGGGATTGAATCTAATCCTTATGGGATACATAGGAATGCCTAGACATGCTTTCATACCATCCAGCCTAGTTTTCATAAATCCTTCCATCATTCCGTTTCTTTTCCTCGATTCCCTATAGAGCATGTGGTGTGATTTGTGGCTTTTTTGGCCTCGTTATCATTGGGTATAAAAAAACCATGTCCTTTATTTAAGGAATTTACTTCAATCTCATCCTTTCCACATAACTATAAATAACACCGAACTTCAATAACTATGTATGAATTTATTTAAATACATAGAGGATATGTAGGAACACCCAAACACTTTTTCTTCAAGTCAAGATTTAGTTCCATGAATATTTTCATCCATTTATCCCTCCTAGTCTTTTGTTATCTTCATGTAATACACAAGTAATAGTAGGGAACTCATTTTTATTTATCCACATTGAAAATAAAATAGCCAAAGAATTCCACCCTAATAGAATTCATACCATGTTCTATCCTTACTACAATATTTTAAACATAAAGACATTAAAAAACTATATATGGATTGATTCCTACCCTTGTGGGTTATGTAAGGGATCATTGAATTTTTTTTGGAACAAAACATAGGTTAATCTACATTTATAGTCTTTAAGGCCCTCTCTTAAGGTCTATGTTCTATGACCATAATCTAAGATCCTTCCTAACTCACTTGATGATGAACTATTGTGTACTACTTGGAATACATTAAACTACATTTTTTAATGTCCTTTTATGAAAATCTATTACAGGAATGTTCCCCCGTTGGACTATATGAAATTAAACTACTCCATCCCATTGGATATTAAACAATTATTACATCCTTACTACATTCTTTTAAATAGCACGATATTTCAAGAACTATGTGTGGATTGATTTCTTCCCTTGAAGGATAAGTAGTGACGCCCGAGCATCTTATCCTTAAGACGGGCTGTAGAATCACCTATTCACCATTTTTTGTCTGTATTGAAATAGGTTATCTGCTAAGAATGTGTTGTATGATTTAGATTTCCTTGGTCCTCATTCATGTCTGCATTATTTACCGCACCACGCATTTATGTTTTGTCCCATGTTCATGTTGTTATGTTGAGAACCTATGGTCCACAATCTGTGACCCTAAACTAAGATAATCAGGTATGAGTGAAATGACCTTTAAATTAATTAAAATTCCCCTAAAAGAACATGATCCCTGAAAATGTGCATGATTTAACCTATGAATGTTCCACACTGAAATGGTTGAATGTGCAGTGGTACAAGACCCGGAATGTTTGATTCCACAGGGGAATTTCCCAATCATAAACTCGACACTACACATGCCTTGTTATTAAGGCCTCCATCATCTTTAATTTTTGATGGGACCTACTAATGGTAGAGATTCTTAACCTCATGGCTCTCCTACCATTCTCATCCAATTCCCACAAATACATTTCTAGGTCATTTTGATTCAGTTCCTGTGAGTCGGATATGGTCAGCAGCTGACCCTCAAATATCAATTTCTATTTGAGGATACATGATATGTATAAATTATCCCAAATATGGTTCTTAGTTATTCTACCTCATATCACACTCCCATTTCATCCCAAATATCAGACTATGTGATTCACATTTTCCATCCCTTTAATGTTTTTTTGGATCTCCAATGCCTCAAGTGGTATTCATCTTCACATTC
Organism: Viscum album; assembly: GCA_963277665.1. NCBI lineage: Eukaryota > Viridiplantae > Streptophyta > Magnoliopsida > Santalales > Viscaceae > Viscum > Viscum album. The sequence goes on along the minus strand of OY728139.1, from coordinate 444,416,851 downwards.
TCACCTGTTGAGTTGGAATGTTTGGAAGGATGAATTACCCTACCTGAAAAATTATTTTCCATGTTATGGAGACCAATGTGATGGATAAATCAAGAAATCACTCCTAATTTTCCACACTGAACATGCCTCATGTGGGATTAGGTGTTATGGTAGTGTTATACCCCAAATAAAAGTTGTGAAACCTCATTGAATGAATTTTATGATCTTAAAATAAGAACTATTTTCATCTAATAAATATGATGTTAAACTATAATGATTTTTCCATTATGACTTTAAAATTTTCCATACATTCCATATGATATCAAAATACATGGGTCAGTCCCGTCATACGACCTTGAATAACAACAACATCACCTTGGTCGCATGATAAGAAACAACACAACATTGTTGTGTTCTAACATGAGAGGGAATCACCTTGGTACTAGTCATCCACGATGCCACATTTAAAGACCTACGCATGGATTGATTCTCATAGTGACAACCATACTTTTCATCATGGGGAAATATCTCTAAAAAAGATGAAACAAAAGTAAAAACAAGAAATATCTAATGTCACTTCTCTCTGTTGATGGGTCTAACCTTCATGAAAAAATATACTTTCACAAACTATGAATGCGTTGATTCCCATTCTTCTTGGAAACAAAGTGAATCCTGAATCCTTGGTCTTGGTTATAGTCTTATCATTATTTCCCCTAACTTCATCCTCAATGCTTGACATTAAACTACAAACACTCCATAATCACTTTCAAAATGCCATGTAAGAATTACAGTATGTCTCTGCTTCATCGCCATCAAAGATTATTTCCCCCATGATTGTTGGTGTCTGACCACATATTCATCATGAAATACAAGCCACATGATTCCCAGCCTTGTTGGATATATAGTTTTTTCTAGATGATTTGTCTTTATGTCTACCCACAGTTTCCTTAACCCATTACCAACCATTTTCAATCAGTTCATCTTTAATATGTATGAAACGCACAACCCTTATTTCTCCTCATTAGCATTGGATTTTTCTTTATGTGTGTGTTATAAACATTAATATTGAATGTTCTTATTTGTCCAATCATCATGAAATTATACTCTTTGAAATAATCAACATAATATTACCATTAACTATTGGAACAACAGGGTCTAAATCCCACTCTATACTGATATGATCCGTCCATATTTGAGTCCATATCAGTTTTGGTTTTCCCTCATCGTTTATATTCAGATGGACCCCCCATCAATGATATTATCATGCATTTTTATCCCTCATCCCTTCTCGGGACAATGCCCTAATGGCTCTGTGATAGCGACCAGCAAGTCCCGTGTTCTGAACATAGTCAATTGTTGATCCCAAATTATCTGACCTCATTATTTCCTATTTAGTTATGGTCTCTTTGTTTTGAATATGGTAAAAAGTGGGCCTTTACATACACTTCAGCCACTTATCTAGACCTTGAAAGTATTACATTACCCTCCATCTTTTTTTTGTATCTTTGTGGGATTCCATCCTTATTGACACCCTGGATGTGTCCTCCCACATGTCAGGAACACCCTTGTACAATTTCTTACTTCCTATGCCGAGCATGGCTCATGTAGGCTTAGGAGTTTTTGGTAGTGTGGGTACCAATGTGTTTGAGCCACATGGAGGTCCCTCGGTCCAAGCACAACAACATTAAACTAAGATCACTTTAATCATTCATGATTTTAAACTGGGAGGTGTCTCATATAACATTAAAATGTGTTGATAGTAAGGACTATGTATAACTTGATTCTCATATTTAAGGGATATGATGAAACACTCAGACATTTTTTCTTTAAGTCCATCCCATGTTATATATTCCCCTACACTCTCAGAATTATGTGGAATGATGATGGTACTCCATGGTCCTCATTCACATCAGATTTTTCATCGTTCCACATTATGTATATATGTGGGGAGAAGACATTATGGTTTGATCTATATGAACTTAATCTATGATCCACAACATCCTAGTTGCATGATGGTAAACTGTGTAATGCTTTTTTCTTTATCGCATGGAAATAAACTATATGATATTCATGAACTATGTATAGATTGATTCCCATCCTTATGGGATATATAGGAACTCTCGGACACTTTTTCTTCAATTCCAATCTCTGGTTCATCGACCTATTTGTTTCAGTCCACCAATCATTTTCTCGATCCGTCTTCTCAAAAATGGATTCTCGTAAATGATACACCTAAAAAATATAGTCCGATGTGCTATGGAATAGGATCTAGAGTGTTGGATTCCACATGGATATTCCATCATTTCATATCCATACTTCATATGTCCCTTAATTTGGGTGCTCATCATCTTTCATGTATGAATGAAACTGCTAATGGTTTGGATGATCGACTTCATAGATCACATAAAATCATGGGCCAATGACCTAGATTATTTTGAACAGAATTTTGTGTCAGTTCTTGGGCTTCAAATATGGTCATAGGAAGGCCCCCATATTTCTATTCCCATTCCATATTACAGGATAGGGATGATGTCTTTAAAACACAGTTAGTGGTTATTCCCCATCGTTACACTAACCTCAATTGTGTCTAAAACATGAGGCACTATGATTCACACCTATTTTCACAACCTTATGTCAAGTTAGAACTTGAAATCACTCGTTATTATCCATATGATCCCCTTTACATGTGAAATGTTCAGACCAACATTATGCAGTAATCCTTGACTACACAATCCTTTTCCCCTATCGTGCGATTCCATGGGTTTTAAAGATATTCTACAACCCTTGTTTCATACACTGACCATGGATCAAGTTGTATTATGGTTCATGGGAATGTTTCTACCCACATGAAACAATCATGCTTCCATAGGGAACAAACTCTACAACTATAAACTAGGAGGCTATGTCCCACTTGAACATAAACATATCATTCAAGTCCATGAATTGTTACCTTAATCTATATTCCTTTCCATATAAGAATGTGTGGTATTATGTGGGTCGCCATGATAACCAATTAATTTGGGTCATAACATAGCGCCACATTACACATTTCCCCTATGAGATGGCCGAGGATCTTTGACCATGAACTAAAATGCTCTGTATCATATTTGCATGATGGTAAACTACATGAAACCTTTATCTTTACCACATGATGTTAAACTACGTGACATTCAAGAATTATGTATGGCTTGATTATTTCCCTCAAAGGATATGTAACAATGCATGGACATGTTGTCTCAGGACCACCCATTGGCTCATAATCCCTTGTTTACCTCTCGATCTGAAATCTATGGCATTAAAATAGAATCCAAAAAGGGATATGTGGTGTGGGGATGGGACCTCCTTCATCCTTATTCACGTCAAGTTTTTCCCTCATCAAATCACATGTTTCTCCATTATGTATGTTCCTTGGTATTTGTATGGTGTGAAGGCCTCCTTTGGATCATTTACATTAGGTTCATCTCCTCTGATTTGTGAAAACATTATCTGAATAGATATCATAGTCCATGCAACCTGACTTTAAACTTTTATCCAAGGTCTAGGAATTTTTTCTTTAAACTATGTGTGATGTCTCATTTGTATGATGTTGAACCGCGGGACTCATCCAGGTAGTATGTCATTAAACAATATGATGAATCATCCATAGTGACAGATATTGCATCGTATGTCTCATGTGAGTAGGATGAGTGGCTCGTAACTCAGGAGGGAGTGTGATCATTGCATTCACGGCATATTTTGGAAATGGTAACACACATCAGGCAGAGGCCAAGGTACTACTCACTAGGATCAATCTGAAAAATCGGAAAAATATTGGCATCTACCACATGGAAACTGACTCGAGGATAATGCATGAATCCCTACTTGAATGAGGCTCCATCCCATGGTATGTCACATAAACCATCAGGAGATGTTAAGAACTCATGAAGAGCATCATTCAAGTTACACACGCATGGAGAGAGGGTTATAAAGTCACATATCACCTGGCTTCCCTTTCCATCCCAGTCTCTAATGTCACATGCCATCTGAAGTCCTCCTCCTTGAAGCCTGATGGGGTTAATTTATTTAATGGGTATTCCCTAGGTCTCCACTATTTTAGACCACCATATGTCTGGTGTTTCATTATTTTCAGGATATTTGGTCTCTTGTTTATATCTCATGAATAAATATATAATAATGATGATGATGAAGGATGTGAAACCCCAAGACTTTCTATGTCCTCATCGGAGAGTTTATTTCTTGAATGTAGTTTTGATTCAGATTCAAACTGATATGCTAACCTGAATGTGATCTCATCACAATGGCGTATTTTTTTGTGTGTGTTAGAATCCATTTGAATATTCCATTACTCCACACCAATCATCTCATTCCCCCAATTTGGATGTTCATCCTCTTTCAAAAATGGAGGGATCTCTTAATGTAATGGTTCTCATCAATTTGGGTCACATACCATTTGGGTCCAACATTCCAAAGGACATCAGATGATATTTCGAGTTTGGCCCCGTGTTTTTGAATTCAGCCAACAGTTGGTCCTTATTTTTTTGTTCCCATTTCAGTATAATAGTATTAATACTATATGTCAAAATGGTCAAATATTACATTTTATTTGTATTCCATCTTTATTGTGATCTTAATTCTAGGTATCTTGATTTCTCATTTACCATTCCCTTTTGTTTTTATGGACTCTAATTACAATGTCGTTATCCCACTCATGCACTAGAACCTATTGGTAATGGTATGTTTGTTGTTCCAAGAGCCATGTTCCCAAGTTATATTCTACCAAGTCTCGAAAACACTAGGTGTTCAGTCAATAATTGTAGAACTCGAGCACTGAATAATTATCTGACAATCTCATACAATGTGGACAATTACATGGTTGTCCATTATTTGTCACATCATGTATGACCCATGTGAGCATAGGGATTTACCACCAGTTTTTTACATATATGATAGAGGGATTATAATTAATGTATATTTAATTTGGAGAAAAAAATAAAGAATTATTTTTTTAAGATCGGGAAAATATCCCATATGGGTTAGCCCCTTCAATGAAGCATATCAGTTTCTCTGCTCTTTGGCATATGAAATTCAGGATTTACTACTGTTGGTTAAGATCCTTTCGTTCCTCGTTAATCATGGAGTGATGTTCATCAGACCTGCTCTATAATCGATCTTGTCCATCTCAATGATCAACTGCTTCATGAGATTCTCAACACAACTACACTTCGGCTTCTTTCAACACTACTAGTAATCATGATATGAGAAAAAACTGTGTTTTGTAGGGGAAGAATGTTCATTCATCCATGTTTTTAAGAATTATATCTCTCATTCTTCCTGATAAAGCTTCTGTGTGTTGGAAGAATTTTTCAGATGCAAGGAGAAAGTTAAGAGTCATTCACTCTCCTATACATTATTAGTAAGAAAATCCCAGATGAGCAAGTGTGGACCTTCTTCATCTAACCCTCCAGCACATAGGGAACATCGTTGAGTGTGAAGTGACCCCATTCAGCTTATACACTCTGATTCTGGGGTATGGTCAATAATTTTCTTGATCACCATCCATGACCGGTGACAGACAACCTGACTTTCCTCTACATTAGAAATAGACTCAACCAACTCCCTATGGTTAGTGGGTTCACATTCTAGAAGTTCGGTAGTATATTATTCCCCTTGAATTTTATATGATGGGTTGGGCTCTATTTCATATTTTTGATCTTCGTCACTATATCCCCCTTGATAATATTGTCCCTTTCATCTGTAGGTACAACCTCGTTTGTGGTTCTACCAACAGTCGTGAATTATATGGTCTTGCTAACTTCTGTGCTCAATTCCTTATATATTGGCATTACCCATAGGATAGGATCTCTAGGACCTCAAACAATCATCACTAATAGTATGTACAATTCTTTGAGGATTTTTCATACTAAGACGATATCATTTTTCCTATTTTGGTAATCAATAGTTATGAATTTGTGAGGAAGAAGACTTATGGAGATCCAAATATGGTTTCTCACACCCTCAATTTGTGAATATCAGAATACCAGGATGTGACCCCCCTATATGGGTGGGATCTATGAATATTCTAGATAGGCCACAACACTGCTGGACCTTGTGGTCAGCATCGCTCCAGATATAGCTCCCATAGCTTATCCATCTACATCTTTTGTCATACCGGATGGGGTCTTTGGTATAGTTCTCACCTGTATTGAAAAAATTTCTTTTGAGACATTGGTAAAATGAGTGAGATCATAGCATAATTAAATCATTTAGAGATTACATCAATAGTTTCAATGAATTCTCCTATTACTGAGGCCACAACAATACATTCCTCTAGAGGGATCCCATTGTCAAAATCTTCTCCCCAAGACCATTCTGAAACCTCAAGAAGAAAGTAAGCACTATGCCTTCTTAACAATAGACACCTGTGGTGGGGAGGTTAAATCTAGTAGAACTATTACCCGACTCATCATTGGATGTGGAGTTCCCCGAGAGTGCACCAAAGATTCAAGCTCGACCACATAATTCTCTCCCCCTTCTTGGGATACAAGATAGTCGGCCTATTATAGAAAATTTCCTAGATGATCCATCCTGAAACGATTGATATGGCCACAGATTTTATAATGGTTGAGTAATTACATGTTTAAATCCCAATCCTCCCATGCCCGAGGGTAGACAACATCTTTAGGTATATCCTTCCAACATAGTCGCTTCATGGGAGCTTGGATAGGTATTCTGCGAAATCCTCTTGATGTTTCATCTTTCCCCCAATTCTCCCTAGTTGAAATCACTAAGCCTTCTTCCCTAGGTCTTCTTTAAACCTTGACCTATAACAGCATTGAAATAAATGGAATCGACAGTACTGCATCTCCACTATTGTAAAGTTCACTAGCCCTCCCACTATGACACACTTTTTTCTTTGTATGGCTCCAACCTCGGGGTTGTGGGGGAATCACATCATTTCTTGGATAGTACACTACATTAGTGTATCTCCCGAGTAGGATACTTCATTGGTTTTTGTATACTCCTCAAATATACTATAAGAGGTGATAATGAATCTCATTCTTTATCTTCCCCTCTTCTAATGTGATCATGGTCCAAATCTTCCACGTTACACAAGGGTGATCTTCATGGTGTACTCCTAGGTATACATTCAGGGTTATCCTCAATAATCACCAAAATACTCTCATGAGGAAATTTGGGTTGTATGGACACAAATAAACTCATAATCCACACATTCCACAATAAAACTTCCTCAAAAGGCTAGAAGATATGACCAATTCTCCTCAATTTCCCTACCATCATCAATGAACACTCTGGGTGGAAGAATAAATTGATATAAGTATAAATCATCCACCTTCAATATTGTGTTCATCCCCATTGATAGATTGAGATTGATTGGGAAAATCCCCGACCCATTTATAATGGTCTGTGGAATTTTTGAATTAGGAGGGGAAATTTGATTCAAATATTCAAATTCTCTTAGTTTGTTTCCACCCATCCATACAGAATGTGGATCAGTCCACATATATTTTGTAGCTTCTTCCCCATACTGATGTTCCAAAACACCTTTTATAGATTTTCCAACCTAAAATCCAATGGTTGAAATGATACCCTATTTCTAGCTTAGCCTCCATAATAAATGTGCCTAATTGTGCACCCATGTGAGCAGCCCTGACTCGCAATATCATAATGAAAATTGGTGTAGTGATAAACCACACCAAACTAACCACTAGTAGATGCACGATGTGAATGTTGTGTGTTCATACCTTCACTATATTTCCACTATGATTCATCTAATGACCCGAATATTCATTAATGGAAATCCCTCTTGATCTAATGATTTGTGAACTTCATTGGTTTTATGATTTGTATTTTTAATATACTATTTTGAAATGTGACCATTGTTAATATTGTTGTTGAACAGTGATCACATGATTAGTATAAATATAGGTCTTTAAAAAATCTGATTTACTCAGAAAAAGGATGTGATGGCCTCATCCAGTAGACTTTCCCCCTACGAAGCCCATTTTTTAGGGCTCAATAAGTAGGTGTCATCATTGGTCTTCACTCTTGACAAAAAATAAGCCGACCATGAACTCATTAAGCTTGAACAGAACCAACTATGGGAGAAATAAAATTTAATAGAGATTACCACCCGAGTAATGTTATCCGAGCCACCCCAAGGGTCTGTCACCATCGCACACCTTACTCTTCTGTCTTATCTGGGTGTTATAAGGGGTTATGTAACAATAACCTAGCACTATTAATATGTACATTTTTTTGTACAAATAATGTGCATTCATTTTATTATTGTTACTTTGTAAATATTTTTTAAATCAAAAATAGTATTTTTAGTTAATATTCAACTAAGAAATATATTTTGGTGAATTAATGGATATTTTAATTAAATAATATTTTAATAAAATATTATTAATATTAAATTAATTTTTATTATATATAAATGATCTTATAGTTTTATGAATGAAATTGTAAATTTTATGATGTTTTGAAACCGATTTTTTTATCACAACCCACGATTTTTTGATAAATGTAAGTTTTTATTTTAGAAGAAAAAATTCACATATTTAGAAAATCATTTAGATAAAAAGAATATTTTATTTTGGAATCGGGATGTCAGATTTTTCCAACGGTGAATTTTTCTTAATTTTCTGAGATAGTCGAATTTTTGTGGAAAAAAATTCAGTTTAAATATACAATGTGTTTTGTGGCATCCTAATGACCCAATAGTGATGTAATAAATTAATTTAAATGATATTTTTTTCCAATATATGCTATCCAATTAAAAAAAATGTTATTTCGGGTTTATTTAAATTAATTTACAAAACATTAGCGGACCCTCCATCAATTATAAAACATTTTCACTCTTTAAATGAATTTCCTTAAGAGTCTGACTCACCTCCACATAAGGACCCTAAATATTTTAAGAAGATCAGGAATTTGCCTTATAAATTTTTTTTTCCACTCCCCTTTGGAAAAACCATGGGATAAAAACATGGTCTGGTTTGTGGTATTGATTAGTTTAATGTGTGTTGACGCAAACCTAAATATTAAATAATTCCTTCTAATTTCTTATATAAACCCACACAATCTCCCACTTCCTCTTCAATAAAAGATTTTTTAGTTAAACAAAACCATGTCCTACTCTCTCTATAATCCTCCCATGTTTCCCCATCATTACACAAAGACTCTCTCTAGCCTTTCCCAATCGTTTGGGATCACACTTCCAAGTAAAGGATTTCTTCTTTTCTCGTTTTTGTATCAATTTCATTATATTGTTACTCCCTTTTGTTTTTAGTTATAAATTTTAGGGTATGATTTCAAAACACCCCATACATCCCTCTCTATGATTGAATGAGGAGATACCCATTTCTCTCTCATTAAATGCCCCTCATGTACACTCATTTCTAGGATGAAATTCTATATGGAATCTCTCTCTACTCAATTACATTCAAGAAATTCTTTGGTATTGTGAATATTTAGTCCATTAATAATATTGGTACATGCATCTATATATCCCCCTTAACGTACATTTCATGTAAATACTATGATACACCCATTTATCTCTCATCAACCATTGTTATGAATTCCTATGTCACGCCGTTATGCTGCCGAAATTGCACCACAATTTTCCAAGCCAATGTCATTGTGTAGTGAATACCATGCCAATTTCCCTATCAAGGGTATTCACCTTTATTGAAATTTACATATTGATTATAGTGTTTAATATATGAATTCCACATTTTCTTTATTGAGGAATAAATGATGTGGTTTAATGAATCCATGTTATATGATCCATATGGCACATTTATGGATGAAAAGAAATGTTTATGAAGGGTGCATCCTGATAGTGCTCCAATGCACTGGGTAAAGATTAGTATCAGGATACCTCAAGTTAAATGAGTGTATACTCATGCTAATTCAAGTGCAATGTGGATTTACTCATGATCCATGTGCAATGAGCCTTGGCTTAGGCTAAAATCATGATAAATGTAGTTCCCACATTTCTGTGTAATGTTTATCATGCTTTATCATGCCTTCATGTTATTGTTTCTCTTGTTCTCCATTGATATGCCTATTGTCTAGAATGTACAATATTCCTCATGTTATTCAATGTTTATTCCCTTACTAGGATTTATAGCTCACCCTTTTCTCATGCATGTCCTCAGTTTATCCTATGCAATACTATCTATGAGGGAATGTAGTGGTCATGTAAATGATGTTTTCAATAAAGATGTTGTATTGCAGGTTTTATGTTCTTATATAATGTTCCAAATCCAAAAAGACACTCTAAATATTGATCTTCTATGTTTTATAAGGTGATGTTTAAGTAATAAATCATCTTTAGGAGTGAAATAAATGAGGCAGGTTGTCAATGTTGGTATCTGAGAATAGGTTTAGTTATTTTTGAAAATATGATTAGAAAACCCCACTAAAGACATAGGGACAATAATAAGTATAATAAAAACATCCCTATGTATGGGTGAGTATTGATTAAGTGGTTTATCAAGAAAATACAACCCTTTATGGATACGATCATGTAGAGGCGGCTCTGGCACAGATGTATCCTAAAGGTAAAACCCAAAAACACCGATTTGAGCTAGACTCAAATGGGAAATGGTGAAAAATAATTGACCTTGATGCACTCTTCATTATGACATTCCTAATGGATATGCATCGGTAAAATCACATGCTTAGAACGAACCATTATTATGTGAAAAAATTCCCCTAAGAATATATATTGGAATGTAGATCATTGACAACATAGATTTAGGAATATAGATTAATAAGTTAAGGAAATAAAAGTAATGTATATTTCATTTGTATTTTCATTATATTACCATTTCTGTGTTACCCCTTTCTTTCCTTTTATTTCAGCCAATGGCCGGTAATAGGAGGAATCAGGCTAACAACTTATGTGAAGACCAATGTGATTATTTTTCTAATAAGATTCCCAATCTGATAGGAGAAGGAATTGTAAACATTTTCATTATTCTCTCTCTGTTAAATCAAGCATTGAATAGAAACATGGGTCAAGAGGAATGTTCAACCCCCCTAAGAAATAAAAACTCACTATCGAGAGCCTCATGATAAAAAGGCATCCTTTTAATTGATCATATGATCCAACAATCACTAAACAATGGATCACATCTATTGAAAAGTTCTTCTCCATCCTTCAATGTTCCAATTAAGAGATGTTTCTCCTAGATTCTTATCATATGGTGGGTGAAGCGGATCAACTATGGACGTTCATCAAAAATATGATGCCTGAGGAGGAGATCGAGGCATTAGAATGGAAGGATTTCAGGAAGATGTTTTTCGACAAATATTTTCCGTGCACCCTGAAACATAAGATGGAATGGTACTTCCTTTCCCTAAATCAAAAGGATGACAAATCTATTGGAGCATATGAGGATTAATTCACAAGGCCTGCATGATATGCCTACATCATTGTTGTTACTCCCGAATTCAAGGTTGACCACTTCTTTGATGGGCTGAAACCAAGCGTACAGAACATGTTAGTGATCCATGACTTCGGCAACTATGAGTAAATTGTCTAATGTTCCCTCAAGTTCAAAATGAAGATTAAATAATTTCAAGGTAATTACAGGGATAAGAAGCATAAGTTTGTTTTCAATGTTGGTGGTCAGAGGCACAAATCCAACGGTACTAAGAAGATCCATCACCCCACTTTCCAAAGGTGCAGAGAGAAGCATCCCAAAAATTCTCTAAAGGGGACGGGGAAATGCTTTAGGTGTGGAACAGAATGGTACCTAACTGTTAAATGTTTCCATGAAAAACCTGCAGTTATGACAAAGTAGAGGAATGCATTGCTCAACCCTCAATGCATTTCTCATTGCTTCAGCTGCAATGAATCGGGGCACTTGCAAATCAGTTCCCTAATCCAAGGGTTTTCAGAGGTAGCCCACAACCTCCAAGGCCACAAGAGAAAGATGTTTCAATCACTACCACCAAAGTAAACCCCGAAAATGAAGTGGTGATAGGTACGCTAGTTATTCATTTAATAAAAGTGAACATACATGTTTATTCTTGTTCTACACATTCTTTTATATCATGAAAGTTTAGTATAAAAATACCAACACACCCATAAATCATGGAATTAAAGAAGTCAGTGAGTATGCAAAATGGGGAAATCATTGAATCCCATGATTATATCTCCTCCCCTATCATAATTTGTTGATTAAACTTCCTGAAGAAACTCATTATACTCCCTATCATGGAATTTGATGTAATTCTCGACATGGATTGGATATCCTTATATAGAGCCAACATAAATTTCCAAGTGATGGAAATCACTCTCTATATGGAGAATCGACCCCCGATTCTATACATGTGCAAGGAGGAATATGAAACTTTTTCATCTCCATCATCTCAAACTATGATATTACCAATCTATGAGCATGTGTATTTGGCTTAGAAGATATTGACCAAGGAAGAAACCATCCTTGAAGACATGCCTATTGTGAGTGAATTCACTGAGGTGTTTCCTTGGGAATTTTCTAGGATTTCACCTAGTGGAGATACTGAATTATCAATTGAAATATAGGTTTATCACTACACCCGTTCTCACTTTACCAACAAGTGGAGAACTTTTTTTGGTATTTAGTAACGCTTTGGAGAAGGTCCTTGGATATTTGTTGATGAAAAATGACAAATTCATTGCATACACTTCAATGAAATTGAATGTTAATGAGAACAATTATCCAACACATTATCCGGAGTTGGCTATGGTGAACTTTGCTTTATAAATTTACCGACATTATCTCTTTGGGGAGAAGTGTGAAATATACATGAACCACAAAAGCCTCAATTATATATTCACACGGAAAGAGTTGAACATTAAATAAAGAAGATGGTTAGAGATGATCAAAGACAATTATTGGTCAATCCATTACCACCATGGGAATGTGGACAAGGTGGAAGATTCTCTAAGTAGAAAGGTCCCAACTATTATATCACTGATAAGAATTGAGAAGGATCCAATATGCTTAGATTTGATAAAGATGAACATGGGAATCATAATGAAGGGAACATCATCAATCCTTTCACAAATGATTTCTCAACAATCTATTTTGGAGAAAATAATTGATGCTCAAAGAAAGGATGTGGTAATTTTGAAAAGGGTGCAAGATATCTAAAATTGTAAATCCTAATAGTTTGTCATTGACACAGATGGAATTGATATTTGGGAAACAATTATGTGTACCATCCAATCCAGAGATAAATAAGGAGCTTCTGGATGACTCTAATAGCTCAACCTTCTCTATTCACCTAGGGAGTATAAAAATGTATCGAGATCTCTGTGAAAACATTTTATGGGACAATATGAAAAATGAGATTGTGGACATAAATCAATGATCCTGGTGTTTCGGAAAGTGAAGGTAGTGAGGAAGAAGTGTAAGGGGATTATGCAACCATTACCCATACCAAAATGAAAATGGGAGAACATCACCATGGACATTGTCACCAGAATTTCATGTACATCCAAAGGAAAAAATGAAATCTGGGTTGTTGTGGATCATCATACCAAGTCTTCACACTTTATTACTATTTGAGAGGATTTCTCACTGTAAAAACTGGCACAGATATATATCGGGGAAGTGGTAAGGCTGCATGGAGTACCACTATATATTGTATCCAATCAAGGTCCAAGATTCACCACTATGTTTTGGAAGATTCTTCAACATACTTTGGATACTGAAAAAAAATTCAGTACAACCTATCATCCTCAAACCGACATCCAATCTGAGTGGAAAATAGAAACACTTTAGGATATGTCGAGAGCTTGTTCATTGGACATAAAAGGAGGATGGGACCAACATCTTCCACTAGTTGAATTCTCTTACAAAAATGTTTTCCACTCGATCATCCAAATGTCACTATATGAATCCCTTTATGAGAAATGATACAAAACACCGGTGATTTGGGAAGAAGTCGGTGAAGATTGGAATGAATGAGAAGTTAAGTCCTCAGTACTTTGCCCCCTTCGAGATTCTTGATTGTGTTGGGGTTGTGGCCTATCAACTAGCACTTCCGCCAACCATTAACAATGTATATGATGTATTTCATGTATCCTTTTTAAGAAAGTATATATCAGACCCTTCACATGTACTCTCTTCAGAGGTGGTACAGTAAGAGTATGATCTTTCTTATGACGAGCACCCAGTGAAGATATTAGATCATAGATAGAAAGTTCTAATAAATAAGACGGTGCCCCTCGTAATGGTGTTGTGGCGAAACCAATGGTTTGAGGATGTTATGTGGTAATCAGATGAAGTGATGAAGTAGAGTTACCAACATTTGTTATAGAGTGGGAAAAGGAAATTTTGAGGGAAAAATTTCTTAAGGGGTGATGATTGTAATGACCCAAACATTAATTAATGGAAATAAATCTTGGTCTAAGGTTTATTGACCTTATTTTGTTTTTTTATTTAGATTCTTAAAATACCGTTATAAAATGTGACCATGGATAATATAGTCGTTGAATATAGATCACTAGATTAGTATAAATATTGGGCTTTCACAAATCTGATTTACTTGGAGAAAGGATGTGGTGGACTCATCCAGAATACTTTCCTCAAATGAAGCCCATTTTTTGTAGCTTGGAAAGGAGTTGGATTCATTGGGCTTCTATCTTGACCAAGCCCAAGCTGAGCTTGACCACATTAATCTTGATAGGAACAGAATACAAGAGAAATATAAGATAATAGAAATTATCACTCGGACAATGTTATCTGAGCCACCCTAAGAGTTTGTCACCATCGCACACCATACCCTTCAGTCATATGCAGGAGTTATTAGGGGATATGTTACAAGACCCTAAAACTATGAATATGTAAATTATTTTTCTATAAAGAATGTACATTCATTTTATTATTGTTACTTTATAAATTATTTTTAAAGAAATAATAGAATATTTTGTTAATATTTAACTAAGAAATATATTTTGGTGAATTAAATAATTTTTGAATTAAATAATATTTTAATAAAATATTATTAATATTTAATTAATTTTTATAAAAAATAAATGATCGTATAATTTTAATGAATGAAATTTTAATTTCTATTAATGTTTGAAAGCTATTTTAATCAAAACCCATGTTTTTTGATATATATCAGTATTTTTATTAAAATAAAAACTACACATATTAATAATATTGTTTTGATAAAAGGAGTATTATTTTTGGAATCAGGATGTCAAAGTTATACAATGGAGAATTTTTCATAATTTTCTGAGACAGTCGAATTTTTGGTAAAATATAAATACCATTTAAATATATAATATGTTTTATGGCATCATAATGATCCAATAGTGATGTAATAAAATAATATAAATGATTTGTTCGACCAATGTATGTTTTCCCATTAAAATAATGTTATTTTATGTTTATTTGATTTATTTTACAAATCGTTAGTGGACCTTCCAAGAGTTATAAAACATTTTAACTTTTTATGTGATTTTGCTTGAGAGTGTGACTCACCTCCACATAAGTACCCTCAATATTTTAAGAAGCTAGTACATTAGTCTTATAAAATATTTTTTTCCACTCCCCTTTGGAAAAAACCATGGGAAAAAATAATGGGCTGGTTTGTGGTATTGAATTGATTAATGTGTGGTGACCCAAACCTAAATATTAAAGAATTCCCTCTCATTTCCTATATAAACCCACCCAATCTTCCACATTATCTTCACTCAAAGCTTTTGGAGTTTTACCAATCCCTACAGACACCTCTCTATGATCCTCCCAAGGTTCCCCAAGCTCCCAATAAGCCTCTCTCAATCCTCTCCAAATCCATTGGGATCACACGTCCTAGTAAGGGATTTCCTGTTTTCTCATTTTTGTCTCAATTTCATTTTGTTTTTATGCCCTTTTGTTTTCAATTATAAATTTTGGTGTATTATTTCAAACCTTCCTCATACATCCCTCTCTCTGTTTGAATGATGAGTGAACACATTCTCTCTAATTAAATTTGAATCATGTACACTCGTTACCATGCCGAAATTCAGTAAGGAATCTCTCTCTCCCAATTTACATTCAAGAAATTTTTTTGTATTGTGAATATAAATTCTATTAATTATATTGGTACATGTATCTATATGACCCCCTTACTGTACATTTCATGTACATGTGATGAGACACCCATTCCTCTCAGATCGACCATTTTTATGAATTTCTATGTCACGCCATTACGCTTCTGAAATTGCACCGCGATTTTCGAAGCCAATGTCATTGCGTAGTGAATATCATGCCTATTTCTCTATCAAGGTTATTCACCATTAATCGCATTTAATTATTGATTATTTTGTTTCATGTATGAATTCCACACTTCATTTATCACGGAATAAATGATGAGGATTAATGAATCCATGTTATATGATCCATGTGGCATATTTATGCATGAAATTAAATGTTTAATAAAGGTGTGACCTAATTGCGCTCTAATGAATAGGGTAAAGATTAGTATCATAATACATCACGTGCAATGGGGGTTTACACATGCTAATTCAAGTGCCATGAGGGTTTCTTCATGCCCCATGTGCAGTGATCCTTGGCTCATGCTAGAATCATGTTAAATGTTGTTTCCACATTTACATATTATGATTATCATGAATTATCATTCCATTATGTTAGTGTTTCTCTTGTGCTATATTGATTTTCCTATTGTCTAAAATTTACTATATTCCCAATGTTTTTCCATGTTTATTCCCTTATTGGGATTTATAGCTCACACTTTTCTCATGCATTTCCTCAGGTTATCCTATGCACTGCTATGTATGAGGGAATGCACTAGTCATGTAAAAGATGGATTCAATAAAGATGTGGAATTTCATGTTTTATGTGGTTATGTAATGATATTATTCCCCAAAGACAGTAGACCTCTTGATCTTTGAAGTTTTATCAAGTGATTTTTATGTAATAAATCGTATTTATGTGTGAAATAAAAGAGCAGGGCTGTCATAATTCACTTGTAAGAACATTCCTTATCACATTAAACCCCCCATTAGATAACTATGTGTCCTCATAGGATGTTTCATAGGAGCCTCATATCCCTCAGTAGGATGCCTTGTGGGGAATTTAGGAAACACTTGAACCACTTATTTAAGTGGTTTTCCCATGCTGATTATTAATATTCACCCAAAACTAGTTCTAACAACATATTCTCCAACTGTAGAAGCTACTCTGGATCCTCCCATGTATTCTCGGACATGAGAAATGATTCATATATTTCACCCAAAATTATAATCCTAGAAATATGGTGGAAGTCCTAGATGTTTGTACCAACCTCCTAGTGATGAATATAGAACATGTTGGTCCTTGACGACCACCAACTTAGTAGTTCTAGCATTGTGTATCTTAGTTGGTAGATGTGGAATTGAGAATACCACATAGGCTTATACATACCTACTCACCTCAACTCTACTCCAAATTCTACACTGGACAAGAATACATAGCAAGCCCTTGCCTATTTTACATTGAAGTTACCACCCTAGTGTTGGTCTCAATTACCAGTTAACCATTTATTCAGGATCTTTAAAACCTCTTTGGGAATAGTTTTATATTTTTGTGCATATTCCTTTGGATTCAAATATTTCTCATCAACATCATTGACATGGTTGTAATGACAGTTGATAGTGAAAGGTGATTTCTCTTTTCAGGTTTGGCCATCAGTAGCCTTGAACCATTGATATTGACATTATGTGCCCCTAGAAAAGTAATTTGGTTCATCCTTACTCGCTATCAGGATACAAAAATAGTCCTTCAGACAAATTCATTAATACAGTAGTCTCTTGTAGAGGGGTTAATCCTCTTTCCATTATGATTAGAAATTCTCTAAATACTCATGGTTAGAATGAATCTACACACATTCTTAAAAGAGGATATTATTTATCATATACTCTCTTAGAGTGTAATATTCTAGAACCTCAATATGAGCTTCTTGTTTAGACATTTTCCTCAGTGGTTATTGTTTTTATCCACTATTTCTGATGACCATTCTCAGGTGCATTCGCAGAGAACATGATCATGGATCATTGGAGGAATCAACATGATTTACAGAGCAATGAACGGTCATGATGCACCATCTCTCTAATAAAAATTTACAAAGCACTGATCTGAGAATACCAGTTCACAAATAGAATTCATGAGGGAGTTGGAGATTTGTAATTCCAGATCTTGAGAACAATTTTGAAAATATGGGATGTAAAGAAAAATAGGGCAATCATGCTGAATTTATAGGCATCAGCCTTGAAAACTACACAATTTCATCATATACTATGAGATTATTAGTGCTATCTTTTCGCGTTCTGCCCGAACTCATCATGATACAATTTCGAGATCAATATTTTAATCTGAAATTTACCCATAGAATTAAAACTCTTTTTCTTCCTCGTCTCCAATTCAAAATGGTGGTGGGGGATATTCGGTGCTAAAATATATTCCCAATATGGATTGAGGGTGGCCCAAACCATTTAAGGAAAAATTCAACCATCTAGGGAAAAAAATTACTGAATTTATTTCTTCATGAAACTATGTCTCCAAGACATTCACCATTGTGAACGGCATGAGGCCCACTAATGGATGAGCTCATCAAATGCTAAAAATTAGTGATGAATTCCTCCATGAGTCCAACGAGTTATGTAAATAAAAAAAATTAGAAAATGAAATATAGATGAGAACGATGACTCCACGGACATAGTGATGTATCTATTTATGAATCCATGAGTATAATGGAGACTCCTCCATTCAAGATGTGTGATTTACTTCATGGATAACCATCAAGAACCATAAACCACCATTGCCAATAAATATTAGACTATCCCTGATCCGAAGGATTGAAACCCTGAATCTTCACCTTATGGGATCCCATTTCATGAGTTGACCTTTTCTCTATGAACCCATTAGAAAATGCTTCCCCAACATATTTGAGAATCAAGAACAAATTTTCCCTTAATTCTAATATTCCTCCAGTTAATGTCGGGATTCCCTTTATGAAGCACCATGTCCAACGCATGGGTAGGACCACCTTTTGCGAACTCAGGACCTCACATAGCATTCATCCATATGGAATAATTTCCCATGAATATGTAGACTCCATGCCTTGGATGGGTCTCTATGATTCGTGAAGCTCCACCCTTCGAGGAGACCCTTTTCACCATTCTTTGTAAAGCAATATAGATTCACGAAGCCCTCTTAGAGAGCCCCTAGAATCATAAACTCCTATCTTTGGCATACCTCTAGGATCGTATGTAGTGATTTTTAGTCCCTCGAGTATTGATTCATGTTTAATTTTTCTATTTATTACTTCTTCCCAAAGGTACACTTATAGTTATTTCTTCTTCGCATAGCTACACTAACGTGTATTCCTCGATTAAACATTATTACACATCACTATCATCAAACCATTCTTGTATATGTTCTCCCCCATGTGTGGGTTGGTGAATGTTATGTATGTCCATGGGATGAAGAGGGAGTCATAATTATCTAGGATACATGATTTTAATCTTCTAACAACACACGTACTCAAAAAATGATATTAAAATGTGATCCTTGCATGTGTGATAGGATTGGGAGGTCAGGATGGGGATGGGAAAAGGAACCATTCACATCTGACCTTTTCAATCCACATTCTCTTTCCCTTTTTTCACCATGTGTTCCTCATGTTGTTTCCATGTAATCCACAAACCACTTCCTTGGAATTCCATCTTTTAGAAAGCAAAAATCTTCATCTCCCTCGGTTGTTATCCATGTGTATGCCCCACACCAACCATCATGATTGTACCTTTCATGACAAGATCAAAAAGTCTTATACTACCTTCTGTTTCTCACACCAAGCATGACTCACATGGTCATTGAGTGATAGTGACCATGAAATTTTCCAGGGATTCTAGCCATGCATAATACACAATCCCCTCTCCACCGAACAATGTGGACTTTTATCCGTATCTTCTAAACAAGGTATATAGGATGCCTCCCCAAGGTTCAGGCCATTAATTCCCCATAGTCCATTTTTTAACCATTTCATGTTAGTTAACTCATACTATATGACATTAAACTATATCCTCCTCCAATTTACGTGGGTTTTAATCCCATTCGGCTATGTAAGAAGCCTTCTTGAGGTCTATTCCTGAGCAATGGTAAACTCTATTGCTCCATTTTAGGGATATACCCCCATGACATGACATCTTTCCTTTTAGGATGAATCTCTATGATTCACCTCCCTGAGAGGTTTTTATCGACCATGGTATCTAACCATGCATAAGACCCCCACTTCACTATATTCCTCCAATAAAGGGTCAACCTCTTGTGATGGTTCTCTAACCATACATAATTCCATGGCACATTACTGGGTCACTTTCATTTCTATACTCCCAGATTCAATGCCTCATACCCAACAATATGGACATTGATTCCTAGCCACTAGGATACATAGGAAGCCTCTATGAGGTTCAAGTCCATCACCCATTTCCCATCCGGATCCCTCAATTGAACCATTGTGTCTCGAGAAGACCCTAGCCCAAATCAGAGGTTCTACATCCTTTAAGTCCTAATCGATATTCTATATTCTCATGGGTTCCCTAATTAAGTGTCTCATCAACCCACTAACCTATGGGGACTTTGATTCCCATCCATTAGGATACATAGGAAGCCTCCATAAGGTTCAATCTTATAACTATCACCATTATGTCAGTTCCACATCATACATTCCACCAACTTCAATCAAATCCTCTATCATCCATCATTATTATTACCTGGCCCAGCACATCTCAGTGATATCATTCCACCCACATCCTTGATTCCTCTAGAATCACTCGTGAAACTAACCATGAATAATCCTTTTACATCATATTCATCCAACCAAGAGTGTCCCTATTATTCTTGGTAGCTAGCCATGTGTAACTCGTAAATCACCCATTCGAACTACATGGTTTTTGATCATTTTCTTCAATAAGGGGTACATAAGAAGCCTCCTCGAGGTTCAATCCTGGCCAATGGTAAACCTTGTGTCACGAATCATTACGGACTAACCTCTCTTATCTATCATTTATGATGTCCATATCAACATTCACAGTTTAAAGCCTTCCCTTTTTGGGACATGACATCTCGGGTCCTTCCTTATTGGGTGTTCGAATACATCTATCCAGAAAACCTTCATGGTGATCCATCATATGGAATAACATTTCTGTTCTACTCTCATTAGTGTTCGAATTAGTTTTTCCTATATTAGATGGAAAATAAACTCATTGTATACCCCATGTTAAACATGGTAAGCTAAGAAAAACCATATAAACATGCCTTTGGAATATGATACCCCATGATTGACATGGGATGACTCAACCTTAATCACCCTCCAAGAGTCCACTAATATGTGATATTTCAGGTGTACCAATGTTCAAGCATTTAGAAATTTCATTGATTCCAAACATGTCTACTATCCTAAAAAAATATTTCTTTTCTAACATTACCCTTGGGAATATCAATATAGAATCATTGTAATTAACTATCTTCCATAATGAGGTTTCACTGGGAAGAGTTTCATAAACAACATATTAATATTTAAGGGAGACCCAGACTTGGTGACGAGGTTTTGGGAGGAATCCACAAAAATAGGGACCAACATACCATTTTCTAGTTTCGATAAAGGATAAAACATCACTGACGAAGTGATGAATGCCATCCGCTCTTCGAAAGTGGGAGTGTAGGGTACAATGTAGCTGCCCGCATCAACACGTGCACACGAGCGTGGAACGCTTCAACAGAAAGAGTTATAAGTAGTTATATAATAGTTATATATAAGTATAATAATGTCATAATTATAATACAAATAAGATAAATCAATATGTATATAAATCATTTAAATGTGGTGATGGAATACCAATTACATTGGTTCACAAATAAGTAGTCTACAATACATGTGATCGACAGTTTTGTTTACCATATGAAAAAAGTAGGGATGGATCTAGATTATCCCATAATCATTATAAAATATTAGTATATAGGTGATAATTGTAATATTATATTGACATATTTGAATATTTTTTTAAGGTGTTGGAAGATGAAATCAAATAAATACACCATATTAATAATTTTATCTCTCTTTTAGGAATTGCGTTTAGTTTTATACGAGAATCCATATTATGAGGGAATAATAAAGAAATTTGGTATATATGATAAATGTAGGGATATAAGGAATTCATTCAGGTATTTATTGGAAAATATAAAGGGAATTTTAAGTGTGATATAGTGATGAGAGGGTTTGTACTTTTATTAGTGGTGGAGATGAAACAAATGTATTGTTTTGAATGTTAAAGTGATTCTCACGTATTTATCATGAAAAATGCCTCAAAAATTGGTCATTCACAATAATTAGATGTTATAAGGTTTTAATAAGTCGTTAAAATTGGTTTTGGAAAAGTTATAGGTAAATTTTAAACCTTATATTCTTATTTTACCCATATGTAAACCCATTTTACATTAACAACAATAATTAATTTTTACAGTTTTCACTATTCAGTATGGTGAAAAATTATGTTGACCAAATTAGATAATATAAATTATTATAATTACAAATACTTAACCCATTTTGAAAATTTAAATACATATACATTCCATAATTCAATTTAAAATTATACTACAGAAGAAATAATAGAAAATTTTTCAAAAGTGAGAAATTGTATAAGTATAAAATGTTCTACTATCATAATTATATATATAACTTAATACTATGACATCAATTAGTAAAATTCTAATATAATTGAAACATTTTTACTTTAAAAAGATTTGAAATAATATTTAAATTTTAAAATTTTTAAATAAAAATGAATATTTCAATAAAAATTATTATTTTTCACAATTCATAATAAAAGTAATATTTACAAAAATTTATAAAAAACTATCACATGATTATATTAAAATATTGACTGAACAGAAGAATATTAATTTAAAAATTAAATATTCTAAAAGTGATAATATCTAATTTTAAATCATGTGTAAAAGGAAAGACTAAACTACCTTTTAGAATATTATAGTTTTTCAAAAGGAATTAATTTCTCATTCAAATTGTTCATATTTTGTTTATAATAAAAATATAACCATGAAATTATTTTTCTACATATT
This sequence comes from Viscum album, assembly GCA_963277665.1. Taxonomy (NCBI): domain Eukaryota; kingdom Viridiplantae; phylum Streptophyta; class Magnoliopsida; order Santalales; family Viscaceae; genus Viscum; species Viscum album. The sequence continues at coordinate 444,393,719 of OY728139.1, read as the reverse complement.
TAAACCATATAATTTTCCTAACTTATTTATTAATATTCATACTCACGTTCTTAATGGATATTTTATAATGGTAATGTTTAAATAATTATATTTTAATATAGTATCATGTTTCCTTTAAACCCAAGAATTAATACGTCACAAGATATCAAAGAGATCAAATTTATGGAAATATATAATAAAGTATTGAGGTGTTTTATTCACTTATATACATAGTGTAACATGTAATATATTCAACTAAATATGATGTTCCTCTTCATAAAATCTTAGGATATTACAAAATCTATTGTAATAAAATGGAATACATTTAGGTACTAAAAAATATAACACCTAATAAAAATATAGTAGATATAATAAAGTTTACATAGATATTAATGGAAGATACCACCAACCAAACCACTCTATAATATGAAAAATCTACTTCCCTATACAACATATAACGTCTCCAGGTGAAATTAACCGCACCAACAAAGGGACACAAGTCCTATTGATCACTATGAACAATTAGGGTATCCTCACTATTTATAATTAGTCTAAATATATTATTAATTAAACACAAACTCTCTCAAAAATAAGAAACAACAAAATATAAAAACACCAACCAAATACCCAATAGAGTTGTTGGTTACCCTATCAATCATACTTGTAATCCAAACAAGTTGGATCAAGGAACCATTGTTAAAAGACTAAAAAACCACTCCCAATAAAAAAGATCCATCAATACAAAACAACATGGAATTCACCTAGTGTCAATGAAATAAAAAACACAAAACGTAACCATAAACATGGAATTATACTGATGGTGAATTACAAAAAATATCCAAATCGGTACCATCCATGGTGAAATCATATAATATATTTTTTAAACTCTGAAGCACTCACACAATATTGTCCACAATCATCCCATCAAAAATAGAATTATCCATAACACTAATTCGAAAAGACAAACAGGAAAACAAGATTAATGATAAGGAATAAAAACCATTAATTAATTTATGCCTCATGGACACCAAAATTTAGTCACCCATGACACAAACAGATCAAATATATGTCAAAATCTCTCATATACATTTAATACGCTAAAAAGGATCCTCAAAAACCAAAAATAATTCAAAGAAAAAAATAATTTCATACAAAAATAGCACTTGACTATGTATTTGGCAAAAACACTTGATAAAATTAGTCAGTTATTAAATGGGACGGATCCAAATCAAGATAACTTGAACTAAATCTTTGAAAACGTTTTAATTTTTTCTAAAAAATTAATTCCAATTTGGTTAGGGACACCAACTAGAGGAACTACACAAAATTGATGAACATAATTGATGAACTCAACTAGTTCATTTGTCACCCATCAAAATAGGAGTCCTGCTATATAATCAAGGGACAAAACTAAAATAATTAATCAATGAAAAAACATTTAACCCCAATCACACAAAACAAAATAAAATTTTATTTTAAAACCCATCGACCCCCATTAAATAATTTGAAACACATTTTACCAAAATAATATTTTAGAAAATAACATTAATAAAACTTTCCACTTCTACTTATATAGACTAGGTGAAATCACTTAACAGTTTATTATAAATATAATAGATAATTACCTAATATAATATTTTAAAAAATGGATTTATCATTATCACATATCATATTTGAAAACATCAAAAACCATTGAAACATTCATTTTTTATAAAGGAAAAAATATTAATTTTGAGAGAATCTCCGAATAAAATTTAATATAATTTTTTTTGTAATCTTAATTTTTTTTATAGAACAAATTTCACAAAAATCATAAAAAAAACGGAATATGAATATTATGAACCACATTGTAAAATTATTTCAATAATACCATGAATTCACCCCCATCATTGGGTTCTTGTCAGGGGAATTATAAATATCAAAACCAAATAATATTTCAAACCATGATCAATCAGACCACATGGTTTGAATGACCATCGTCCACCAATGAAGTAATTCATAAGACATATCATGATCGAGCGTTGGTCGTTGCATGGTTTCTGATATTTTGTAATCCATCATCACACCAATGATCCTGTTACCATTTTCATAAAAAATCAATCTTGACCCCCAAGGTAGATCATGATCAAAATTAGGATAAATAAACCATTAATAGAAATCAAAACCAAAACCAAAACAAAAAATTCAAATCTCTACAAGCCAAGGTTAATCATTTTTCATCTGGATGGGTGGTGATCAAGAACCCACTTACGTCCAATCTCTCGAGTTCCGAGAATAAATAATAACTACATCCTACCATGAAACACTCAAATAAATGTCGGATAATCTTGAAACAAAGATCTCACCATAGAATCTCTACAACGATACATATTATAACAAATTGGTCAAGGGTCTCATTTCACTCGGTTCCCAAACTAGTCTATAAGTAACTTGAGTGGAATTATTGATCCCCACATTGCAGGGATAAGGACCAATTAATTTGAAAAAGACATATTCGAATTTTGTTTCCATTAAATTAGAGTTAAAACATAACATATTTTTTCCCAAAAATCCATTATGACCCATCCATAAGTCAAACATCCATTAAAAAATATAATAATAATAAATAATATAAGAATCCAATGTAATAATTTATAAAATTTATTGTAAAAGAAATCCCTCTTCTCACCCTCCAAACACCCTCAATTGATGTAGCTCCCTCTGCTCACCCCCAAATCCCTCTAATGATATTATCACTAACAGGTAACCCTACTCTTATATATATATATATATATATAAGAACCCACTTATAACCATAATTAAAAATATTAGAGGCCTAGATGGTTAGTTAAGTAAACAATACAAAAAAATACTAACCTCAAGATTCCCAAATCAATCAATGCTCTCAATTAATAAATAACTGATCCATGAGATGTTAGAAGGCCTGAAACTAAAATTTAATAACTGTGAGCTTACAAACTCAGTAGGAAACCACCCAAATTACATCACACAAAACATTTAATTAAATATGCATTTAAATCATGTTTGTAAAATAAAAATAAAATAGGGCTTCTAAACCTAATTTATGAAAACTAATATCACAATTATTTTTATTTTATATGAATTACTTATTTTTTAATTGAAAATATTAATTTATTTATGTTTTCTCAAAAAAATATATTCTAAAATAAAATAATGATTTACCAATTCTCATTCAAATCATGATGATTCCTATACATTAAATAGTTTCCAAAAAATCTTTGGAAAACATTTTTATAGAATGAATACCACAGAAAAGTGATATTAAACATAATAAAGCACCACAATCAAAGTATAATATATTAAAATGAAAAATAATAATGGTATTATAACCAATACAATAAAGAGGGAACATAAAATCAATAATTCATTGAAACAAAAGTAAAAGAAGAGGTTTCATGGGATTTAATGTAAGAACTCAACTAATACTCTTTTGAATTGTTTATAAGATATTTAGGTTGACATCAAAGTACCTATTTGTCTTGGTAGTCCCATCAAACTATTAAATCTCTAAAATACATAACCCATGAGAGTGAAATTTCTATGGGGATCCATTAGGGTTCCTCAACAACCCACTGTCACTCAAGAAAGACACATGTTCACATAGAGTTCGTACACATCTGGGACACCACTAAGTAACCTAGAATTACCATGACCAATAATATTTTAGGGGTGAAAAACCATACAATGATCAAAGTAGTAATCCCAAGAAAAATAGTAACCCATAATTTTATATTTATCCCTCACATAGAAAAACACTAATTCACATCACTAAATCAAAAAAATTTAATTAGTATACCAAAATCGTTATAATAGGAATATGTTGTCATAAATATTGAACAATAAAAACAAAAAACCATTCAAAAGATTCAAATGCGGCTTTGAAGAGATAATATAACATGATGAACATTATACATTTTACATTTAAAATCTCATTTATAAGCATATTTCATGAAACACCATAATTTAAAATCACAAAATTTAATTTATTTTATAAATAAATCCACTCTGATTTAAAATCCATTACTATCCAAAACACAAAACATTACATTATTAAACTACCCGAATTGGGTCAATCCATTTCCAAATAATATTATTTATATAATATTATTTTTTTAATTTTTTTTACAATAAATCGAATTTCAAGTGTCACTTGAAATTGATATTACATCCATTGAGAAATACATTAGAATTCCCAAAACTATTTTCATGACCTTAATTAAATTTTAATGATCCATTTAGGAAATTAATAAACAAAATGTGATCAAGGATAAATGAAATCAAATATCTATAATTTTCCTAATTTTATAAACCTTATGTATTTATTAAAAAATCATGTAAAACATTATTATCATTTTAAGTAACACATATATAGTTCAAAAATCAATAAATATGTGGTTATAAAATTAAATTAATGGGTATTTGCATAAATATACATAGAATAAATTGTAGTTGTTTGAAATGTGAATGATGAGGAAAACAATGCCTCAGGGAGGGATCAAATTCACTCAGACTGAGATAAACTAAAAATCCTAATCAAACAGAAAACCCTAGGGTTTGTACATACATGATATTGCAATGAGGGAGGTAAAATTTCAAATAAAGTGATAAATAAGGGGAGAGGAAACCCTATCTTGGAGAATCATCCCAAAAGAATGAAGGAATTATAAGGAAGGACTAATAATGAATTGATATCAAGAGGTGTAGGTTAATGAAGGAGTGGGTTTCATCCAAGAGATTGTGTGATGTTGATATAGAATGAATAAGGGGATATAATTTTCATTATAAAATACAATCATCATTTGGAACATTTAATTTTAATAACTAGGTATGACCCATGGTTGAACGGTATGGGTAACCAAACCATGAAACCAACAATGCCTATAAAAAATACAATCATGGTTACCCCAAGGTCCATTAATAGTTCCTATAGCAATGAACTAATCATGTCAAATAAAACAATTAAAATTTTAACTAAAATTCTCAGTTTTATCATAGTTACTCCTAATCATTCATAACATATACTATTAAGAAAAAATAGCTTCAATCATCTAGAAAATTAATTTACCCAGAAAATAATATATAGTTACATAAATAAACACACCAAAATATTGACTCTAAAAAGAGATTAAATTTCACAACTTGCATTTCCAGAACCGTCATTAGACAACACATATTGATTTAAATTATGAAAAAATTATTTGAATCCATTTTCTTATTTGTATGGACTGTATTAATCTTCATATTTACCCTTATGAAAAAACCACATGCCTTCTACTGGCCATGTCTGAAATTTGTAATACCTTTTTAGCCATTAAATTTGAAATATTATCTATTATTGTTTAATTATTATGAATGATATGTGGATTCCATACGTCTATTTTTTATTTCACAATGAGGAGACAATATTTTACCTTACAATCCACATAATATAAATTTTCATTTATTCTCTAACACTTGGTCAACATGTTTCAATACATTACATTGATAATTTATCCCATTAAGTTATTATTCAATTCCAAACCCATGTCACACAATTATATAAAACATTTGATATTGTTTCACAGTCCATATAAAAAATATGTTTAGTGTATTTACGTTAATCTTCTTCCAGTATTGTTACTTACACATCAATTGATTTCTTAGGTTCTATCATTCCCCAATATAATTGTATCATCTATATAGAGCATTGAATTCATTAAAAGAGTCATATTTTTATTCCAGTGGGATGAAAAACAATTATAAGTATTCTAAGTGATGTAGTTTTTAGTTTCTTTAGGGGAAATTTTAGCTAAGATAATATTATCATTCTGTATCTTTTCCTTCTAAGAAATACATGGTAGATTTGAGATATAAGGTGTTAAGTCTTAATTTTTTTAGTATTCATTGTGTGATAAGTCTTATCTTCCTAAAAATAATTTAAACTATTTTTAAATAGATTTTATTTAATTATCTATAATTTATCATCCTTTTATTTATATAAGATTGGCCTAAATTCATTTTTAGCATGAAATTTATAGAATTATTCCCAAATTTTGAGAATAAAACAATATATATATAAAGAGTTTTATATTTTTGGAGTATGATGTATTCTCATTATTATTTATGGATTTTAGTGTTATTATCATCTCGTGTAACGTTCTATATCAATATAATAAGTCATTGTGTGGCCAGGGTAGCCACAAAATTTACACTAAATCAAAGTAATGATTTTATTCTTTCATTATCTCTAAATATTTTCAGCCTCTAAAGACATTCATTATTTTTATCATCTTAATGTGAATCAGGTTTGTAACTATTTTTTTATTTCAAAAACCTCTTCCTATAATATACATATCACCTTTAAATTTAATAACATTCTAACCCGATTTCAATGGTCATTATTTACTTATGATTTTTTTTTAAAAACCCTCAAACAATTACTTTCTCTTTCATTTAATTCCCTATTTCAGAAGCATTAGAAATATTAAATCTTTATATCACTTTCCTATTTTCATGTATCCTTGAGTATATTTTGATATGATAGAACTAATTCTTCCAGGGATTTTTTGGTAATTAATTCCATGCTTTAAAAAAAATATTATCAATAAACTAAACGTTTTCAATAATTTTCATGTTTAAATGAACCATTTTAATTTATGTATCTTGTGTATATTCCAATCATTTTATAGCCTATTATAACTTAGGGATGTTATCATTTAAGTGGTCAATATATTTTGATGACTCATTTAAATTCCCACTTACTTTTATATTCATGTTATTTTAGACATGTCTCCCCGAGATAATAATAATTTTATACCATTAATCAAATAATTCAATTGAGTTTTCTTTTTTCCTTACTTTAAAATTTATCCTCTTAAAATATTTACAACATTACATCTCCAAATATCAAAACAATTAATATTTAACATATAAAAATCCCCATTTATCATTATTTTCCTCATTTCACATCATATTTTTTTGTTCAAATTTCTTTCTGAATATCTTTCTTGAGTTTAGGTTTCTTACTAGGGAAACATTTTATATTCAATTCTGAGGAATCATCATCCTAAACTACAGTTTCATCCTTCCGCGGATATATATTCCAAATAATCTCTAAACAACATAAATTAATCCATTATAATGAAATATTTTCTTTATACATCTTCTTTCCTATAAAAAAGTATCATATAAATATTGATAAAACTAATCATCAACCTCTTATCCCTAGTTTCCAATATAATATAGGCTAATTATATCCAAAATTTAAATTCATTATCCTATAATGATTTAGAAGATATACCTTATTGTTTTACATGCATTTTATATGTGACTAGTTTATTCAGAATATCAATAACTGATAAATCCATGAGATCTTTTTCCTCATTTGGTGCCCAATTAAATTTTTTTAGTTATTTTAGTCATCTAATAATATTCTTCATAACATCACAATTATTTATTTTTCAACCAATTCCTTGAATGGATCTCATGTCTTCAATGAGGTGGTTAAAAAAACCATCAATAATTTTATTTAACCGCATACTAAAATAATAAATTATTTAATTAAGAAAATAAATTTTTTACACCTCTATAATAACAGCTTCTAAAATATTTAGCAATTTATCAAAAATAATTTATTTTGATATCAAAATAATCATATTAATATAAATTTTACTTAAAAATAATAGGATAAGGAAATTTTTGAATTTGTATTAATGTTATTTAATATATTATACACATTCATTATATATAACTATATAATATACCTTTATTGGATCCAATGAATCCTAGAACAGTAAACACCCATCTTCAAGATCATAAATGTGATCCCATAGGATTTAACCATGATTTGTGTTTTATCCATTCAAACATCGAATTTTTTTTGGTATTGAATCCATTCCTTATGGTAGTGAATCCTAAAATAATCTGTTATCATACTCAATCATTATGTATGTGATACAACTTACATCAACCAAAGGTTTAATAATCCTTAATTGGATAAATTAGTGTTCCCAATTCTTCAATACATTTCATCTTATACTAGAAAAAATTCTCATCCTGAAAGAACACTTCAACTTGTGAATCCTCAATCACCCATAATATTCAGAGGACAAAAATTGATTTATTGGAATTGATATTTTACATAGAAATACACAAGTTGATAATTCATAGTGCATATGAAGAAGATGTGTCAAAGTACTAAGGGATAACAATCACAATAGTTAGAATGAATATTTTAAAATAATTTTATTTCACACTTTTAACATCTATTATAAACTAATGATTATATAATATATAATAAAAATAATATTTTTGTTTTTTTGAACAATGACATTAAAAAATCAACAAAAATTGAATTTAAGGAGTGTTTCAATATCTATTATTCTAAAATATGATTTTGAAAAAAACATTCCACATTGGTTTTATAATTTTAAAAGACGTGGAAACAAAAAAAATATACTTTTTCCACATAAGTTATAAATATAAAAATATCTCAAAAATTATAATAAAACATTCCACATGTATTTTTCTACAAAACTATTGTGGAAAATATTTTTCAATTTCTTTTTTTAGAAAAAAAATTATTGGAAGTCCTATTATAAGGATTCCAAATTAGTTTATATTAAATTGACATTGAAGTCTATAAATATAAAAAATATATTACAGGTTCCAAAAATCCTATGATAAACTAAACAAATAAATATAATATACCCACATAAATAAGACAATTATTTCTTAAATACTCATTTTTTAACATTAATTAAAGGATTCATACCTAATAATTTAATATTTAATGATACATAAAAAATTTCGAAAAAATAAAGTATTGTCTACCTTAAAATATTACTTGAAATCATTGAAAATATAAAAAAAATGTCGAATTTTATAATATAAAAAAATTATATAAAACCACAAATAATTAATTTAACTAAACTTATCAAATCCAATCAAAAACATATTTTTTATTATCTCAAAAAGTAATCTTAAAACATTATAACCACATTTTTCATTTCCGCTTTGGTAATGAAACTATAGTTATGAAACATGAAATTTAAAATAAAAACTAGAATATATATAAGGGAAAACATATATTATATAATATTATATATATTTAATATTAATTTCACATATTTGATTTTATTTGATTCATGTATCGACAAATGATTGTTGTTAAATATTTCCACTGACAAATATTTTCATATATCAACTATAAAAACATATATAAACTTTAATAATTAAGAATAAATAACTTATAAAAAATAATTAAACATGTTTAAAAATATTCCAATTGTTTTATGAACTCCACATAATAAATATGAAATAAAAAATAATGTGCATTCATGTAGGTAGAATATGAATATCATCTAATTTCTACTACATTATAAAATTATCACAATTAATTAAATTATATTAATAGTTATTTAATAATTATCAATTTTTTATTAGGAATCAATAAATGATGAAAACCAACACCAAATCGTTGTATTTTCTAATATTTCACATATATATAACATTATCATGATCATTCACATATTTAACTATAATTGAAATGTATTATGGATCCGTAAAACCATAAAAAATGAGTGGTGTAATTTTGAATAAAAGAGGGTGTATATACTTAATTAAATAAAAATAAGTTAAGTCAGATGAAAATAAATTGTTCTTTTGATTCTCAAAAAACCATTCAATAAATGTTTTTTTTATTCTCAATAATTAACCACTTATTATTTATTTTCAAATATTATAACATTATCAACGAAATATGTGAGGATATATATGGTTTAACCTCATTTTTATAATTCCAAAATTATAAATGTATCTTTATCTCTTCTTCATGTGGAATGAACTATAATTTTATGTCATTAATCCCTCAACATTTACTGTTAACTATCAAATATCTAGATATTGGGAGACCAAATATTTTCCACCAAATTAAAAAAAAATTATCACATAACACAATAACCTCTTCTAATACATATTTTGAACAATAGATTCTCATAGTCGAAAAGAATTTTTAACATTTCCCTTATAAAATTGGAAATAGTATAAAATGGATTCATTTAACTTGAATAAAATAGACCACATATTCTTATATCACAAACCAAATTAATTATAATATGAACCATTTTATAACAAATATTTTATGGGAAATAAATTTCCAGTGGAAATATTATTACCTTATATTTATTCTCCAACACATTTAAATCTTTTGGATGAAAATATTTGATAAAAATTGTTTTGAAAAAATTACATAACCAGATGATAATATTTATAATTAGTGTCGGTAGTATACCACACAATGTGACATGAGCAATTTATTGAACCAATACATGTGATTATTGATAATTCATTACATTTAATTTAAAATACTTCAAATATATCAAATTCTTCACATTAAATAAATAACCACTAGTTACATTAATACCATGCAGATACTAACAAAAAATGTTCTCATCTGTCTTTCTTAATATGTGACATGCTGGAGGTAAATATGTTCCACTTCCTTTAATAGGGGGAAATCACACCAATCATATTACATTGGATAGCAAGCATAATCTATCACTAAATATATACGTTTTCTTAAATTTTATGTCTACTAATATTTCAATAAAGTTGTTAAAAAAAATTATGATCATCAATAACATAATTGATACGTTTTAAATAAAAAATATTCAACATGGTAGTTTAATTATGATAGAATATTTCTCCGATATATTGTATTGATGAATAAATAATCTATTCCTTTCAATTTTCAAATCATTATTTTTTCCATTTTTGTAATATTAATCATGTGAAAATGGTTGAATGGATTATTATATTCCTCTCCATCGTTTAATTACATTATATGTATATATATATTATAGATGATAATTCAAAAAAACTATTCAATGTTTTAGGTAAACTATCATTATTCAATTTTGGATTTGATAACATCAAGTCTCTTATTCACAAATTGGGCATGCTTTATATCCCACAATACATTATCAAGAAAAGATTTCATATTCTAGAATGTAATTTATTGTGGAATTTAATATAGAACTAAAAATAAAACACTCTTTTAAGTATGTATAACTAATTATAACACCAATATCCCATAGTATTTTAAAATCATAATTCAATGGTTAAAGATAAAAGCAATATTTTTTCATGGATGTTTCTGTCTAGAAGTCTTTAATCTCATCATAACATATTTTTTCATACCAATTAATGGGAACATATTATAAAATATTATTCCATGGAAAATATCACCACATGATATGGAAAAAATGGTCTAATGAGAATTGGGTGGTCTATCATTTTTTCCATGATTAAATGATTTCGTGATGGGTTTTATATAATTATTTTGTGGGATGGAGGGTTTTAAAGAAAGGCTGGTGGTTGATTTTAAGAGGGGTTGAATGTGGTTCATAATTAATCACGTTGTGTTAAAACAATTCTTCAATAGAAACTGCCAGTAGATCCCACATAAATAATTGAGTACATACATTCATTACAGATGATGGAGGTCAATTGGGGTTTCAGAGGTAATGAAATATAGGAAATCTCATTGGTTGAGAGTATGTGATGTTTGGATCATCATACTCATTGTGGGAACTATTTCATACTCTAATACTATCAAATAGATTTCAGATTTGTTACTCAATATCTCAATTTTCCTGATATAGGATCAGTTACCCAAAATAAATGCCCATGTATTGAACCGTTCACTATGAAATAATGGATCTATTAGTGGTTCAGTCTATGTGTATATGAATTTCTTACACTATTTCCAATTATTGGGTAGGTTATTAACATTTTAATCAACATAAATAAGAACACTAGATTCTACCACCATCAATGGAGGTGATTTATATCTCAAGGATGGGATTAAACCATTATTATTTATTATATATATATATTCTATTTATAGTAGGAATCAAAATGGAAATAGTTTCATTTAACTGGGATATTTATCTTCATGTGGAAAGGACATAATTGAGGGAAGTTTGTCACTGTGTATTGAGATTTATTATAAAGTCCCAACCCCAGTTTCTCGGAGTCAGTTAAATATTTTATTACTTTGGAATGATTAAAAGAAATTCATATCCTAATGGAACATATAATATGATAAATTTGGAAAACTAGATACATACATAAGTTTAACAATTCATCATGAAATTAAAAACAATATATATTATCCCTTGGGAACATCCAACACACTTTGATTATCCCTACAGCTCAATCATAATATACATCTTCATGTCTTAGGAACAATGAAACAAAATAAAAGGTAAGCTCATATTCATAGTAAGGGTAATCAATACCACCGAAAATATCATAGACATAATCATTATCCTTGGTGAATAATTGAAAACACATTCGTCTAAAAAATAAAAACATGTACATAATATAGAAGGAATACAAGCTGATTGAATATTATAACAGTAAAACATATTCATGGGTATTCTACTAGTTGAATAACCCCATGAAAAACATATTTATAACATCATAATTAAAGAAATTCATATTTCATACATTTTGAAACATACAGTCAATTACTCATCCAAGACATCTAAAAATAATTAAGGCCTTGGCCAAAACCATATCTAAAAATGGGAAAGGCCTTAGCGAAGTCCATATCTATTTGTCTCATGATACATAATAATGCATCGTGGGGATATAAAGGGCCCCACAAATGAAATTCTAAGTCCAATTCATTACTTATATTAAATAGGTTAACATAATCAAAATATATATATATATATTGAATCTATCATATGAATCGTAAATTATATTTTCTAATCATTGAACAAGAACACTAACCATTCTGAGTAATATGGTGAATGCTGTCAATATTTAACATAAAAACTCAAACTAATTAGAATCCCTTCAAAAAGAAATTGTAAATGATATAATAATAGATAAACCTAAATGATGTATAAGATTCAAAAAGTATTTTCACATATATGAAGATATTTTTAAGTGAGACCATTGACAAATTCTTCAAGAAATATTCCTTAAACATTATAAATTTTCAAATTATACCTTGAAACATTTAAATAACAATACCTTAGAATATAATGGGATTAAGAATACTTTTAACATGATATAATAAAGGTAATTATATAAAAAACAAGCATGGAATAATTGTTGAAAAATAAATATACCTCATCAATGATAAAGTGAGATGGGAAAAATCCTTTTTTACTTTGGAAATAAGAGTAATTTTGGAAAAATATTTTATAAATCATGAAATATTATTATCATAATGTATATCATTGAAAATAAATGTAAAGGGAATTTAAATTATTTTTGAGGCATAAATGTTTTTCCCATTGTGTAAAAAGACTTGTTAATAAAGCTTTTAATAAATAAAAAAATTTAATTCGGTTTAAGGAAACTATTAAAGAAATTTTAAAGAGGAAATGAATAATTGATTTTAAGAAACAATAAATTAACCATGGTAGTATTTAATTATAAAATTTTCCATTTTATAATTATAATTACAGCTTTAAACAAATTATAGAGTATACATTAAAATTGTTAATAATTCTAGAAGTTCCCTTGAATCAGGCATGTATTTCTGGAAGAATTATTAAAAGATACTTTAAAAACATTTAGTTAACCATAAAATAAAGAATTATTCTTATTGTTAAAAATATATAATACACTGAAATTTAATTTATCATGAGTACATAGTAATAAATATAAATTTCATTGAAGTTAGTAGATAATAAAAGTAACCCGAGTGAAAATGGAGTTTTCGGAGGAAAAACCTTACCACTTTGAAACGAATTGATTTGTATGCCCCAAAACAAATAATATTTAAATGATAAATTTAATAACATTAAAATATATAGATTCATGATATGTTACGTAAATGGGAAGTAAATATACACTATAGATATGTAATAGTGTTGAATATGGAATATCTCACAAAAACTAGAAGTGAGATAAGAAAAACCCTTACCTTAAGTATGATGGTGTTGTTCACATGATCTTAATGAAATAATAATAAATTTTTGGTTAATTAATTAATAATTCAATAACAACCTTTAAATTTAATTTATTAGTTTCAATCATGGCCTTTTAAGGGGATAATAAATTCAATTTCATTGATTGTGAACGTTTTCATCGTTGGTTTCCATGATCCATTTTCTTATATTCATTTACGAATAAACATTTAGAGTGAGAATGGTTTCCCAGAATAAATGATGTCTGTTATTAGTAAAAATAGAATATTACATGGTTATAAACTTCATTTGGTTATTAGTAGTTAACTTGTATCAATATATAAAACATTGATAATAATATATTGGTTTAATTGGATGTTTTTTATCAAGAAAAACTCCTTTTGATTTATAAATTAATATCATGTGTAAAAAAAGATTAGAGATACTTAGATAAATTATAATACATATATTATAGTCAGGTTCAAGAATAAACCAGGTTTCATGAAAATAATTTAATTGTTTTAATAGAAATTAAAAAATCATCATCCCTGAATTTGATAAATTAACACAACTCGGATGGTGTTTTATTTTATAGTATAAAAGAACATGAAAAGAGAGATGATGAGGAATTATTACTTAATTATTAATAACATTTAGTACATGTATGGTAATGGAGTCATCATATCATTTGTATGAATGGTGTTGCGGAATGATAAATAAAATAACATAACTTGAAATAATAGAAATGAAAAGCGGAATTAAACTCCTGAAGTATTCTTCCAGATAGCCTCTTTAGAGCATAGGTTTTAGTATTTTTATAATACAATGGGCTGGTGGAAGTGGGTGATGAGATTTGGAGGAGATCTAAACATAATTTATAAAAGCTAATAGGCTTGAGAGCAGTAAAGATAAGTGGGATTAAGGGGGATTTTATAGTGTAGGAGAGGGGTGGGTTTTGAATATCTTTTTCATTATATTATTCTTTCCTTTAAGAACACCAATAGTGTTGATTAATGTGTCCCATAATATTAATAAGTTCACGTGAGTTCAAACCATGTCTTCTTACATCAGATATGATGCTATGAATATTGAATTTAAATGATAATGTATATATACAGAAAATGATTGTATTTTACTATTCATAAAAAATTTGAGTATTGTAGAAAAATCCAAAAAATTCAACCTGACCATTTTTCGGTGTGTATAATTAAAAAATTAACACCATTTTTTAAAATAATTTCCTAAATATTATATATTTAATTTTTAAATAAAATAATAATTTGTTTGAAAAATATCAATTGTAAAATTATAATTTATTTTAAATCACCTTTTAAAATTAATTAATATCTCATTATCTTATAACATTAAGAAAATAAAATAATAATATGATTTACTATTTTAATGGATCAATTTAATAATAATGTTATTATTTATAAAGGTATGTTACTATTTTACAAAATTTATGTTTGCCTTATTAGACTCTAAATATCTTTCTGAACTCAAAAATGTTTATCAGTTTTTCAGAATTCAAAATACTGTAGTGGAAAATTATGTTTATTGGCTATGTTATAACAATGTTTTTTATAGGATCAATATTTTATGCTTTCAATATTAAATTTATTTTCAAATACATGGGTTGTTACTCACTCCCCTCCTTTCAAAAATTTCATCCTCAATAATTGAAATTAAACTTTTAAGGTTAATGGTTGATATAAGAAAATTCAGTTCTGGGAATACCACATTAAGAATACAGTTAAAATATCCTATTAATACGATGGAAGAAAAATGAATCAGTTGCTAAAAAATTATGTATTATAAAAGGAAAACATGTTTGTGGAATAATAATAAATCCATCATGTTTTGATGAAAACTAAATGAGAACACGATCATATGAAAGATCATTACCACAAAACCATAAACTATAATTTTTGTATTGTTTTATTGAAATCATTAAAAATATGTGATAATAGGACAATATTTTTATCTAATACATTTTTATTAGTGTTGAGGAATTATTCCACTATATATGAGTATAAATATAAGTTTCTATTTCATAAAAAAATCTTATTCTTTTTTTTGTGACTTGTACTATCTATACATCATCACTTAGCACAGGTTGCATCATGTGATGGCATAAAACCTTGAAATATCATACAATGATTAACTTCATAAATTTCTAAAATGGATTAACATTTCCAAAGATCATGATCATATACATTAGAATCATTATCATGTCTATCTTGGCTAGATCCACATACACATTTTCCTTGGAAATAATTATTTTGTAGAGAACTACATGATCTATATATATCAATACACATGCTACCTTATTTTACATTAATCAACATGAAGAATTCCTAAATTTTCAGACTCCATACATGTGAATATCTTCATCATGTTTCATATGGAAATATGGTAATAAATTAAATTACTATAAAACCATATTGGAAACAAGAATTCATCCATTCACATGCTATTGGATATATTTGATATATCCAAAAATGACGTAAACTCCATTAATGATATCATAGACCAATTTTTAGCAAGTAAATAATCGGTCTTGATGTAGTAAGTACTTATCTAAATATATAATTTCATCATCATTATCGTAAAAAATCGAAATATATTTAGTTTCTTTTTTCAACAATATACTTTGCTAAGATATTAAGTTTCCACTGAGTCACTTATACTTGGCAGAATTCATCATAAAACCACCAATACTTAATGAAATATTACAACTGTATAATACTCATATATTACATAATTTTTATAACTAGTACATTGTCGATAATAAATTGAAATGAAATAATTCTTGACAAAGAATATTAATCATTCCACATAATTTGTAGATGTATCATGACTTGATCATTATCTAGTAACATCATTTAGGGAATAATCCATTGAAACTTGGACCTTTGATTCACACGGTGTCCCATCTCCTTATAGATAAAACATTATAACTTAGAAACCTTTTTATTGACATTAAAATCACAAAATTGGTGTCCTTTTTCTCCACACTTATAAAAAATTCTCATTCCCTTAAATAATTTAGTAGGGTGATTCTTTCAATTATTTTAACATTTTAGAAAACCCTTCTTTGATTTTATACATTTATTAATCTTTTTACCTTCCATCCTCTTCTTTTATTACATCCCTTCAAAAGAAAAAATTTTTGATAATTATTTACATATCTTGTTAACAGATGATACCTTCTCAACATATAATATAGATACTTTGGTGACCATGTTCCCTTGAAATGATCACTTAAGTACATAAAAGATTTGACCCTTCTTACTTTTTGCATCATGTGTGCTGGTGATGTTCTAATTCATTCTTCTATATGTCATTTCTAATCAATTACTTATATTATATTATCTCATAAAATTATGAACTCTCTATAACTCTAAATATACAATAGTTTAATGGACTGTAAATCCTATAAGAATATACTTTTGTTACATTGGGGGTATAAAACCTTCATAAATATTGGTAAAAAAAATTAATTATCTTAATTATATCCCACTGGAGTGTCAAACTAGGTGTACAGTATGGACCAATTTCACGTATCATGATACCATGAGTCATGCCTGAACCTCTTTATCAGATTTGTTACTACATTGTACATATGTGACTGAAACACGTCCACTAGTAGAATTCAGACAATAATGTATCTTATATAAATATACATACAATATATTCCTTATCAGAATTGTAGGATATTCATGCATACTTATCCTCAATATTTATCTCAGTATTTTTTTCTATAATATTTTTTTTTCTAATTATAGTTTAGAAACTTTCTTACTAAATTCCTCTGATACTGAGATTAATACCCAGTCCCAAGTTACCTGGAGTTGTTGCAATATTTTATTACATTGGCATGATTAGAAGAAAGTTGTATTCAAAAGGAACAAATATTTTGGTAGATTTGGAAAACGAGACACATACATAATATCAACATTACATCATGAAATGAAAATAAAACATATATGTTATGTTAGAAACATCCACCACTATAGGATTATCTTAAAAATTCAATCATTATATATCACTTTGTGCATTGGAAAAAAAGAAACATAATAAGGGGTGATCTCAGATGATTAGGAAAGGTAAAAAAACATCGGAATATATTGTAAACATAATCATTAGGCATGTTGAATAGTTGGAAACACTTGCCCATAAAAATATAAACTTGAACATATTATCGCAGGAATATGAAATGAGTAATTATTTCCATAATAAAACATTACCACGGTTATTATACTTGATGAATAACCACATGATCTACAAATTTATATAATCATAATGAGGAAATGATTTTGTCAGTCCTTCTAAAACATATTATAAAGGCTTTGGTCGAGTGCATATCTATTTTTTCTCAAGAGACCTACCAATGCCTCGAGGTGCAATAGCATGACTCACCCATATCATATTATGTCTAAGGAATTAATCATTTAAAGTAGTATACATAATTAACATATAAATTCATATTGAAACGAATATATGAAACGTAAATAACTTTCCCTAATCATTGAGAATAAACAGTAACCATTCAGAATAATATATTGAATGGTATCAAGAAAGTGCATCCATAGTCAAACTAATCATGAATCCCTTCATCAAAAAATTCTAGAATACATCATAATAGATAAACTTCAATGAAGTACAACTTTTAAAAAAGGTTTTTGGCATAGATGAATATATTTTTAAATGATACCATAAAAAAATAATGATGAAATAATCCATAAACATTAAAACTATCCCATACCACCTTGAAACATTCAAATCATTATCTATTAGATTATAATGAGAAAAATGAGACTCTTTATATTATATACCAAAGTTCAGTACAAACACCTCATGCATGGAAGAAGTGGTGAACAAGTCATATACCTCATAAGAGCTAAATCAAGATGAGGAAAATAATTTTTACTTTAAAAAGAAGAGTTATTTTGGAAAAATATTTGTATGAAACGTGAAATTAGATTGAAAACATGTATATCCCATAAAACAAGTTAAGAAAACTATAATTATATTTGTGGAAACAAATTTTGTCCTGTCATGTAAAAAATAATTGTTAAATAAGATTTACCAAAATAAAACATTTTATTGTGGTTGAAGGAAAATATGAAAGATATTTTAATGTGTAAATTATTTATTTCTTTAATAAATCAATAAATTTACCAAGGTATTTATCTATACTAATATATTTGATTTTTAAATGATAATTATCGATTAAAATAGATTTTAGAGTTTACTTTAAAATTTGTAATAATTTGAGAAGTTTTATTGAATATAGCTTGTACTTCTAGAATAATTTCTAAAATATCTTTTTAAGTCATGTAAATCCCAATAAGGTATAGAATGATTCTGGTTGTTTATCATATATATAACAGTCACATATAATTTTGGAGGAGTACATAACAATGCATAATAATTTCATTGATGTATACAGTAGAAGTAACCCGAATTAAAATGGAGGTTCCGACAAGAAACTCATACCACATTGTAATCAATCAATTCATAGGACTAAAAATTAATAATCACCCAATGACACATTAAATACCATGAATATAAAGTGATTCATGACATGATACACCAATGGGTAGTACACATAGACTATACAAAAGTAATATTAATGTATAATGATTATCTCACAAAAAAATATAAGTGAGAAGAGAAAAACTATTTTATTAAGTCTGATGGTGTTCTTTACTTGATATTAATGACACGAATAATAAAATATATATTAATTAATTAATATTTTCATATACTCATATAAATTTAATTTACTATGTTTTTTCATGAACTTTTTATGGGTTATGAGATTCAATTTCATTGTTTTCGACCATTTTCTTATTTGTTTTTAATGATCAGTTTAATTATATTCTTGTATGGATAAACATGTAGAATGAGAATTGTTGAATATAATAAAAGTTTTATGTTATTAGATATCAAATAGAATATTACATGGTTACAAAATTCATTTGGTTATTGAATGTGAATTTGAATTCATATATACATCATTGATGATAATTTTTTGGGGTAATTGAGAGGTTTTGATCACAACGAACTCATTTTCGATTTATAAATTAAAATAAAGAGTAAAAAAAGGATTAAATAACCTTAAATAAGTTATAATATATATATTTTAGTCTTTTTAAAACATTAGAATTGTTTTTTGACAATAATTGAAGTTGGTAATAGAAATTGAAAACACGTCATCATTGAATGTGATAAATTAACTCATCATAGAACATGTTTTCATTTCTTGTATAAATTAATGCTAAATTATTTATGATGAATAATTATTCAATTATTATAAAAAAATTTCACTACATTTATGGTGCTAGAGTCAATATATCATTTAGAGGACATTAATTGATTAATTAAAATGAAAATAAAGGAATTTGAAATACAAACTGAAAAGAATAATTCACCTCGTTATGTAATCGTTCTTGAGAGCCTCTTTAGGGGAATGGTTTTAGTTTTTCTATTAGACCAAGGGATGATGGACATGGGGAAGAATCATCAGAAGATATTTAAGATTAATATATTCCAGGAACAAGTCTTGATAGGAGTGAAGAGAAAAAGTTTGGGGTTTATAGTGGAGGAGAGGTTTGATTTTTGAATATTTTATTCATTATTTTATTATTCTCCCCAAGATGACCAATAATGATGATTCATGTGCTCCATAATAGAAATAAGTTCATGTGATTTTGATAAAAGTATGATTACATTAAGCATGATGATATGAATAGTTAATTTAATTAATAATGTATATATACGGTAAATTACTGTATTTTACTATTCATAAAATTATTAGTATTTCAAGAAAATCGCAAATATTCACCCGAACCATTTGTGAATGTGTAGAAATAAAAATTGAACTATATTTTTTTGTAAATACATTTGTAAATAATACTGATTTAATTTTTAAAGGAAATCATATTTTATTTAAAAAAACCAAATTTTAAAACTATTATAAGTTTTATATCACCATAAAAAATTAATCAAGATATCATTATCATATAACCTTAAGAAAAAAATAATTATTTGATTTACTATACATAAGGGTTATATTACTATTCAAATAAATATCAATAATGTTATGTTAATAGTCATCAAAAATTTAGTTTGTCTTATTAGACTCTAAATATCTTATAGAATGCAACTGTTTTGGTTAGTTTTTAGAAATTCAAATCACAGAAGTGAAAAAATATTTTTAATGGTTAGGTTAAAACAATGTGTTGTTTTATATATACTCGGTGTTTTATTCATTCAAAATAAAATTATTTTTTCAAATACCTGGGGTGTTACATTGATACCTATAGTGGCATCCTACAAAACCAAATTACAGAAAGAATCATAGTTATCATAAATGGATAAAACCCCCAGGACATACCCCGTGGTGGATTTCTTTGTTTTTGGAAAGTCATACCAAGACACAGAATAAGGATTAGATAGTATGGTTTCTCTGGATGGATATATTACTGATTTAAAATGGTATGATTTCAACAAATCCTTATGGCCACATGATGCATGCTCTATGCGGAAAACATGGGAAAATAGTTATCTTGTCTCACTATATATGAATATCGGCCTTATGCAATGGGTGGCCTATTGTATGTTTTATATGTATCTCATTACATAGGAATATTTCCTACATAACCAATGTATAATAGGAATCAAAGTCATCCTCATTAAATTACCTTCTTAATCCCCTAGTGGATGAGGAATAATGGTAATCCTATCAAAGATATTAGGTCCCAATGGTTGTAATATTATTGTCATGGAAGGACATGAATTGAGGTGTATGCTCGTTTTTTCACGAGCCATAAGAAGGTATCCTAGGTATCCTTTGAATGGAAGGAATTATTGTTCTCATTTTTTACATAGAGATATGCCCAAATATTTCTACAAGACAAGGTCTTCATTTAATGAGAATTTCTTCCTGAAATTTACTAATTATCTTCTAGAAATTTCTTAGTTGTCTCTATGACATGCCTAATGATGTACGAACATGTATTGGTTTCATATCATACATGTCCATATAAAATTTAATGATCCATGTTTAATTTTCTAATGAACATTATTTAATCTGAATGAAATTTCTGGAAGACGACACATAATAATGGGTAATATATATGGATTGAGTCATATGTCACATGATGACATCTCCATAAGACATTTTGTGACCTAGATGTAATGTATGGATGGTTTCACATGGTCTAGGATGACAAGTCAAATGGATATTAAGTAACCTGGAAATTATGTTTTGAATACATCGCATGGTCATGTCTAACATTTTAAGAGGTTGTCTCGTGACTTTCCTAACATGTCTAAGGGACATCTCTTGATCCAAATAGAATTTCGAGGGATAGTCACATAAAATTTTGTTTTTTTCTTCCATCACATGATCTAGGTCGGTCATGTGAATCACATACTTTTAATTGTATCTGTCTTCATATAAGTGTTATGTCTTTTTAGTCCTTATTTCGACCATTATTTCAAATTTTACTAAGGATTTTAAATTGTTTACATATTTTATATTATTTTTTACATAATTGATATGAAAGACCTCCATCAAATAGACCTAAGGACACACTACAAGACCATCATGTAATATTTAGGGTGATCATTTCATGTTATCACTCATTCTAGGAGATCCCATAGCCTGTTCTCCGTATTTTACATACAGAAAGAACCATACTATCACATGACTTGCCTCTCTCAGAAGTCATCCCTAGAATTCCTAGTTAGCATTATACCATAGTTTTTATTGTTCATGATTTCATGTTTTAACTGTACTGATGGAAAGGGGATTTATAGTCCTGCCCCCCCCCCCCATGAAAATTCACAGCTATATGTTATGTGTATCTTTTAGACTTTTTATGGAGTTTTGGTGATATTTTGGTATCATTATCTTAAAATTATCCTTCTATAGGTCCCCTATAGTGTCATGAGATGATCTCTGATAGTGATAATTTTTCATCACTACTTCATCAATTGTGTCCTAGATAGTAAAATATATTTCACCTAATAACGTCTCACTGTTAAACAAACAACAAAAGTCCTATTTAACATGTTTAGATGTCTTCATGAGATCAGCACGGACATGGGTGGATACTCTTGGATGCTTGGTTGAAATGTTAATGGTTGTTGTGTAAGAAAAAGTGGTGTGTGGTGATATTGGAGATAAACCCATGAATTTCTGTGTAATTGAAAATGAACACATATCAATGTTTCTTTTATAAATGTAATAAATATTTATTCCTCCATGAGCATATGGAAAAACTAATCAATATAGGTCATGACTATTATTCTGTTACTAGATTGATGTTCTTATATACATTGGTGGTGGTGGAGATGACTTCATTGAATGTGGGAGGTGCGTTCCTTTGTTAATCCTCTTATTCTTCCACCTTCGATTCTATGGAGGAATTTTCAAAAGAGGTAAGAAATTTAGTTAAAGACTACTATTTTTGGAGTAAGTGATGAATTTGGAAGATGTATTATATTCCCCTAATATATGATTTTTTTGTGGATTGTTTTTGGAGATGATTGTTTCCATTTACACTATTACATGGGTTAAGATGATTCTAAAAATCTGGGATTAAATATATTGCCTCAATAATTTTTTTTTCAACACATAATCAATGGAGAGCTTACTCCTAGTATTTTTAGGGGTGGTGCCTGAGCCAATGTGTGCCGAAACCAGTATATTTTAATCAACCATTAGATTTGTTCCTCCCTTCTTAAACAAACAATCCTTTGAATATGTGGCTTCACAAGATTCAAAAGGACAATTTTAACTATATAGTATTTCCTTGGATGTCCTCCTCCAGATCTATTTATATGAATGAGATGGAAACATGCCATTCTGTTAGGCTATTCTGCACTAAATAATAATCAGCTATAAAGACTTCTATCTCAAACTCATATGGGAGTAGGAGGGCTTCCACAGTTGTTTCTTTGAGTTTATTTGACTATGAAACCCATCTAGGAATGACTGTTTTTATGGGACAACCACCAAATATTTTATACAATCAATCTTTTGATCCATAGGGATTTTATTCCTAATGTTTTGTTTCTCCTTAATGTTTTATTCAAGTGATGGGGAATTTTAAGTTGATATTCTTCTTTCTTATACCGAGGTGATGGGAGAATCTTCTACCAGTGGTGTGGGAATTACTGAAATTATTCGTTGTCTGGGATGAGCATAAAATAGTTACCCTTCCAAATAGTCATATAAGAAGATAGGTGTAGATGGCCACTAGACGATTCATGAAACATTCTCTATCCCTTTTGGAATTTATGGATTTTTTTACAATAGTTATCATTTGAATATATCTCATCTATGGGGATGGTACTAAGATATAGGGTCTGACCAGGAATATGGTATCCCATATATCCTCAGATCTTGCATCTGTGACCTCTGACTCCCTACTCAGTTGTGAGGTTCTCATACATGGAGTCATATTCATCATTTAATAAGGTGTATTACATGTTTATTATGCTAACAGAACAAACAAGGATCTATTTTACTGATTAGGGTTTAACTCGGTGTGGTGGTTCCATGATTCAGGATTTGTAGAAAAGAAGTCTTCATGAGTCAGACCGTTCTTATGAGCTTAATATGATTCATCCACAACAGTCTCCTCCTTTGTATGATGATTACAAACTACTTTGGGTGGGGAATTTTATGTCACCACCCTATGATATGAAAAAATTATGGATCTATGAAGCCAAACTCTTATGGTGTATTGATCTTGATTGATTTCTTTCGAGTCATCCTTATATCAGACTTCTACCCTATACTGGTTGGAACATTTTTTAAAAAACATCATCTTTTATCTAGGAGGTAGTTACGTATGTTACCAATGTCGATGAGATTTACAATATCACGTATCTAGAATATTATATGCTTTGGAGGACTTATTTGAAAAAGAAGCAATCCTGGATGTTGTGACAAGCCTTTTATGGAATGATGAATAGTATGGAAAATTAGTGTGGTTGAACTCATTGGATTTCCTATGATGTGGAAAATTGATTAGGTTATTCTCAACAATGCCAATGAAATAACTTAATAATTTCCCATTTTCGAATGTTTGCTATTTATTCATCAGATAATTAAATCTAGGGAAACCCTTTTCTCTTTTTCCATCTAGTCGAGGAATATTTTTTTCTTCTAACATTGAATAGGGGGCACATAGTGGTTTGGTCCGTTCAATGGTTCTTGAATATGAATTCCTAGAGGATTGAGGGTAACATTGGTAGTATATGCCTTACTGATTAATTTCCCCTATATTGGGGGGAATGATTTGTGACATAGATTTGGTAAACTAAATGGAACTATCTAGACATCATGTTATTTCTGAATACTCATGGAATTTGCTCGAATAGATCATTAGGATCAAGGTTGTTTGTAGATCATCCCAGTTATTTTCATCAAAATTTTCCTAAAGCTTTACCTTTGATATAGATATTTTGAATAAAGTGGTTAAGCCATTATATCTGGCTATGGAGTTAGAAAACATCTCATTTTCACATATCTCACTGTTCTTTTGGTTGAAAAGTTTCATTTTCTTCACTGTATTGATAATTTTATAATGTAATTTGTGTTTATAGTCTTCTCATACTGTAACTAATTCTACTGGAATGATACTATAACAAATGAAGGCTATCACTATAAGAGACTATAAAAAACACCACATTTTTCTCCATTCATTAATCTTTAGGGCCCATCATTGGACTACACTGGTACACGATGTGTTTGAGAATTTATTTTGGGTATCATTCACCATCAATTGTAGACAATGTAAGATTTCCAAATTTGGTGAGTGAAAATTTCCATTTACCCATTTAGGGAAAAGAATCTTCTTAGGAATAGTACGTGAATTTCACCCTTCCATGTATTCCATTTCAGCATCCCAAGTCTCAATGAAGTTGACTAATTTCAAATGTACTGTTCTCCAAGCCACCTACCATCTGTACGGTGAGACTAAGACTTAGTTAAGTGGACCCATATTCATGTCCAATTAATTATTGATCTATGCGAAGAATGGATGATATCCATGGTGGGGGATATGATATAATTGTAATAGAGGGATGGTGTGATCATCTTCAATAACCACAGATTTGTAGACCAACTACCAAGATATGGAACTAGTATGATGCTCATATACAACCCTTGCAGTCAGATCAAATCATTTATGGTATAAAAGAGGAGGAATATTCATCTCATCCATAATAAGATACAGAGTGGGAATGTTTCTCCTCAGTTTTCTCCATATAAATTTGTTGGAGATTTGGTATACCATTGTCATATTTTGATAACTTCTCCTCTATGGAATTAATTTTGGATCCTCTAGTTAATCAGTTTGATATAAATACATTTCACCATTACCCATGGAAATATTCCTTTATAAAGGTGGAAATCAATATTTAGAGGTTATATGTTCTGGATTGTCCTATGAATCTACATACATGTTGCCTTAGTTTGTGAATCTAGACCACCCTCCCTTTAGGGTATATATTTTTTCTTTCACAGATATGTATTTTTGTCTTGATCCACATTATATGTTTGATTAATGTTAATGAAATTACAAGGGTAATATCAATCAATGGTGATCGACCCATTACTATTAATGCAATAGGTTGATTATGCACTCCCTTCATGATGGATATTTTTTACCCTTCTCTATATTGGGATGTTTTGGCTTACGACCCCTTAAGGGGGTTGATTGTCTTTTTCATATATTGAACCTATAATGGCTAATGATTAGTGAAATTGAGGGTGATTTTGGTCATGATTTACCAATAGGCCCTGAATTGAAAAGGTTTCCCTTGTGTCGATAGGGACGGATGGGAAGCCAACTATAGATATTTACTACCCAATGTAGAGAATATTT
The DNA here is from genome assembly GCA_963277665.1 of Viscum album. Lineage (NCBI taxonomy): Eukaryota > Viridiplantae > Streptophyta > Magnoliopsida > Santalales > Viscaceae > Viscum > Viscum album. The sequence goes on along the minus strand of OY728139.1, from coordinate 444,366,895 downwards.
ATTCCCTATTTAGTGATGATGATGACAAAAATTCCCACAGACCTATGTGTTGGGGATAATTCAGGCTTCCATTGGTATTTCGTGTTATATTATAGAGGATATGATGATTCCTTTTATGAATTTGATGATTCCTACGATGGGAATTGATAAATAAATTCCCCCAAACCTATAAAATGGTGTTTATTTGCAATTGTTGTAGATTTATCTAGGACCCACATGGGGTATGATAAACTTTTTGGTGTTGATTGGGATTAAAATTCCCCTATCACAGTGGATCGGGGATGATTTACAATTGACATTGATATCTATTGAATCCCCTCTGGGATTGGTGATCTAAGGGATAATGGCAGTGGTAAATATCCCCTTTTCCAGATAGGGTGTGTTTGCTCTTAGATGACTACTATGAATGTTTCTGTTGTGACCTGTATGATTTGGAGACGCTGTTATCATGTATTAGTTGGGTTCAATGGCCGCCCATGATGGGATTCATTATTGATGGTAAGACTTAATGTTGACCATGAATTTGGATTCCATGTATGAAATTCATCCCTATTGTTTTTATGGTCCCTGTTTAAATTTTTCTTGTTGGACCCCACCCAATGTTAATGGTCTTGTCACCTCATTAATGTCGAGGAAATCAGTTTTAGTGACATAAACACACACATGTTAACTCATCCCACATTTTTTTGGAGGATGTTATTTTACAAGATAGTTTATTTCGGGAGTTATACTACTCTAAGGGTGAGATGATGTGAAACACTCCATAATTTCCCCATCTTCAGAAAAATACATGAAATGGCTTTATAAATCATTTTTCGATGAGTTGTGATGAAATGAATGAAATCATATAGTATATTTTTACTATGATATTCTTCTTTGGGATCCCCATCAAAGGAGATAGTATCGTAGTCCTGCTAAAAATAGATTATCTTCATGGCCTAAAGGAGACCCTTATGTATTGGATAAGGTAGGTCACTAGAATTTAATCGCCGATGTGTTCCCCACATATTTTGGAAAAAGTAACATCTGAACTCATTATATAGATCATCTATGATATTATAATAAAATGTGGGGTGGAAATAAAACATGGTGGGTAGGATTTTATAGAAATATATATATATATGTCTATGTTGGAATCCTATTCATCATACATACATGCCTCGACTAGGTCAGACCAATGAAGTTGATTCTTAGGATCACATGCTAACTATGGTGAGGTGTTGCAACTAGATGATGGAAAAACATATATGATTAACCCTGGTGTTTCGATCACCACACTATATAATGGAATCATATTCTTGATCATATCTCTATAAATTGGTGTCTAGGCATGTAGATGATCTCATTATCTATGTGGGATATCATCACAGGAAGGTCGACCACTGCAAATATTAGTATTAGAGTCCATGTTATCCATATTCACACTACCAGGAGGAGGAAATTGATGGTAATGATTTCTTTTTGATTTGTTTTAATAGTCTACAGGCCCTTCAGGTGTTGAGAATGTGCCTCAAGCAGCCTCAAGTACGTAGTCATTCAAAAGATTTAAAACATGAGCCACTTTTGGTATCTGGGAAGGAATATGATGTCCTGAATAGTGGGGTAGTATAAGGATATGTTCTTTCTCAATGATGGTTGATTCAATATATTGATATATGTTTCTTATTATGGTACTATGATCCCACCGTTGATATGATACTTGAATATGTCAATGGGATTCATTATTATCGACAGGAATATGAACAATCATATGGGTGGTTTTCAAAATATATCGGTCAAGCTTGGATAAGGAGGTAATATAATCCCAATTGAAATATTACATCCCCATTAGAATATTTCAACGGACCATTGGAATGGGAGAAGGAACACAAGATTCCTATTGTATAGACATTTAAGGGTACATGTGCAGTTGTTCAAAGGTGGATATAGGGATATCAACCCAACACATGTGAGTGTCTAGAATATTCTACTTAGTTTCACTGATTGGAATATGAGTCCACCATAAGTTGTATGCTACTCTCACCTTGTGGTCCTCGGTTAGAGTAGGGATATGATCCAGATACTATTCCATTAAAGTATGAAAATGGTATTTTTAAACAAGGATATGACCATGTCCTGTGGAATGTACCACTCTCACTTGTTGATCCCTATTTAAAATGGTAATATTAGCCCAATACGATGAATTTGGAGTAAGTCACTAGCCTTTTATAATGAAATGTTCCCATATACTGAGGCATGTACTACTCTCACATGGTGAGCCCCAGTTTGAATGGTAATATGAGCCCGGTCTAGTGAATCTAATTTAACTATAATATTCCTAAATTTCTCTTAGGTAACATCAAAGATGTTTTATTGTTTGGGTTCAACTACTTGTTCATAGAGATCAATTTTTTTATACCCCAGAAGTTGGGGTATGAATATGTACTTTTCCCTATATTTTTACTAGTTCAAAAATATGAATTCATTGTACTTTAATTATTGATATAATATAGTGAAATTTTAGAACATTGTGCACATGAATATAGGTTTGAAATTTTTTTTCTCCAATATGTAATAGTGTATATCTTCTTGTGATTTTGGAATATGATAACACTATTTTCCTACTTGATATATCAAACTCTGATGATGGGATTCATTCTTAGGGGTAATAATATGCCCATTGCACATGTTTTATATAGTTTTGTACCCACATAAATTCTCTAAAATAGCGTGGATAAGAGCATGCTCGCCAGCAATAGCTGAATATTTCATTGTAATTCATTAGAAGATGAAGGGATTTGATCCCAATCATAATTTTCCAGAGATTTTCATGCATGAAGTGTATTTCTTATTGTTGGTTCTTGAGATTCCAATGTGGCTATGTGTAGATTGGTTCCCTAAACATGAAATTTTGTGGCACCGACAAGATGGAACAGGTGATTAATGTTGATAGAATCCCCCCACACAAGATCTAAAATCAAAAGGGATCCATATTTTATTCCTTGATCAACCTGCATTGGATCATGAAGGTACTTACTATTTCAATTTGAGGAAAACCTTCAAAAGTGGTTGGTGGTGGTAATGGGAATAACTTATTTCACATCAACATTGGATATAAAATAGAAACTCATCGATTTTAGTATTTGGAGATAATTACACACATCCTCAAGTATTGGTAATATTTTTTGTTGATGGTATTTATTGAACATTGAATTCTCCCCAAAAAAATGAAGATATCATATGGGTGAGGTTGTTCTGTGACTCGCATGGTTTAATTTCATTTTTTATTTTCCACATTAGTTTATAGATAATGGTTTGATCTCTGGTTGGGTGTAGTTTTTGGGATAAGTAACTGCACACATGAAGAAAAAAAGGATGAAATTCACTGATCATGGTATTATTTCTAGTATGAAACGTGATCAATTATATATGCACATGTAACCCATTTTTCATTTCTTATTCGTAGTCCGATCATTCTACTTGCATGAAAATTTCATAGTGAGTATGGACTTATTTAATGATAACCCAAATTAGATTTAGTCAATTAAAATTGTTATTATTTGATAGATTCGCGTTAGTTTCGCAATGTATATTTCATGCGAAATATCTCATGCATTGTAGGTACAATATGATCTGACAAGAACTAGATGATCTATAATTTTTTATGAGGTTAAATGACTTCAAAGTAGGTTCAACATTTTTTCATTGGTAGGTAGGTTTTTTGGAATGTCAGACAGTTGACTACGAAGGGGGTTGAATGTGATAAAATATTCACCACATTATGTAATCTATTTTTTCCTTTCAAAAACTCTCTTAATGGTTCCCCTATCCATAACATAGTATGGACCTACTTTCCTAAGGAAGGCGGTGAACTAGGTTTTCAGACCCAACCACACATAAGAACTCACATTGGTCAAGAAGATGGGAGGTCTGGCTCATCATACAACTTTAGGGGAATTGCTTCTTAATTCTAGACACTCTTATATATTTAAGTTATGTTCATGAATATTATCGTAATCCCGATATAAGACTATTTACCCTATTCAAGTGATTATGTGTTTGACCCTAAAATGTGTGAAGAGGCTTTTCTTAATGAGTCCATCATCTAGTATCTAAGGTTATGTATTCTATTTCCATTAATGGGAAGCCTATTATATTTTAAGGCCATATAATTATGGACTCTGAAGTGTAAAAAAATCTACAGAGGTGGTAGATATCTTGAAGAGATGATTGATCCTTTAAGAGGTGGATGATATATCTTGTTTAAATAAATAATCAATGCCCATAGAGTTTGTTAAACCCAGGGTGTTTATTATCGTTCATAAAGTATATATATTACAGAACATAAGCATCAAGTTTTAAGCTCTAGCATTGGGGATGCATCTTATATATCTTAATTATATAATGAATGAAGTCCATCATTGTTCGATCGTGCCAAGGGGACATACCTTGGGGTAGATTCCCTTGTATGGGGAAAGGCATATCATGATGTTGAATAGTAATTATACATTGAGGTTTCCCTACCTGTAGGGATTCATAATGTGAATTATATGATCACTAACAATATCTAATCGCATGTGTCACAAACATGGTGAGGGAAAAAAGGGATATATATTAATCGGTCTCACTGCACATAGATATAGGTCTCATAAACCAAGTCAAACCCTAGGATATTTTATATGTTGATCAGTCCATGGGATAGAATCTTACGTATCAAGGGTATTGAAAGAATCGTGGCCACTATATTTTAGTTACATTCTCAATCCACTAGTGGATTATGAATAATGAAAATCCCATGGGATGGATTGAGTCTTGATGGTAGGAGGGTTAGAGAAATTCCATGACATACAATGAGGTCAATTTCCATTTCAGCTCAAGCCTTTGTATGGAGTCCTACATATCTCGAGTTTGGCTGTAATTATAGTTCTTATTGTTTAGTGAGGGGTATGCCCAAATATTTTCACTCAAGAATGTCATAATTTTTGAATACCCATGTCTAAAATTGTTTTATTATCTTCTTTACATGTATGGGGTTACAATATTACATTCCTAAATATTTTCAGACATGTCATAGTTTCCTAGAACATGTGTCCAAATAAAATATCTTGATCCATTAATAATTTCTTAAATAAATTTCTTAATCTGAATGGAATGTATGGAAGACTATGAAAGATCAAGCCTAACACGTCTTGTGGGTGTCACATTATCTAAGATGACTTGTCTGGGTGACCTTAAAAGATTTTGTATTCATGTAAGGAATATAGCATATGACCATGGATGGAACATCTGTAGGATGTTGGATAAATTTCCAATGGACATCGAATGTTCCAAATGGCATGTCTATGTAGTGTCTCATAACATTGGTGATATGTCCCGGTGTTGTCGAATGATATGTTTAGGCCATAAAGAGAACATGAAGATCATTATATCTATATTTTTATATGTATTCCATCTTTTTCAATCATTATTGGAACTATTATTTCATATTTTTATCATTTTTTCTCATATGTTATGTTATTTTTGGATTCACGTGATCTAGCCGACAAGAGGGACCTCCATCCATTTATTCAACTACCACACTCAAATTCCATTGTGTTGTATATTGTGGGATCACATGAATCACATATACATTCCATGTGATCCCTTAGGTCATTACCCAAATTTTACTCAGTAGAAGACATTGTGATCGTATGACTGGCCTCTCTAAGAAGTCCTCTCTTACACTCCCACATAGCAGTATCCCTTGAAGTGTTTACCTCATGTGTGTGTTTTTTTTTTGAGTTAGGGGGAGTTATAAGCCCCAACACCTTAGTGATATGATTCCTTGTGTGGAACATATCTGAAAATTGTAATTTGGATTTGGTGGATTGATTTTGGGGACATGAATATCAAATGATCCTATCAAGGGTCTACTATGGTAACGATTGATGATATGTGACTGTGATAATGTTCCATCCTCAACAAATTTATTAGACCATGGACGATAAATGTGATTTAACCTAAGCATTATTAAATATAAACGATTAATCATACGTTTGGTGTGACATGTCTGGGAAGTCCTTGAAAGATCATTATGCCCCTGAAAAGATATTTGTGTGATCGAAGATAACTTATTTGGGATCTTTAGTGAGACTAAGGCATCTTATCATGAGGACCTCATGAGGTCATGCTAAATTTTCAGGGGGCTCATTTTACCATTGGTGATCCCCAGAGGCATATAAATCCTTTTTTTATGTTCATCATAACCCCCTCGAAAAAACATCCATATTCCCCCTTATATTCACTTCATTATTGTATAAGGACAAGAGATATCATACTGTTTTACTGCTATTTTCAATGAAAATCATTCTCCTTCTCTATGAGGCATCGAGTGATCAATGATGGATCTCATGGGGATGATTTATCATGTCCATGAAAACCCCTTATTCTTATATGTGTAAATGAAGTTTCTTCCCATTGAAATGTCTAGGACTGATAATAAGACAAAGGTGACACGCCCTCATGCATTTTTGCAACAAGGTAAAGATGTTTTTTTGGGATTTTTAAGGCCCTATAGATCTTGTGAGAACATCATAATTCCCCCTCCCATTATCATTCATAATTTATTTTAAAAGTTGGGTATGATGTATTTTCATGTTTTTATCCATATTATAATCGTATGACCTTCGTTTATTAAATTTTGAAAAACAATCATATTTCCTACTATACAATACACAATCATTGTGTCATGCATGTATATTTTATTAACACAATCCCATTGAAAATAATGATTTCTTTATCAGATATTTAGAATATGAATGTTATTTTCTTTATGTAAGTATCTCTTTTAAATTTTAATGAATTAATTGAAACTTTTATCACTCAAACTTTTTCTAGTTTTCAAGTTAACTAATCTTAGACCTAGTGATAACACCGAAATATAATGAAACCTGACAATAATTTTTTCTATTAATATTTATAAAATCATTCTATATTGGTTTCTGAATCATTGTTTCAATTGACTACATCATGAATTAATACTTCAATATAATCTTCTATAACATGAAAAATATTTTAATTAACATATGATGTTGAATTTGAACTATTTTTCCATGCCCGATACAATGTGTATAATTATGGAAACAAATATAGAAAATGAAATTATCTATAATCTCTTTTGAATTTGTCTTTACTATAATAGAATTCTCTATGAATGGAACAAATATCAGATGATTGTTTGGATGTTTTCTTTTAGATGTCATTGAAAATAATCAACTTTTTTTCATATTCATCTTTTTTTCATCATGAATTTATTTATTTATGATCTATTAATTACCTAAGATCAAAATATAAAAGGTGAATATATTAAAACATATTATTGTTTTTTTGAAACAAAATATATAGAAAAATTTTAAAAATAACAACCTATAATCAAAACAGTCAATATTAAGTAACTATTTGATCATAACGAAAAATTATACAGAGTGACTAAAACATATCATTGAAATTTTTGAATCAAAGTGATAATGATATATAATAGTAGAAAATTTTAACATCCACACATTTTTCAAAAAAGTTATGTTTTAAAAAATTAAAATATGATGAAAAAAATATAAAATAAAAAATATTCAAAAGTCATTATATTGATAAAATAATTTTCTGAAGTAAAGTAAAATTGATGAAAAAAATGTTTTAAAAAATAGGCAAATTATAATGATAATAAATTTATAAATACAAATAACATTAAATATATAGAGTTCCAATCAACATACAATTAAAATGTAGAAAATTTTATAATTATAAAAAATTGATAAAATAAAAAAAATAAGAAAAAATTTTATAATTGATAATAAAATTAAGAAAAACATATGAATGAATGATTACAATTTATAACTATAAAATAATTAAAATATATTTCCAAATCAGAAAAAATAACTAAAAAAATTTGATGGGTGATAATATAATATTGGTCTTGAATTATGATGAACAAAATTGATGTTTGTGGAAACAAGGTAAACACATAGAAATTTTAGAAAAATATTTAAAAAAAGGATGTAAATTAAATAACTAAAAAAATTAGTACCAAACATTTAGGTATACTATAATATCTTGAAGATTATATATTAACTATAAAGGATATATGATTTAAGATAAAAAATTTGAAATGATGATGAAAATTGACTGAAGGAGGTGATTAACTAGCATCAAGTGTCATTTAGTGCCTCCATCGGTTGAGATGAAGAGGTTAATGTAAAAATAATAAGGGTTTTAGGCCGTTGTTATAATTTTCTTAAACACCATTAATTCTTATTTTAAAATGATTTATATTAAGGTATTTTATAATGACATTTACCATTAATTTTTTGTAAAACTAGTGTTAAAATTTTTTCCCTTCAATTTCAAAATCCGTGTATAAAAAATAATGCTAAAACCTCAATATTAAATTCTTTATTTATACAACTATACCCCCTTTAGATTCTAAAAATGTGTAGGAGAGATACATTTTTTATTCTATTTTGAGACCCTTATATTATCTCTTTATAAAATAATTTGAGAGGAGGAACAAAATAATATGGGACATGATTGTTTTTTAAAATGATTCCTCACAAAATATAAACATTGTATTTTTATGGGATTTTTAATTATGATTTTATTCATCATTATAAAATTATTCAATTAAAATTTCCACATCATTGATATGAGATTAAAATTTAAATAATTTCCTATTTATTATTGATAATTAAGCCCCATTAATTCCTGAAATACAAGTTAATTTTTTATAAGTTTTAAAAATATGAATCTTAATCGATAAATGGTTGCAAATTTTTTTTGATGTTTTATTAATTTCATAAATTATTTTAAATCCATTATATTTTTTGGAATAAATATTTTTATGGATAAAATTATAATTGAATTTTATTTTTTATTGTATAATTCTTTTATAAAAATACCCTAAAAATTATGAATTTGATATATAGGTTGCAATACAGAAAATTCAAAAACTAATCTCCCAATATAATTTATTTTAGAGATGAAATCAATGTTGTTTATCCACATGTTATGGTGAGGAAAAATTATTGGGAAAATAATGTTTAGAATATTCACCTCATGTTTATATGAAATGTTAGGTTTATGAAAATACCCTTTAGAAATTAAACCCGACTTCAAAATAGAGACAACACCTTATAAAATTTGATCTCTAAGACATGAAGAATTACAAAATAAAGCTAAATTATGTGCATTTTATTCCAGAGTAATATTTAATCCTATGATCACCATTTGAGATCTGAATTATAGAACACCCAAAACTATTATTCAACATGAACCAAAAACATTGTCAACTAGAGATGAAAACCATTCTAACTAATGAATTTAAAATATAGGTCATTTGAAAACATATCAATCCCAAATAATTTATGTTAAACTTCATAAATCTTATCATGACACTGGTTTGGATTTCATTATCACATTTGGGAAGATGATTCTATCACTAGATCCCGAAGATGATTAATAGAAGAGTCTCTCTTATTATTACTGGTGAAAATGACCTGGTATTGCACAACGTAATGAAACATAATCCATTAATGTTGAATATCACATTATTAGAAGATATATCCCTAGATATATTTTTATTTACATTCCACTAGATTTAAAAAATAATGAAATTCTCTAAAACCATTCCACAAGGTGATCATCTATTAGAAGAATTATGGAGCTCGAAAGCGAGAGGAGAATACTTTGTCAAAAAATAATGTTATTTCTAATTTATTGAAATATAAATCTTCAATTTGTGAATCTGTTGGAAATATAATGGAATTTTTATGGGCCCAAGAATTTAGTAAATATTTTATAAATTAAATACTCATTGGAAATGAGTCTCATGAGAATCATGTCTCCTGATATTTGAATTTTTAGGATCTCAAATTTTTCTCTTTATTATGGGGTACTATTTTCTAGTGGATCTTGTAATTATATAATAATAAACCCAAACTATTGTTGTATATTTAATTATATTTATTCTATAATTCATTTTGTTTTATTTTATAACATCAATGATTGAATAATATTTCATTGGTGGATATGATAAGGAGATTCTCCAAAACCCTATTAACGAATTCATCATTTTATTTTCATATCCTCTTTTGGTAATCTATATATATTATTGGTTTATTAATTTTGGGATATTTACTCATTTATTAATTTTCAGTTTATCTTCCCTTCTTATCTTAATAACACAACTACGCCACCTATTTCACTCAATTACATTCAATCTCGAGTATTGGATCGAAAAAAGAGTAATAAAATATATTTGATTATCATTCTTGCGAAGATCATAGGAATAGTTGATTATTACATCCCTCCAGGGAAAATGATAATTCTAAGAGTGGGTATGTAGAGACCCAAATGTTGACGTAAATGGACATTACATTACTTTTCCATAACACTTAATACATAATAAAAACAAACATCAAAGGACCGTAATAGTTTAGTGTCTTTGGAAACATGGAACAAAATCTTCTAATCATGGAGAAAGAACTTCAACATCTCCCACAAAGATCTACCCTTTTGTTTCTTACCTAAAACCTTTATTTATATCTTGGGGACAAGAAAACATATAAAGGGTGTGCTAAAATGCTTAGTAAAGGTAGGAATGGAGAAAATAAAACAAACCATATATATTTTAACTTCAAAATATGAACAAAATATTTAAACATCAGAATCTAGAGTAATGACATAAAACATGGTAGTACGTAAGGCGTAGATCATAAAGAAACATTAATCATGATAAAATGGCATGGGAATTAAACATGTAATTGTGCCAAATAATTAATCACATGATATGATTTCTATAGTAACCATGGTATTTCAGCCAAAACCATCTTAGTGGACAAAGTCCCTTTCTGAATCGAGTTTACTCCTTGTTCTAGACCTGTATCGCTGAACTGGATTAACATTCTGTTCTAGCCATGTCTATCTCATTAGATATAAATCTTTACCCAATGCATTGGAGGGAGATATAGTTCCCACCCATCTCATAATGAAATCATTATTACTTGTGCCACAACATGAACATAAATCATTCATCATTACCCAAAGTATAAAATGGGTTTCATAAACATCATTCCACATTAAATAATCCATACAAAACAAAATGGATATCATTTCTTCATATGAAAAGTGAAACCAATTAAATCATAGTGTAATTATACTTGAAACATAAACATATGAAATAATGCCATCTTATATGTAAAATGGTTTTGATAAAATACTTGAAATGACTTCTTGAGGAAAATATCCTTTTTTCTTCAAAATCATTTTCTTTTACAAAATGCCATGCAACATTAAAATAAAAGGATTTTGTTGAAAATAATCATTAAATCTTATAGAGTAGGCTTTATGAAAATAAGGCGTTATGAAACCGTAAAAATCTATTCATCCCATATAAGTTAAAAAAATAGTCTTCTCCTACTTTTGATGGAAAAGTCAAAAAGTACCTCATATGGTAAAAAAATAAATATTCCTTCCATACGATGTGGTAAAAGTAAAAAGGGTAAAAATGACTTTAATCATAAATGGAAGAAAAGTAAATATTTTATGAAAACATTTTGAGAAAATATGGACATGGAGAATAAACATAACCCCAGTAAATACTTATGAATAAAAAATCATTGATAAGAATGAGATTGGAATAATTATCCCATACATTATGTCTGATATGCTTTGTATGTATCTGAACCTCCTCTTCCTTGACGCACCTCATATAAACTTCTTCTTTGGGCACTAGAGTTAGTATTTTGAGAAGACCAGAACCTTTATGATATGAGTAGAGAGGATGAGAAGTGGAATTGGTAGGGGTTGGCCGAGTTTCAAGGCTCAAAATGGTGTGAAGAGAAGAGGTAAGGGGTGCCCTTTTATAAGGGAGGAGAGGGGCACCTTTGGAAAAACAAAAAATATTATTTTATAATAAAGTCATATTAATTTTATAATAGCTCCAAATTGATTTATTTCGAAGCTAAAGTGGGGATGGGTCTAAATACTCTCAACCAATAGGTTTTATACAGATTTAGGTAACTATTTTAACCTTATCATTTATATTTAACTCTAAGTTTAATAATTTTTCTTTTACCATGTATTTTTGTTTTCGTCCACTATATGGTTAATAAACATACTATAACAAGCCAAAATAACCCCAAGTGGTTAATTATTAATATATATATCCTTATTTACGTCATTTTAAAAAACCTTAGAATTTTAGGAATAATATAACAATTAATAATATTATATTGTTTTTAAAAAATATTTTATGTCGATTTTGACACTATTTGGTACATGATTTTTATGAAAATCATAAATTCTTGATTAGTTCAAAAAAAGTTAATTACATCAATACTAACATGTCATATTAACCTAGAAAATTAGTTTAATTCATAAAAAGTATCAAATTACATTTATTTGGGTATTTATAAATCTATTATGATTATATTTCATTAATAACGTAATTACTACATCATATTTGTGTCATAAATAAATTAAATTACATAATTTCTAAAAATTACAAATAAAATACCATTATTTATGAAATATCTTTATATTTTTAATGAATATTTATTGTCCAATTTATTATATGTATAACCCTATATTAAATTTTTTTTATTTATTAAACATCGATTTTATCCATTTTAACTCTTCTTTAAATAAAATAATAATAAATGTCCTAAACTAATCCATGTGAACCTAAAGGGTAATATTTTATTCCTAAGGTTGTTTTTGGTCGAATAAAACATTCCCAATAGAATTAGGGCATGTTTTAGGGTAATAGTAATATCATTTGTACCCTTAATTACCCTATTTACTTTTAACAGTGGTAAATAAAAGTAAAAAGCTATTATTCACAAAAAAAATTATTTTTATCTTATTGAACCACATTTTAATCCTTGATATTAACCTTATCTCTCGGATTTTTAAAATTACACTCACAAAAGCGGTAAAATTTATTTTTTTGTATATTTTTAATTTCTCCTAGGAGGTCGGTAAAAGACGGTGAAACGTTCAATAAAATTTTTATATATATCTAAAATTATTATAAAATTACTCCAATTAATTAAATTGAACATATATAGATATTATGCATAAATTTTGACCTAAAATAAATTTAAATTAAATAAATAATTATTTAAATAAAATTTTAGTTTTTAAATAGTAACCCAGTGTTTTCACTATTCATCACAAAATTGAAATTTTTAGTAAAATACCAAAATGTCAACCTAGGCTAATTTTGATATTCCGAATCAAAAAATGAAGTCCATTTTGAATGATAAAATTTATAAAATTTAAAAAATTGGGTATTACTATTCATAACGGCTAGTTTATATAAAATATCATTGTTTAGTGAAACTCAGTATTGCGTACAACACACGTTATCGTGGCAGGTTGTGATTGTGTGTAATGCAATCTAAGTCAGGGATGCACGTAGTGCAAGCTCCTTTTGGTGTATCATACAATACAAGACATCAATAAATTTAAAAAGAATATTTTTCATAAAATCTCGGGGTGTTACACGGTAATAGATTGATATCTCACTTGATTAGAGAGAATGTATAATAGGGTAATTTTGAATAATTGGTCAACCAAAATGATAAGGGTACAATCTAATGTTAGCCCACTACTTTTAGTATTGAATTTAAAAACTATCTAGATTAATTTTATAACTTTTTCACTAACTCAACTAGGGGAAAAAATAAACACATTCATAGAATCATTCTATCCTGAAATAAACCCAAATCACGATACTATAAATAAATTTAAGTTCAAATGATTTTGTTGATCACCCTAGGATTAGAAGATCATAAAAGTTGACTCAGTAGATTATTAGGACATTAGATCAATTTTACATCAATTTTAATAGTTAATTAAATAGATAACTAAATCCAACTCTTCTCAACTTGTTCGTCTTGATCCAGAGGTTTAGAAAACATTTTTGTAAATACATAGAACTCTAAGGGACACAGAGTAAACAAAAATGTAGTTTTCACTATTCATATGATAGGCTCATATTCCCTTTTTTCTTCTTCTATGAGAGCTAAAATAGAAATAATAAACATGAATTAAAATAATTCTCAATTGAATTTAAAATTAAGAGAACAAGAGGAAACTTATTTCTATAATAATAATTGATAGTTAAAAATTAATAATATATAGGATTGTGAGATTAAAACTGGGCAATTAATTATCTTATCATTATTTTATGGTTTTTGAATAGAAGGCACCAATTTATATTTGTGATAATTTGGAGTTATTTTTTAATATCATTAAACCTAGATTATCCACCAAGGATCTATTTATCTAGATGGAATTTCCCTTCTCTCATCATGAATTTAATAATGTGTGACTCTATAATATCCATCATCAAGACATCACCACTAGGGATGAGTTACATAAACCATTACTCTGGATGTTTTTCTATACATCAAGGAGTTTTAAAATAAGAAATAATAATTTTGAATTAAAAAAATATTGTGGAGAGATCATTTATGGTTATTGATATATAATCTAGTGCCAAAAAAATCTTACTGACACCAATCCTAAAAAGAATATCATTTTGTGGTGTCATTTTACCCAAGATTGATGTATAGAGAGTTTAATATTTTTGGTTATTCCAATGGAAGAGAACAGATCATAAAATCGCCGTTTTTATTTAAGGGATGTATAATATGATCTCTTAGCATTATCAAAAATTTGTTATGAGAACTTTTACAAGGGGGTACATGACAAGAATGGTTTTAAATATATATTTTTCGATAAAATTTATAAACTAGATTCCTCTGTAATTAATTTATATATTAATTATGTATAATAGTCTTCACCCACTAAACCCACTTGGGTAAGGAAACACATTAAATCTATGGACCTCTATACTGTTGGTTGTCCTCATGTTCATGAAAACTATGAATCCATATACAAAACACCATATTAGATGTAGAGAAGTTATAATGATGGAAATATAGAGTGTTACAACAATAAATATATATTTATAAACTAAATCACCATATTCCATCCTTTCCAATGTTGTTTTAAAAAAACTCCATCCACTACCCTTCAATATACATATTTTTCAACAATCTAATAACAACCAACTGATTAAATATCTTGAACATCCACTAGGTGACCTAATTAAATGAATTATGAATTTCAACATTAAGATACAAACTATAATAAATGAATTCAAAATCCTATAATTTAGAAATATTCCTTACAAATAAACTCATAACCAAATTTTAAATGCTATATCAATTAATTAATGATTTTCTGGGAGTTATATAGTAGTAATGAATCACCATCCAAAAAATAATATTGAATTAGATATCCCACTAAACATGAGAAAGATACCCCCAAAAAGGAACATTGAGGATAATTAGTTGAGGAAATACCATTTGTGATGAAGGATAAAGGAAAAAACAACATAATAGATCTTAATCAACCTGGACCTTTTCCCATTAAGTATGTAATAGCCTAATAAAACCATTGATGATATATTGAAACAGTATAATATAGAAGTGGTAAAAAATTAACAAATCAACATTACTCTACTAGAATCCATCATCCAAATTCTAATGTATTAGAAAATTATTAAATATATGTTCATTATGAAGGGGGTATTTCAAGGTAACTAAATGATAAGACTATTTACAAAATTTTATTTACTTTTTTCCATATAAATCCCCTTGAAATTTCAAGAACTAGGTATGTTTTCTACACCCTGCAGCATAAGAGTCCTTAATTATTATAATGTATTTTTTATTTTGGAGTACAAATAATTGTTATTCCATAATTAGTTTATTATTACTTTTATAATAAGATAACTCAACACCACCTGAGTTTTTATAAAACGTTCCAAATGATTCATTGCCTACATGGTTTGAGTTTCAGAAGATATACCAGTAAGTGTAGAATATTTTTTATTCCCTACTGATTTCTGTATTCTGAACATTGATAAAGTCAAAGGTAATACCTATCCCACCATCATCTTAGGTAGGACATTTTTAAGACTTCAAAAACAATAATAAATATTAATTAATTTCAATGAAGAAACAATGGATTATATGAAACTTGATTCAAAAAGATATGCATGTGATGAATACAATGATTTTAACATTAAACTTTTTTAATTTCCATATTTTTCAAAAAATAATTTTGAAATTTGGATGATATAATTATTTTAAAAAAATGGATATTAACAATTGAATTTTTTAAGCTATTTCTAAAAATAATTTTTCTTTAGAATCCCTTATAAGAACCAAACATATTAATGATATTGTTTAGGAATATTCAAAAAACTTAATCAAATTTCCTTTTTACACTTCAAACTTACCTGTGTATCCAAGCATAAATAATAAATTTTATATTGAGATCTAGAATAAAACCAATCACTATAACCAAGGAATCATCCCAATGTAAAAGAATATGTGAGATATAGGAAAGTAAATAAAGTGGAGCTAGATGAACATTGAAGATATGCATATGCGAAAGACATATTATATAAGGAAGAGACTGGTTCTTATTATTAAAAATCATTTCATAAAAGAATCATGGAATTACGATAAAATATAATTTATTTTGGGAATTTAATGAATGTGTTTATAAAATACGTTTGGGGAGATATAATAATGTAGTTTAACAGGGTTCATTAAAATGACAATCTTCATATAATTTATGTAGTTTAAATAGCTATTCTGTATAGTTTTTGTTTTGTATTTTCAACCTTTTATCGAGCTAAAGGATATCCTACCATGATTATATTTCATGATTTATATAAGAATTTTAATCATTAAAACAATAAAATAATTATACAAATGTTAAGTTAATTTATTATTCTTTTTAGGTAAATCCGGTTTTAGAATTATTGAAAAAGTGAGAGTAAAAATACTTTATAGGAATCATAATTATAACATGAGGTAACTATTATTTTTAGGGACAAAATTTGGGGAAGCATATCTTCTATGATAAATCATGTATAAGGGATCCAACTCATATGAAATTGTTAAAATTACATTTAACATGGAGAAAATTGGAAATTGGGACCCAACAGTGATACTCTAAGGAATTCAGAACCATGTGTATGAGTAATCCCTTTTTAGACAACAAGTATATTCTTTTGAATAGTTTTTAACTCATACGTGGATGGAAACAATACTAAAAAGTAATAAAAAACAAATAAATTTCCCACATTTATAAAACTAATTCATTCAGGAGAGGGGAATGTTGAAACTATATGAATAATGGGACAACTGAGTTATAACGAATTAAATTTATTTATATCAATAAAGTGGAAAATTGAACTCTTGTTTAAAAAACATAAGGGAGAGGGAAAATAGGAGTACATCATTATTAAAATATTAATTGAACATAATTATAACTTGATCCACATCAGTATATATAAAATGTATTTGGTTGAAGTGGAGAGTGAGTTGAAATATAATGGGAGGAAAGATAATTCAAAAAATAGATAACACTTTATTTTCTTATTCCTAATTTTGAATATTTACATTTATGATAGTACATCATTTTTTAATTTTAATAAATTAATATCAATTATAAAATTATCCATTATAGAAATAATATATTTGTGGGGAGTGATGGGAGATAAAATTTTCAAAATATTTTACTATTTTTATTGATAATTAAACCCCATTAATTAAGGAATTCCAGGTTAAATTAGTGTTTTTATGAATCTTTTAAAAATATAAATTAATCATTATATTGATCAAATCAATTTTTTACATGTTTTATTAATTTTATAAATTATTAGTAAGATATAATTATATTAGGAATAAATTTAACTAAGGATAACTTATTATAATTTTTTAATTATAGAAATTATTTGGAAAAAACTACCCTAAAACCTTCTATTTTTGAAATGAATGTTGAAATACCTAGAAATTTAAAACTGACCACACTATAAATATCTATTTTTTAATGAACCCCACAGTGTATATATTCATGTTAAGGTGTTATTTTTGTTTGGGGATATAGTTTCGAGAATATAGTCCCCACAATTAAGTTAAATGTTATATTTTGGAACCTAAATCTTCAATGTTGAACCAATATTCTATAGATAAACCCCATATTGGAATATTTAATACCTATATTTGGAATAATGCCATACCAATACCGAACCCATTTCATTTCCTCCCAAATAAGACACAATATTAATTTAAATATTAATGATATGAATCCTTGAATTTTTATTAATGATATTTAGCTTTATCGATTGATAAAATTTACTAGAAAAGATATCCATGTTAACTGATGACATTGGTGAAGTGTTCAACAGAAACTGTTTCAATCAAATGTCGTTTTCAATGATATAACATGAATAATTCCATTAATTCATATTAAATCAAATTCTAACCAATAGTAAAATTATTTCAAATATATATCCATGATATGAATAATGTAGATATTGCACATGTTCTTTCAATAAAAGATGTTCTAGTACTATGTTTCCTGATGAAAACAGAGTTGCACATGATGAATATCATTAGAGAAGAAGAAATATGTAACATTGTAGCATCCTATATAGTTAGTGTAAATGATATTTTAATAAATATAACACATAATAAACAATTTAATATTTTTTCACAGAAAATTTAAAATTTTATTAGATGAATATCCATTTAAACATAGCACGTCAAAATAACCCTAGATTTAATTTTACATATTTTTCATAAAAAAAATACTTTTTGAAAAATTGGTAATTTATTATTTTAACAATAATCAATTTTTTTAAAATTATTTATTATAATAGGTATAAATAATAATTTATTTAATATTAATTTGATATAAATAGTAGTAAGATCCCTTGAATGTGAAAAGGGATATTTTTATGAAAGTATTTTCCTACATAAAGAATAATGCATATCCATTATAATTAAACCAAATAATATTAAATTATCAATTATTTAATTTGAATTTATTTATTTTATATGTAAATAGATTAATTTAAATTAATTTAAATATTATTAGTCATCATTTCGGAAATTTGTGATCATCATATACTTGAAAATTTCATTTCTTGAAAAGCATTTTTTCAACACATATTGTGGGTATAATATATGAAAATAGATTGATAAATTTTATTAAATATTTTTAATCACCAAAACTAAAATTATTTAATAACTTCATAATAATTGTTTTCTTATTAAATGGTAAAAACAGAAAGAATTAATTACTATGGTTAAGAACAAAACAGTTTTTTCGAGGGGTTAATATATAAATATGGGAGTATAAATGAATAAAACTATAACTAAACATAATTTCTTGGTTATATTCATACCTTATCCATATACAAGAAAAATATAACCCATTTTGGAGCCATATTTTCTCTATAGATACATGATATTGTTTTTAAAGCATTGAAAATATTAAAAGTGTGCTACTCTCCTAAAATATAAATTGGAACCTCCTTACGTAACTTCCTCAGACCTATCATTCCATTTTTCATGAAAAATTCATAGAAAAATATATATAATGAATTTTTATCCACATTATAAAGGTTCTTTTCTTCCAAATATAGTAACGTTGGGGTCCTTAATAAGTTATAAAAGTGTTATTATTCTTAGAAAAACTAATTGTATTCACCGAGATCATTATTTTTTAATTATCATTTTATTACATTCAATAAAATATTAATAAATAAAATATAATAAAACAAATATAAAACATATAATTACATGTTATATTTTCTATAATAATATTCATAAATATACTTCTCCATTAAATAAAAAAGAAAATCATCGCTCTGTTGTACGACAGACTATGTCCTCGTGAAGAGATTTAATTTTTTTACAACACAAACTCACATGGATGGTCATAATGATGGAAATAATGAATATATATGGGAATTTTGAATTAATATTGATTAATTAAATATTATATATTATATTATTTATTACCCTTTCACTCATTGTGTACATTATAATGACGCTCATCCGTACGTATGACCCATAATCTCCATTAAGAAATGTGATGCATTTTTCATGTTAAAATTTAAATAATTATTCTAAAAATGTATCAACTAAAACACTATTATATTAATAATTTTAATATCATTATATAAATTATGTAACTAC
Organism: Viscum album; assembly: GCA_963277665.1. Classification (NCBI taxonomy): domain Eukaryota; kingdom Viridiplantae; phylum Streptophyta; class Magnoliopsida; order Santalales; family Viscaceae; genus Viscum; species Viscum album. Next base: position 444,346,808 of record OY728139.1, on the reverse strand, counting down.
ATAATATTCACAAGAACAGGAGTAATCATAACAAAATATTTAATGAGAAAATGGAGTAGTGTACAAACCGAAACAATTGTACTAATAAAATATTATAAGAGAATGTTTCATATTATGTTATAAGTGTATATTATTTGATATTATAAGTATTAATATATTTTTGTATAAATAAATAGAATATATAAAACTATTATATATTATTTTATATCATTTTCTACAAATGGGAACTGTGAGGTAATGAATTATTTCCAATTTACACTATGTTGAAATATATTTGATATTATACATGTATTTACGTTTATATAGATTATATAATACCCATTTGGTATATTTAACTTGAATAAATATTCATTATTGATGATAAGTGTTTCAACTAGAGTCAATTCTTTTACGGGGATAAAAATTAAGAGTAACTTAAGATGTAAGAATTTATTTTACAATTTGTTTTTTGGATTTCTTTATTGTAATTAATAAAATATTATAATCCATCCTTCATAACATCGATATATTTTCTTATTATCTAAATATTTAAGTATTTTAAATATTATTATCATAATTTTCCCTTATTTTGAACTTAAATAAATAAAATAATTTTCTAAAAGAAAAGCTGATGTTATTTTATTTTTTTATGAAGTATATGTTTCATCCATGTATATATTCTTAACAATATTTTTAATAATGTAATTTTATATAAAAAATAGTTTATTAAATATTTTTAATGTTAGAAATTACTTTTTAAAATATATGAAAGTCATATTTTTAAAGTTTTCCCAAAGGGTTCATTTTCAACATTCATTATTAAATATCAAACGTAATGTTTTTAGCTTATTCAACATTAACAAACATCCCTAATGATGTAATTGTTCAAATGAATTCATCATCTTATAAAAAAATTCAAATTTTTTCAAAGGAATTAATTCTTCAAAACCTATTTTAGATATGTATTTGTCTATTTTTCTATACATTAGTGGTATTAATTTTTCTAAAAAAATATTTTTATGATGGTTATCTGATACCTCTCGATTAGTTCTGTGTTTGTGAACATTCTTATGAAACATTCACATTATTGTGATCATTGGATATTAAATTTCTCTTAAATATACATATTATTTTTATAATGGATATAATTATTTCATAAATCATATACCATTTTTAGATATGGTTATTAACAATGAATTTTATTTTTTTGACTAAGGAAAACAAGATAAATATGTATTATTTTCATAATAATGATATTTATTAACATGGATGATTTTTTCTAAATTTAATGTATCCTTAAATATATGATCAATTAATTTTATATGAAGTGTTGGGTGGGGTGTTATTATAAATAACCCCTTGGTGCATCAATAGTCTAATGAGATAAATCAATTTCCCAAAATAAATGGGGTTTTTTGGTGAATACCTAACCATTTATTAAACATTATTGGTGTAAGGAATTCACAGTATAAATACCAAAATGGTATAGATCATGACATCCAATATTAACTATATCCGTCATTGAGAATTTATTTATAATTATCCATGAAATTATTCCATTGTTATTTTCCATTCTTGTATTTCATACTGAAGTTATTAATTAAATTACCTGTTTTTTCAATATTTGACATTTCATATTGATTATTCATTATTTACTCATAATAGGTTATATTTTAAATCTACCTTTCTGATAATTCGGTCTCACACATATTTTTTAACTTCCCAAGGATATGAATAATAATTCTTTGAATGACTTCAAAGTTTCTGAATTTTTTCTATTACTGTTAAATTTATTTTATTCACAATGGAAAATGGGTATCATGTTTGTATCAGGATATCCAAAGATATTAAACTGATCATCCCCTTATTATTAAAACCCTTTTGTTTATTCTAATTTAATTAATTTTGGGATGACTTGGGATTATTAGAGTCTTGTGAGTTAGAGTTGGTATCGTAGGATGTCTATTAGAATCCTTAGTAATGTGACTTTAGAAAACATAGAATAAAGATCATTAAAATATGATTGATCATTATGATATGTATACTTTTGGAATAATATCATAATTATTTTATTAATTTAGATATTATGTAATTTATCCATGCAATACATCCCAATCTGGATACTACATTTGGATGTTCTTTTGAATAGATTTATATATGGGTAAAAACCCTAAAAAGAGTTGGATTGAGTATTTCTCAGTCATCATTCTGGTGTATCATGAATAGTCCCTTACCAAAAACTTGTTTGAAACTCCTGGGAGACATTATTAGAATAATTCACATATAAATTACAAACCATTATGAAGTATTTAAAAATATTTTCATTTTTAAAAATATTTTTATAAATAAAAATAGTTCATAATTCTTAGATTAAAAATGAATTTTAGGTTTACTCTTATAAAGGGTTTTTTATTAAATTTTATTATTAACAATGTTTCGGTGCGGATGTGCGTCGGGCTTCTGTTCCGACGCTGTTCTGCCAGGACACGTTCGCGCGTGCTCCCGTCGACCCGAGGGGATGGGAGCACGGCTTGTGGCCCCGCAGTCCCGCTTTCCAAGGGCGGGCGGCATCCGTCCCTTATTCAAGGACGTCTGCTCCTTGATCGAAACCGAGATGATGGGATGTCGGCTCCTCCTTCCGTGGACGTCTCCTCGGAACTCGTCACCTAATCCGGGACTCCCTCATAGATTTAAGAATGTTCGTGAATCTCGTTCCCGACGCCATATCTTCATGGACACCGGTTAATTACGCCGCTTCCGCCCAGATGCTCCAAGGGGTCTGGTCGGGGCAGCAACCTGCGGTGAGGAGACCGAGTGGCTCTGGGTGTTGGGGGCGTGTCTTGACACTGCGGCTCTTCATGTCTACCTTCCGTCCCTAATAGGGCTTCTCGAAGGCGTGATGGCCTGAGGCATCCTGTGCTGGGTGCGGGGAACTGCGTTACCTGAGGTTTTCCTCAGCTTCCCGTGTTTAACGCGGGGTACGCCGCGAGTTTAACGTCCAGCGGGGACGGCATCGGACTGATCAACACGAGGAGTGGACCAGATGACAGAACCCCTTGCGGGGAACCTCCGACACGGGGGGCTAGCACATGGGCGGCTCCCCGAGTGAAGTGGAGTGGAATGAGATGGCATGACCCCACCGGGATGTGGCGGCCCGGGTAAGGATCAGGATGGATGATGGAGTGAAGAGCTTGGACCCCGTAGGGGCTTCCTACGTACTGTGCGTTAACGCGGATCAAAGTCAGCGTAGTTCGGATATATAGTTTAACGTCATGCTGGACGATGGCAAGCCGACTGACGGGGAGGTCGAGGCCGCCAGGCGGAGGATTGAACCGAACCACCTCACACAGGGGGGATGGAATGGCCGGGTGGATCACAGTTTTACGTCATGCTGGACGTTGGATAGCTGACTCACGAGGAGGTCGAGGCTGTGGGGAAGCACAATGGAGATACACACGTGCAGTCTCCCACAAGGGCGGATTCATAGGTGAATCGACGCGAATGTGAACCCGGGAGGGGTCCACTGATGGAAGAACCGACGTGAATATGACCGGGACGACCAGGTGGTGGGCTTGAACCTCAGAGATGCTTCCTACGTACCCTGTTTAGAAGACAGGGATCAAAGTCCATGTAGTTCGTTCCGTCTGGAATAATCTACCCCCGTGGGCGAAGGCCACTCCCGTCCCGAAATCCCTGCAGAGACGAGTGGGTGGGGGCCACATCCAAACCGGGAGGGGGACCCTGCGTGCAAGGCATGGGATTGGGTGATGCTGACGGTTTAACGTCTTGCTGGACGAAGTACAGTTTAACGTCGTGTGTTGAGGACGAAGATGCTTGGCAGTTTAACGTCTTGTAGAGCCGACGATGGTGCAGTTTAGCGTCATGCGGGACGAATGCTGAACAGTTTAAGGTCTTGTAGCTCGGACGATGGTGCAGTTTAGCGTCATGCGGGACGAATGCTGAATAGTTTAACGTCTTGTATCTCGGACGATGGTGCAGTTTAGTGTCTTGCGGGACGAATGATGAACAGTTTAACGTCTTGTAGCTCGGATGATGGAGGCTAGGCAGTTTAGCATCGTGCAGCTTGGACATATGAGTGCCGCCAAATAGTCTGTGTCACTTCGCGCGAACCTGGAGGGCCGCACGGGAAGACAACGCACGGTGCGGGGCACCCGGGATGAGGGTCATTGGGTGCCACGCAGGCGGGTACCCTCATGGGGTCAAAGGCGGCGACCCTGGCGGTTTGCGCGCAAAAGAGGAGCTTGGCGCGCAATACCGCGGGTCGGCACGCAATGGGGCGGGCTGGCACGTAATTGGGCCAGCACTCTGCGCGCGGAAGAGGAAGATTGCGCGCACCGGGCTTCGGATAGCGTGCGGGGGCAACGGCTCATTTTTAACGAATGACCTCTTATTAAAAGGGGGGGTGCGCGCAATCGGGCTGGATTGCACGCACCCGGGGGAAATTGCGCGCAAGCGGCTTCTTTTGCGCGCGAAGGCCTTTGGGTTAAGAGTTGGTTCAAAAGAAAGGAGCCAAAGGGATTTCGCGCGAAAGCGAACCCCGAGGCTGTCCTGCGCGAAAGAAAGGAGGTTACCTGGAGATCGACATTGCGCACGGAAGGGGTTGGATTGCGCGAACGAGCGACTCTTCGAATTCCGGCAACCCCCAAAACGTCGGGGGTTGCCTTATATTTATAGGCAAACCCGGGCGCGGAATCGGGTCCGCGGGCGTGCATTCTCCTTCGCGGGCGCGGAATCGGGTCAGGCGCGCAAGGGAGTCGCGCGGGCCACGGGCGCGCAAAATTGCGCGCCGGCCCAGCGCATTGCGCGCATCCCGGGAGGTTTGCGCGCGACACTGCAACTTTGCGCGCGGGTCACCAAAATTCCGCGCAAGGCCTCCGGGCCCTCCTAAACATGCTTCCGACTCCAAATATGACCTCGCTTTCCGCATCTGGAGCTTCGTTTGGGAACAACGGACTTTTCCGGTGTCTACAAAAGCCCCCCCTCGGAATCTGATCGGCAAGAGGTCGCAACGATCGTGTTCCGAGGGAGACGCCGGAATGCCGAAGTCCTGGGTGGCGCGGGACTGTGGCGCGCAAAAAAGGACGACGGGCGCGAAATTCGCTGTTGTGGTCGCGCAAAGCGCTTTCCGCGCAGCGCGGAAACCCGGCCTCCCCTATAAATAGGGGCCCTGGGTCCCCCCATACCGTACACCGGCCTTCCGCGCGATAAGCATTAAAGCTCTCGTGCGCGAAATTGCCCTTTCCGGCGCGGAATTCACCCATTCGTCGCGCAAACCTTCCGGATTTCGGCCTGTTTTTTGCGCGAACACCCGGGGTTTTACGCGACAGACTTCCCAATTGCGCGCCGTCCACTAGGATTGCGCGCCACCTCTCAAACTTCTCTACCAGCCTCTTCCGATTCCTCACGCTTCATCCCTTAACCAACACGACTCCCGGAGCTTCTGAGATGGCCGCGAATCATGGGAATGAGGGGGATGCCGCCATTCGCAGAGCTGATATGGCGGCGAATGAGGAGGTCTACGGTGCCAAGGAGATTGTTTCCAACAATCAATCCTTGTTCGACTTGCTGACGCCAGCCCAGAAGACATATCCGTTGTCGGACAACCTGCCGCTCTGGAACTTTTGCATCCTAGATGAGGTTCTGGTGCCAGGGTTCGAGGTTGATGCGCCACGGACCTGGGTGACTCAGGAGGACGAGCTTCCCCGCTATAACAACACCAACAATGGGAATCCTGCCAGGGAGACCAGGCACTTAGATGTCTATGTCCTGAACCCGAGGACGTGAACCATCGTCGGAAGTGAGCCTACTGCGGAGAACTCTCCAGCCCTCTTATCGAGCCCATATCGCCAGAGTGTCACCGACGACACCAAGGGCTGGCTGAAGGACTGGGACTTGCGGTCTAGGGGCAATTTCACCAGTGAGTGGGCCTGGGCGTTCTGGGTACGCCACACCTGCGATCACTTCGCGGAGGAGCTGCGGTACATTGGCCAGTTTGAGGCGGTGTGGACGTCGCAGTTCCACTTCTACCAGCAGTCCGAGCTCGGTCCGGAGCTGTTCACCCGCTGGTCCCCGGATACCAACACCTTCCACCTTCACCATGGGGAGGTCGGCATCGGTCTCTGGGACATCCACTGCATCGGAGGTATCCCGCTGGAGGGTTACCAATACGATGAGTTCCTGCCTCCGAGGAACACATTGGGCGACAGGTCACGGACTCCCATCCTGACATGGCATCTACTGGACCTGGCTATGGAGCGGCTCGGGGTCAAGGACTTCCACAAGGACATAGCCTACAAGGAGTGGTTCAGCTAGTTCTTGGAGCATGACCCCGCGGTCAAGATACCAAGCAGGGGGAAGCGGTGTCCGACCACAGCTCAGAGGAGCCGGAACAGGTCGTACTGGTGGGTCCTGGAGACGGGCGACTACCGCTTATGGGGGTATCGTATCATCGAGGCCCGGGACCCAAATGTCCGGTACGCGGCGTTCTTGGCCGCCTTTCTGAGTGGGTGGCTCCTGCCAGTGCGGGACGCGAGAATGGGCGTTCGCCCGACGACACTGGCGATGGCGGGCGCCATGGCCGCAAACAAAAGATACAACATCGGGGTCCCAGTGCTGGCGAAGCTGTATGCCATCCTGGGACACATCTCGCGAGGGGGGTCGCCATGAAGGATCTGTGGGCCCTTTCAATTCTTCCACGGCTGGGTGGCTGCTCACCTCGGTGGGTACACGTTTCCAAACGCCATCATTCCGCCGGGCAACGGCCTGCGACCCTCCCTGATGAACATCGCGGGGGTCGCTCCGATGACCCTAAGTGAGGAGGGCGTGAGGATTCGGATTGGCAATCACGCCAATTTCAACTTCAGCCCGTTCCCCACTCCCGTTGGCCAGATGATCGACAATGGGCAGGGTCCGCTGGAGCAGCACGAATACTTCCTGAACATGCGGGGCAGTGTGCTCGTGGCTCGGATCGACGGGAAGGTGCTCTGCGAGCCCTACGTGTCAACCCGGTTCGCCAGGCAGTTCGGGTGCCTTCAACGGATGCCGAAGAGGGTATTCACTGCTGTCCGGGAGGAGACGAACCCTTGCGTCCTTCGCCAGATGTGGCTGATGTTTTCCGCTTTCGGCTCTGGCGACTTCATCACTCTCCCTCCTACCGGGGTCGATGCAGGCTTGGCAACCGAGTACGCCGAGCATTGGGCCATCGCGTACCCCGAGGGGCTTCTACGGAAGCCAGTTCGGTGGCTCGAGGTCACCCGTGCGGAGACCAGGCGTCAAGGAAGTAGGCGAGGCGCCGCCACGTGGGGGAGAACGGAGGCGCGCCAAGCAGTGGAGCCGGCGCGAGCAGGGACTTCGGCGGCGGGCACATCGCAGGCTGCTGCCATGGCCTCGGCACCCAGAGAGGGTGCACGTGCAGTGGTCGAGGAGCGGTCGGGGAAGCAGGTAAGGAGTCTGCTCGAACCCTCCCATGATGCAGTCTTCCCAGCGCTGTGGTCGGCCTGGATGACCCTGCGGCAGTCACTGGGGACCGAAATCATCTGGCAGAAGATAACCAGCGAAGGAATCCATCTGCCAGAGGTCGGGCGCCTCCAGGTCGCCTACAGGGTGAACTTCCACCGGCGGTATGCGTATCTGACGGCCATGGACGAGTACGCGCGCCAGCGTGGTCAGCGTGCGGAGCCGTCCCTTCTGGTGAAGGTGATGCTCGGTCTAGAGCCTGCTCCAGAACAGATGCCGCCGGAGGAATATGACAGTAACGATGACTCCGAGGAAGAGGAGGAGACCGGGGAGGATGAAGGCTCCGAGGGAAGGTCCCATCAGGGGAGCCCGCGGGAGAGCGGCGAGGTGGCCGGCTCTGGCAATATTGATATCACTGAGCTCCTCGAGGTCCGCTTCTATCCCTACTCAATCTTCTTCATCCATTCTGTTATGCAGCTTCTAACCCATTTCTCCACCTTTCTCAGGAGTGCACGGATGCTGGTCAGGCATCCTCAGTAGGAGTAGGAGAGGCACCAGCAGGACAGGGCGGGGGCCAGACACCCATCATTGAACTGACAAGCGCTGAGGGGTCCCCCGCTGCAACAGCTCCTGCGGCGGCCGGGACAGCGAAAGACGACGCTCTGGACTCCCGTAAGTCTTCTCCCTTCACTGTTGGTGTTTGTCGTTGACAACCCGTGACTAACCATGGCATGCCTTGCGCAGTGATCTCAATACTGGAGGCTCGTCGGGCTGTTGAACCCGGGCCATCCACGAGTGGACCAGTGGAAGACATACCGCCTCCTCCGGAATAGGCTTCTCACGCCGAGTCGGCCCCACCAACTGCTGATCAGGGGGCAACGGACGCCGGCGGTGCTGCCATCGGATAGAGGTCGGGGGCTGATGAGGGTGTCAACGCCGCTGGGGCGGGAGAAGGTCACCCAGATGTTGGGGAACCTATCCCCCGTGAGGACATCCCAGGGGCGGACCCCGCAGCAGACCTGCTGGCTGCCTTCCCTGCCTACCGGCCTGCCGACCTTGAAGAGATGGACGACTCGGATGCGGAGGCAGTCGAGGAGAGCCGGATAACGCGCCGCAGGGGGTGGAAGTGCATCCAGCGCTTCCTCAAGCGAGACCCATCGGAGTGGCTGGGGCGCATGGGATCGCTTCAAACCTGGCTGCGCTTCCTGTGTGCCGGGGGAGCTGACGCTCAAAGCCTCCATCTGACGGTCCGTGATTTCATGGCCGAAAAGGTGCACGAGAGCCACCGGCATGCCGACGTCGCACAATGTCGGGACATGTCGGAGAACACGCGGGCGCTCCTCGCGGCGGAGCAGGAAGTCCGGTGTCTCGAAGGGCAGGCGGCAGAGAAGGAGGCCTTCATCGCAGCATGTACTGAGCTTGTGGAGCAACTAACGGCCCAGCTGGTCGATGCCCTGGTACAGCTGACGGAGGCGGGCCAACAGATGGTCACACTTCAAGTCGAGCGGGAGCGTGCACAGGCCAGGATCGGCGAGCTGCATGCTGCGACCGCCGACGAGGAGAGGGCATGCAGAGAGCGAGAAGTAGCTCTGGAGGCCTCCAGCCAAAGGGTAGCGGCGTTGGAAAGATTCATTCAGCACGCTAATCCCTAGGGGCTTTGTTTTTTGCCATTTCCAGAACATTTTTCTTCTGCTACTCAATATTTCGATCCATTTGTATGAATCACCATATTTATCTGCATCTTTTGGCTTAACATGCTCAACGACAATTTGTTATCTCGCGGGAGCGTTAACCAAGCTTCAGGCATCCATAATTGGGCCTGGCTTCCTAAGGAAAAGAGGGAGGTCATTCCTAGGAAAGGAGGCCTCAGACCTAATCAATGTATCATCACCCCAACTTGTTCCGACACACGAGCGGGACAACGCTAGGGGAATTGAAATTTTATCCGAACATAGGGAAATGAGAAAGGGTGAATCACGTGTCCCGAATTCAGAAATCCACGACGGTCGGCCTTCCAGGAAATGCCCAAGACGGCAAGCGGACAATGGATCAATCGACCATACTACTGCAATAGGCGGACCGAAGGTCATCATTCATATTGCAGGAGGCGGATCACATGTCATCATCAATGCCGCTTTAGGGGTTCCTTCAGGCACAAGGGTGGAAATCCAGATCAACAGGGCATGCGAAGCGTGGGGCGAAGTGATGATTTTTTCGGACAGAATCCAACGCTCCCAAAATTGTGCCACCGTGGGGAAAGCGTATTAGGCGGATGCACTAATATGGCCGTGAATCACCCCAATTCTCAGACAGAACCTCTTTAACGAGGAAACTGCCGCTTCCCATCATTGCAATGGGGCATCCCGAACTGAATCGGGGAGAATATCACAATCGCACCACTCTACCGGAAGCCAGGCCAGACGGCCGGCGACGAGGAGGGGCGGGACTTAGCGATCCCTGAGGCTGGACCCGAGTCGAAATGCCCGAGCGTTCCTATGTACTCCATCAGGCTGGAGATCAAGCCACACATAGTTCTTGTGGTGCAGTTTAGCGTCATGCAGGACGAAGTACAGTTTAACGTCATGTTGGACGAGAAAATGGAGATCTTAGTTTAAAGTCGTAGATCTCGGACCATAGGGGCAGATCTTAGTTTAAGGTCTTAGAGCTCGGACCATAAGGACCTCAAAGTACGCCACATCGTGGTCCTATCCCCTGGATATGCGAAGATGCACTGAGGGATAGTGTCAAGAGCGTCGAGGTTTCGCCTGGTCAGAATGGGCGGTGGAAAAACGTGAATCATGCGGCCATTCACTCAAGGACTGGGGGCACCGGCGTAACGATATAAGAGTACTGCCGACCGTGGCGGAAGAGCATCATCAACATCGCACTGACCGTTGATGGGATGAGGCAGCAAACGAGCATCAACCGCTCAATCGTAGGATTCATATCGACTTGCTGCTCAAGACCCCTGGGGGTACCAGCCCGAATCGGTGGGAGAGCACTGAGGCATTGTAGCCAGACCGTTCACGGGGGCTCCACCCAGGGCGTAGGCGATGGGTCCGAATGAAAAGGAGCATGAATCTTGAAAGGTGGAAGGAACCTGACCATGCTGATCCCGACCCTCCTGGCAATAGACCAGAGTGCCCTTGACACCGGTTGGACAGCTGCAAGGGGTCAGGGGACACGCCTTGAGGGTGACCCGAAGGTGGCGGATTTCCCAGAGAAGGGGGAATCTCCAAGAGGTGGGGGGCTGGACCCGAAGTTTCAAACATCCGGGCGTTCCTACGTATCCCATAAGGACGGGAATCAAGCCACACATAGTTCTTGAAGCGTGGCGCAACACAATCGGGCACCAGCGCGGGGAGGGGTGCGGGTCTGGCCCTCACACCCAAAGAAGCGGTATTAGATATTTCTTGTTTGTCCTTAAAGGTGGATGGTTTTTCTTTGTGCAGTGACAAGCCTGTGATCATGGGATCCCTAGCGTCGCCACAATAATCAAGCCGTGAAAGGCATTGAAAAATGGCGTGGTTATTAATCCAACGCCCAAACGTGAGTGTCCTCTGAGGAGCACGTCACGATGCAGTGCCGTTTCTCGTCGGGCGGCCAAGACGATCACAGTTTACGGTCGTGTGGTAAGACCAGGCAACACAGTTTAAGGTCGTGCGGCTCGGACCATGGAGGAATCCACTTATTGCGACACGGCGGACCCAGCGGAGGTGGGGACACATCCCAGCCCTGCGGTCACACACGATTCCAGAAGAAGAATACCGGGATAGGGGCCTGCGTATGTCCATCACCCGAGGGGCAGAGATGCTAGCCTCCAGCTATACCGGGTGCAGAACGCGATTGTTCGGGCGACTCCTTCCTCCTTATGGGGACGAGGGTCCAGCTAAACATGGTCCTTGGGGAGGACATCAGCATACATCGGTGCTCAGATCGTGGGAGCCTCGAAAGACACCATTACCCTGGTTGGTCTGCCTAACATGTAGCGGTGTACTGAAGGTAAGTATGAAGAGAGTGTCGAGATTCCACTACAACACACAAAGGCGGAGTGTGATAAGGACTGCACAACCGACGTTCAGAGCCTGAAAGAGCCAACATGGCGATCAAGGACGTCGCTGACCATATTCGCAACACAACATCCGATCGCGTCCGCCTAGGATGAGGCAAGCAAACGAGCATCAACCGCTCAAGAGCAGGATTCATATCGATTTGCGGCCCAGGACCCGCCGGTAAATCGACCCGGAGCGGCAGGAGAGCACTGAGGCATTGTGTCCAAACCGCTAACGAGGATCCCTTTGAGTGAAGGCTTGAACAAGAGGAAACGCGAGGCCTGACAAATAACACAGGACTTGTCGGGATTGAATCTGACACTACGGTTCATAGACCGGAGTACCCAAAACATGTTAACAGATCACCGGAAAGGGTCGGAGGACTCACCCTGAGAGCAACCAAAAGAAGGAAGATCCCTGTGATCAACCAAGAGACAGGGCTGGACCTGAAACACAAGCGTCCAGGCGGTCCTACATATCCCATAAGGATGGGAATCAAGCCATACGTAGTTCTTGAGAGGCAGTTTAACGTCATGCAGGACGATGAGGGGTGTGAGGTAGTCCCACACACGGAGGAGGCGTACGGCGCGGCCAGTAGACCGATGTGAATGAGGACATAATCCCCCGCTCACGCATTACGCCTCGCACAAAAAGGAGGGGAACTCGGGCCAGGTCCCGAGAAATGGGGCTGGGCCTGAAACATGAATGTTCAGGCGGTCCTACATATCCCATAAGGATGGGAATCAAGCCGCATGTAGTTCTTTGAAGTGCAGTTTAACGTCATGCAGGACGAATGCTGAACAGTTTAACGTCTTGTAGCTTGGACGTGGTGCAGTTTAGCGTCATGCAGGACGAATTACAGTTTAACGTCATGTTGGACGTATGCTGAACAGTTTAACGTCTTGTAGCTTGGACGAGGTGCAGTCAGGCAAAGTACTGCTTGAGGAACCTAGCGTTGGTGGGAGGAGTAACACGCTCGCCACCCATAGTTGCTAGGGAGTACGCGCCATTGGGATAGACCTTGTGGACGACAAAAGGTCCCTCCCACTTGGGCTCCAACTTGGGCGGCATCCTGTCGGGGATCATTGGTGCTCTCAGGGCTAGTACTAGGTCACCCTGCAGGAAGGAGCGGAGGCGAACATTCTTATTGAAAGCTCGAGCCATTCTGCTTTGATGCCTCTACAAGTTGTGCAAAGCGCGAAGCCTATTCTCATCCTGTGCTTCCAACTCAACTAGACGGGCTTCAGCAGCTCTGTCCGGCGCTTGCTGGTCGTAGACCGCAGTGCGCAAGGACGGTAACTAGATCTCGATGGGCAGGACGGCCTCAGCTCCATACACTAGGGAATAAGGGGTCATCTGGGTGGAATTGCGAGTCGTCGTCCGATAAGCCCAGAGGGCGTTGGGGAGCTTGTCCGGCCAAATCTTCTTGTTCCGACCAACCATCTTTTGCAGAATGTTAGAGAGGGTCTTGTTAAATTCCTCAATCTATCCATTCTCCTACGCATGATAGCGAGATGTATGGTTCGAGTGAATGTTGTACTTGGCGTACAACTTCTTCAACTCGGCTGCTCGAAAATTGGCTCCGTTATCCGTGAGGATAGCGTGAGGCACTCCAAATCGATAAATGATGTTGGAGGTCACGAAGTCAGCGATCGAACAGGATTTGACCTCTCTGAGCAGAACCGCCTCTGCCCATTTGGAGAAGAAGTCCATGGCGGTCAGAATGAACTGGCACTGGCGAGCTGTCGCCGGCAGGTAAGGTCCCACAACGTCCAGTCCCTAGACTGCAAAGGGCCAAGAATACCTGGTGGTATGGAGAGGCTCCGGCGGCCGATGCACAAAGTTTGCATGAACCTGGCATGCATGGCACCTCCTGGCATACTCGATGCAGTCATGGATCATGGAGGGCCAGAAGTATCCCAACCTCCGAATCTGGTGGGACAGCTTCGACCCAGTCTGGTGGGCACCACATGAACCAGCGTGAAACTCTTGCATGACTCATGGGATCTCAACTCCCTGAAGGCAACGGCGGAGAACACCATCAAATCCGCGTCTATAGAGGATCTGCTCCAGGCCGGGGCTGCTCTGGAGGACAAAATGCGATGCGCGGCGTCGAACTCGCTCACGCTCGGCCCGATCCGACGGGAGAATGCCATGTTGGAGGTACTCAACCAAAGGCGTCCTCCAATCATGGGCTGATTCGACTGCCATATCTGGGGTACTCGGGGCTCCAGGTGAAGGGGCAACCACGGTGAGATTACTTACCAATGGGTCGCGATCTCCCTCCGGGATAATGGGAGCGATGAGCATGCGGTGCGTCACGCGGATGACCAGGTTGTCCTGTTCAGGCTCTGCGAGTGACGCAGCAAGGCTGGCCAAAGCATCTGCTCGACCGTTCTGCGACCGGGGAATATGGACAATTTCTGGCCGAGAAGGGAACTGGGCCATCAGGAGGAGGGTGCACTCCAGCAATGGCACAAGTTCCGGCTTCCTGACAACATAGTCACCATTGATATGCTTAACGACCAGCTCGGAGTCCCCTTTCACACACAGACGGGGCACGTCGATCTCGAGAGCTAACTCGAGGCCAGTGATGAGGGCATGGTATTCCGCCTCATTGTTGGTACAGCCCTCTGACAACAGGAAAGAGTATGGAAGCACGGCTTGCTTCGGGGTAATGAAGACGATACCCAAGCCCACTTTGTTGAGCTTAGGATTATCGAGCCTTCTTCTGGTGGGGCTCTGGGAGGCACCGTCAAAGTGCATCTGCCAGCACGGATCGACATGATCGACCGAGAGAATGGCCTCATCAGGAAAGCCTAGATCCAGCGGCTGATCCGCGGAGGTCGGGTGAGCAGCCAGAAAGTCTGCCAATGCTTGCCCTTTGATGGCCTTCTGATACACATACCTGATGTCGAACTGCTGGAGAATCACAGCCCACCGCGCCAGACGGCCAGTCAACATAGGCCGGCTCAGGATATATTTCAACGGGTCTACCTGAGAAACCAACTCTACCTCATGGTGCTGCAAGTAGTGCCGTAATTTCTGTACGGCAAATACGAGCACCAGGCAGCTCTTCTCGATGGGGGAATACCTAACTTCCGCATCGAGGAGCATGCGACTGAGGTAATAGAGGCTATTCTCAGTTCCCTCGTTGTTCTTCTGGGCGAGAAGGGCACCAAGGGACCGTTCCAGGGCGGTCACATAAAGGACCAGCGGCTTCCCGGATACAGGCGGCATCAGAACCGGAGGTTGAAGCAGGTACTGCTTGATTTCCTCTAAAGCGGTCTGGCACTCTTTATCCCATGAATAGGTAGCACCTTTCTTCATGAGCCGAGAAATGGGCTTACACTTGCCGGCCAGATTCACGATGAATCGGCGTATATAGGCTAAGTGGCCTTGGAACCCTTGCAGTTCCCGAATGTTAACCGGGGGAGGCATCTGGCTAATCGCCCTGATCTTCTCTGGGTCGATCTCAATACCCCGGTATCTTACCACAAATCCAAGGAACATTCCGGAGGTGAACCTGAAGGCACACTTCAACGGGTTCATCTTCAGGCAGCGAGACCGGAGGAAGCCGAACACTTTCTCAAGATCTTTGAGATGGTCCTGACGCTGGCGCGATTTGACCACCAAGTCGTCAACGTAGCATTCCACCAGTGTGCCGAGGATTGGATTGAATATGCGGTGCATCACCCGTTGATAGGTGGCACCTGCATTCTTCAGGCCGAAGGGCATGACCTGGTAACAAAAGATACCTTGGGGGGCCCTGAAGGCAGTGAACTCCTCATCCTAAGGGGCCATCCGGATTTGGTTGTATCCGGAGTATCCATCCATGAAAGAGAGGGCTTGGAATCCTGCTGTGGCGTCAATCAACAGCTCTGTCACCGGAAGGGGAAAATCATCCTTCGGACAGTGGCTGTTGAGATCGCGGAAGTCGATACAAACTCTGATCTGCCCGTTCTTCTTCCTGACCGGCACAATGTTGGCCAGCCATTTGGGGTACTGAACTTCCCTCATGAAGTTGGCTTTGATAATCTTGTCAACTTCGGCCTCAACCATGGCACCGTGGAATGGGTGCATCTTCCTGGGAGGCTGCTTGAACCCGCGATGGTTCGCCGGGAGACTGAGGCGGTGGACGGATACCTGAGAATCTAGCCCCGGCATCTCGTCATAGCCCCAAGCAAACACATCACGGTGCTGCCTGAGAAAGTCCACGTACTCCTGCTGCTCCACAGAGGGCATGTTGGCACTGACCGATGTGGGTCTTGGATCTGCCTCGGTTCCAAGGTTTACCTGTATTAACTCATCGACCGTGGCGGAGACGCCCTCCTCAAAGGCTGGGGGTGCATCTTCCATGTCCCCTCCACTCGGGGAGGGATCGTCCACGGGAGAGACTGCGTTGGAAACTGCATTGGGGCTATCGGATCCTGCTGGGCCGCTGGTGCTGGCACGGGCGGTCGCGGTCATCTCGTCAGGAGACTCACAGGCCGTCGAGACCATGGCTACGTCCAACCGTTGAATCGGGAGAACATAAGCGTCATCAAAACTTGCCCAGGGATCACTTGCAACAGCGACAGGCTCAACCTCACCTGCCAGGATCTGCTTATCCTTGCTCTTGTAATAGTCCGCGTCCAGATAGCGGGCTTCACATGAGGCAAAATGAGAGGCATCTCCCTGAAGCATGCCTACTCGACCATTGAGGGAGTATTTAAGGCATTGGTGGTATGACGAGGGAACCGCCGCATGAAGGTGGAGCCATGGTCTGCCCATCAATGCGTTATACGCAGTGTCCTGAGAGACTACCATGAATTCGGTGTTGGTAGCCAGGTCACCGAACTGGGTCTTCAAACGTATCTTGCCGACCGGAGTTTGCTCGGTGCGGTCGTACCCCTGGATCCTGAGGTCGGGGGGAATCAAGTCATCCTCAGACAACCCCAATCTCCGGAGCGTCCGAGTGGGAATCAAGTTAATCCCGGACCCCGTGTCGACAAGACAGCGCCGGACTTCAAGGCCATTGAACTGTCCAGTGACATAAATCGGATGAATGTGCCCCTGTATAGGAGTGTCTTCATCCTTACCAGAGAATGAGATAACTGCCTGACATTCGGTGTCCTCAATCGTTTCGGTGTGAAAGGCCTCTGCAGCCGCAACCTCCGTCTCAAACTGGAGGGGGCTCTACAGGGCTTCAGCGAGCGCCTCGCGCATTTCAGATGACATGCGCAGAGCCTCAAGGATGGAGAGCCTTGCTGGGATGTCGGCCAAGTGATTCAGAACATCAAACGTTTTGGCCAAGCACGAGCCCCTGGTTATAGGAGGTGGCTCAGCGGTTGGAGGCATGACGGGCCTTGCCGGTTGGACCGACGGCTGACTGGTACTTGGCACATCTCGTTGTTCACTGGTTGCAGCTCGGGAAGTGGTCACCGTACTTGGGCCAGGAGGCCGGGATGGACTCGTGGCAGGACGGAGCTGGTCGCGGCACGGCTTAGGCGGTTCTGCCTGGTCCCACACCACAAACAGTGGCGGAGGCGAATCCGTCATCCCCGGATGGGGGGGCTGCGTGCGCTGAGCTCGGTTTTGAGCCTTCTGCCTATTCTCAATGGCGTGCACGGCCTGGCTAGAGGTACCAACTTCCGTGCCCCAGCGACTCCTGTTGTTGCGGTTCCTCCGACGGTGGCGACGACCGGGGACACTAGGGAGGTCCACCTGGTGTTCTTCAACGTCGGGGACCGAAAAGGGATTTACCAGCTCGACGGTATTAACCGAAACGTACCCAACACTGTCATCGGACGAGTCATCCATCACCGGGCGTATCCAAGGAGGTACCCCCATCTCCGGGGGCATGAAATCGCCGAGAGTGCAGGATTGTGGTGGAACTGGCGGGGCGCGCTCTTCCTTCTTGTGCCGCCGCCGTTTGCTCTTCTCGGAAGAGGTAGGCTGGGATGACGATGTCGAAGCTGCACCCGCAGATTCTGGGGGCTCAGGCTGATTCAAGCGCGCACGGATGATTCCATGGGCGCGAATGACCGTCTTGCGGGCCATCCAGTTATTATACTTCTGGGACCTGGGGTCGGAGACAAGCTGCCATTCGTCCTCATTGCCACTATCGTCATCTGATCCCACGAACACACCCGCCACTTGTGCTGGAGCTGGGCCCAACCTGATTACATTGTTGTTAATCTGGTCTTGGAGCCAGTCCTTAAACACGTAGCACCGCTGGATGGTGTGCCCCAGGGCCCGATGGTAAGTGCAGTAGCGGGGGTTATCCGTGAGATGTGCCTCCTCTGGCCTCTAACACTCAGGCAGTCGCACAATCCTCTGCTCCAGGGCGCTCCAGAAATAACCGGGGACCTGATCCTCGTGAAATGAGTATGTCAGGTATCGCGGGCCCCTAGGAGCGTGGTCTTGACAAGGGGCTGGAGGGGCCTGCCGAGGAGGTGGACCCTGATTATCTCGCCTGGGTTGTGGCGGTACATTACGCGGAGGGGCCGGCCGGTTCTGGGGCTGCTGCTGCTGGGCCGAGAACTAAGCCCGTGGAGGCGGATTCCTGTGAGGCTGTGGAGTTGGCCTCACCGGCAGCAGCTCCAACGGCCTGGGGGCCTCTATCTGGGCTACAGCAGTGGGCTCAGCCCTGCTGACTCTCCTTGCAGGGATCATAGGAGGCAGCGGGTGTGCCTGACTGGCCTGTTGCAGGGCTTCCTCAAGACGTTGAGCTTTGTCTGAGAAGTCTCTGAACCCTCCGGGATAATTCTGAGTGATCAAGGAAGGGACCAGCTCGGTCTTGACGTTCCTGACGCACATTGTCAGCAACTGCTCCTGGGTCAATGGCATGTCGAGGGAATACGTGAGACCCTTCCATCGGGCGATGAAATCCGCGACTCGCTCATCAGGCCTTTGTTTGCAATTGAAGAGGTCTACGATACTCGTCTTCCGGGTCGTGGAACTGAACTGATAGAGGAACTGCCTACGAAGGTCCTCCAAGCTAGTTATTGACCCGATGGGGAGCTGGCTGTACCAGACAAATGCTGGCCCTTCCAGTGTCTGGACAAAGCAACAGAGCTTAGCGGTCTCCTGCTGCGCCGGAGTTCCCAACATAGGCCCGCACCTGGAGTTGAAATGGGCCAAATGTTGTGGCGGATCTCCAGTCCCGTTGAAGGGGGAGAAAGTGGGATTCCCGAATCCCGGAGGTGCCGGCATGTCATCCACCCATGCCGGGTATGGCTTGCCGTCCGGTGGGACCGCCACTTGTCGAGTCTCCAAGGCTTCCAAGCGGGCGATGAGTGCCGCCATCGGGTCGTCCGGACATGGGTTCCAGTCCTGGTGAGGATCTCTAACCACGAGTGCATTGCATGGCCCTTCAATCGGGTCGTCGACCGGGTCGTCGAACTCGGCAGCTCGTGGGATGGCGGGCGGAGCGGCCCTTGGGGCAGCGGGAGGAATCCGAGCGGGGTCTCTCAGGTAGTCACGCCGCTCGGGAGGGTGCGGTGAAACATACCGTGCCCTCTTGCCATAGGCACTGGCCTCTCTCATGTCGGCGAGCACGGCATAATCACGGTTGCCTGGGAGAGCCTCATCGAGGGGTGGTTGTTCATGTCCCTGCTGTCCTGGCCTAGGATCACCGTAGTCAGGCCGCTACTCTGCAGCGCACTTGGCGAGGAGCTGGTCAACTAGCTTCTTCTGCTCGGCGAGCTGTTGACGTAGCGTGACCTTCTCGGGATCCTCATCCGCCCTCTACATGGAGGCAGATGGGTCGGCGGGCTTTATAGCCCCGCCGTGCTCTTTGCCTTTGCTGACGTTTCGGCTCAACGTCAGTGCTTCAGTGGGTGTGGGGAGACCCAGGAGGTTCCTCTGGTGACGAGTAAATCTCACTAATGGATCCAACAATGGATTTTCTTCGGGGGGAGAGCCCTCGTCGAGAAGTTCCAAGTCGTTCCCCTCTCCTGACAGGTCAGCCATATTGACCGTTTCCGTCCCTGGGGATATACCCTCAGGGCCACATAGCGAATCGGGCTGTCGGCGAATCGCACTGAAGCGTAGGGCAGCGTATTTACCCCATCCACGGATATAGACGTGGGGAGTGGATTCCTCGATAACCTTGCGGAGTACATGAAAACACTCAACGCATCGTTGTTGGAGGGCCTCGTGGTGCTCAAATGACCCGGGGTGCCGAACCGCGGGGAGCGTGGCCAGGTCAATCTGACGGCACTGCTCACCAATATCCTCCAGGTGCACTTGACTCCCGGGATATGGCATTTTTAGGTGTGGAAGGTGGGAGTGAGTCTCTCGAAGAGTTCGGCGAAAGCATTCGAACTCATCCGGGGTGAGTGATCCGGGTGCATCAAAGTCCGGTCCTGCGACTGGCCAAAACTTCTCAGGGAAGTGGCCCTCTGCAAGGACGGTCCAGAAGCTCCACGGCTCAAACTCGGGATCCAGGTCCCCTTGGTCCTCTTCAACGACTGGGAACGGACGGGGAACCGGCAGTGGTGCTGAGGCGGGCCGCCGGGCCGACGGGCTGGCCGGCGGTGAAGATGGCGAGCAGGCCGATTGGCCTCCATATCTCGGGCCGCCCTCTGAGGGTGGCGGTGCCCCGGCTACCACATCACGATAGGACGGGCCGGCAAGAGAACATCTTGCCGTAGCATCGGTGCTCGCCGAGGGTGCACTGGATCGTGGTTCGACCGTCGGTCCCCAGAAAAAGTCTCCGGCTTCTCCGATCGTGGCAGAAGGCGCTTCCGGAGGGGCCGGTACCAACCGCAAGCTTGATCCTTGGGGGTCTACCAGGCCCTCGCTACTCCGGATATACCTTCGGAGAGAAGCGGGGATCATATCGATCTCGCTCTCAGGAAGTACGAGGCTGACGTGCCGCATTCCTACCCCTGCCCCTGACTGGCGGGATTGGGGGGAGGGCTCTGTCGCCGAATCATACTCCGCCTCTGTATCAGAGAAACGAACCGGTTGGATCTCTGTCCCGAATTCCCTAACATTCTTCCCTCGGCGTCGACGCCTTGCCTTCCTGCCCCTGGATGGTTCTTCGGGGCATGGCTGATCTCTGTCCTGGCGTCCTCTGGCCCCACCGGTGCTGGGCCCAAGAGAACTGGAAACCCAGGTGCGAGGAGCAACGAGACAGATATCAAAGGGGACGCGGGGAGAGATGATTCCAGGCAGGCCTACGGGCCGGGATCGGAAGGTGGGATGACCCATGCCTCTTGGATCGGCCACACGGAGTAGACCCTATTGGTGAATAGCGCTACCGCCAGGTGGTCCGCGGTGGCTATTGCCTGTACCAGCAAACGGGAGAGTCAACCCAACCTGCCTTTGGGGCGGTCGGGGCCTTGATCCAGGTCGGGCATAGAAGTGCCCCTGCTCAGGATGCGCAGGGGCCTGGTGAGTGGAGCCAGCAGTGGCTTGAGCCAACGCGGCCGCTGTTGCTAGGGCCCCAAGGTGGGCATCCTCTTCCGCTCGTGCCCGAAGTTGGTGTCGGGACAGACGAGTCGGGACGAGCGGCGCGGGCAGGTAGAGAGCCTGTTCTTCGACTTGAGAGGCCTGGCGGCGATGTCGTCGTGGCCTGACAGAAGCCCTTAACGCGGATCCCTGGAGCGAATCTCGGATAGGGTGGTCCCGGGCATCTTCCACCTCATCCTCATAGGGAAGGGAGCTGTCGGAGCATTCCAGGGATAAACTCCTGAAGCGGTTGGTCGTCAAGGTAGGCAGCGGTGCCTCCCTGCGCGGCCCTCGGGGGCGGCATTGGTGGCGAGGTGCAGCTTCCTCGAGGTCTAGGCGAGCCATGTCCCTGGTGGGGATGACTCCCTCTTCCTCATATCTCTGCACCAAGTTGTTGATCACCCTTCTTTGGATGACCTCCGAGGGGGAGAGAGGGCGTGGTTGCCCCGCAACTGCGGCGGTTGTGGAACGGGCGGGACCGCGCGGAGTAGCCGCGTCGGTGTTTCCCCTACCCCTGTGCCAGTGGGCGGGTGGAGATCGGGCACTGGAGTGGGCGACTTGATTCCTGAAAGCAGGGAGAAAAACCCATTAACACTGACAGGAAAAGGAATCGACAACCAACCATTACTGCCACGACGCCTTCCGTGGGGGGGACCCAGGCCATCGACGTCGTGAGACGGAGTGCCCGATTTCCCTTCCCCAGCCCCTGGCGGGTTCCGTGCCCCAGCGTTGAATGCTTGGCCGGGCAACATGCTGGTCTTCCAACACCTCTGAAAGCAATCGGTCTTCGTATTGAGGAGAAGAGATTCACGTCGGGTTCACCATTTTTCTGTTTCAGTGCGGATGTGCGTCGGGCTTCTGTTCCGACGCTGTTCATCCAGGACGCGTTCGTGCGTGCTCCCGTCGACCCGAGGGGATGGGAGCGCGGCTTGTGGCCCCGCAGTCCCGCTTTCGAAGGGCGGGCGGCATCCGTCCCTTATTCAAGGACGTCTGCTCCTTGATCGAAACCGGGATGATGGGATGTCAGCTCCTCCTTCCGTGGACGTCTCCTCGGAACTCGTCACCTAATCCAGGTCTCCCTCATAGATTTAAGAATGTTCGTGAATCTCGTTCTCGGTGCCATATCTTCATGGACACCGGTTAATTACGCCGCTTCCGCCTAGACGCTCCAAGGGGTCTGGTCGGGGCAGCAACCTGCGGTGAGGAGACCGAGTGGCTCTGGGTGTTGGGGGCGTGTCTTGACACTGCGGCTCTGCATGTCTGCCTTCCGTCCCTAATAGGGCTTCTCGAAGGCGTGATGGCCTGAGGCATCCTGTGCTGGGTGCGGGGAACTGTGTTACCTGAGGTTTTCCTCAGCTTCCCATGTTTAACGCGGGATATGCCGCGAGTTTAACGTCCAGCGGGGACGACATCGGACTAATCAACACGAGGAGTGGACCAGATGACAGAACCCCTTGCGGGGAACCTCCGACGCGGGGGGCTAGCACATGGGCGGCCCCCCGAGTGAAGTGGAGTGGAATGAGATGGCATGACCCCACCGGGATGTGGCGGCCCGGGTAAGGATTAGGATGGATGATGGAGTGAAGAGCTCGGACCCCGTAGGGGCTTCCTACGTACCGCGCGTTAACGTGGATCAAAGTCAGCGTAGTTCGGATATACAGTTTAACGTCATGCTGGACGATGGAAAGCCGACTCACGGGGAGGTCGAGGCCGCCGGGCGGAGGATTGAACTGAACCACCTCACACAGGGGGGGATGGAATGGCCGGGTTGATCACAGTTTTACATCATGCTGGACGTTGGATAGCCGACTCACGAGGAGGTCGAGGCTGTGGGGAAGCACAATGGAGATACACACGTGCAGTCTCCCACAAGGGCGGATTCATAGGTGAATCGACGCGAATGTGAACCCGGGAGGGGTCCACTGATGGACGAACCGACGTGAATACAACCGGGACGACCAGGTGGTGGGCTTGAACCTCAGAGAGGCTTCCTACGTACCCTATTTAGAAGACAGGGATTAAAGTCCACGTAGTTCGTTCCGTCTGGAATAATCTACCCCCGTGGGCGAAGGCCACTCCCGTCCCGACATCCCTGCAGAGACGAGCGGGTGGGGGCCACATCCAAACTGGGAGGGGGACCCTGCGTTCAAGGCACGTGATCGGGTGATGCGGACGGTTTAACGTCTTGCCGGACGAAGTACAGTTTAATGTCGTGTGTTGAGGACGAAGATGCTTGGCAGTTTAACATCTTGCAGCGCGGACGATGGTGCAGTTTAGCGTCACGTGGGACGAATGATGAACAATTTAATGTCTTGTAGCTCGGACGATGGTGCAGTTTAGCGTCATTCGGGATGAATGCTGAACAGTTTAACGTCTTGTAGCTCGGACGATGGTGCAGTTTAGCGTCATGCGGGACGAATGCTGAACAGTTTAATGTCTTGTAGCTCGGACGATGGAGGCTAGGCAGTTTAGCGTCGTGCAGCTTGGACGTATGAGTGCCGCCAAATGGTCCGTGTCACTTCGCGCGAACCTGGAGTGCCGCACGGGAAGACAACGCACGGTGCGGGGCACCCGAGATGAGGGTCATCGGGTGCCACGCAGGCGGGTACCCTCATGGGGTCAAAGGGGGCGACCCTGGCGGTTTGCGCGCAAAAGAGGAGCTTGGCGCGCAATACCGCGGGTCGGCACGCAAAGGGGCGGGCTGGCGTGTAATTGGGCCAGCACTCTGCGCACGGAAGAGGAAGATTGCGCGCACCGGGCTTCGGATAGCGCGCGGGGCCACGGCTCATTTTTAACGAATGGCCTCTTAGTAAAAGGGGGGGTGTGCGCAATCGGGCTGGATTGCGCGCACCCGGGGGCAATTGCGCGCAAGCGGCTTCTTTTGCACGTGAAGGCCTTTGGGTTAAGAGTTGGTTCAAAAGAAAGGAGCCAAAGGGATTGCGCGCGAAGGCGAACCCCGAGGCTGTCCTGCGCGAAAGAAAGGAGGTTACCTGGAGATCGACATTGCGCGCAGAAGGGGTTGGATTGCGCGAACGAGCGACTCTTCGAATTCCGCCAACCCCCAAAACTTCGGGGGTTGCCTTATATTTATAGGCAACCCCGGGCGCGGAATCGGGTCCGCGGGCGCGCATTCTCCTTCGCGGGCGCGGAATCGGGTCAGGCGCGTAAGGGAGTCGCGCGGGCCACGGGCGCGCAAAATTGCGCGCCAGCCCAGCGCATTGCGCGCATCCCGGGAGGTTTGCGCGCGACACTGCAACTTTGCATGCAGGTCTCCAAAATTCCGCGCAAGGCCTCCGGGCCCTCCGAAACATGCTTCCGACTCCAAATATGACATCACTTTCCGCATCCGGAGCTTCGTTTGGGAACAACGGACTTTTCCGGCGTCTACAAACAATTCATTATTTTAGGAGATAATCCAATATATTTCATTGTCTAGAAATAGATCCTATAATAAATAATGGTATCCAACTCAGGGAAAATGTAGGAATTTACCAATTAAGAAATCCAATACAACCAGTGATAGAGGTGTCTAGATCATTGCCATATAAGGGTGGTTGACCTAGTTAATTGATTACAATGTTTCACATATGGATCAATATTATTTTACATGGAATGATATAGTTATATTTTATTTTCATGTGATAGAAGCCCTAATAATTTAGCGGGACTACTAATCTTGTAATAGTTGTGAAATGTATTAACTCCCTTGAAATGATATTTATGGAATTAGGATTCAATGAAAAGTAAAAGGTTTTACATGAAGTATATTTTATCAAACTAAATAATAATAAAATGTTCCTATTGGTACTAAATACTAACAAAGAAGAAGAAATTGAACACATGTAATTGAGATCTTTTAAAAAAACATTATTCAAAAAAATATTTCCCCCCTGAGAAATGAACTAAGATGAAGAGAATATTATTTTGAATAATGAAAAATGTTGAATAAATTTTTGAAGATTGTGATGATATCCTTAAAATATTTTGAGTTAGACTACATATTATATATTTAATATGTAATTACATATTAACCATTTCATTGAAGGGATTGAGCAATGTCTCTGATAGTTATATGGTTTTCAATATTTTTTAACATGTGATGAAACTGTTTTATGTGGCCTCAAATAGGGAGGGGTTTCAAAGATCATATATATTCAAGGGGAATCAGGAGTTTTATATGTACATTAAACAATATGAAAAATGGAATGCATCTAGGAAGATAAAAATATGAACTAATTTCAATCATATAAATATTATTGAATGAATAATCTTGGAAAAAACTTAATGGTCATGAGAGTTTGTAACAATTACATGAAATGTTTCCTATAACAAATGAATATACAGATAATAAGGATACCACTATTATATAGTTATTCAACTTTATTTAATGGATACATAATTCAAAGAAATATCTGATGATTCCATAGAATATACCATAGAATATGAAAAGGGGAGAAGGTAAAGATTATGTAATCATTATAGATATTTTTTATGTTCCCAATGATTTGGTGGTTGTATTTTTAATAATAGACTCAAATTTAGCTAATTATTTATTTTATTATTGATCCCTTCACTCTTTTATAAATTCCATTTTTTATATGAAAAAAAAAATTTATTTATAACCTTAACTAGTGATTTTTATTCAAAACTCCTAGTAGAAATATTATGGTAATGACGATGTGTCAAGTAGTTCCATTATAACCTATTGATATTTTTTATATTTTATCATTTTTTATATACCAGGGCTTTAATTTTATATAATACTTGGTATGGAATGGTTTTCCAAATATTATGTAATATTTATTGTAATGTGAATGAAATTATGGTTTTGTATATATATATATGTGGAATTACAAATCATTAGAGTGGATACATCATCATCTGTGTAATTTCTAGATCCACCCCAAATAGATCTTCAAAATTATAGTCCTAGGGAAGAATAGTAGAAAAATCAAATGGATTGAAAAGGTAAACTTCAAATTGAGTATGTACTTATTTTATGGGGATAATTTGATGTATTTTATATATAATTACCTAGACATCCATTTGATAAAAATTATGAGTTTTCTATTAATTAAACCCCTGATGTAAGACATATATCAAATACAGTCTTTATAATAGACATTATAGAGTTATTGGAGTTGCATAAACAACTATATGATGTCTATGATAATAGATCTACATTCCCTAGTGTTTCACTTTGGGGCTCCCCTATTCATTTAATTAATAAAAATATGTATCTATGATTCTATACATTTGTTTTAGGGAAATAATAGCTATTGTGATAAAGAATAGGTTTGGCATTCCTAATATTGATGATTTACTGAATGAAATCCACAAAGATCAATATTTTTCAATGATTGACCATTATTTTGGTTATAATAAATTTCTATTAATGAATAAATACATTCTGAGGAAAACATTTAAAAAAAGGTATGAAAGGTATGAGTTTAATGTAATACCAAACTAAATAACTAATGCACGATTTAATTTTATAGATATAATGAATTTATTATTAAATGAATAAATTGATATTTTTTTGTGCGGTATCTATTTATGTTATCCAGATTATTATATATGTTTTAAAGACCATTATAATAACATGTAGATCATTATTTATACTCTTTGATGAAATGTGTTATATATAAAATTAATAATGTGTGACTTTTGGTTTTATAATATTTTTTTTCTCTTGTCTATATTTTCTTAAGGATGAGATCCTAGTTGATCCGATGAAGACAACAGAAGAAAATGAACCGACTATAACAATAAAAATAAATGTGTTATTTAATTTCATTGGTTTTGAAGTTTACTCTCAATGACTAGATTTAAACATTTCCTATTTTAATAAACTATTATTCGTGTTTCACATAAAAGGGTTAATGTTTACATGGAAAAAGTAATGTGAATAATGTTTTTAAGAATCAATGTGTTGATTGGTAAATTCATTGATATTTACATTACCTTTGGGAAATGATGTGTTTTTATATATAGTGATGCATGGAAGATGGTGACTTGGTTTTTTACTTATAAATAATGATAATGTTATTACCTATGAATTGACGTAGTTAATGAATCATAAACAGAACTATAGGAAATAATATCTAAATTTGGAATGCGGTTTCATTTATACAATGATATGATGGAATTATCTATACGGTAATGTGACATATACAAATAACATAAAGTCCTAGAGTATATATTTTCATAAAAATGTCTCAATATTAGAGAAAGGTGATGGGCCAATCTACTTAATGATTATGATTTCATAATAAAAAACAACCCTGAGAAGCAAAATAAGGTATTAATTGCATTGAGTTAGAGAAATCATAGAGATATAACTAAAATGGTGATTGAAATGAATCATATGTTCATGGATCATGTAAAGATATATTTTTGAATTATTAATGAAGGGGATACATCACTCATTTATCAAATGATTTTGAATCCATTTTTATTGGAAAATATAGAATGTTCTCAATCTAATGACTAAAATTTTCAGAATAAATTTAAATCTATGAATGATAGGAAATTGGAATACTTAACTTGTGAAAATTTCATTCACAAATTTGGAAAGATACTATCTGTTTAATTTATACATGAGTAGAGAAGATATTTTTTTTTTTATATATTGAATTTTCATATACAACATGGCAGCACAATGATTTATGGGGATTTGAAGGAAAACAATTTATTGGATAATATGAAGTAAGAAATTGCTGATTATATATAAATTTTTTATTCAATAGGTTAATGCTAAAAGAGAATGAGAATCGTATAGGAGTCATGAAACATCTATCTTTTATTATGAGGAAATTAGATTACATTACAATAAAATTTCTCACTACATTACCAATGAATCCAAAAATGTAATGATATAATATGAGTTAATTTTTATAGTCTAAAAAAATATAAAAATTCCTTACAATAAGAGATGATTTACCTTTTGAATTCCTTTAATGACCCCAAATTAATGATGATTAATGTCCTTATGGTATGAACCATTCAATATTTCTTTGACCATGATCCCCAAATTACATTGAAATTCAAGAACATTGTTCTATGTGATCTTGATATTGAGCTTTATTTGAGCACCACTTACCAACCACAAACTGATGGATAGTAAAAAAGGACAATTCAAACATTATAAAACATGTTGAGATCTTAATCACAAGTAATTCAGGTAATATGGGATTAGATTTTTCCTTTGATATATTCTTTAAACTAAATTTTTTTTATTCAAGTATTTAAATATAATCATATCATGAATAATATGGTAAGAGATGTCATACTCAAACACTTTGGGATGATGTTAGTTAAAGGAAACTTATAGGTCTAGAACTTATTAAGGATAAAACAATAAAGTTATTGAATTTTTATACTAACATTATTGTATCCAAAAGTAAGAAAAATAGTTATACTAATAACCAAAGGAATGGTATTGAATTTCAAGTTGGAGATCATGTTATATTGAAATTATCTTCATTCAATGGTGTTATAGGGATAGAAAAATGGAAATTGAGTAAATGGTACATAGGATCATTTCAAATTATGAAATAATTGGAGTTATGTCATACCATTGGTATATTCCACCAATACTGTCTAAATTACAAGATTTTCCCATATACCACAGTTAAAAAGTACATTCCAGAAACGACACCTGTATGCATCTAAATTTAAATATATTTATAACATGATCATTAATATTATGAAGTTCCCATCCAGATTTCAAACACTAGAGAGTGTGTATTAAGGAATAAGGAGATTTTAATGATAGAGTTAATTTTTAAAAATCATTAAAAGGAGGAATAACCATGGGAACCATATTATTTTTTAAATAGAAACCGCCATTATTTGTTTGGAATGTAATATCAATGAAAATGTTGTGGGTGAAATTTTTATAGGAGGGGAGAATATAAAACTAGATATTAA
Source organism: Viscum album (assembly GCA_963277665.1). Classification (NCBI taxonomy): domain Eukaryota; kingdom Viridiplantae; phylum Streptophyta; class Magnoliopsida; order Santalales; family Viscaceae; genus Viscum; species Viscum album. The sequence continues at coordinate 444,317,928 of OY728139.1, read as the reverse complement.
ATTATCATAAGTTAACATTATATTTTAATTAATATATTATTTAATTTTCATTTAATTTTTCATGAAACAAAAAATATAATTTTATAGGATGAATATTGGTATTTAGTATAATAATTCAAAATAAGAATAAACTAATCATTCAAAATACTCACTTATAAAAAATATTTTATAAATAATTATAATAATAGTATTTTAATATTCCAAATTTTATTCATAATAATATTTTATAATTTGAATAATTAATGATTTATTTTAAATTAATCTGATATAGAAAAAGATTAAATCAGTTGGAGGTAAAAACGAATTTTTTTAGAGAATTGATTTTTCTTTAAAATGGTTAATTTCATACCAATATGATTAATTAAACTGAAATTAATTATTGAATTATATAAAATAAATGTATATATTATATATATATATATATTAAATTTTAAATCAACATAATTATTATTACAGGTGATATAGTTAATGTTATATCATCTTAATCTTGAAAATGCATTTCTTGAAAAACCATTTTTTGACACATTTTGAGAGTTTTCTTAAATAAATTTTATCACTTATTTAAATTTATTTTGATAAAATGGAATATATATATGTTAAATATAATAAATAATATTATTTAATATGGTCAGAAAATATTTTTTCATAATGAATAGTAAAAATAGTGAAAACTAATAACTATTGTTATGGACAAAACATGGTTTTTCATGGGTTAAATCAATAAAGATAATTGTAAAAATAATAAAAACATTTGATAATACACAATTGGTTGTTTCAATTTTAGTATCACCCTTATCACTTAGATTATGTTCTTTTTTTCATCTATATTTCTAAGATAGTGACATGACATTATTTTAAAATCTTATAAAATTACAAGTGTGTTAACTGCCTCAATTTTAAAAGGGAACCTCCTCCTCTCACATCCTCACTCCATAGAAGTTATTTATATTAACCAAATCATGAATAAATATCCTGAAAATATATATCGATGTTTTGTGGGTGCATTTCATTACATGATATCAACCACAAGGTCCTTAATAAGATATGAAAATGAGTGGTTTTAAAAAAAACAAAATTGTCATCAATAAGATATTTCTTCATTACTTCTAAAATACATAATTTTAAATTATGTTTTATTAATTAAAATATATTAAAAATATTATATACTATATTATTAGATGTTATTAAATTTATTTCATAATACTTATCCACCTTCTTTACAATCAAATAGGAAACAAAACCATCACTCATGTTCCAAGAAGACTATAACCTCACACACGATGTAATTTATTTGTATCACTAAGTCACAAAAATAGTAATAAATATTGCTACCAGGGTTTATAGAATAAGTTAGTGGGATTCATATTTAAAAAAATTTCTTCACCGAAGTAACAAAAAATTTCCCCTTCAATGATTTGATCCCTTGTACAATATGAGGATCTCATATTAATGAAATAGAGAATAGAAAATAAAATCAAATGAGTACCTCGTTTGAATTAGAGCGCGCTCGGATATTTCCTATAATCAACAACCATTTCACAGTTTATCTAAATCCAAAACCATATAGATCATCCACATATTTCTCAATAATCCCCACTTATGTCATTTTCTGAATTTTGGGTTCTAGTTTATAGCTCTGACAATTTCTCCAATGTCATGACGATCACCGTGATCTCATGCTTTCAATCCATCAATGTCATCCTCGATCGATAATTATGAAGATATGTTCACTCACTACGAGTTGATGCTAAAATATGTTGAATGGGTTACCCAACCCCCAATATATTTAACACACACTACATAATAAATAAATAAATAAATATGAAGAAATAAATATTTCATAAATATAATTATATTTTATCAAATACTTGTAATATAAATAAAATATATTATGCGATAATTACTAGTAATTATCCAAACATTTAATTCATTCTAATATTAAATGATCCTCAAATAATAAAATAATATACATTCATATAATATTATTCCATGTATTTACATAATCATATTTAAATAATTTTTAAAAATAAATTCTAACAAATTATTTTATACTTGAATAATAATGATTTTATTTATTTATCGATTATCGATAAATCATGGAAAACTTTCTGAAATCATAATAGGGAACAACATTTCTACTATGGTAATTCACCAGAATAGGGAAGTACTTGAATGTTCTCTTGTGTGTGACACTATGGGACCTTATCTCAATAGTAGTGAATAGTATTCATAGACATGGAGTGGAGTCTAGAAACCCATCATGTAATGGCCATTCTATAAACGTTAAAAAATCTAGTTAATTCAACTAGAATTCACTTTCATACTTTCCCAATGATCTTTTTGGTTAATATTTTCATAGAATTGGGTCATAACCACATAAATAGAAACTCATATATTACCATGAATATACATCTACTCAATATCCATTTTTTTAAAATATGATACTTTTAGAATAAAATGTGACATCTATTGGTTAAAAAACTTCACAACAATAATAATGATTTAGTCCTTTTCGTTACCAATTCATAAACACTATGTAAAAATATCACAACATGGAATGAGAGTGAAAACTTCATTAAGGAAAATACATAGAAATAATGAAATCATTTGTCTATGAAGGTATTTTTTTCTCTAAACTTATAACTTTTACACATAAAATATATTCTATTTAGCTTGCATTATGTAATTGATGTTTACTATAAAACCATATAAATAATACAAAAGACATAAAAGTTTTCCTATAGAATCATTTTTATATCACTATTACATATTATTTAGCTCTCCGGACTACACAGGTAGTAGAAATCTTGGTTAGCCTTGGAATGACCAACATAATATTCTCTCATAATCTCTTAGGAGAATCTGAATCAGTTATCATTGTCCATTTACTAAATGCATTGGAGTTATATAATGGACACAAACTCCCTTTAAATATCTAGAGTCCACCTGTAATCATTACCATTGACATGAATCTTGATATGATTATAAAACATAAATCATTCATAAAAGAAACATTCTTGAGGAAAGTGAATTTTCTATTTTGAAATCACTTCCCATTTTAAAAATTATGCACACTTATAAATGAAAGTATTTTTTTGTAAAAAATGACTGTAAAGTGTCATGTTAACTTTAAAATATTAAATCATCATGAAAACATGGAATTTTTTTCATGCATCATATAAAAAATCATTTTAAATATTGTATAAATAGATATAAAAGATGTTTTAGAAAAATTACCTTTCAAATATCATATCGTTGAATTGCGAATTTATAAAATGAATATAGTATCTTTATAAACACTATTACCATAAAATATTACCTAATTTAATAATAATTAATTACATAAATAGTATTAGCATCAGATAATCAATGAATTTGAAGCCTAACCCAAAGAATATAAATTGGGTTAATAATTCAGTGACCTTATATATAAAAAGCGTAATGCAATAGTAGTTAATGTCTTAGATTTTCAAAATATATTGATTAATTTATTAATTATTAAAATTTTAAACATATATTTGATTTATTTTCATTATATTAAGTTCAGTTATTTCCATTTTGATGAGTTATAAGTATCAAAACATTCGTTCTAGGAGAATTCTTTTTATGGATTTATGGTCAGTTCCCTTAACTTTAATTATGGGTGTTCTTAACAAATAGATGAAAATATATATAAGTATAAAAAATGATATTAATGTGTTTCAATAATTTTAAATAATCCCAAATAACATTTTAAACTTTTATTAGGATTTTTATTATATAAAACATTAATGGTAAGTGTTATAATGTTTTTTGGAATGTTTTCCAACCATCATAAAACACTTTCATTTTATTTAATTATTACGTCTATAAATTATTTACAAAATATTATAAAAGTTATAATATAAATTTTAAATTTTAATATAACCATAATAATATTTTTGTTATCAAACATGAAGGAGATAATTGAAAATGAAGAATTGTTTTATGTGATGGTGGAAAATAGAGACCCCACGAATTTTGTTTTTAATTTTTATAATAAGAGATGAAGAGTAGAGGTTTGATTCTAAATAATACTTTAAAAAAATAAATTCAAGTATATATTTGATAATATATTTATCATTCAAGTTTGGATAGGTGAGGTGAAAATAATGTATAATGACAAAAATAATATATTTTAAAAAGAGAAATAATTGAGGATTTTACCTCTCGAATGTTGTCTCTTCGAGAACATCTTTATGAAGCCTAATTTTTGACTTTTGGTTAGAAAAAATATATTGGATGTGGGTAAGATTCTTTGGAATGTAATTCTAAATAATTTAGGATGTATAAAGTTTTTCAGATGTGTGAGGGGAAGATATGTTGAGGGAGGCATTTAAAGGGAGGGGAAAGTGGTGTTTTTGATTAATTTAATAACTTGTTTATTATATTTTCTCAAGAATATAAATACTATAGTTTCATGAGACTACACATAGTAAATAAATAATATTAGTTTTATATAATGTCACATAAATCACCCATGACTCAAAAAGTACTTAGAATTGATTTATTGTCATATAATGTTAGATACCGCAAATTATTGTATTTCATTATTCATAAAAAATCAACAATTTCATAAAAATCCCAAAACATCACACAAACAATTTTATAATGTTTATATTTCATAAATGGACTCCATATTTATAAAAAAATCTATATAAGTGAGATATTGAGATTTATAATTAAAATAATCACTTATTCAAGAAATACTGATTTTAATATTATAACATATTTTATAAATATAATTAATGAAACAAATTCTTTTATATCAATATACTAATCATAAAATAATAAATAAACATTTAAGTATACCACAAATACTGACACATGGTTCAACATTTTTATATCATTAATTTACTTATTCTATGATATAAATATATAATATTTTATTTTATTATAAACAAAAATTTCTTTATAAATTTATAGGTTAGTATAAATTTATATTAGTATATATTCATTAATTTTTAGGAATACCACTTATTTAATTATACATATATAATGAATGTAACTATTAAATTAAAAAAAAATTAGTCAATATGTTCCTCAGGTTGTTACATTCCCAAACCCCTACTTGAAATTTAATCCTCACAATTTCATTCACTTGTCAATTAAGTAATGATAACTTTTTCTTATTGATGATACATTTCCCTTATAGAATTTTTATATTTCCATGTGCATTCATTGACCAAGTTCTTACTCAATAAGACCATAACGTGGTAAATTACCTTATTCTAAAATTCTTTCTCTATTCAATCTAGAATCTAAATATAATATTCCATGTATGAATGCTTATCCACTAAATGAAAAATATCATGGATAATAAAATTATAACAATATATAGCATAAATTATTATTATATAATTATTAAACACATTGTTTACATGGGAAGAACTTATAATAAAATCCACCAAGTATGGAACTGGTCTAATGCTACCTAATATTTATTATGGTCCAATGAACCGTGGACATATCTTCCCCATTATACCAAAATACATTAATCTTTTCCATGGATAGACATTGGGAAAAACATGATCACCTACCACGAGATAAGGATCGGTTATATGGTTATCAGTATAATTTTTTTGCCTCCTCTTAGTTGTCCTAAAGTGTCTCTTAATAAACTAAACATCCCCTATTGTTTCCTCTACCAATTATGTATCCATTAACATTATTAAACCAAATTAATAATAAAATACTAGAGTTTTACACATATGCGAATATAATACATCAAATTTTGTCATCTTTATACTTTAATGATAACTATTATTTTAAGAAAACTCATCCAAATAAATATGATGATCCAAAATTATTCGTTAATACAATTAAAAAGCTCAAAATATATCCTCCAATATCTAAATTGTTTAATTGGTTTGTCTATTAGATTGAGGATGGTAAGATTTTATGAAACTTAATTCTATTCACAATGACATTGGAAGGCCCTTCCATAAGTATTAAGTGAACCTAGGATCAACATAAGATAAAATAGAAACAGATTCACCAAGTCACCTACATATATCATTTAGGAACAGTTGAGAAACCTAATCTAAAGGCTTGTTATCATGAAAAATAGGAAACTTTTATTATTTTGTTTATCTATAAATATTAACTAAAATCACATTTTATCCTCCAAAATTTATCAGTAATCCCTCTATGAAATCCATGGATATATTTTCCAATTTCTAATCTAGCATAAGAATAGAATGAAGAACCCCTTTTGGTAATAGTTTTTATTTTATTACCTATTGAGAACTCACACATATAATTGTAATTTAGCATCATAACTTTTTATTATATCCCTAAAATTAAACTCTTGATGGTTCTTTTTCATCAAAGTGCTTTTAAGATGTACAAAAATAGATAATTATGAGCTTTACATAATAAATATTTCTTAAACTATAAATCACAAAGAACACATAATGTCTTCCCAAATCTCAAAAAATCAATTTTTATAAATGATAAATTATTGAAGCATGCCATTTCAAACCCATTATAAATTTTTTTGAAACTCATAATATTCTTTTATGATTGATTAATTATATCTTATAGAGATTATTTTTCAAACTCCTAAAAAAATAGATGAATTTACAACACTATTAACATCAATGAAAAAAAATCATAAAATCATTAACTAAAGAGTCAGGTTACAAACATGTCATGGTTAATTTATCATGATGTTTTTTACTCAAGGAATCTGAAACTGTTTTCTCTTTTCTAGGAAGGTAATTGATAATGATATTATAATACCTTATAAATTATATCTATATTCTTTGCCTCATGTTCAATTTATTTTGAGTGAATAGATAATTCAATAATTTATGATCATTGTATGTTAATCACTATTATCCATAAAGATGATGAATCCAATTTTTTAAAGAGAAAATCATAGATTCTAATTCTAAATAATGTGTCAAATACTTTATCTTTTGAGGCTTTAGTTTTCGTGATGGATAATAAATTTTTTGATCATTATGCATCAAGATGAAAACAATTTCCATTAAATATATATCAATATAGATGAAAATACTTCATTTTTAGGTGGAATGGAAAAAATGAATCTTTCAAGCGTGGTATGTTCAGTTCTTGAAAACAATAAATCAAAATTTTCTGTCTAAAAAAATCAACCCCATTTTGTTGATATCTAAGATAAAAGTCTAAATAACCATGAATTTTTTTAAATGAACTATCAGTGATTTCATTCTAATACATGAAAACTATGAATACATGTAACATGTGTACGTATTTTATATTCATCAACCACTTTTATCTATGGAATCAACTATTATAAAATCATTATTTAATAATTTCCCATGAAAAAAAATATTATTGTAACCCAAAACCATTTTTTCTAAATTTTCTGTATAACTTATTTTCTCTTAAAATGCGATGAACTATACATAGATGTCTTAAGTACCAAAATAACTTTTTTAATAATCCAAAATATATTCAATAACAATAAAAACACACATCCAAATATTCAGGTGATATTATACTCATAAGATCTATAAATACATCAGGGGATGTTTTTAAACCAAACTGAAAAGAGACAAACTCATAATTCCCATATCTACTCTGGAATTCATTATCACAATTACATAAAACCTCACCTTATACGGTTGGTACCTATATCTCAATTTAATATTGTAAATATAAGGATATATCTAGAACTAATTCCACTTCCTTCGACTACCAAAAATATGATGATGTAGTTTCAAAGGATTTCACCACACCTTTCTTATCATAGTCTGGTTTTTTCCCATCATTTTTGTTTCTCTTCAAACTCTAATTTTCATATTGACTAATCTCATTACATTGAATAAAATTTATTGACTTCATATCATAATTTTTATTACCTCTACAATGTGATTTTTCATTGAAATTATCAGTCATATGAAAACAAATAACACAACATAAACATACCATACATGAAAAGGCATTCCCCACTGTGTTTTTTTTAAAAACTCCCACAAACAAAAAACATAATTTTCTTACCATAAAACATCATTAATAAAGACTTTCCTTTTTTTACTTCAAACTATTCCTATTTTAATTATGGTTTTCCAAGAAGACATTATCATCAGAAAACTCTATTTCAGCTTCCCCCACACATCAATCATGATTTTTGTAACATTTGAATTCTTTAGAAGCATATTACCTATGATATTTTGGCTCAAATCATGTGTAATGTAATTTAGTTTAACATCAATATCACAGATAAAATTTAATGCATACATTTACAATTTATTTAATTTTACATCATATGTAGCCACTAAATCCACCCTTATATCATCTAGTTTTTTCCAACCTATGTTGAATCTCCATAGGAAAATATTTTTCAATGAAATTATATTTTAATTAATTCCATTTCAAATTATAAATCATTGCATTATCCTTGATATTCTTGACCATCAACCATAACTGATTCGATTCACCTTCAAAACGGTAATTAGAAAGAAAATAAATTTGATTTTTTGAACACACCATGAAACAGAAAATATTATTTTTGTAGTTAATCAACCCTTTATCTACCACTGGTTTAGAATATCCACTAAATTTAGGAGGGTGTTGCCTAATAAAATATTCAACCACTCAAACATTCCTATAGGTTTGATATTGATAATATTTTTCATGGATGTCGCCTAAATTTATATATTGATTAAAAATTTCATTACTGTCACACACAACTCGGTTCCAATTCCCACTAAAATAGGTTGAGAATTCAGAATGATATTATCCCCTCAGTGATTTCTTACTTCAGAATATTTTATTCTATTGTAGAAAAACTTTTTGAACATACATTCCTTAGATTAAATGACAAGGAAATTTTTATATTTTATATCATTTTCACATAACCATAAAGTATAAATGATTAATTATTATTATATAAACATTATTGTATCCCCAAATTTTATATAATTTATTCTCTGATCCAATATATAATGAACCTCCCTTAAACATTAAATTATCGAGTTTATTCAACTATAATTATATTTCATAAATTTGAAAAAATATTTTAGGTTTATATTTATATATTATTTGGTCATAAATTTATACATATAAATGCATATATTACAAAGTAGACAGTTCTACTAAATATCTATTTTTTCATAATATGATACATTTATAATAAAACATGAGTTTATCCTGCAGAAAAACATTACGATCCTAACCATGATTTATTCATTTAATTTACCCATCCATAAAACATTTGATTTTTTGTAAAACATGGGGTGAGAAAAAAATCTATGTAATGTACTTCAAATGGAAGAATAAAATCTTTATTCCATGGATGAAAACATGTTCATAATGTAATAAATTTTAAACATGAAACATAATCTCATTAGCTTCACTTTTGAAATTATATGTTTATTATATAACAATAGAAATCATAGATAAATCCTAAAGTGAAAATTGTGGCATCATATTAATATCAATATTACTTACAATATAGCTCTCTCTACTACATTGGGAGTATCCATCATGGTTACACTAGGAATAACCATCATAGTATATTCCCATAATCTCTTTGGAGAAACCAAATCAGTTAACTATGTCTCTTTACCCGATGTGTTGGGGAGATATAATAAGTACCCTTGCCCTCAATTTATCATGGAACCTCCCATCATCATAACGATTACAAAGAACCATTACATGTTCATAACACACAAATCATTAATTAAATAAACATTCTTGATGAAATTAAAATATCTATTTTCAAATCTCTTTTCATTTTGATGAAGTTGTACAGAAATAAATAAAACAATTTTTTTTTTAAAAAAAATTAATCCTTTAAGGTAAACATAATAATATTAAAACACCATGAAAATGAGAAATT